>CM068376.1:179336129-180536129 GCA_034769895.1 Magicicada septendecula | reverse complement strand
TTAGTCGTTACAACTGACTCACCCGTTTAATAAAATCCATTAGAATTTTGTCACCGAAATCGGTTTAGCTTTTAGTGATGAAAAATATGCACAGTGTTGCCACAAAATATATATATAGTCACCAAGGTCACAACGGTTGCCACTACTGAACGTAAATGTACTGTACATAATAGTACAACATTGGCAGCAGCTGGTGGTGCGTATGTCCAATACTCGAAGAAGGTTATATTTATTATATCCAAACTCTGTTTTAAGAACTGTCAGGAACCAAACATACAGTATTACGGATAACAATAGTTTAACTATCCATTTTTTAAACCCTTTAGTTACCCAATAACGTTCCCGATTATTTTAATTCAAAGTTGAGTTTTTCTTTATTTATCGCCGGTAGACAATTGTGCTTAGTAAAAAGTAATGATCGGTTTCGTTAAATCTCAAGGCATGGAAATGTTCTTTCAGCTACAGAAAAACGTATTAAAACACACAAATACCAAAATATTATATATTTGAAAAAATATGGACAACTATGGCCACAAACTAAGTTCGGGAGAATTAATGTTTCTAGGTTAGGTGTGTTTATACAGTGTTTAAGTAAATTACAATTTTAATACAAGAAATAGCTAAAATAATGGTTTTGGTGTTAGTTTTAATAGTTCATAATCAAAATAAGTTCACAATTTTAATTAGTGAATGTGAAATCAGTGTTATTAGTGTAATTCACTTTGTCTGTCATCGTTACGTGATAACTCAAAAATAGGTTATACTTAAGAACTGTTTCTTCTAATCTCGGGTCCAGTTAAAATGTCTTTGGTATAGTTGATTTTACTTTTATTGATTAATCCACTTCTGTGATCCACTTGGAATTGCTTTTGGCTTATTATTAATAATCTCTGATGCTATATCCAGATTGTTTATTAGTTAGTTCGTTTCTATTACATTTTTCTTCTAATTTCAAGCTCTGTAATTTTTTCAATCTTTACCCATCAATGGTTACTATAGAACCGCCAAAATTATTTACCTAAATTTGTTGTTGCGATGGTTAAAATACCAAATTTGATTGGTGGACATATGAGATATTGTTACTGAAATACATTGTCATTCTGTACAAAATTGGTCAAAATTCTTTAAATAGGCCTAATTCCCTACTAACTGTTACTGTGAATCCCTACTATCCCTACTATATCCCTGTATCCCTGTGTGTATCCCTACTATTATACTAACTGTGAATCTGAATCTAGTAACATCATTGTCTTGCTTTTAACTTGTACATCAATTTGGAACCAAACAAGGTTACTTTTAGTTCATAAATAATCGTTTTACATTTTTACTACTTAATAATTAATGTTATACTACTTATTTCAAATACATTTTTGTTGTGCAGACTAATATCATTAAACCTATTCATATTACATTCATTATTTCAATAAACCTTGCTGTTATACTTTAAAATTTACAATTTTCTAGTTTTTATATATAGGCCTAGCAGCTAACGTCTGATATTCTATGCCTACACTTATTCTAACAAATGATCTTTATGTTGTTATTTTAACACCTTCTACATAAACAAATTAACGTAATTATTTAAAATACAACATTTGTTGGTTTCTAAACCTTACAAAAACAATATAATCTATTACTTATAGGCAAAATACATAATTTCTTTGGTCTACCTCTAATACAACAGATTATGTATTGTCTATTAGTCTTAACTTTTACAAATAACTTTATGAACATAAATAATCAACTATTACAACGTAACTGAGCAGTTTTAAACAATAATAATAAACATAGTACTTGTAAATGACCTATGATTATTTTAAAATCATCACATACTAATGCAATTTAACATTTTACATTTATCAGCATTCTCCCCTTGACCTACTGATAATAAACATTTTATCCTTATTTATTTGTCATTTCATCACTTCTTATTTTATTATTATTATATTGGTTCATTTACCCTTTCTGTCATTATAATATAATTCATAATACATATAATTATGATACATATAATACATATAATTCCATACTCTTTAGTTTGTACTTTTATATTGTCATTACAAATTATAATTTACTGGGAATAGGGTATTTGGTCTCGTATATCCTTCATAGTTCATTTTATGTTGTTTTTATCTTTCCCCATTACCTTACCTAAACATTTGGGTATAGTCAGTCATAGTCAGAGTCTGTCAAATATAATCTTTAGTGTTATGCTATCATTCTTTTATTTATTACTTGTTTTTTTTTTTTTATTGTACAGCTTCTCATTCATTTATTCTTGCAAATCTCACATGGTTCTATGTCATACCATTTGTCACGTTACAATATATGTGCCTCTTCTCCTTTTTTGTTTCAAGTGTATAATAAGAAAAGTGCAGTACAAGGTTGCCTTGCCTCTGAAGTGCCAGTTTCACTTCTTTCTAGGTAGGTTGCTCATTTAAGTACAGTTTAGGTTGATATATATTCATCTTTTCTTGTTTCATAAATATTTACTGGCTTTTTAAGAAGGCGACCACATACTGTACTTTGCTAGTGAGAGCAATTATTACATTATTTAGTTAGTGTGTGTAGATACATCATTACAATGACAAAGTCATTCTTTTTTTTATTTATTAGGTGTATCATAAACACTTCAAATCCGATGATATTCTATGGGAAGCAAGTGCAGTTTGTCCAAAGACACGTAGAATTTTAACTTCCCCCCTCTCAAAGCCAATACTTGCAGAGAATGCAATCCCCTGTGTCTTTCCAAATTGTGCTTCATATTTGTCTTCAAATCCTGGTCCATCAAGAGTAGAGCCAGATAGGAATAGGAGTAGGTTAGAATCAGAAGCTGTAAGGAAAGCAATAGAAGAAAGTATCAGAAGTCATATCTCATACATAGATAGAATTTCAGTGACCAACCTTTCAGAGTTAAAAAATAAAATTAATGTGACTATACCTGATGGGTGGTGTAGTGTTATACAGGAAACACAAATAATTTTTATGTATATCGATGTGTGTGTACAACCACACTGTATGATATATGTGGTGATAGAAGAAAATATGTCCTCAAAGGTCTATTCGAAAGGGGTTTTATTACAGTTTAAATTCAATGATGTTAACTCAGGAAGAATTACAAGTACAAATGAAGTTGATTCCATACTTACACAAGTTCATATGTTCATAAAAGGGGATGATGATTGTGGCAATAAAGTGAAAGGTACAGCAAATGAGATAGTTCTAGGTTTAATTGAAGAATTTACATTTGAAGAACATAATTCTACATTTCAATCCATAAAGTCTCAGTTACAGCTTTGTTTACTTCCCAAACATAGAAGAGAATATAACCGTAACTTTATTGTCCTTTGTTCAATTTTCCATCTTATTTCTCCTCACGCATACAAATTCATTAGAAACCATAGCCGTTTAATATTACCACATGTAAACACCTTGAACACAGTTTGTTCCAATTTAAATGGCAGCCCAATTCTTGAACAAAATCCTACATATTTCCTTGAGTACATAAAGCATAAAGCACAAACTTTTGAAAAACATGAGAAGTATGTAATATTAATGGTTGATGAAATCCATATAAAACCATACATGGACTACAAAGGGGGCAATGTTGTTGGATCAAGCGCAGATAACTCCACACACGCCTCATCTGCTCAAGTGTTTATGATCCAAACTATTTTATCATCCAGAAAAGAAGTTGTTCCTATTCTCCCTGTTTCAAAAATAACAGCTGACAGTTTGCATAGTATCATTTCAAAAGTTATTGTTGGTTTGGACTCTATAGGTTTATTTGTTTTGGCAGTGGTTACTGATAATAATGCTGTCAATAGCAAGGCAATGTCAAAATTTTAAAGTCCGCCCGAACTTAAGATCCAGTATTGTAATCCTGCATCTCCTGATAAGCCCCTTTTCTATCTTATTGACTCTGTGCATTTATTTAAATGTGTCAGGAACAATTGGCTCAACCAGAAAACAAATGACAGGGAATTCGTTTTTCCTGACTTTGATGATTTTTCTAAACAGAATGTTGCCTCTTTCAAGACAATTAGGGACTTGTTTGAAATTGAAGGGGGTTAACGTTTGAAATATGGGTATGGGTTAACAGTTAAAGCTCTTTGGCCTACAAGTTTTGAAAGGCAAAATGTAAAATTTGTATGTCAGCTGTTCAACGACAATATAGCAAACAGTGTACTAGTTCTAGGAGAGAAATACAATCTAGTATCTTAGTTTCACCCACAGGTATTTGCACATTAGTCTTATCTGATCATTATTTATTATCTTACTCATTCTTATCTTGTTTATTTATAGAATAATCAGCTATTAATACTGGTCTACTTAGCATGTCATTTGGGGTATTATGCATTGAGTTTATTTTGACTCTATTACCCTACAATTAGTTAGGTTTAATACAATCAATATGTCTTTCTCTTCTTTCATTATTATTGAGCATCTTTTTATATTTACAGGTCAGTGTCAAGTCACTAGTCATAGTTTGTTATGTGTTTCACTATGTTTTAAGGTACTCCTGTGTAAACACTTCTTCTATCCTCTTCATCTGTCTTTTTAGTCCATGTGGGATCATAATAATTGGTCTTCTTGTGTCCTTGTTGGGATTATAGTATTTGGTGTTTGTATCCTCTCACTTACCATCTATCGGGTCATTGGAGTTAAATCGTATTGTACTGGGATTTTATAAGTTTTGCTCTGTAGGTCTCTTGTTCTACTTTCAACTGTTGCTTTTATTATTACTTTTCTTTAGTTGACTGGATAATCATATTAAAATACACTTTTCTTTATTCCTTTTTCATCTTTTCTCTCTTCAGTGTTAGTTCTTTATTTTAAATACATCTTATGTGGGTATTTACCTGTATGGTGATTATATGTACCTTTACAATATTATAAAAAGCAGGCCTAAACGTTTGTGTTTTTAATTTTTATTATTTTTGAGAACTAAACAATAAAGTTAATTTTAAATTTTTTTGAAGCCTAATTCATTGTCAAATCATTGGCACCATTTGGTAAGCTGTGAGTTAACTATTAAAGAAATACGTAATGTTTTTATATGAAGTGTAAAGTGTATCAATGTACTACCATATGAGGCAAGTTGACGCACTGAGCAGGGCTGGTTGATACATTATTAATTTAATTACAAAAGGGAAATTGAAAGTCGAATTTATAATCAGAGTAAGACCTACTGTAGACTACAGATAATACTGGGAAACAGATGAAACGTAAAACGTAGATAGTTTGTATACATTTATTAGTAACAAATTTAGACTATAAAATGAAGTAAAATAAAAAATTTTTAACATAAAAATGTTCTAATAAACATGCAAATTCATTGTAGGTCTAAAGCGCATCGTCAAAACAATATCCTAAAGCAACATAAAGTGAAACAAAAAACTACACTAAAAATAATAAACTTAATAAATTACAATTACATGTAGCCATCATTAATTAGTAACCTAATGCGAAGCACAATAGGCCTACATAGTCTTATACCAAGCAACATCGGCGTTCACATTACAGGCCTACTTAGTACTTAAATAAACCATTATAACGCGATCGAACACATTTGTTATAAATTATAAAGTACTCAAGTAAATATTATAAAAAGTAATATACTGTATAAGTTATCAAAAAGAAACATATGTGAACTGTACAAACGTTACATATTGTGTCGCATTATGTATAGGTTGCGATGTTTTGGACGCGCGTTTAATTGATGTTCTGTACAAATTATGTTGTGTGACTTCTAAACTAAATTGAAGTATGGTAAAAAATGTATACAGCTCCTCTCTGTCTGTGTACCTCTGTCTCACTTTCTTGCTCGCTCTCTCTCTCACCCCCTCTCTCTCTCTCTCTCTCTCTCTCTCTCTCTCTCTCTCTCTCTCTCTCTCTCTCTCTCTCTCTCTCTCTCTCTCTCTCTCTCTCTTCGTTCTATTTCTTTCCCTTATTTTTATTAAAGAATGAGCCAAGGAGGTTATGTACATTTACACCTGCCGGACACCTCTAAGGGTGCCTCTGTAAGAAACAATAAAATTTCTCAAGTGTTTATGAAATATGAAGGACACTGGAACATGGTAAACGCATAGTAATGTTTATTTGGCTGAGACAAGATAAATGTGAAACGTGATTACATTTCTGGCGGGAATGAATATTTCCTACGGACTGAGCGGGAATGGATAATGCATTTTGCAAACTGGCGTCTACGTCACACACGTCCGTCTTTTCTACAAACATTGTGCACAGTTTAATCTGAGTTGTGGTATCGCGAACTCAGAAATGGTTAATATACGTCAGCCACTGCTATGTACAGTGATATGTGTTGTGTCTATTCAGTGTTAACACCACAGGTCTCCAGCACATTGACAAGATTTCTCATTCCCGTCAACACGAGTACCTACTCAAGGTCAAATAACATTCTTAATGTTTTAATGACACAGAAGTGTATGTTTACAAAACACTACTGTTTTGGCTGACACATATATACACACCTACGTCTGAACTCGCAACCTCTTATTTATCAGCTGTCTTGTTTTTACGTTTCCACCAAACATGTTCCAGAAAATCATATTAAAATAATATGAATATTTTATAGTAAAAACATAATAAACATAATAATAATAACAATTTGTAAGCTTAAGCATTCATAACGTAAAAGAGTTTTTCAACGTTCCTTTCTCCCCCTCCTCCTAAGACACACGCACGCATGCTCTCTCTCTCTCTCTCTCTCTCTCTCTCTCTCTCTCTCTCTCTCTCTCTCTCTCTCTCTCTCCACACACACATGCACGCACACACACACAAATAAAATACGTATTAGACTACATTATTGTCTGATGTCCAATGTCCAATCACCTATCGCAGTGGTCTCAAGGCCCCTTTCAGTTCTGAGTCTATACTCTCCAGGGCCGTTGAGAGGATTTCCGGGCCCCTGGGCAAGTTAGCACTCTGGGCCCCTTTGAACAACAACTACCGGGGGGTCTGGGGGTTATGGAATACTCCCCATTATGAGGGGGGGGCCGGGGGACCTCCCCCGGGAAAAATTTAAAATTTAGACGCAAAATGATGAGTTATAATGCATTCTGAGGGCAATTTTGTCCTTATAGGAAAAGGTGTTTAGTGGGGACAAATTTTGAAGTTCAACTAAGATAGGCTAAAAAACAAATAATTGAGTTGTGTGTTAGCTGATAAGTTTCATTAAAAAACCCTGCTTTTTACACTTTGTATGTGCATAATATAAACCATAATATAAACATAATATAAATTGTTTGCATAGTTAAAATAGTGAGATTAAGAGTAAAAAAAATCAAAATATGTAAGTAACACTTTTTATTTACAAAAGTTGTATTGCAAGTAAAATATAAGAGTTATTAATATCAGTTTGTTAATATGACTTGTCTGTCAGTCTCTCTCCTATGAATTTAACATTGACCATATTGAATAAAATGAAAAGATCATAAAAATCTAAGTTACTAAATGAAACACAAGAATTAAAACTTCCGTACTCATAAGACATCAGGAATAATTTTAAGTTCATCACAACATCCTTCTTGCCTTTTTGGTTGCAAAGTCGTTTATTATGTCTTCATAGCTATTTTTTTTTGCAATGTCAGACTCTATTGCTAAAAGAGTTAATGAACTCATTCTTTGCTGCCCCATCGTAGATCTTAGGACGTTTTTTATGAGTTTCATTTTACTAAAACTTCTTTCAGCCTCTGCTACAGTCACAAGTATTGTGCAAAATATTCTTATTGCAATACATACATTTGGAAATAAGCCTTCAAGTTTGGGTTCTTTTAATTTGTTGAGAAGTTTCAGTGGTTTCAACGTACCTGAACCTAAGTTACACTCATGAATTGACTTTAGGTACTGGACTTCTTGGCTAAGTTCTAAACCTAGATCTCCGGGATAGAATGCTTGAAGTGCTGAACACTGACTGTCAATTTCACATTCATCCAGTTTCTGGTAATTCCATAGGCATTGAAACATGTTGTTCACTGTCTTAGCTACCTCAAATCTTTCTGTTAGCCCGCCTATCATCGAGTCCATTAGTTTATAAAACACATTTATCCTAAACGCACTCTCTTCTCGAGATTCTCCTTCAGTTTAAATCTGAGTATCTTCACTTTTGTCATAAGCGAGTTTCATTTTTTTGACTCTTTTCACAGGGAATGTAGTTTCACAAGCAGAATCTGAGTTCATGTTGTCCACCACTACTAGTTTAGCTTCAACGAGTAGTTTGTCCCACTGATTCCTCAAAGATTTTAGTTCTTGTACTAGGTTCTCTATGTTTGCAACCTCAACATCAAGAGTTGCATCTCTTGATTGTAACAGTTTATTTCTAAGATCAACCGAAACTAAAACCTTCAGCCAAATAGTAGCCATGAGTACACATTTGAATGAATTTAAGTAGGCTACTTCATTATGCCATTCAAATCTGTTTTGCATTCTGCTGACAAGTTAAGAGTTTTACACTCGTTCAGTGCTTTTTTGATCAGTGGTGAATGTTTTGCAAATGGCTTGACACTGTCACACGAGCAGACCATCTAGTTTGTGATGTGCTGTGTAAAGAGCAGCCAATGTGTTTTTCTAATATCTCCCAACGCTGTGGACTTTGAACAAAAAAGTTGTTCGTTTTTTGAACCATTCCAAAAAATGTTATGGCTTCCTCACAGCACTCCACAGCATTGGCCCCACAAAGGTTTAAACTGTGTGCCCCACAGTTTGAAAACAACGCAAGTGGGTTGATTTCACTAATGATTGCCTGAGCCCCATTATACAACCCGGCCATATTTGCGCCATTGTCATACCCCTGTCCTCGGCAATCATCTAAGGGTATATTATATTTTACTAGTTGCTCAACAATGAGATTGGCGATGCCTTTTCCAGTCTTTTTGTTACAATCAACAAAACACAAAAATCTTTCTGCAATTTTAAATTCCGTTTCAGATTCAAGAACATATCTTAGGACAAATGTTGTTTGTTCCGTGTGGGACATGTCTGGAGTTGCGTCGGCAAGGAGACCAAAATACTTGGATCTTTTCCTCTCCTCAAGTATAGCTTGGGTGACCCTGGCACTACATGCTTCTATAAAGTCATTTTGAGACTCAGGCGACAGATAATGGGCCTGTAGTCTTTTCCCTTCTTCTTGCGACTGTCTAGCTTTGGTGACATGTTCCCTCAATAGTGGATCGTATTTTGATAGGAGTTCCAAGATTCCTAAAAAGTTGCCATTGTTTGTGTCACCAATTTTACTAGACTCCCCTCTGAATGGGAGCCCCCCTCAGCTAAGAGCAAAACTACAGAAAGGATTCTTTGAAGAAGTTCTTTCCGATGTTGAGTTTTTTTTATGAGTTCACTATCCAATCAAGATGCAATATCTGTGCTTTTCTTTAAGTTTCTCTCCATTTCACGCCACTTCATGTAACATCTTCTGTGGTTTGTCGATCTTTCATGGTTTGGGAGTTTATCGTACAGCTTCCGCCAGGAATACTCTTTTTTCCAACCATCCCTAGTCATCAAAACAGATTTTTTTGAGTCAGGGATATCAACGCTACCAAACAGTCTACATGGAAAACAATGAAGAGATTGTGTACTTTCACTCCACGAAAGCCAATCTCGAGGTACAGTTTCACCATTAGCCAGTGTAGAATCTAAAACAACACATGGAAAAGCTCTTTTGCCGTCATGTGGAAGTTCTTTAGGGAAAGATGGAGGGCTAATTTTAACAAGGGATTTGATATCTTTAGCACTAATACAGTTGATATTATGAAATTTCCTAAATCAGAGGATATAATCAGCACTAACGCAACTGTGTCAGGTTTGTCAACGTCTCGCACAAGCGTGGGTAAGTCGTCATTCATTGTCTCGTGAGAAGAACCACTAATTTCACTGCTTAAGTTAGCTTTTTCCTTTGAGTTTTCTGTAACACCTTTGAGACCAGAAGTGTCCACAAAAGCTTCATCATCAGTTTTTTGTGATGAATCATCTTTAGAAGAGGGACCAGCAACATGAACGTCACTGTTAGTCTCTATGACTGCTGGACCAGCACTATCAGCAGTGCTTGTTTCATCACTGTTGGCGTTCCTGCCCGTTACTTGAAGTCCTAATTCAAATAAGGTTCGAGATTTTTTCATGGGGATCCCTAGCTTCTTTTTTCTTTCTTTGTGCTTTTGTGCACCTGACTTGTGTTTGTAGTCCATTTTAACGTACTCGCCTGAAATCCAAACAAATCGATTGAAGCTATAGAATTTTCGTTTAAGATGGTTAAGAGCCGGATCCCTCTACTGAGAAAATTGATTGTTTTGCTGAATAATTATATTCGATGAAAAAAGGACATAAAATAAAAACCTCTCAAGGCATTAAGCACAAACAAACCAATAAACGTCATACAAATATTGCGATGCGAAGTTCTGTGGAGTATTTAAAAAAAATATCCTTCTGTCACATTAACCTCAACAACATTTTCCCATTGAGCAGTCGCGGCTCTTAACCAACAGACAGCCCGATACAGACATCTTAAAAATAACCAAATGTTAAATTTCTAACTAACACAAACAGACGAGATGCAAAAAGGTGGACTAAAACAGGACCTCGCATCACTCGATCACAAAAATAAAAATTAAAAATACTTTTTTCATGCCATGACGACCATAACAGATTTCTGAAAACCGTTTTACGCCTAATATGCAATATATTATTTATGCCAATATTTAATACCCTCATCCTGTGTTAATAGTTTACTAATTCAGAGTGTATGCGTATGATTGATTATTATTTTGTTGTTGTAACAGAAATAAAAAGTATTAAGTCATATTATATTACCAAATGGAAAAATAATTACGGTTTTCAAATTAGTAAACCTAATTTTGACAAATAAAAGATGAGGCTATCAGGCTATCTACCACACCTGGTGAAATCTTCCTCTGACGTAGGGGCACTGGGCCCGGCCATTCATAACACTGTAGTTAGTATATTGTAAAACTATTTCTATTAATCGGAACCCTCATTAAAATAATTGTAATCTCAAAATCCTTTAAAATAAGCCAGCGCTAATTACTGTACCCTGTACCAGTTTAACCTATAAAAACAAGTGCAAAATTTGTGCCCGGGCCCGGGCCTTGCATCTGTTACTGAGATTCAGATTAAGTAGATCTAATGTGATTTAAAAATGTACTTAATAACTATTAATAGTCTACTTCGAAAACTTAAGTAATAACTTTAACATAATATAAATTCTTACCTTGACATAAAAACTCAGCAGACAAACATCAATCAATAGGCTGTGCAATAAATTTATTTACAATAAACAATAATCAAATAAAATCGTCCAAATCACTTGATCACAGTAATCACACTCACACAACTCAACTGTCAACAGTGTCAACTCGGCGACTTGTTATTGTGCGTAAAACCAACAAACAAAGAATGACCTTGGCTAGGAGTGGTGTGGTGCTGCCTTTCACCCATTCCCCCCTCCCTTCTTTCGCTCACGTCGCAACTCACAAGCCAACACTGCAGTTCTCTGACTCATCAAACAAATCACATCCTCCCCATAGTTTTATTCTGCTGCGCTTTTCACGGAAAACCCGGAGCACTGTAAACACAAGTGAGCCTCTCGTGGTAAGAAGCAAGAAACGATGTCTGCGACGTTGCTAATGCTATCACCGATTTTTCCGGTGAATTCAACTGTTGGCACTGAACATAAACACGAAAAATGTGTTTACGCCGGGCGCTACGAAATATTTCGTGTTTGTGTTCAGTGCCAACAGTTGAGGGCCCCTGGGCAATTGTCCCCCTTGCCCCCCCTGTCGACGGCCCTGATACTCTCTCTCTGCAGCTATTTCTTCGACTGCCTGGTATTCTTCCTTCCTTGTGTTTCTACTCTAACATGTTTTTGGAATCTCTGCTCATTTGTTGTAACTTACATGTCCGGAGTAGATTAGCAGTTTATTATCTGATCTGTCTACAGTCGATACTTTGTCTTATATTTCTTTATTATCTAACACTACATCGTTGCTGGCCTTTTCATTCTGCCGATAAATGAAATTTTCTTCGCTTGCATCTGGAAGTACTATGTCATCAGCATATTATAGATTACAAACCTTCTTACTTAACATGACACTTAGTCTAACTTTTTACAGAATATGACATACGTATTGGTTCGTAATGAAAACGAAGAGTTTCAACTTCGTTACTCACAATCCTGGCAGCTTTCTGGCTAATAATCCTTACACACTACACGGCCAAGATTATCGAACATGAAGGAGCAGACTACATAAAATGACTCTTGGGTACCAGGATCTGATGGCGATCGTATAGTACGCAAATCTGGAAAACTGGACAGGTTTTTAACCATGACCTGCAATCCGAAATGGACAGATATAACTTCTTAACTTGGTGAAAATGAAAAATCTGCCGATCGTCGTGATAGGTTTCTGGAGTGTTTTTTGTAAACTCAACTAGTGATAAAAATGATTTACTAAAAAATCACTCATTGTGAGCAGTTGTTATCCTACACATATTTATTATTGAATCCCTGAAACGTGGTTAATACACTACCTCATGCTTATCCTAAGTTTTGTGCGGAGAAATACCTGACCCAGTCAGTTTTCCAAGGATTCATAAAATTGTTATCTCGAATGATACATGGATCTTGTAGAGCTCGTAATCCTAATGTTCCTTGCATGATTGATGGAATATGTACACATAATAACCGAGCAACATTTTACGTTAAACTATTGAAAATAACAATGGTTTTCCAAAGTACCGGAGACGAGATGACAGAATTGTTGAACTAAAAGGAATATATCATTTGATAATCGTGATTCGTTCTCTACAATCGCTTCCTAATTCTACAGTACAATGCTCACATCAATATTGAAAACCAATAAATACATGTATAAATAGGCTTACCATATATCCCGGTTTGACCGGGATTGTCCCGGTTTGACGACCTGATCCCGGGGTCCCGGCCAGTTTGTCAATTGTCCCGGTTTGAAAATTGACGAGAGTAGTTTCCGTCCGGGCGAAGACGTTGTGCAAGCTAAGCTCCTGATTTTTGGTTAAATCAATAGAAAAGAGAGTTTGAAAGATTAAAAGTAATTTTTCATGAATGGAAAATTCAAAAGCTGCGGTAGTCACTTTGCACGAGTATACACATTCAAATGACTTAGGGAGCACAAAAATCCTAATGTGTGCTATACTTGCTTTCCTTCGAAAAGATGTAGAATGTGGCTGGCAGTATATCCATGGTCAAGTTCCAGAGGAAGAGAAACTCGATTAATTCTTTCGTAGAACAATAGCTAGACAATGATTAGTGCCACAGGAGTTACGGAACTGCTACTTCCGACGTCATAGAATGAATAATACCGTACAAGCACGCATCAGAAACTAAACAGCCACGTTGGAAGATCACATCCAAGAATAAAAAACATTATCAAATGTTTATAATCTGAGGCAGAGAAATCTATTCAGAACACGATGTAACGATGGAGTGAAATTTTTAAGCTATGAAAAGGACGAAAAAGTATACTGAATTGGATAAACTAAAAGATATGAAAAAGATTCTGATGTTGGGATGTTTCTCAAGATCACGTCGTCCGTTCTACGAGTTGACTAATAAAAATAAATAAAAAATAACCTTCCTTTTTAATTTAGAGAGAGAGAGAGAGAGAGAGGGGGCGGCTATGCAAGTGTGTGTGTGTGTGTGTGTGTGTGTGTGTGTGTGTGTGTGTGTGTGTGTGTGTGTGCGCGTGCGTTTTATAAAAATTGTAACTTGGTAAATGTAGTTGGTAACAAAAAATGCATTTAACGAATTATAAAAACATGAACACAATTGAATCATTAAAAAATAATTGAAATCATAAAAATAATTAGTAAAAGTTAAATTAAATACAAATTTAAAAATAATAAAAAAAAACAAAAGAATTTCGAAGTTAGAAGACAATATAGATGCTTTACGTCAGCTGTTATGACAGGCGATATCAGTTTTTAAATTGGTTTTTTGTACTTGTACAGGAGAAAATGTAAATTGTACTGTTTTCATCTTTCGTTTAAGAAGCGCAACTTCAACAATTTCACAACTTCACGAATAAACAGATAATCCCCCTTCATGTACAGGGTGGATGTACATACATCGTTGTTTGTGTGTTCGCAAGTGGGACGTACTCTCACGTATCAAAAATTAATTACGTGTCTTATCTACTTGAGTGTTCGCAAGCGAAACGAGTTGCAAGTGCCACTGTTCGTAAGTGGGAGCACACCATCGTCGGCCGGATACGAAAAGCCGATTAATTTACCTGGTTTCTTCGAGACAAAAGCATCAACATGAATCAAAAAATTTAACTTGCAACCATTATTTTAGTAAAAAGTAGATGATTGTGGGTACCATAGCTTAGGTTTTTAGAGCATAGGCTTGTACATTTATCTAGGATTTACACGTAAGTGGATTTACATTATGTAGCTGATGATAGAAGTTCAAATGCGAGTTCCTGGTCTCAGCTGGGAGAGTGAACTCCAAGACAAAATACTGATCCTTCAAATGTGTGTGTGTCGGGTAGGTATAGGCCTACTCTGGGCTCCTTAAAAAAGCTACTGCTAAAATAACAGTGATTTGTTCTAATTTTGTTGATACATAATAAGGTGACACCGTATAACATTAATATTTGGGTTTGGCAAAGATTATCAGAATTGGCACATTCAACAATTAAAAGTTTTGTACGAATGAGCAGAAAATAATGGTATTTCAAAGGAACTATAAAGACATATCTTATGGTCATAAACTAACCGCAGACAAAATTACTATTGTAATCAGTATAGTCATATTTGGACAGGTGTAGAAAAATATGGAGAAGCCTGTACAGGTGTGTCGGTGCTGATGGGAACACACATAAAAACGTTTGTATGAGATTAAACGTATGTATCCAAGAGGAATACCGTTTTATCTACAACAGGTGGCTTCAAAATATGAATTTGGGGATTTCCCTTTTATTTAGGGGGAATTGTTATAAGGTAAATAAATTTAAGTTTCTTCTTTCACACAAGTGACCAATAATTTTTCTGGTTTAGGCACATCGATTAAACTATTACAAAATGTGTCTAGTTTTGATCTAATTTGACATATAGGTTAGGATTTGATGGAGAAGTTAACAAAGTGCGAGGGGGCAGGAAAAGGACACTTGGGATTGTGTGTAACATTGAAATTGTGACAAGAAAAGAAGAAACTGTATGAGTGGCGATCGCGTTACAACATCTGCGGGGTGTTATGCTATTACGCTACTGAATTAACTAATCTGTGATTGCCGAGCCCTACGTTCTTTGAGAGCCAAATACTACACTTGCCACGTGTTGGGCAGTCATTAAGTAATTATGCTAACAATAATGGATTAATTAATCTGTGATTAAGTAATTATTGAATATATTAATTTGCATAATGAGCTCGTGTAATCAATAAATAACACGTTAATTACTTTACGTTAGCATAACTATTGCATGGAGACTCTAGTTGTTGCATTAATAAATAAAATAAAATAAAATAAAATAAACTACCATAAATCACTCAAATGCCATTACTTTCTCGTTCTGAGGTAATTTGACAATGATGAACGCATATTGATAAAATAAACGCTTATTTATTAACATTATACCATCCATTAAATTCAATATATAAAATATGGATGATTCCCTGTAAATACATACATTCATAAACTCATGAAAAGAACATAAAAGAACACATGTTTATACATCAAATTACAAGGTAAATCCAATACGTTGTTTGCTGAAAAACATACACATATATATATAATGTAATCGATATATAGAAACACAAATATTCAAACAATAAATCCTATACTAATGCGTTCATCGTATGCCTCAGATGGATGGCGTTAAATTATGTGTATCATGTTTAATTTAAATGCTCAAGGGGTGTTTCTTGAAAAAGAGACAGGACAGTAGAGTTCCTTATGATAAGAATAGCATAAAGATTACTTGTTTAGATGAATTATCCGAAATTTCCATCGGCGTAACTCCTCTCTGCTGGATCATGTGTGGGAAGCTGTGCTGTGACTGACACTTAACACACGCAAAACAGATTCACTCGCGCTGTGTGTTTGTATTAAAGTTCATCGTTAACTATGGTGTGTATATATATATGTCTGTGTATTGTTCAACGTTTGATATGTTCATTACTGTTAGTGTTTTGATGCCGCGGTGTAATTGTTCCACATGATATTGAATCGCACCGCAACACTGTATAATGTTATTATTTCGCCGTCCGGTATTACATCAACGAAAGTTCTACGCGTCGATTATTGATGTAAGTGTGACTGGTTAGTTCAATTCTGAATTAGAGTATAATAAATAATTCTATAATTGTTAAGCACTGGCGTATGTCGCATGTTTTTAGACACTGAAAGTACACTATTACCGGATACGCGCCAATATCGAAATGTCTAAGTCTCTTAGTTATATGACGCGTGGCAAAATTTCAAAGTCCCACTGCCGTCCGTATGTTAATCGAACTTTGACGACCGACTGTTGAAAATTATAAAGACTGTTCTACTGACCGACTGACTGCTCAAAGTATATGAGTAAAAATTTATGAAAGACTGTTCAAAGTATATGGTTGAAAAATTATGAGAGACTGTCCTCCCGCGTGCTCTGCAAGCAGTTTTTATCAAACATCGTGTACCACAATGCACCGTACTGGAAAACACGCCTCAAGTTGAACATGATAGGACGGAAGATCTCCTACCCTTAAGCCAGAGTGTCGTTCTTCACTTCCCATTCGACGTTCCCGTTGCTATGCTGGCGACGGTCCTCTCCACCAGGTCTCTGGGTAGATGCTGGGTTGTGATTGGATATCCTGTCTCCCCACGGGTTCGCGTCGAAAGCCTCCGTACTCTTTCCTAGAACAGGAGAAATTTCATGCTCGTCTATCATGCTATTGTCTAAGCGTACTCCGGATCTCGCTGCAGTTCTCACGAAAACAATGTGTCGTCTCTTGTTATTGTTCGCTGTGTTTGACCCTTTTTTCCTGAACGCTATCCTGGCGCAGCGTGACGTCGTTTCCAAAACGGCACACCTACTGCCTGTCGTAAATATCCGTTGTCGCCAGTAAGTCGTTCCCCTGCTGTTTACAAGTTCGATTCTATTATTTTAGGTATCGATGTCCGTCCTCGTATAGGGTATATACTATTGTGTGACTTACACTCTTTTATTCTTTACTGGTACTCTTACAAATTAACCCGGCAGTGTGTCCGTCACAGTTTCTCCTCTAAATTGGTACTTGACACAGTTTCCATTATCTGACATTTGCAGGCTGTAAATCTCGTGTTTTAGTCGAGTCTGTCACGGCCAACCCTGTTCCTATTGTACAACTATGTGAAACGTACTTGCATTGTCTGAAGTAAACGTTCACTTGACACATCGACACACATTTCCTTATTTATTGCTCGTGGGCTGAGTAGGTGTGTCATGCTGAATGTAACGTCTTTTCAGTCACACTAAAATTTTTTAAATTTTTGGTTGTTACATAGGTCCCCAAATCGGATTTGATGTTGGATTAGCGGAAGACACTCTAATCCGATTTCTGCGCTCTGAGTTTGTTGTGGGAGTCCCCTCTGATAAAGTCGCGGTCAATGACCTACTTTCCTCTGCTTGGGGTATATGGATATATATTCCCTATATTTGGTCGTAAACTACCTCTGGGAATTTATTGCCGTGCATCTGAGGAAAGATGAACGCATTTTTTACATATTTGCATATCTAATTAGATATGGGATTATGTACAATAATAATAGCTGTGGATGGCTGTGCCGTCCGCTTATAATCTAACACATGAAATAATGATTTTCGACATGAATTACAATTATTCATGTATCGTTTAAATATCATTATGATAGCTAATGTTCTTAGTCTATCTTGACCATTTAAAATACAATTTACGACCTGTAAATACACATTGATACATTCACTAATTATTATTGAGTATCACTCACAATATGTGTTACTATCATCTATACTAATTATATTGATTAGAAACTTATATACATTATTCAGGAACAATTAACAATTCACTTGAGATCATTATGATCATAACTAACTTTGTTTTATATCACTCAGATTTGATTAATTAATCTAATATCATCGGGTGTCTATAAAACTCGTTATAACGTCTTTTCGCAATTTATTGCTGCACATTCAATTGAACTTTTCACATCATAATTGTCTTTTCTATTTAAATTTCCACTAACACTGGCTATACACATGTAATTAATGTCGTTAGGTTGCCACATTGTGACTTAAGAACTCCTTGTACAAAATCTTTACATTATACACTAATAAGATATACATCATACCGATTAGTTAGTTGGACCGGTTTTCGCGGGACATTCACCTTATGTGTTGATCCGCCTCCGAATCCACTAGTCTAACTGATTGTCGATGCACTTTCGTTTTCCTTTGAGACTTGTGATTTCGTCTCAAAGTATCTCTTCAGCAATCGTACGTTGAAAATACCCCTCAGTTTTCCATTGCTATCGCACTCAGCGAGCTCGTATGTTGCGTTACCAAGGACGCGACTAACCTTGTATGGTCCGGTGTATAACTCGAAAAACTTGTCAATCCTTTTCATTGCGGCGTCGGATTGATGGTAGCTCCTCAACAGCACCTTATCGCCGGTAGCAAATTTAGTAATATTCTTACCATCATTGATACGTTTAGCATATTTCTCTCTTTTGTCTTTTATCTTTACAAACACATTAATATTGGGATTGTGTTCATTGTTGATGACGTCTTTGTCCAGCCACTTCTCCCATGCGCGGGTCGGCTTCTTTCCTAAGTGTGGCTCGTGGGGTGTTATTTCTATTGTTTCGTGGTACGTTTCATTGATACATGTTTCAATTACTCCGACGTATCTTGACCACTTGCTATGCTGGTCGTGTACCAGGATCCTGAATAGATTTCCCAATTGGCGGTTAATCCTTTCCGCTAAGTTCGCTCGAGGATTCCTTATCGCGGTATATCTTGGTTGTATTCCCAGCTCCTCGAGACCTTTAACCCATCTTTCGGCGGTAAATTGCATGCCGTTGTCGGTTAAAATGACTCTCGGTCGTCCATACTTCGTACAGTAATCGTTGATCCGTCGTAGTGTCGTGGTGGTTGTCGCTCTTCTTAGTGTAAATAGTTTGACAAACTTTGTGAAGTTGTCCACCATGACAAGTAAGTACTTGACACCTCCTATACCTGTTGGTAAAGGTCCATAGTAATCAACACTTACTATGTCACCTTTGGCTGATGGTATCATGGCTTTTGTTCCGCCAAAGAGCATCCTGTTGTTCGTATCCTTGTACCGTTGGCAAGAGTCACAAGTTTGGGTGTATACCTTCACTTTCTTGATCAAGCTGTCGATCGTGAAGTGCTCTTGTAACATTTTTATACACCTTTTCGGGCCTAGGTGTCCGTACATTTGGTGTATCTCTGCAATTAGATCCTTCGACACGCTGTCAGGAATGTATAGTTTCCATTCGCCACGTCGTCGTCGGTACAACTTATCATTAACAATTTTATAAAATTTACTTAATTTACTATCTATAACGTTATTCTTAATCTTATCTATGAGCGTTCCGAGTTTGGCATCTTCATTTTGGTATTTGCCGATACCTCTAATTATTTTGCCTAATTGTTGACTCATTTTAATAACTAGGTGATTAATCAAATATTCGTGCGTCTCCTCGTTTGTCTCGTGTTGTTCCGTGTCAGCCGGGTATCTACTCAGTATGTCCGCAACGACGTTATCCTTTCCTTTGCAGTGGATAATGTCGAAATTGTACTCCTGTATGGCGAGAATCCATCTTGTAATTCTGGAATTGTTCAAGTGATACTTGTGCATAAATGTTAATGCTTTATTGTCGGTGATTATCGTTAGTGGTTGGCCAAGTATGTACATACGAAACTTATCCAGACATCTAACGATACTCAGGAGCTCTTTCTCTGTCGTGAAGTAATTGCGTTCTGCTCCCTTAAATGTCTTGCTTGTAAAAGCGATGACGCCGATTTCTCCATCTTCATCAATCTGGTAAAGCTGGCCACCATACGCAAAATTACTAGCGTCACACTGAATATAGTATCTTTGGTTCGGCCGTGGGAACCGTAGAGTTACTGTGTCGATAAATAAATTCTTGACTCTCTGGAAACACTCGTCCACTTCCCTTGTCCATGAAAACTTTCATCCACCTTTCAGCAGTTCATGTAAAGGTTGCGTTGTTTCTGCGTATTTACTCGAGAATCTGTTATAAAAATTGGTAAGACCAAGAAAACCTTTGAGTTGTTTTGTATTCTTCGGTGCTGGGAAATCCATAATCGCCTTTACCTTGTCATCGTTTTCTTGTATCCCTTTTGTTGTAAGGCGATAACCAAGGAAGGAGATCTCTCGTCTGAAGAATTGTGACTTGGTGAGGTTGACAGTTATATTTGCTTTATTGAGGTTGTTTAGCAACGCTTCTAAATGATTTAAATGTGTTTGTATATTATTGGAGTAGCACAAGCAGTCGTCCACGTAGATGATCGTGTTCTTCTTGACCTCCTCCTCGAGGGCCACATCCAATCCACGTGTCAACGCTGCAGAGCTGGTGCTGAGTCCAAATGGCGTCACTGTGAATCGGTAGCACTTCCCTTCATGCATAAACGCAGTGAAATCCCTACACTCTCGTTTTAATGGGACTTGCCAGAAGCTACTGGATAAATCGACTGTCGACAAGTACTGCATATCACCACATCTAGCCAATATCTCATTTACCGGGGACACTCCTTCGTAATCGGGCACGGTCACGCTGTTCACTTTTCTTGCATCAAGGCATAGGCGAACCCTCCCATCCTTCTTGATAACTGTCACGATTGGGTTGACGTACGGGCTGGCGCAACGTTCGATTACTCCATATCGTAACATCCGGTTAATCTCCTCGTCCACCTTGTCTCTGTAGGCAAGCGGCACAGGCCACCCTCGTTGAAAGTAAGGTGTCCTGTCCGTAACGTGAAACTCGTGCGTGTAACCCTCTATTCTTCCCGGGCACTCCCTAAAAACATTCCGGTTCTTTACCAAAATCTCCTTCAGGCGTTGCAGTATTCCTTTATCCACGCAGTCTATGCTCCCAATCTTCTCATCGATGCATCGCAGTACTTCCTCTTCTTCTTCACTGTTTATCACGTCAATATTCATGATTGGTATAATGTGCTCCTCATCAACAGTATCGTTTTTTAAACTAACTACTTTGTTTCCGATGTCGATGCGACACCCAACTTCTTGTAAAAAACTAATTCCTAGTATACATGGTTTCACTAATTCTGGTATTACCAAAAACACACATTCATATCGGATACTATCAATCTCAATGTCACACAATATTTGTCTCTTAACTAATTTGGATTTACTTCCTACAGCACTTATTATAAATGTATTCGTTACGGGTAGTGTCTCATATGGTTCGATACTCTTCTTATGGTTATTAAACCAAGTTTCCGATAACCCGTTAACAATACAACCAGTATCAAGTAAGGCTTGGACAGTTACATCATTATTAAATTTAATAGTAATCTCGGGACATTTCAATATTTGTTTATTTACAATCTCGTCGTCCTCTTTTAGTAGGTCCTTTCGTAAATCAGGTAACAATATATTTACACTCTCACTCGGAAAGAAGTCGCTTAGAAATTCTATCTCCTCCCCTCGTTCGACGTATTTTTGTTGTTGTTATTGTTGTCGCTGTTACCGTTCGCCCTTGGGGTAGTGTCAATGACCGTGCTACTGGGTCCTGGCTCAGCTGGTGTAAACTGTACTGTATTGACGTAGTGTTTGTTGTCATACCGACCCCTTGTTGCCTGTCGGTCACTTTCATTTTTATTGTATTGCGTTTCCCTTTCTCTCGGATTGTTCCTCCCTTCGTTGTAAGGTCTATAATGTGGTCTGCGAGTGTTATCTCCGCTCGACTGTATACTTGTGAATTCCGTAATCAGCGCTTCGAAATTTGGTATACTCGTGATACCACGTGTGACCACGGCGAGCTGCAAGTCCTTACCAAAGTGGCGAGCTAGTTTTCGTATCAGCTGAGTGTCGGTTAATGCTGGTGACAGTTGCCGACTTTCCAGTAAAATCCGTTCTACATATTGGACAGCTGTGATTGGTCCATTCCACTCATATCTGCCGTACTCCAGATTGTCGCGTATATTGTCCTGGCGTTCTTGACCCCAGTACTTCCAGGTGAAAGCTTCTTTAAATTCTTCGTACGTGGAGATTTGATTCCTTATGACGCGCCACCATATTCCAGCGTCCATCTCCAAGTGTCTTCCGATCCATTTAATGTCACCGTTGCTGTAGTACTGTTCCTGAATCTCTGACAATTCCTTCAGGAACTCCATTGGGAACCTGTCAGTGCCGTTATACTTTAACTCTGTATGTGTGTGTCCGTTAATTCTACTGATTATTCCAGACTCACCTTCAATTAGCTGACGCTGTAGTCGTTCTATCTGGGATTTTAATTCGTTAATACGGGTGGTTTTCTCTCTGGTGCTCTCGTCTAGTTTTTGTTCCGCCGACTTCTGTCTTCCATCTACCTCATTGATTTTCTGTTGCATTGTGTTGTTTACGTCTCCCTGTTCCTGTTGTAATTGTCTTACTGTTTGGAATAGTTCGACTCTCAATTCCTCTTGTTTCTTGTGGTTTTCTTTTGCGTGTGTCTCCACTCTGTTGTGGATCTTTTTGATGCTCGTTTGAGTATTTTGGGCAACACTCTTTAGTTCCTGTCGGTCTAATTCTCTTGTTTCCCGCACCTCTTCGAATTTCTTGTCGGTGTCCTCCTTTAACTCTTTGACGATCTCGTTCTGCTGCTTCTGAACCTCGTCTATCTTCTTATCACAATTATTTATGTATTCACGCATTTCTGCGTGTATTTGTGTAAAATTTTCATTCTGCTTCTCGAAATTTTCATTAATTATTCTAAGGTTTTCACTAGCCTCTTCCTTCTGCTTTTCAAACTTTTCTTCTAATTTCTCGAATTTTCCATTCACTTCTCTAAAATTTTCATTAATTATTCTAAGGTTTTCACTAGCCTCTTCCTTCTGCTTTTCAAATTTTTCATTCATAAAATCCATTAATGCGCGCAACGTCACCTCTTCCTGCGGTTGTTGTTGGGACTCCTGCCCCCGCGCTCTGACGTCTGACGTCTCCTCGGTCGTTTGTGAATAAGTTGGTGATTCCTCTCGTTCGACACCAGGTACTCCCTGTTGGTTATTAATGTCAAAATTCATGGAATCTGTGCTACTGGTCGTCATTTTTGCTGCTTTACTACGCGTTAACATTCAGTCCCAGTCCAACTAGCTTCACACTAATAATATTTGTTCTTACAACTACTAACATGAAATATTAATATATACGCTTATCCTATCTCTACTGCCTGCTCTTTGCCGTGCGTTGGGCGCCAAATACAACATCTGCGGGGTGTTATGCTATTACGCTACTGAATTAACTAATCTGTGATTGCCGAGCCCTACGTTCTTTGAGAGCCAAATACTACACTTGCCACGTGTTGGGCAGTCATTAAGTAATTATGCTAACAATAATGGATTAATTAATCTGTGATTAAGTAATTATTGAATATATTAATTTGCATAATGAGCTCGTGTAATCAATAAATAACACGTTAATTACTTTACGTTAGCATAACTATTGCATGGAGACTCTAGTTGTTGCATTAATAAATAAAATAAAATAAAATAAAATAAACTACCATAAATCACTCAAATGCCATTACTTTCTCGTTCTGAGGTAATTTGACAATGATGAACGCATATTGATAAAATAAACGCTTATTTATTAACATTATACCATCCATTAAATTCAATATATAAAATATGGATGATTCCCTGTAAATACATACATTCATAAACTCATGAAAAGAACATAAAAGAACACATGTTTATACATCAAATTACAAGGTAAATCCAATACGTTGTTTGCTGAAAAACATACACATATATATATAATGTAATCGATATATAGAAACACAAATATTCAAACAATAAATCCTATACTAATGCGTTCATCGTATGCCTCAGATGGATGGCGTTAAATTATGTGTATCATGTTTAATTTAAATGCTCAAGGGGTGTTTCTTGAAAAAGAGACAGGACAGTAGAGTTCCTTATGATAAGAATAGCATAAAGATTACTTGTTTAGATGAATTATCCGAAATTTCCATCGGCGTAACTCCTCTCTGCTGGATCATGTGTGGGAAGCTGTGCTGTGACTGACACTTAACACACGCGAAACAGATTCACTCGCGCTGTGTGTTCGTATTAAAGTTCATCGTTAACTATGGTGTATATATATATGTCTGTGTATTGTTCAACGTTTGATATGTTCATTACTGTTAATGTTTTGATGCCGCGGTGTAATTGTTCCACATGATATTGAATCGCACCGCAACACTGTATAATGTTATTATTTCGCCGTCCGGTATTACATCAACGAAAGTTCTACGCGTCGATTATTGATGTAAGTGTGACTGGTTAGTTCAATTCTGAATTAGAGTATAATAAATAATTCTATAATTGTTAAGCACTGGCGTATGTCGCATGTTTTTAGACACTGAAAGTACACTATTACCGGATACGCGCCAATATCGAAATGTCTAAGTCTCTTAGTTATATGACGCGTGGCAAAATTTCAAAGTCCCACTGCCATCCGTATGTTAATCGAACTTTGACGACCGACTGTTGAAAATTATAAAGACTGTTCTACTGACCGACTGACTGCTCAAAGTATATGAGTAAAAATTTATGAAAGACTGTTCAAAGTATATGGTTGAAAAATTATGAGAGACTGTCCTCCCGCGTGCTCTGCAAGCAGTTTTTATCAAACATCGTGTACCACAATGCACCGTACTGGAAAACACGCCTCAAGTTGAACATGATAGGACGGAAGATCTCCTACCCTTAAGCCAGAGTGTCGTTCTTCACTTCCCATTCGACGTTCCCGTTGCTATGCTGGCGACGGTCCTCTCCACCAGGTCTCTGGGTAGATGCTGGGTTGTGATTGGATATCCTGTCTCCCCACGGGACACGGGAAAAGCCTCCGTACTCTTTTCCTAGAACAGGAGAAATTTCATGCTCGTCTATCATGCTATTGTCTAAGCGTACTCCGGGTCTCGCTGCAGTTCTCACGAAAACAATGTGTCGTCTCTTGTTATTGTTCGCTGTGTTTGACCCTTTTTTCCTGAACGCTATCCTGGCGCAGCGTGACGTCGTTTCCAAAACGGCACACCTACTGCCTGTCGTAAATATCCGTTGTCGCCAGTGAGTCGTTCCCCTGCTGTTTACAAGTTCGATTCTATTATTTTAGGTATCGATGTCCGTCCTCGTATAGGGTATATACTATTGTGTGACTTACACTCTTTTATTCTTTACTGGTACTCTTACAAATTAACCCGGCAGTGTGTCCGTCACAGTTTCTCCTCTAAATTGGTACTTGACACAGTTTCCATTATCTGACATTTGCAGGCTGTAAATCTCGTGTTTTAGTCGAGTCTGTCACGGCCAACCCTGTTCCTATTGTACAACTATGTGAAACGTACTTGCATTGTCTGAAGTAAACGTTCACTTGACACATCGACACACATTTCCTTATTTATTGCTCGTGGGCTGAGTAGGTGTGTCATGCTGAATGTAACGTCTTTTCAGTCACACTAAAATTTTTTAAATTTTTGGTTGTTACAGCGTGCATGCGTGTGTGCGCGCGCGAGAGAGAGAGTGAGGCAGAGATAAAGAAATCTGTCTCATTATTCAAATTCACGCCAACAACATTCTTAATGTCGTAATGACACAACAATAGTTTACAAAAGTACTACTGTTTTGGCTGACACATAAATATACAGATCTAATGTCTGTTGGCAGGCTGACGTGTTCGTACTACTAATTCATTCGAAGGCTATATTCACTCCTGTCTGTATTAAAATAATACAAATGTTATTTTATAAATATCACTATTGTAATAACGACTCGGACCACTAAGCTTAGTGTTCCGAGTCGTTATTACAATAGTGATATTTAGTTAAGTAACGGACACGTCATGGACAACGAAATCCAAGTTGTTTTATAGTAATAATATAATAATAATAACTATCACGATTTGTAGGCTTAAGCATTCATAACATAAACAGTTTTCTACCGTTCCCTCCTCTCAAGACTTCTACGAACTTTTTTTAACCTATTGATTTTACTCCATTTTTAATAATTCCATAATTACATTAAATAATATACATAATTTTTATAATTAAATAATTAATTTCTTTTTACAAAAAAGTCAACCCTTCCCACCCTTTTTGTTTTTCATTATATAATCTAAATATTAACTTGATTTCACTGTACACATGCTAGATTTGGTAACTGAAAATTACCAAGCAGTTTTTGGTAACTTAGTTTTTTATAAACTCTCACCAGGGCCGTATTTAGGATCTGTAGACCCGTAGGCTGAACCTGTGGTGCAGGCCCTACCGGGGGTGTGGGAAGTATTCCATACCCCCCAGTAAAACGGGGGGTCCGGAAATTTTTTGAAAATTAACCTGCAAAAATTGAATTTTAGAGCAATTTTCTAACTAAAAACCTAAACAGAAACATTTAAAGTTTATTACTAATTGTAGAAAATGTTACTGTACAGTATTTAGAAGTTAATGAATTGATGACATAAAAATGAAAAGAATTGAAAATCATTAAGATATTCAACACGATTTATTAACATTGCTATGAACAACTATATTAAAAAAAGAACACAAAGTTTGGGTGTGAAATGAATTTATTAGCAGTGTGTTAAAAGACGATACTATACTACAGTAAGTTATATTACTACAGTAGTGAGTAGAGTAATATTACAGTACTATACAATACTATGACACTAATATGTATGAAAATACTGTGTGTACAATTTACTACTAAATTGTAGTTACTACATATAACAACTTGGAAATGGCTTAGTGGCTAATTGGTTTGCGCCTACACTTCATACTAATGAATCTACTTATAATATCTTCATAAATTAGTTGTCTTAAAATCTCACTTTCAATGCTGAGCAAAGCCAAAACGTTGAGCCTGTCTTCTAACATGGAGGTTCGAAGCCTGTTTTTGATCAACTTCAATTTTGAAAATGACCTTTCTCCACTACAGTTAGTGACCATAAGTGACAGGTGCATTCTTAGGGCGACCTCGATATTAGGAAAACAATCTCTGACGTTTCTTTCTAGGAGGAGTTTATACATCCACCTCAACTGACTAATGACTTTTTCATTTTCCTCATCATCTTTTTGAAACTCATGGTAAAAAGCCTTGAACTGAATCAGTTCATTTCCCAATTGATCGTCTAAGTCATTGTTATATGTTTCTACTAAGTTTTGAGCTGCTGCAATTATCTCTTCATTAGTAAGTGTATCCAACTTGTTGAGAAACCCAA
This sequence comes from Magicicada septendecula, assembly GCA_034769895.1. Lineage (NCBI taxonomy): Eukaryota > Metazoa > Arthropoda > Insecta > Hemiptera > Cicadidae > Magicicada > Magicicada septendecula. The sequence continues at coordinate 180,508,633 of CM068376.1, read as the reverse complement.
AACGGGTATCAACTAGTTTGTATGCCTCAAGCTCTGTCGCAATGAAGATTCAAATTGATCTATGACAGGAAGGAAACTCTGGGTTCGAAATTTTTCTGATGGCGTCAGCTTAACCTTCTGGTGCTTGGACTGGGACAGTCAAGAGGTGCCAAACGCACGTTTATTTTGTGGTTGCGCCGTGTTTCACTCTCATACTCAGTGCAATCAGTTACTCAGCAGCTTTCACCTCATATTCTTCAAAGCTATCCCGTTTTGTTCCTATGAAGCTTGTTAGCGATGTCAGTGCTGAGGCGGCTGTGTTCACGTCCAATCTAAGGTTCTGCAGAGTTTCACTAGTTTTGTTTACTTGTCCCAAGATATCATCCCAAAATACTGTGTACAGATTTACAGTCAAATAGATCACCGTCACAATTTTGAAGTGCTGTGGCACCCATTTTTATGCAGTAATCTATATTACCTTGTGTCATAAACTCCGGCCACAATCCAATGTCATTTTCCAAGCAAACATTTTTACTTAAAGCAGGTCCAAGAGAAACCCCCTCTAGTTCCCACGCGACGCCAAGCGATCGAGTTTCCTGAATGCTGACTCACTCATATCAGTTGACCACTGAAGAGTTCAGCCGAATTAGTCCACACGAAATAACTGCATCGACATCTTTTATGATTATAAGAGGGCCCGCACCATGGTATTAAAACAAAGACATTTTTTGTTTTAGTCTATTCAAAATTAAAATTTTTAAGTTTTTTTTTGTGGTGCGGGCCCATAGGCTGCAGCCTAGATAGCCTGCGCGTAAATGCGGCCCTGACTCTCACAGGTTAATTTGCAAGCAGTACTACTTCACACTGAAAATAAATGGTCACCAATCCCTTCAGTTTATACTGCTTACATGTCGGAGTCATGTGATAGTATGAAACTTTTATTGAGCAGAATTCAGTATGACGGATATTCATGGCATACCTACGGAGATGTGAAAGTAACGTAGTTTTACTTCGATTGCAGCTTGGATTCACTAAATTCTGTTGCCTTCTGTGCGAGCGGGTAAATTCTATGCAGGAATGGGAAAATTATTATGTAAAAAAAGCAGTGATCATTAAAGACAGAGGCACTGAGTGTAGGAGATCATACCGTTGTAGGTCAAGTACTAGTAAAACCAGGAAAAGCTTACTGTCCACTACTACATATTAAGTAGGTTTAATGAAAATTATGTAAATGGAACAGATGTAATTTCGAAACTGTTAATTTCCTTCAAGTGTGTACTAAAGTAAAGAATGTTACAATTTATAAGTTGGTAATTACACCAGGTAGGCTTAAACAGGTAATACTAACAACCAGTAGCCTACTGATTCGAATGTGTGTGTGAAGAGGGCTTTTGAGTCGATAATAACGCTATTACCTACTTGACACAGAAATTCCCATGTCATCTGCATTTTGTATTATGCAAACGTTCGGAGGATGTAAATTTTTCAACAACATTGTTGGAGTGCCAACCTTTAGAATGAACCGTTGTGGCGGAATGCAAGATTGATTTAAAGAATTCAAAAGTTCTTGGAGATAGTACACTATATTTTCAATATTAAATATGGTGTTAATAGATTCTTCATAATTTTTATTATCCCCAGAAAATTTTTCCAAACTTGTATCATTATTTTCCTTCACAGATTCGATTCTTTGGGAATAACCACTTGTAATTTTTATCAAGTAAACACTTGACGTTTTGCACAGATTTTAGCAATTAATACAGTTGTATTTACTATGTCCCAGTTTTTCGTCAATTTCTGTGAAGCTATCGTCATTAGGAACACTACCGTCACCGAGGTGCAGTAAGTTTGTAGAAAAATCACCATCTCCACCTCCTAAATGGGCTCTCATATTGCTTTGCAAATTTAGTCTGAATAGCATTCCACATTGCCGAGGACTGTAAACACACTGAGACAATATCAGCGCGGGTTCCTCTTGCAGTTACCGGTAATCTCTAGCGAGAATCCTCTGAAATAACAAAAGTTACGCTACCCACTAATTTGTTACAATTTCTTAAGTCTTGGAGAGTTTGATTGACCGTTTCTATACAGTCCACAAATCGCCTTCGTTTTATCGTTCATGATTAGTTTCCGTTTTGATCGCTCTTTCTTTTGTCATGCCTCCACTTCAATACAAATTGCTTTTTTAATAGGAGTCAGTGAGAATACTTGACTTTTTCTTCTTGGCGCATTTTTATTTTATTTTTGCAGTCGCTTTCGGATAAGGGCGAATTTATTCTGGTGTCAATTGTGATAAGGTATTAGCAGATGTCTCGTTTATTCCCGACGTGGGAGGTCCGGCTACTGTGGTCTCTTGACAATCTTTTGTTGGTGTTAATCTTCCTTCATAATTACTTTTGTCTCCTATCTCTCTGTCAATTACAGGTGAACACAGAAACTCTTCGATACTGAATATATTTTCATTTAATGGCCAAATTCCAGTTGAACTAAAACCTGCTGTCAGTTAGATGGTGTAGCTGCCTTTGAAAGAGTATCTTTTGCTAGCCCAGGTATGTCATGGTTTTACCTGGGTTTATTGTCATCCAGCTCTCAGCGGCTGCACCGAAACAGGCCATATAAACACTTGTCTAATGGCTAAAGTCAGATTGTAACGGGTATGAGGTATAAACTGTTTCATAAATAGTAAAAAAAAGAGAGGCTGTAATTTATCTTGATGGATGTGCTACTCCAATACAACCTGCTGGTCCATAAATAATCAAAGTGATATCTACATAACACTCTGGGGATAACGATAAGTGGTGGTTTCCAGCTGCCATCTATGAAAATACCACTGGTTTCACCCTTTTCCAAAGGGGTAACCCTGCTGACTTGTTTATTTCCCTTCAAACTGACAACTTTGTTAGGACAGTGCACTGTTGTTATGCTGCCTGGTTTCCTTCACATTCCAAATATTGTGACAATAAAAATGAAGGCGATTTATCACAGAATTCCAATATTGAAGAAAGTTTTATGTTATGTTTATTAAAACTAAATGCTACTGCAAAACTTGTTGCTTCAGCCTCTCTAAAAGACAACCTTGAATGTCGCTGCATGAAGCCAGTAAAACAATCTTTTACCGGCCCAGTTCACCAGAAAATCGACATTATTTGCAAACACGTATTCGGAGGCTAACATACGAATATTCTTAGGGTACAAACCATAATAACTAACAGAATAGTGCAGCAGATCATAACACAGAAATCTGATTTTTCTTTTTGTTCTTTCCTAAATACAAGTTGTGGAAAACGCTGAGTCTTTGTAGGGTTTGTGAGCTACATCGCCCCAGAAAGTTTTTCACTTGTACGTTTGAACCAAATATGAAAAAAAGAAAACAGAACAAAATGTTTTACTTACATTGTACCAACATACCACTTTCCTTCTGGTGAAATTGAAGGTACACCTTTAATTTTAAAATTAGTGGCTGAAGTGTAGTGCTGCTGGCCACTCTACCTTTAGTGCGTGTGTCGAACACTCACTTTAGGCAACCTATTCTATCTCCTAAATTTCCTAGGCGGCATAAAAAGGAGCCATTATTACTATTATCATTTTAAAAATTTTAGTTTTTTAGGATTTAATAAACATGTAATCTTCATTATAGGATCACAAGTAACTGACACATAATTAATTCTGAGATCTGTTAGGTTATGAATTAGTTTTCTTTTAAGATTTATAGAGAAACATAACTTGCCCTCATGCTGCCACATTGCTTTTGTATTAGTATGATTCAATTGTATACATACCATGGATCCAACAAAGTACATAGCTGTAAACACCCATAGCAAATTAGTGACAAAAAGGTTGCTTTACACGTTCTAAAATACAAAAGGGAACAAAGACTCATTTTACTGTACACTGCTATAATCAGACTGGAGGAGCACGTACTACAAGCTATAACAAAAACGTTATACAGTTGCAGAGGTGCTGCGACTAAGGGACACTTGAAGAAGTACAAAGTATCAACTTGTGTCTCTCTGCTCTCCCCTATATGATAATACTGTCTTATAATGACTGTTAAACAAATCAAATGTATTGTATACCTTTATATGTGTATTTATACACAATATATCATAAACGTTTTTTGTGGCAAAAATACCTTTATATGTGTATTTATACACAATATATCATAAAAGTTTTTGTGACAAAAATATCTGTCAAATTTTTTTATGTTGTAATGGTACATATAAGGGGCCGTGCTATAATCACGTGATGTTTTTTTAGCAATTTTTTAACCCCCCTCCCGCCTGGTGATATGTGGTGAGGTTTTAGACTAACCCCCCCAACCCAAAATCATGTGTATTTTTTTGGTACAAAGTATCTTAAACATTTTCAGAATATTATCTTTAAATACAGGTATAATCTAATTTAATTCTGGAAAATTAAGCACCGGATAAAAATATCCAGACAGACATTAAGGTTGCAGGTTGTTTCTGACTGGCATAAAAATAATAAAGGAAAGGTGTAATCTTGTGAAAAACATATATTAGTACTGGTACATGAATATATTTAATGAATATTGTCCTCGGACCACGGATTAGCGAGACTTTCTTCAACACTAACAATTGGATAGGTATCTTGCAAATCAGCTGTTGGCATTGTGCTTTGTTGAAGATCAACGTCAGTCTCATCAAGCCACTCGGCGTCATCATTTTCACGCACTACGCAGAGAATCTCTCGATGTAGCGATCGATCGTCGCGTAAGGATACGTGAAGGACGAACATTGTGCATCTCTGAAGTATTATTGCTCGGATTATTAGGTTGCTTGTGACATGACTTTACATGTGCCTTAACACTCTTCTTTGTACAGAAATACAGTCCACACTGCTGGCACGTCCTTCCCTCAAGCTGCTGACGATCCTGCGCGCTTAACGAAAAAACAAATACACGTGACATCTCACTACACCCCCTCCCCCTTGTGATATTTTGTGATTTTTTCCGAACCCCTCCCCCCTTTCGAGCCTCACGTGATTATTGCACGACCCCTAACACTACCAACACCAGCGTACCACAAATAAGTTGAAAGCCACTACAATTAAGAATATCTACAAGGTCAAGCATACGATCATGGATAAAAAAGGAAGTATCATAAGCCAAAACCAAGTGAATTAAAATGAAGAAGGAATTACCAGTAAATGTGCAACTTAAGAAGATAAAGCAAGACTAACGACGAGACGACATACATAATTACCCAATAGATCAAACAGTGAGAAGGAAACCCATGAAAGACAAAATCAAGAAGAAACCTATTAATCGTGAGAAGGAAACCAGTGAAAACAACGCCATGAAGAAACTTATTAAGAGGGAGGAAGGAATCAGTGAAGAGAAGAAGAAAATATCCAGATCAAACACAAAAAAGGGAGATAACATGAATTATAATGAACTAACATATGCCAATAAAAGAATAATAATAAAAGCAGAAGGAATAAATGGAATAAACAACATGATTTAAACCCCTAAGCTGTAAAAAAAATTGACACTGACCAAAACTTGTTAAGTGAATACCTTCCTTGACAATGTAATACAAACAATAATCAATAAGAATGAATTATTGAACATAAAAAGTAACAAAGAGAATGAATAACAATAAGATAAGTTCTTAGCTAAATGATGTGTAGACATGAAAAGAGGACTATGTCCAAAACACCAATGACCAATTGTAAAGTGGAATTGATATTAGAAATAACCACTAATTACCAATAGTAAAGACTGTAAAAGATAAACAAAATATAATCTAATAATAACCAATAGATATACCAGTACTACATAAAGTCAAATAAATCAAATGTAATACAGAAATACAAAACCGACTATAATCCATTGTTGTATATTTAGAATGTAACATAACCTAATCTGGACAACTAGTTTTCATTAAACTATAGGAAAATAAGGCCAAAGCAATGTTAAACTAAAATGTATTATAATGTGACATAAATAGATAATATAAGGAATGATTTTTGTAAAACAGATAATGTAATAAGTAAATATAAAAGCTGTATTAATGTGATTTAATATAACTATATGCTTGCCATAGAATGGATGCATGATGAACAAAATTATCTTGTAAACTTATCATAAAAGAGCAGGAACTGAACCAACAACATTGAGTGAGGCAGAATACTATTCGAATAAGTAAATTCAAGGATTATAGCCACCCAAATAGTAATAATAACAATAATAATAAATAAACCATGTTGACAGCTAGATGCAAGTAATCTTGGTAACTTTAAACCAAAGCAATTATCAGTATAAATGCAGAATGAACTACTGCACAATAATAACAGTGCTATCAAAACAATGATATTCAAGCAATAATGAGAATAATTTGATAGGATTACAACCCATATAAAAAGGTAACTTCCTAAAGTATAGTAAACTCACTTAACAAACTATAGTTAAGGTAATAAAACCACAAGATGAAGAAAAAGGACACTATCAGAAGTGACAATGACCAATGCAGTATGCATAGGCCATAATAAAATGTTATTAACTATTAATGTTAGTATAATAGTAAGTATCATGTACATGTTGTGTTTATGTTAGTGTCTATACAGGAAAGTACCGAGCAACTCACCGCAGCTAATAATAGAAGAGTTGACGCAACTTCTTCAGAATCGAACTCAATAAATGGAACAAAAAACATTCTAAACTATTTAAACAAAATTAATAAACGACGTCAAAGAGTAAGTAAACTGATTTATTCATATCGGATTCAATAATAGATTGAATTGGGTAGAATAAATCAATAAACCAAAAATTAATATAATAAAAACCAAAACATTAATAATAGTAATAAACCAGACGATCTCGTCGTGCTAAAATGTTCATACACACTTTTTAAGAGAAAATTACTTAAAACTTCGAATCTAACAAGAAAAATATTGTGTCGAGTATTCATAATACAAACCCTTAGATATCAAATATGAAATGAAAATATAAGAACCAAGTTAAATGTATATTCTATAGCCGGCAGAATAAGGGAAGGACAAATAAAATAGAGGCAGGATATCAAGAGAATGAAAAACATGGGACTACCTAAACAAGTAATAAGATACAGACCTCAGGGAAGACGAGATATAGGTAGGGCAAGGAAAAGAGATGCCTTCAGTGAAGGCAAAACCCGCTATAATCCTATACCTTGACATGGAGAAGATTCATAATACTTAATAGCACACTTACGAACAAAATATTGGTATGGAGAATCATACACGACTTCCATGTTCTAAGATTTATATTTAAAATCATTTTCGAAATGAAATATTTCCATTGAAACTACTTCTTTCTACTTACTGCTTCAGCCACTTACTGTGGTTGTTAAAATACACTTTTGTGACAATTATTAATAAACGTATCTTTCTGATAATTATGTGTGTATTATCGTATTTACATAATCTGAACCACACCTTTGGTGGAAACACGTGCTCAGTTTTTTCAAAGTACATTAGGCTTTTCGGGTCCAGAGTTGCGTTAAGCAGAAAGAGGCTGAGGTTGCTGGGTATAGAAATAACATAATACACCAGATAAGGCTAACGAATTTGGTTTTATTTTATCACATATGTGGCAATTTGATACAAACATAACCAACAGTAATTATTCAGATTTCAAAATGGCGGCGATGATATTCCGCACTTGACCTTGTTCTTCAAGGTTAACTAATATACTTTTTGATTTTATGTAAATTACTTCCTTTAGTCTTGTTAGTATCATCATTAACAAAATTATAGTTTTCTTTATATTTTAATCATAATACTGGTTAACCATCATCACAAACCAACGCCTCAGGTGATATTACGTTGATCAACACAGACTTGCACACTCGCTTTCTCACTCTCTCACTTACTTGAATTTAAACATATTTGTGAAAATTGAGCTCATTTGGTAATTTTGAATTTAGATAATAAAATTATAGGGCTTTCCTGAAACTGAAGTGGCGTAGATTCCTCCTTAGCGGTTCCATGCGGTTGGCAGGTGTTCGTCCAGTTTTAGTGTTGTCATTTTCCCACTGATTCTACTTTAAATACATTTTCGTCAAATACACTGCTTCTAATAAATGTTATTGTTAACTCTGATGCTGCTTATATCATTTTATAAAGTAAATGTTACATTTTGTTGGCAGAGAACTGCCCACTGTAAACGGCAAGCGTATGTGCTCACTGACTGCTTTTGTTGAAAAGGGGCAGACGTTGTATATCTAGCTTTCGTCTGTCCTTTACACTGAATTTACATGATGGTTATAATCACTCTTTAACACTATTTACTTGTGATTACATTTTGTTAATTCAAAATAAAACACTTTAGCTGACTATTTTATGCCAGCACAATTCTAACGTGTTACTGCTATGGTGTTGTTCTGGAGACTGGGGCGGAAGCAGACACAATTATTATGCAAAACAGCGGTGTCTGACGTCATGGTGCATTGTTCTTTTCGCCAACGCCCGGTATAACACGTAATTGTTTTATGTCGTAATTGTTTGTTGGTGACGATTTGTTTCAGTGGGCCAATGAAAAGTTCGTGTTGTCAATTTGTTAGCGCCTAAATCGCCATTCCACTTGGTTAATTTCACTCGTACTCTGCTGACCTTGGATCGGCTCCCCTCGGGTGAATTTGCGTATCTACTGGGACTTGGGTAAACTAACCTTGCCCTTGTTAATATGTATGAACACAATAAAATTTACAATGACTACAATGACAATATGCCTCATACCATTATTCTGGTACAGGTAATTCTGTACTGTTACAAAACCCCCTCAATGAAAGGTTTGGTGTCGAGACACCAAAACTTTCATTCACTCATTCATACTTTTCTAAAAGGATCAGCTCAGATATGTGCCACAACCCCCTGTAGTGTTAATAAAAAGAAAATCTCAATCACTTACCCTTGGTCCTATAGTGTCGATCGTACCTGTCTGACCTTACTGGACTTCTCCTGAGAGATCCCTACACCATAAGGCCATGAGGCACTGCACGCTCCTGTTCTGACGCTCCGGCCAGCGCAGGACCGCGGTCACAACACCATAAAAACTCTGAAACATTCAATACAAAATTTTAAAATAGTGGCCTTCTTTATATACATATCCGCAACTGATATGTTTCCTCTTAGATGCATTGGTTTGTGATTAGAGGCGTTGGTTTTATTATTTATAAAATTCCAAATAAAACCAAAAATTATAACAAGATTTAAGATAGATCATCCTTCTACTTCTCAACACTCCTACATATTCATATCAATTGCTCTGACTCCAGTCAATATCAATTTGCTTCTTTCATCATAAGAAATTATACGCTTACACTAAACACAAAACGAATTTTTTACTCTCAAACAACAACTACTATTTTTTATTCATTTATTTCACATAACATCAGTATATTTATTTATCATGGCAGCACTTCAAAACTATCTAAATTTCTTTACTTGTCTTCTTTACTTTAATTTTCCCTTTTTATAACAGAATCATTTTTAGAGATTTGTTGCCCTAACATAAAATTTAATATTATTATCGTCACTACCCTTATAATAACCTCCTGACCTATTTTACCATGTACATCATAAAACACAATAAAACATTGTACATTAAACATTAAACACTAACATTGAACAATTCACATTACTTAATTCATATCATTTAACATTCATTAGATTCTATACAAAAAAATTTTCAAATTTATCATTTACCTTTCATTTACATTATCTTTCTACTATGAATTTTCCTTTCTAACCTTTTTATCCTTAACTCGTTTGGGTGACTCTCTATTATTCATTATTTTCTATCTTATTTTGGTATTTGTCAACCTAACCTTACTCACCTCCTTTTTTCCACTAACAGCCGCTTCTAACCATTAACATAATATGACACCAATATCTCAATAATAACCCCCTTCACAAATCCCATTTAAAACCTCTGGCACCGCTCATTTTGTTTTTTATGTAAGGATGTATGTTACTTAACTGGCCATATCCATTCCGAACCCTTTGCCCTCCACCAATATCGGCAAACACTCTAACCCAAAATTGCTCCACCTGCCACAACGCTGCACGCTGGTCCCTTGCCACGTCGCTCGTTGATCACTCCTTAACACCGGATCCTTATTACAAAATATCATCAACAACAACTATAAAATTACCATCCACATTACTCACCTCTACATATAATCACTAACCTACTGTGTCCCTAAAATATCTAACACCTCTTTATATATTATCAGCATCTCAACACTCTATTTATCTAACTCCCCATAACCCTATTTAACTAACTCCAATGCCCTTATTTATCACTATCCCCAAACCTCTTTACAACATTTCAACTTAATACACCACTAGAAAATTCATCATTTATCTTACAATCCTAAAACAACTCAATATCCAAATATATAATCATTTACTAACCATTAGACTCTGAATTCCCTAATATCATTTAAAATCATTATTAAACTTCCTTCAATTATTTAAAATTCTACAATACATGGTTACATAAAAAATACATAAAGTACACAACAGCAAAATTACACAAATACATAGACATCCATACACAAAAATATACAATCCACATAGTCATTAAATCATTTACCATAATCAGTCATAAACAGTCCGTCTTAAAAAACACTGTTCACATAATTAAATGTTCATAAACACAATAAGAACAGCTAACCTCCATCGTCAAATAATAATCGAACCTTAAAACTATATACATGGTTTAATATTAGATATTTTATACTAACATCCTTATACATGCACCAACTATTCAAATTTTTATCCGTTTCTACAAATTCATATAACTCCTGATCGGGTATGTTTCTGTCACCTTCAGTAAAATCAGTCCTAATTAGGTATTTCGTCAAGTCATTATTCTCATTATCTCCTACTACTTCTGTTTTATTATAAGGTAAGTACTTGTTATTATTTTCACTTCTCTCTCCACCTAACCTTTCTATAAACTCTTCATAATCTCTACATATCTTAAAAATTTCTACTTCTCTGTTTCTCTCAATATATCTCTCACTATCATACCATCTCTCTCTCTTAAAACATCTCTCATAATAATACCTCTCCCAACAACACTTCTCTCTCTCAATATCTCTCTCTTTACACCCACTCTTTAAACCTTCAAAACACACTATCATTCCATTATTATTATATTCAATTCCCCATAAAATTTCATTATGACTACCAACATCCACACTATTATCTCCTATTACCATATTTTTATTTATTTTATCATAATTTCCACTACTACTTACCTTATCATCTTTGTTCCATTCAAATTTGTTTATTACTCTCTTATTTTCTAATTCTATTTTGTCTAACTTTGTACCTATTTCACTTAATCTTTTGTCCAAATTGCAACCTTGTTTCTTAATTTCTTTTTTGATGTCGCTAAATTGTTCATCAAACTGATTTAATTTGTCATCAAATTGATTTAGTTTATTATTCAATTGACCATTTTGTATTTGCATTAATTGGAAGAGATCTTCCAGTGAAACTCTATTCATAATGGGCGTTGATTTCAATGATTCTGTATTTGTATTTTCTACGTTACTATTTTCGTTATTATCTGCCATTTTGTCGTACTGATGGTACTAAATTTGTCTTATTTACTATGTACGTCTCTTTATACTATATGTAATTTCCATATATAACCTCTCTTTTTATGCTTATTTCTTTACCCTTCTACCTCCGCTTTTCTGCTTATTTATATAATTTTTTATTTTATATAAAGTCACCGTTCGGGCAGCCATCTGTTAAAATACACTTTTGTGACAATTATTAATAAACGTATCTTTCTGATAATTATGTGTGTATTATCGTATTTACATAATCTGAACCACACCTTTGGTGGAAACACGTGCTCAGTTTTTTCAAAGTACATTAGGCTTTTCGGGTCCAGAGTTGCGTTAAGCAGAAAGAGGCTGAGGTTGCTGGGTATAGAAATAACATAATACACCAGATAAGGCTAACGAATTTGGTTTTATTTTATCACATATGTGGCAATTTGATACAAGCATAAATAACAATAATTATTCATATTTCAAAATGGCGGCGATGATATTCCGCACTTGACCTTGTTCAAGGTTAACTAATATACTTTTTGATTTTATGTAAATTACTTCCTTTAGTCTTGTTAGTATCATCATTAACAAAATTATAGTTTTCTTTATATTTTAATCATAATACTGGTTAACCATCATCACAAACCAACGCCTCAGGTGATATTACGTTGATCAACACAGACTTGCACACTCGCTTTCTCACTCTCTCACTTACTTGAATTTAAACATATTTGTGAAAATTGAGCTCATTTGGTAATTTTGAATTTAGATAATAAAATTATAGGGCTTTCCTGAAACTGAAGTGGCGTAGATTCCTCCTTAGCGGTTCCATGCGGTTGGCAGGTGTTCGTCCAGTTTTAGTGTTGTCATTTTCCCACTGATTCTACTTTAAATACATTTTCGTCAAATACACTGCTTCTAATAAATGTTATTGTTAACTCTGATGCTGCTTATATCATTTTATAAAGTAAATGTTACATTTTGTTGGCAGAGAACTGCCCACTGTAAACAGCAAGCGTATGTGCTCGCTGACTGCTTTTGATGAAAAGGGGCAGACGTTGTATATCTAGCTTTCGTCTGTCCTTTACGCTGAATTTACATGATGGTTATAATCACTCTTTAACACTATTTACTTGTGATTACATTTTGTTAATTCAAAATAAAACACTTTAGCTGACTATTTTATGCCAGCACAATTCTAACGTGTTACTGCTATGGTGTTGTTCTGGAGACTGGGGCGGAAGCAGACACAATTATTATGCAAAACAGCGGTGTCTGACGTCATGGTGCATTGTTCTTTTCGCCAACGCCCGGTATAACACGTAATTGTTTTATGTCGTCATTGTTTGTTGGTGACGATTTGTTTCAGTGGGCCAATGAAAAGTTCGTATTGTCAATTTGTTAGCGCCTAAATCACCATTCCACTTGGTTAATTTCACTCGTACTCTGCTGACCTTGGATCGGCTCCCCTCTGGTGAATTTGCGTATCTACTGGGACTTGGGTAAACTAACCTTGCCCTTGTTAATATGTATGAACACAATAAAATTTACAATGACAATATGCCTCATACCATTATTCTGGTACAGGTAATTCTGTACTGTTACATGGTCACTAACGTATACCACCTCACGTTATTGCACTTGATTTTCACTGATGATGGAAGTCGATGGCACTGCCGAAACGTCTGGTTTTGCAGAAAACATTGGTGTACGGCCAAACAGGCCGGGAAGGAATTTTAAAAACAAACTGCTTCTTTGTTGCCAATAACGTAGTACATATATAAAAAAATTATCAGGTAAACTATTACGTTACAACAAAAAATGTTTCAGGTAAACTACCCTTTCCCCGTAACCGATCTTCACCAAAATCAATAGGCCTTGAGTCCTCTATAACTCAGGCACATATGTAAAAAAATATCTGATTCTGTTTGAATTTACGGCAGTTATCGTTCGTCATGAAAACATTTCTCTTGTTACAACATAAAATATTGCAGGTAAACTACCCCTTTGTCTTAACCGATCTTCACAAAAAACAATAGGTTTTGAATACTCTACAATTCATGGCTGTATGCAAAAAATTATTTGATTCTGTTTGAATTTGCGGCTCTTATCGTTTGCCATAAAAAATCTACACAGACACTTTTCGAAAAATTACTTTTTTTCATGTTTTGAGGGTAGTACAATCAGAATCTGCAAAAATCTCTAACACGATTTTTTTTTTGCCATCACCATACTTCCATTTCCTTATGGAACATGAAAGTAAAATCAAAGTAAAATTCTGATGGCAACAAAAATCAAATATTCTATCAAAAATTGGGGATATACATTTTTGGTAGGTATTTGGTAGGCCTACTTGCATTGCACAAGGAATGTTATTTTCACTAGGTTAGTGATAAAAAATGACTTACGAGTACATTGATTTTTATTACAAAATTTATAAAAAACAATTTCAATTCTATGGTATCAATAATTCATAAATATTAAGGATAATGAACAATTTATTTCTTCAGAGAAGATACATAAAAACATTGCAAAAATAATACATATCAGACAAATATTATTACAACAAAAATACCACACAGACATTTGGGCTTTGTTACTTTATCAGTAACTATAAGATTACATTAATAAAGTACATAGAATATTTATTTACAAGAACATAATTACAAAAAGTAAAACCACCTTTGATGAAATAAATATTTTATTTATTACATCAAAATAACTAAACTCAGATGACAATATAAATGAACTAAATATAGGTTTTTCTGCGAGGGAGTGTAGGATTGATTAGGGGTTCAATTAGTTCAAATTATTATAAAAAAATAGCATAAACTATAAATAGAAAAACTAGACTGGTATGTTTACAACAAAATGAAAACTTCAAGTTACATTTAAGAGATATTCCGTGTCAAATCAACAAGTGCTACAACCTGACCCTCTTAGAGTTATTTGAAATTAAGTATGCATGTAGTATTCATAAATAGTAACACAAATCAATTTTTTCAGATTTTTCTGACGAAAGGTTACTGAGTAATGGGTGCTCAAAAATGAAAAAAAAAATCAAATTTTTGACTTGCACAACAATATTGATTTGTTCACAACTTGTGTTCTAATTAAGCTAGAACAATGACATCGAGTTCATTTGAAAGCTCTTTTAAAGGGCTTTCATATGATATAAAACATAATTAGTTGAAAATATATTTTTTTTATAAACACATCATTATTGAATTTACTGAATTTTGGAAAACTGTATTTTTAAAATTCTCAAAAAAATATATGTGAAATATACTGTTTTCCTCTACATATTCTGAAAGCTTCAACTTGGGATGAGCATGGGATCACTATCAAAAGTAATTTTATGTTTATCACGATTCTGTAAAACGTCATTCAGATCGGTGAATTACTATTATTTTTATTTTGCTACCCGTGACAATTTTACAGAATCATAGTTGGATTTATTACTTGGCCTACAAAATTGTACTTTTCATACAAATAACTGTGTTTTAAAGCTTAGCACTAGCTAAATTAATAGCTTAGCTCAAAACTAATAAATTGACCTACATATCTAAAATATATATCTTAATACAGTGATCCAGGTTTTCCGTGTACAAGCAAAAAAAATCTCATTTTAAAGACTATATACAAAATGGTTGGTTGGTGTGACTATCTCCCATCTGTTCAGTATTTTGTCATCGGATAATATTCAGTCAGCTGTTGTCAACTGTTGTTGAAAGTGACCTGTACATTTTCTTTTGGTGTGACAGCCTATAAAGTGAAAAAAATGTGATTAATTCTGAAATGTTGTGTTTTGAAATTAGCTTAAAGGTACTTTTGTACAATTCTCACAACATTGTATAAGTTTATATGCCTACAACCAGTTAATATTGTAACAAGACATATGAGCCCAAATATTCCAGTAACCCAAAATGTTAACAAATGTCAATAATTGAGTGAAAGAGACAAACCAAGTGTTTCTTCTAAAAGGCCAAGCATGAAACTACATGAGCTACTCATCACCAAGGATAAACTCACAACAATAAGAGTTAATAAAACTAATGGTAACTAACAAGTGAAATAACATTATAAGAAAAAGAAGATGCACCAAACAATGATTGTACCACAGGAACCAACAACCCAATAGTTTTCGGTGAGTAAGGAACCAATGAAGACAAGGAAGAAACATACTACGAGAAAGACACCTAACAACCATGGCATAAAATATAGATTCCAAGACCCAGTCAACTATAGAACAACATCTTACCCGTATATGCAATGACTTACAGATTGAAGAGATGGACAAGAACTGACTAACTGAGATGACCAATATACAACAGGTAATATTATAAATGTATAGGACAAGATATGTTATAAAAGAATGAAAGTAACTATACTGTTAACTGAATAGAAGCTGTGAATAAAAGCATAGTAACATGTTATGCATAGCACCCATGTAACATAAAGAAGTATTAAAATTGTCTCATAATAATAACAAATATTAGTCAAATAGTCAAACAATCATGTAAGTGTTGTTTAAGACCTGAAGATGTCAGTAATGACGAAAAGCTTAGTCGAACAATAAAAAATTATAGCAGTTAGCAAATTCATAAAAGAAATAGTAATCATGTAAGATAAGAAAAGGCAATAACTAAAGAGTTATTAGTTATCATTAAAAAAACCAAACTTGAGAAAATAAGGTTAAAAGAATGTAAATTTGTATCAACCTAACATACACATTGTTGGTACAAATGATGAAATCACATAAGATAGGTACTGTTCACCTAAATTCACATCTATCTGTAGGAAAAGCCTACCTAAACCAAAATGTTTTGTGCCTTAAACCAAGAAGAAATGATAAGCTTTCTACAGGTACCAATATAAGATACCCAAAATGGATTTTAAATAAGAATTTAAGTAAATAAAGTGAACCAAAACCGACCAAAAGGGGATTCACTATGTAAAACTTGAACAAAACCACTTTATAATACCAAATAGAAGTAAAAGGTTAATGTCTATACCACAAGTAAGGTGTAATGCCACTATTGTAATAGTATAAGAATATTATAAGAAAGGACATAATGTATTATAATCGTAATTAAGAACACCTGTCATGTGACACCAGGTGTAAGTAATGTTAGTCAATGATATACACTAAGGGACAGACCAGTGTACAAAAAACACTAAACCAATTATAAAGAGACTACTATGATTAAACTATTGTAACTAAATAATAGTAGAAAGAGATAAAAGAATACCAAATAAGAATGGAAATAAGTGTACACCTCATAGTGCAAAATAGAGGTCAGAGAGAGTTAACTATATAAGAATACAGCAGTTCTATGAGAAATTTACCTCCAAACTTATAAATTTTGCACAAGCATCTGGCGATATAAGAGCTTCTACAACAATGGACTCTGTAACAAAGAAAGAATTTTAGCTAACAGAGAAAAATAATTATCATTGCCAGTATCAACAAAAGTGCAAATTACTAAATGAAATAATTGCAATTTTATGGGAAATAACGTTATTAAACTAATTATGTACTTTATTAAGAACTTTTGTTTTTCCAGCAGCTTCCAAAACTCTTTATATAAAAAATAATATAAACAAACTTATTTAGAGCTTCTAACAGTACTTATCTTAAAATTATCATATGATTATACTTTCCAAAGGAAGCCCCTGATTTGAAAGCATTGACACCCTATAATACTACTAATTAAAAATGATTCCAACTACTACGTTACTAAATTTTCTCATTTAAAATGTAAATGGGACTGTTAATAACTTTATATTGTTGTCATTAACAAGACAAAACAATCATTAATGGCTATTTTATCACAAACTTCAAAATCTCCTATAAAGCTTGCTCAATTAAATAGGACATTCCTGATGCAGAAAATTAACTTTGCCATAACACAAATTAAATAGGCTAACACCCAAACAAAAAAATGCTTTGAAAACAAAACATTAATGAAATATGGTATGAATTCATTGTGCTACATTCAAAGCTGATTTTCTTAATTGATTTAAAGTATACAAGTCTAGTTTGTCAAGTAAAGATAATTTAGGTAAACCTAACACTACTTATGAAACAAACATTAAATCAAATATGCTAATGTTACAAAATTCACAAACAGAAAAAAAATTTAAATTATCTATAGGCTAAATTGCTTTGATTATATTACCTTCTCCACTTCATATGTTTTCCACATCAATATCATCTGATGTCGATACTACTGATGGTGCAATAATAGTCATTTTTTCCCAGTCAATTGTGGAAAGTTCAGGAGAAACCTGAAAGATCATTACAAAACTCATACATAATTTTTCACTAACTTAATAATTAAGAATATTAAGCTAATAATTAAGAGAATAATTTATTTTCTTAACCTAGCACAATATTTGTAGGTTAGCACTATGAATTTACAAAAAGTTAATGGATTTTGTGTAAATTTCTAAAAAAATTAAATTAACAGCATAATCTAGTAGTTTTTTTATAGTAATCTATTTTAATTTAAATGAACTCAATTCTAAAAGTTAAAAACAAACTTACATACTTGCATAGCTCTTGTTGTTCAGCTAGCACTATTGCTTGGTTACATCCCTGCACTGAAGATTCCTGAAAAAGATTTCTAATATAATCATACAAACTCGAAAAACAAAAACTGTTCAAATGATTAACATTGAATAATATAATCCTGATTATAACGGTATTATAACTAGCAAATACATTACGGATAATTCATCCATACTCTGTATCATTTAAATCTACT
This sequence comes from Magicicada septendecula, assembly GCA_034769895.1. NCBI lineage: Eukaryota > Metazoa > Arthropoda > Insecta > Hemiptera > Cicadidae > Magicicada > Magicicada septendecula. The sequence continues at coordinate 180,490,305 of CM068376.1, read as the reverse complement.
ATTAAGTATAACACACCCCATAAAATATTTTAGAATATTAAGATATTAATTTTTTTAAATTTCATGTGATATTAGTTGAGTATCATTTAGGAGGTTAAACAATATAAATACAATTCTACACATTAAGTTACAGATTATAAATACAGATAATAAGAAATTAAATAAAAATAACACTATAGGCCTATCAATTATCGGGTTTAAGAACCTGCTGCTGTAAGCAGTGATAATTTTAGTTTAGTGAGCTTTAATCAGACTTGCATGCAATAATAAATTGTACATAAGATAAAAGAACGATGCTTTCTTTAGTCACCAGTAAAACCTTTTCTGTCTGCAAGTTAATATTATAAAATTTAAAAACAGCACAATTTTATTAAAAAATTTAATCGAGATTAAAATGCATGTTTAAGTCAAAATTTAAAGAAGTCACAGTTCAAATTCTCTTTTCACTTTTTCTTTTACCTGACAAATGTTAGCCCTTAATTTTTAAAGCAGAGCTGCGTTAAAACAAAATTTTTATGACAAATATATTACAATTTAATGGACTCAATGGTATGAAAGTAACTATGTGTACAAAAAATTACAACGGTTTGCTTCAGTGAGGATATAGTACCCATAGGCCTATATTATAAATTTTGTTATATTAGGTCTTAAAATTAACCTTAACTTACTACCGTAAGTCATATCTTATTAAGTAATTACGTTTCTCTGAAAAATGCTGAATTTGAAAGTATATTTAGAGTAATATAGCTGGACTGAAGAATTAAATAAAATATGTAACTAGTTAAATACGAGCAGAGTTCAAATTAAATATATTATGGTAAGGCCTATCATCTTGTGTTAGGTAGGACGACATTTTACGAATAAAATGACTTACAAATTGGATACATTACACAAATATAGGTAGGCTAGAGTAGTAATTGTCAGACTTACAGGAGTATCTATAATAAAGAAAATTATTTAATTAAATTGCAGTCAGTGCCTTACAGCGACTTGTTTTTAAAATGAGTTAATTACACCTTGGTTAATTATGAAAATTCTCATCAATGCTGATATTGCGCTGATATATTTTTATTCTATTCTTCTATGTTATATAAACACGAGAAAAATAATTTTAAACGGCGGTCGAACCTATTTACGGAGACAAAAAATTAAATTTTTACTCCCATAAGAATGCATGGTGTTAGCCCAGGTATATTGTATTAATTAAATTAGAATGCTAATTTGCTCCATTATTAAATTTTGGACAGAACACAGTGATATTATGTATAGTTGGGTCTATAACAGATAGTGTTATAGACCCAAAGTAATCTAAGACATTCATACATAACCTAATTTGCTACAAACAATGGACAACATACACTAAATAAATGATCATCTTACCTTTCATTATTATTCCTAGCGCCTCCAACATCTTTTTACTTCGACTTGCAATCGCAAACACTTCAATACGAACAACAAAATTCTGTCCCACACACCTTAACAAACGAAAACAAATTACGCCAACTAAACTAATGGCCGGTCACAATATTTCGTTACACCAACTAAACAGAATAAAAACACACTTCCCTCTGTAGTGTCTGTCTTTTGTACACATGTTAAAAATTTTATAGAATAATTATTATGAATGCCAATATGGCCGACTAACTACCCATATTTCATTATATACATTTGTATATTTCGATCAAGTTGTGATGCTTCAGCGTACAGCAAAAATACGATGTATAAAATTTTGTATAAGTTTTTCGTATGCTGACACACCATAACTTGGACAAGGTAACTTCAACACCTAAAGATGTACCGGTACATATATAAGTTCATCAAATTTGTTGTAGATACCCTGGGTAAAAATTGGCGTGTGTTGACGAAATTACGCGCCGCTAAGTATATATATTCAAACACTTTTTGCTACAGTCTGTTTCTTGATGTATATATATTTAATATTTATAATCACTTTACCTCAAGATATTTTCTCCTTATTTGGAACATAATATAAAATAAAAACTGAACAATTAAGAATTAATCAAAATGAACAAAACAAAAATAATAACAACAATAAAAAATGGGCCACATTCACATACATAAATAATAAAATGACAAAGCTAACAAAAGTGTTTAAGAACACAGACATTAAAATAGCATACAAAACTAACAAAAATAATCTACAAAAACTAAATAACCCACACAACAAAGATAATACAACAGCCAATGGTATATACAAAATTGAATGCCGAGATTGCAATAAATGTTACATAAGACAAACAAAAAAACAACTGAAAAAACGTTATTTTGAACACCTAAACGGATATAAAAACCAGAAATATACAAGTCTAATTTAGCCACACATGCAATAAACACTGAAGATGAATTCCCAAACATAACCAACATGACACTAATAAAACATACCACACAAAGGCACCATAATGAACATTTGGGAAAATTTACAAATATACAAACATAAAAAAAAAAAAACTAATACCTGAACAAATACAAATCAATACAAAATATGACAGAATTTTCAAAGCACTCAACATCGAAAATACACAAAATACTAACACATACACCACAATCACACACAATAAAACCAATTTAAAGTACCAGAAGCCAACAGGAAGCCACAATAATAACCAACCAACACATATGTACTTCACCAGACACAAAATCCGGAAGGCTGAGGCTGGGTACAAGATGGTACCCGAAACATGTTCCAAAAGTTTCTTATTTGGAACATGTTTCGGGTACCATCTTGTACCCATCCTCAGCCTTCCGGATTTTGTGTCTGGTGAAGTACATATGTGTTGGTTGGTTATTATTGTGGCTTCCTGTTGGCTTCTGGTACTTTAAATTGGTTTTATTGTGTGTGATTGTGGTGTATGTGTTATAGTATTTTGTGTATTTTCGATGTTGAGTGCTTTGAAAATTGTGTCATATTTTGTACTATATATAGTACTCATATTTTATGTATTTACATAAATAAAAAAAACATTAGTGGTAGTAACATCTTGTAGTGATTCATAAGTGGTTCTCCTAAATCATCTGTAGCCTTACCAGATGCTTTCATATTTTGGAATATTATGAGGCCCATAATTGAGCTTGGCTCCCAAGTCCAGTGATGCTAAACTTGGGCCATCAACATTAGTGAAATAACTTACAGTATGCGGTTATAGAATACTGGCAAGACAGTTGTTGAATCTGCATCTAACAGGTTTACAAAAGTTTTAGTTTAATTTCTAACTTAATAATCTATGAAGCTATACCATAAGCACACCCTATATATAAATTACTAGCTGTTGTGCAAAAAAGAATTGTGTATATGGCATTACACATACACACACACAAAGTTGTGCATGTACACTGCAGAGAACTTTCTCTGAAGCCTCAAGGCTTGACCACAGGTCTGTAGGGATTGGTTGTGTGGATAAATGTAATAATATCAAGTAAATAATTAAATAATTGTTTCTGAAGGAATAAGATGGGAATTAAATTCTTTATTTCTCAGTCATAATTCACACATGTTAGGTTATTCAGATGGTTATAAATTTTTCTCATGTTTCATAACTGCAAACTATTGTTAAAGTGATGGTGGTCATATTTGGTGTTGCAGGAGCTCAGGCTGTAGATATTGGACTTACACGGAGTATGCCAGTTGGGTCAGTTGGAGGCGGTGTAATTGCTTTGTTACTGGCACTGTCATTAATGATGTACTGCTATCGAGCTCACAGTCGTACTACTCGGAGATACCTTGCTCCAGACACTTCTGTCAATATGTTTATAGTTGACAAAGGTCATCCAAAGCTACTTGATGATACGCTTACAGGTAATACATGTTATCATAATTTATTAGGCTTACTGTCAATAGAAGGTGTATTACTTTGATCTGTTGATTTCAGTTTTATAGATCTTTAGTTTCTAATTCTGTATGTGTGCTGTAACATTATAATAGCAATTAATGAGAAAAGAAGCAGGAAATTTTGAAAACTGAAAATTTTAAAAAGTTATCTAGTCAATACAGATATCTTTATTTGCAGTCTTGTAAATTATTTTGGACTTAACAAGCATAGATACTTGATAAGTCTAAAAAAAGGTTGAAGATTTAAAATGGTTTTGAATATACCCAAGATGTCTGCTGCTCACCTGTCTCTCGCAGATGCCACTATGTTTTTTTTTCTAACTTTATTTCTTTACTTCTTAATTTTTACATTCCTTTTTGGTGGCCTGCATGACTGCTAGCCAACTGTTATATGTTAGGGCTCTCACTTGAGTTTATCCGAGAAAGAACGTAGGGTTATGTTACTTTTAGGGAAGTGTTGGTGTTGTTGAGTGTTGTCCAAATCCAAGCATGCGGAGTAGCAGCTTGACTTGCTCAGGTGGTTGCAGTGTCTGGGCAAACCCAATGACTGTCTGTTGCCTGCTTGTTCCTTGAATAGCGATCTCACACTTTGCAGGATTGGAATCTCCTTGTAATTTTATTTTGTGGGACTATGGACTTTGAAGAGACTTGCAACACCAGAAATGGGGGAGCCTATAATGCCAAAATCAGAAATTTTAAAAATTTCTTATTTTGAGTAGAGATGTATCATTAAGCGCCATAACAGGGAATTGTTGTTGAAACACAGAGGTGATTGAAAGGCAATAAAATCATTTAACTGCCCCAACGCGCTCACAGCAAGCAGACAGAGTTCATCGCTCCCCATACTAAGAAACGTTAAATTTTGACAACTACCTCAAATCCTTAGAAAATATGTGCAAACATAAACGAACTCATTTGAAGAGCAGATGTATGTATTAACAATAGACCAAACTACGTATACACGCCAGCTGCATATAGCAAAACAAAAAAGGGTATATAATATTGAAGGACTCAAACATTCAGTGACAAGACTTCGACCTTACTAAGAAGAGAGAAAGCTCGGGGGTAGTGTCCGAACTCAAGGAAGATATGTTGATGGAAACATAGACAAAGAAACGGACATACAAAGGAAGTTTGGTGAGGCCTTTAAGTAACAATAGTTGATGCCATTAGAACAACCAAGTGCACGAAAACAATACTTTGACGAGAAAGTTAAGGGTTGCTTTCTATACTCCAAAAAAGTGACAGGCAAGAATTTATTGCTACGATATCTAGCAGCGACAACGACCTCAGTGTAGTGACCTAGGTAAGAAATCTGGTGGGAATCCAAAAGCCTATCAGAGAGGTTCTTTCAGAAAAATAGGTGGTCTCTAGATCTGAAGGATGGTAAAATAGAACCAATTAGGAAACAGCGTAAGAAAAATCAAAAATTCGTGGGAGAAACACGGAATTCCATATAGGGACGTAAGAAAGGCGCGCTCGAGGAGTCTAACTAAAAATTTTGACGGAAACAGGAGTGTAAGTCCGTGACCGAGATTTCATAATTATGAAACTTAGAGAAATTCGGTACGATGGTTAGAAAAGTGAGTTTGTACTAAAAACAATTTCGGTAAAAGAACTGTAATTTTATTAGTGACATACAAGTGAATTAGTACAACACGAATGATAATTAAATAACGCTGTAATTTAGTTTTGCAAATACGCAACAATAACTTTATCATCGAGTAACATTACGAGACGAACTAAACTCATAAATAACAGTAGTTCAAACCATAACGCAGTTGATAAATAATAATCAATAATGCCTGTGGAAGCGAATAACTATAATAACAATTAACGCGAACTAATTCCGAGTGAGTGAAGTTTGGTGCTGTGCTGTGTCTTGTGTGACTCCACGGGAGACCACATTACAATCCACTAATCCAGAGGGAATTATCGCCGTTACGCCACAAGATCAACATGCGAACCACACCATATGAACCTCTACCAGATTTGGATACATACCACAAGTAAACTTATCATGCCATAAATAGTCTTAGGTCCACTGTCTGTTCACTTAAAGAACTCACACGAATAATTAATTAAAGAATTAAGATAATAATTTTACTTAAAAAACAAAATGAAATAATATTAGGAAGCTATGGAAGTTAAATTTATTTATGAGCACCGATTTTAAATGAATCCAGATCAGTAATTAACTATGTTATATAGTATTCAGAATTTAAGAGAATAATTATAAAGTTTTTGTCTTTGAATAAGAATTACAATATTTAAATTATTAGAGCTATAAATATGAGTAATGAAATAAGATTTATGAAAATGAATATGTTTATATTTTGATTAGAAATTGCATAATTCATGTGTCAATGATAAATATGATAATCAATCATAACTAATTGTAATAAATCGAAGAACTATTTATAAGAAGAAGTCTGCATTTTATTTTATAAATCCTGAGATAAGAGAAAATACACATAAATTAAAATATGTCAATTAATTTATGCTGAATAAAATAAACAGCATAAATTAAATGTTAAATTGGCGCTCCAGAACTTGGGGCACAGCAAAAATTAATTGTTAAATCGGCACCACAACAAAAGTGGGGCTTAATTAATTAAAAAGAGATAATAAAAATAAATGTTAAATTAGCCTTCGATTGGGAGGCTGGAATTGCTTGCCCACAATAGGCAGAGCACCTCAAACCAGTCCAGTAAAAGTCTGAAGGCTGCTGTTTGGCAATGCCAAGTCACGGGAGAGAGCAAAAAAGGAGAAAGCACTCGGGTGATTCCATATAAAGTGATCAAATCCAAATTACCTCACCATTTTTTATAGGGTTGATCTTTTTATATTAGATATATCTATGTAAAAGAAACTTAAATATGAAAAAAATAATTTTTTATCTCCTCTAGTTTTTTTAATCTTTTTTTAAAGTTACAAAAAAGTGCGTTTTCGTGCTTACATGGATTTACGTTTTATTCAGTATCTCAGGCTAGAATCGAGATAGAAAGGTAAGATAAAGACCATTCTTTTCAGAATTCAACTAGCTTTAATTTGATATACAACATGACAGTATTTCAAGTACTTAATATTTTCAACCCCCGAACTCAGACTTTTAAAAGTTAATTCCAAAAAACGCATATGATTTAAAATTTTCAAAAAAATACCATGAATTCGTAATGTTATTACTAAGTTGTGTACAAAATGTCAAGTTGGGATCTCAATGGGATCACACCCAAACCTTAAAATTAGTTTTATTAAACACGGACATTTTCAAGATCATAAGTCCAAACTTGGCTTTGAAAGGATTTATCATTCAGCGTATTGTTATAAAAGTCGATTAAAAATCTAATTTAATCTTGTTTAGACCTTTTTTAACACATAATAACAATTAATGGCTTATAGAAAATATACTAAAGTAATATTACTTGTGCATCACTATTTTTTAGAATAACCACTAACAAAAATTAAGCACATACAAAATTCTTTTATTTAAAAACCAATTTTTTAAATATAATTAAAACTTAAAAACATTTAAAATTAAGTGGATTTTCTTTTTTTGTACAAGGAGAGAGGGTATAGGTTACAGTAGAAGGTGGGATGAGTCAGAGGAGTGGGGGGAGTAGTGTGATGCAATGGAATGATGCAAGACTTGAAATCTCTCCTTGCTAATTTTTCCTCCAGTCAAGGCAGTCAGTATGCTATCTTCTTCTGCACTTGTGAGTAGTGATTTGTGAATGTGTTTATTTAGACAAGTGAAAAAGTACGTTAGGCAGATGTTATTGAGTGAATATTAATGTTGAAAGTGAAGTGTGTTTTTTACAGTTTTAGTTTTTTTAATTGTTAGTCTTAATGAATGAGTTAACAATGCTAAACTAGAGATGGAAAAGACACACAAAAAATCTGGTACAGGGTTTAAAACAATTTATTGTTGTAATCCTTTTGAAAAAAGTAATCACAAAGTTTTAAAAAGTCTTAGACCAGTACAAGAGTGGATGTTTGAAATAAATAGTGAAGTAAGGCCTGGGATGAAAATTTGTGACAGCTGTCATAAGCAGCTATTAAAAGAAAAAAATAATTTAGATTCTGTAGAGTTGGATAAACCTTTGTCTTCCCAAACAGACACCAACTTTACCGACCCTAATTTATCATTAGAGTATTTAAACAAATCACTTTCAAATATTGAAGAATCACCGATTACAAAGAAAAGGTTGCATTCACCTGGTTACTGTAGAAAGAAATTGGGAAAAGTCACTAAAAAGCTCACTCACGAGTTGGTTGGAGATACAAGCTTCTCTGAGAATGAAGAGCAAGTTAATCTAGATTTGGAAATAATTGTACAATTGAAAGAAAAATTCCAAAACACTACAAAAATAAGTGAAAATACCAAAAATTAAATTTGAATATTGCACAAACTTGGATTATTCAGAAGAAGAATCTTTTTTGAAATATTGTCTACAAGAAGCTGAAACTATTAAAGGAACGCAACAGTTTCACACTTTCATTCCTCACAGTTAGACTGAATTGAAGTTGAAGATGTTTTCCTTATGTGACGACTCTTGCATACAAGAAATTGTTGAAGGAGGTAAAAGTTTGTCAATGGATGAATTTTCAGGTTACGTTACGTGTGAATATGATCGGCGTTGGTGGTTGGCGAGTGTCCTATCAAAAGACTGTGAAAGTGAAGATGTAGAAGTAACATTTTTACATCCTTCTGGTCCTGCTCCCTCGTTTGTTTTCCCACGCAACCCAGACATTTTAAAAGTGAACATAAAACAAATCTTAATTCGAGTGAATCCGAACACAGCTACAGGAAGAACTTATGTAATTTCCAAAAACGAAACAATTGCAGCAACAAAGAGCTTAAGTTCAAGACTTCAATTCACCTAATCATCAATTTGAACATTCAAAAATACATAGTCATCACTCTTAAAGATCAGGTTTGTTTTCTACTAGAATTGCTATTTGTAAGAAGTGACATAGCCATTAAACAGTTGTTGTTCTATCTTAAGTACCAGTATTACAGAATTTGTAGACTTAGGCTTATTGTAAATATATAAATTATACTTTATATCATAATATGAAAAAACTTGCATTTTACAAACTGTTAGCTTTTTATTGATCATTACATGGTATTTTTTTGAAAATTTTAAATCATATGCGTTTTTTGGAATTAACTTTTACAATTTTGAGTTCGGGGGTTGAAAATTTTAAATACTTGAAATACTGTCATGTTGCATATCAAATTAAAGCTAGTTGAATTCTGAAAATAATGGTCTTTGTCTTACCTTTCTATCTCGATTCTAGCCTGAGATATTGAATAAAACGTAAATCCACGTAAGCACAAAAACGCACTTTTTTTGCAACTTTAAAAAAAGATTTAAAAAAAAACTAGAGGAGATAAAAAAATTTATTTTTATATTTTAATTTCGTTTTATGTGTTTATTCAATAAACCAAAAACTAATCAAAAAGAAAAACATGAGGGAAAAATGTATCTTTTACATTAACGTAAATCCACGTAAGCACAAAAACGCACTTTTTTTGCAACTTTAAAAAAAGATTTTAAAAAAAACTAGAGGAGATAAAAAAATTTATTTTTATATTTTAATTTCGTTTTATGTGTTTATTCAATAAACCAAAAACTAATCAAAAAGAAAAACATGAGGGAAAAATGTATCTTTTACATTAACGTAAATCCACGTAAGCACAAAAACGCACTTTTTTTGCAACTTTAAAAAAAGATTTTAAAAAAAACTAGAGGAGATAAAAAAATTTATTTTTATATTTTAATTTCGTTTTATGTGTTTATTCAATAAACCAAAAACTAATCAAAAAGAAAAACATGAGGGAAAAATGTATCTTTTATTTTGATCACTTGATATGGAATGCCCACTCACAAAAGGCAGCACAAGGCAAGTGGAACCCTTCTTCCATTTATCACCATGCTCCGGCATGGATGCGGTGTAGACTGGAGGGATGGGAAGTCAAAACCTCTCAAGGTTGGTTGTGGGGACAGAAGATAGATGCCTTATGGGGTCATCGATTGAGTGTTGTATGTTCAGGGATGGCCTAAGGCAAAATTTTCACCCGGGAAAAGTCACTTTTTGGTGCCCCCCCCCCACCTAGTCCTAGCCTGTAGTTTACATTTTATTACAGTGGTTTTAATAATTTAAAGCCCATTTTTCAAAGAGCAAAATTAATACTCAAATTCGTTTCTCAAAATGCATGATACAGGAATACGTAGGACTTAAAAAATATGCACATGATATCCATTACTCATTTTTTATTTATGTACCGGTATGTATATGTATAAACAAAAACAACAACGAACAACATTTATTGAACACTACTAATGGTGACATGATTACAGCAAAACCTTCCGAGCTTTTTTATCTGCAAAGTCTCTAACAATGACATCCATGTCAATGTCTTGGAGAATGTCAAACTCAATCGACATCATGGCGAGTCCCACGAGGCCCTCCTGACACATGTTAGATCTCAAATAATTTTTAACTAATTTTAATTTTGAGAAGCTCCTTTTGCCTGAAGCCACGCTGACAGGGAGGGTGAGGGCAATTCTCAGTGCAATTGACACATTAGGGAAATTTTCAGTCAGGTGGTTACTTGTCAAGCATTTTAATACGTCAAGGGGTCTTTTTTTAGCATTTTCATCTGGCAGTAGGGAGAGTAAGACCAACAGTTCCTGTTGAAGTTGGAACCCCTCAATATCACAGTGGTCTTCATCTAGAAGAAGAAGAAGAAGCTCCTTCAAATACATCAGCATAAGCTTCCTCTTGAAATGAGTCAGAATCAAAGTTCCTTTCATTTGCTGGATCATTACTGTCATTGTCTTGACTTGTTGGCAGTGGTGATTCTTCATTCACCTAGATGAAACAATCATTGTTAGAAATACCACATCAAACCAGTTTCTAAAAAAAGCACAACTTCATGGGACCAGTAATTTTTGTGTGATTAAATTTCTGATTTATTTATGAAATATGAAATAGTACAGTATATCGAAATTTTAAATTTATATTAGAATTGTTCAGATACAAATTTACATTTACCTTAATCGTTGATGTTCCAGGTGACTTCGTTGAAATTTTTAGTTCCGTCAGTTCCGTGCCCAACAAATTTTCCTCAATAAACTTTTCTAAAACTATAGGCATTGCTGTGGACGTACTTGCAGCAGTAGTATGCCTAATAAACTTATCCAAAGCTGCTGCTTGTTTTTCTTCCTCATGGCTTTTTTGCAGTTTTCTTTTTCTGTAGTAAGATCCCGAATGTTTCTTTTTGTCTGACATTTTAAAAATTAGACTTTACTAACATTCTGAAACGAAACAATACGGTATGCACTATGCACAGACTTACACCACACCTCTGATACACTTGGGTAGCATGGGCTTACTGGCTCTTTTGTTATCTGCCTTGCAGTCGACAGTAGGACGAGTCCATGTTTTGTTTCTGGGAGGGGGGGCAGTGGTCGATGCGCCATGGGGGGAGGGGGTGGGTACTGCTGCGACTGTCAGTTGCAATGTAGTTTGTAGTCGGCAGTCGCAAGCAGCCGTTATGGTCTGCACGAAGTTCACGCCATCCAGCGCTAAACATACAACACACGCACTAGTACTATGAAATTCGCTTTTGTCCATGGTGGAAAAAGAAGATGATCCAACTGATGCTAGTTTACAGAAATATAAAGCAAAAAATCAGTAGAAAACACTTTCTAAAATTTATTTTTTGAGGCTCTTTTTGGCGCTCCTCTGACAGCGGCGCCCCGGGCAGTCGCCTAGCTTGCCCGGCCCTTGGGCCGGGCCTGTGTATGTTGTGTTTGTAATGGGGATGATGGGAATACTTTACCAATCCTTCAACACACTCACAGTCACACTTATACTCACACAAGCATGAGGCAAATGCCACAGCAACCACAGTTTAATGTAGTAAGTAACAGTGGCAATGAAGGAAGTGTTATTACCAGTCAAATGTAATGCCTATACCCTTCCACATAGATGCATTGTTACCACATTTCTCTACCTCACTGAAAACTACACAGGAGTAGATACACAAAAGTTTAATATAATTTATTGTTACACTATTTATAATATTGCTTGTTGTACTCAAGCTGTTCAGTAAATGACTCTAACATTTCCCTGTGACATTTACCAAGTGCTGCACAGTGCAAAACTGACCACGTTTATCTAGGTAAGAACATGGCAACACGGTACTGTTACAGACTGTTACTATGGTGATGTGAATGAATTCCTGTAATATGATTGACAGAGGATATTACACATGCTTTCACTCCCACCACATATATTGTACGGTTATAAGCAAGAAATACCCAATACTTACTTACTTACCATTCCAGAAAACCAAAGCCCAGAGCCGCCACCACATGTTTACAGGTGGAATGTGTAAACCGCAACACTGTCCCTATGAAAACAACTGAAATACTAAAAAACACAAACTTCCAATTAAAAGAAATTTTATCCAGATTTGTTAGACAAACTTGCTGAGCACAGGTTAGGTTAAGGCGAGGTGATATTAGAAATAACTTAACTCATATGCATTGTTACTTAAATAAGCTCATTCATTATCATTAACACTTTAACGACCATGGTGGGCATATAAGCCCAGTTCTTGTCTCTCTGTAGGACCACAGTATTTGAGCTCTCAAATGTTGTACAGAAAAATTGTCTCTGTAGCCCAGATGACCGTTTGTTGGCTGATGTTTGTATATGATGCAACCACTATTATCACTGGGAACACAAAAACGTATTTGGGCTCACATTTTTGATTTTTGTAAAATTCTTAGTCTAGATGTTTGTTTGTACAGGTTGGTTTTCAATTCTGAATATTATTTTCTTTGTGTCTCATTATAAATATGTCTTTATGTGCTTAAGTATAATGATCAAATGATATCTGTAAGTTTTAAAAGCCACAAGTAAGGTAAAAGCTTCACTTGAAGTTAAAGGCAATTTCCTTTCCTGAATACCAGATATATCAGCCTTTGACACAAGAAGATTAATTTGTCGGTTTGTTTTATAAGAACAAAACTAGGCAAACAGTGAACTGTAATGAAGAAAAACGTTTGACAGTTTTAAACTGTAATCTAATAACTGCAGTGACACATATTTCACTACTAAGAAAATGCTTTCTTTTTGTACAACGAAGATAATTTGGCAACATTCAAAAAGCGAAATAAGAAAAAAAACCTGTTGGAAATTATACGCATATACTGAAAGGAAACATGAATGTGAGAAAGATGAAATGACTAATATTTCTTTTTTTTTCTGCAATGTGAATCAGTTTTTTGTCAGTGCATGTTACTGACATTAGCGGGCGGCATCTCCCACTAATCATTTTTCTAAAGGCTAACCGTGAACAAACATCAAACACATACAGAAAGCTATGAGTAATCAAATATTATTCCTTCAGTAAGTTGCCTTGACTGGCCAAGAGCTTGGATAGGCTGGGAGCAATTAGACATCGACACAAATGAAGCGGTCGTATACGCCCACTGTGGTCCATTCATGGCATAAGTTATATCAACTCGCTATGAGGGACCACAGTGGGCGTATATGACCGCTTCATATTTTCTTATATTATTAGACTCAAAAAGGAAAATGAGTGACTGATTACTATGTTTTACTAGATTACAAGGCTAATCCAGTTGAAAAATAGACTTGGTCCCCCGGGAAGAAAAATGAATTTTACCGTGGTCATTAACTTGTTAACTGGTGTTGGCTTTGTTAACCATAAATCATTACATTCTTAATTAATTGCACTACGACTGTTATTCAAAATATAACATATAAAGTGTATGAATTTACCAAGACTGAGTTACAAAAGAAATAAAAACAACACTCTAATTAAAAAAAATGTACCTCAACCTATCCTGAAGGTTACCGTTCATGGTGCCGTTATTTTACAGATATTGAAATTTAACACATGATGTTTTTAAAATAAAATCTTTATGTTATCTCTCTCTCTCTCTCTCTCTCTCTCTCTCTCTCTCTCTCTCTCTCTCTCTCTCTCTCTCTCTCTCTCTCTCTCTCTCTCATCCCCCTCCCCCTCCCCCAATGAGTTTAGTTTTTGTTACTTATTCTGTGTACAGTAATACGACGTGCTGGTTTGTTCATTGACTCGGTATAGATGATTCACTTTTTTGTGAATTAATTCATTTTAATCACTGACCTGATTCTTGCACTAATGTTGTTCACTGCTGTAATACTTTTTAGTGTAGGCCTACATACTATCACCTGCAGGCGCCGAGTCGCTATACCTTTTAGCGTGTGCACTGTCTGGTGGTTGTAAGGCAACTGGTTATTGCAAGGTGTACTGTCACCTACGCTAAGCTGTTTTTTTTTCTAGTTACTTCAAAGGAAACTTAGCAGTTGCGACTCGTTTTCATCTGATGCAAGACTCCTAAACATGTGAAAATACGTATTGAGCACTCACGGTCATCAAAAACTACGCACTTAGCAGGCCAAAGTCATGGACAAAAATTCCATGCGGTCTGATGTACTGTTTCATACAGAAAAATTTGTCTCTGTAGTATGCTGGGCCTATTACAATGTTAAACATCAGAGTCGCTTACTTAAAGGCTCGAGTCTATTAAATTGTTATTATGAAAATTATTGGTTTGTTGTTTACAACTTCATGCTAAATATGGGAGTTTCCACACAAAATTATAAATAAACAAACAGGAAGGATAGTATAATCTATTTTGAATTTAAAATATATTATACAAGAAAATATCGGTATGGAGAACCATACATGACTTCCATATTCTAAGATTTATATTTAAAATCATTTTCAGCCAAACAGCCAGGCTGTGTCTTACCTGCCTTTTTATTGCTGTATTAAATGAAAAATATTATATTACATTAAAATGAAAAAATTATAATTTTATTGCCTGGCAACAAAATTATTTTATTTTTAACAATTACCATTGTTTCAAAAAGTTTAAATAAATTTTCAAGTACTTTACTCTTGTTAAAACGTAAAAGGTTGCAGGTAAACTACCCCTTCCCCTTAACCGATCTTCACCAAAATCGAAAGTCATTGAGACCTCTACAATTCAGGGACGTATGCAAAAAATTATTTGATTCTGTTTGAATTTGCGGCTGTTATCGTTTGCCATAGAAAATACGCTTGATAAAAAAACGTTGCAGGTAAACTACCCCTTCCCCTTAACCGATCTTCACCAAAAACAATAGGTCTTGAGTACTCTACAAATCAGGGCTGTATGCAAAACATTATTTGATTCTGTTTGAATTTGCGGCTGCTATCGTTTGCCATAGAAAATAAAACGTAAAAGGTTGCAGGTAAACTACCCCTTCCCCCTAACCGATCTTCACCAAAAACAATAGGTCTTGAGTACTCTACAAATCAGGACTGTATGCAAAACATTATTTGATTCTGTTTGAATTTGCGGCTGTTATCGTTTGCCATATAAAATACCCTTGTTAAAACATAAAACGTTACAGGTAAACTACCCCTTTCCCTCAACCGATCTTCACCAAAAACAATAGGTCTTGAGAAATCTACAATTCAGGGCTGTATGCGAAACATTATTTGATTCTGTTTGAATTTGCGGCTATCGTTTGCCAAAAAAAAAAAATTTCCCTTGATAAAAAAAACCGTAGCAGGTAAACTACCCCTTCCCCTCAACCGATCTTCACCAAAAACAATAGGTCGCGAGTACTCTACAAACCAGGCCTGTATGCAAAAAATTATTTGATTCTGTTTGAATTTGCGGCAGTTGTCGTTTGCCATAGAAAATACGCATGATAAAAAACGTTGCTGGTAAACTACCCCTTCCCCTCAACCGATCTTCACCAAAAACAATAGGTCTTGAGTACTCTACAAATCAGGGCTGTATGCAGAAAATTATTTGATTCTGTTTGAATTTGCGGCTGTTATCGTTTGCCATAGAAAATACCCTTGTTAAAAAAACGTTGTAGGTAAACTACCCCTTTCCCTTAACCGATCTTCACCAAAAACAAAAGGTATTGAGAACTCTACAATTTAGGGCTGTATGCAAATAATCTTTTCATTCTGTTTGAATTTGCGGCTGTTATCGTTTGCCATAGGAAATACCCTTGTTAAAACATAAAACGTTACAGGTAAACTACCCCTTTCCCTTAACCGATCTTCACCAAAAACAATAGGTCTTGAGAACTCTACAATTCAGGGCTGTATGCGAAACATTATTTGATTCTGTTTGAATTTGCGGCTGTTATCATTTGCCAAACAAACAAAATTACCCTTGCTAAAAAAAAAACCGTTGCAGGTAAACTACCCCTTTCCCTCAACCGATCTTCACCAAAAACAATAGGTCGCGAGAACTCTGCAAAACCGGGCTGTATGCAAAAAATTATTTGATTCTGTTTGAATTTGCGGCAGTTATCGTTTGCCATAGAAAAAAAATCTACAGACAGACAGACACACAGACAGACAGACACACAGACAGACAGACAGACACACAGACACTTTTCGGAAAACGACTTTTTTTCATGTTTTGAGTGTAGTAGAATAAGAATCTGCAATAATCTCGAACACGATTTTTTTTGCCATCACCATACTTCCATTCCTTAAGGAATATGGAAGTAAAATATCGGTATGGAGAACCATACATGACTTCCATATTCTAAGATTTATATTTAAAATCATTTTCACCCAAACAGCCAGGCTGTGTCTTACCTGCCTTTTTATTGCTGTATTAAATGTAAAATATTATATTATATTAAAATGAAAAAATTATAATTTTATTGCCTGGCAACAAAATTATTTTATTTTTAACAATTACCATTGTTTCAAAAAGTTTCAATAAATTTTCAAGTACTTTACTCTTGTTAAAACGTAAAAGGTTGCTGGTAAACTACCCCTTCCCCTTAACCGATCTTCACCAAAATCGAAAGTCATTGAGACCTCTACAATTCAGGGACGTATGCTAAAAATTATTTGATTCTGTTTGAATTTGCGGCTGCTATCGTTTGCCATAGAAAATACGCTTGATAAAAAAACGTTGCAGGTAAACTACCCCTTCCCCTTAACCGATCTTCACCAAAAACAATAGGTCTTGAGTACTCTACAAATCAGGGCTGTATGCAAAACATTATTTGATTCTGTTTGAATTTGCGGCTGTTATCGTTTGCCATAGAAAATACCCTTGTGAAAAAACGTTGCCGGTAAACTACCCCTTTCCCTCAACCGATCTTCACCAAAAACAATAGGTCTTGAGAACTCTACAATTTAGGGCTGTATGCAAATAATCTTTTGATTCTGT
Organism: Magicicada septendecula; assembly: GCA_034769895.1. NCBI lineage: Eukaryota > Metazoa > Arthropoda > Insecta > Hemiptera > Cicadidae > Magicicada > Magicicada septendecula. The sequence continues at coordinate 180,473,169 of CM068376.1, read as the reverse complement.
TTGAATTTGCGGCTGTTATCGTTTGCCATAGGAAATACCCTTGTTAAAACATAAAACGTTACAGGTAAACTACCCCTTTCCCTTAACCGATCTTCACCAAAATCAACAGATCTTGAGAACTCTACAATTCAGGGCTGTATGCGAAACATTATTTGATTCTGTTTGAATTTGCGGCTATCGTTTGCCAAAAAAAAAAATTTCCCTTGATAAAAAAAACCGTAGCAGGTAAACTACCCCTTCCCCTCAACCGATCTTCACCAAAAACAATAGGTCGCGAGTACTCTACAAACCAGGCCTGTATGCAAAAAATTATTTGATTCTGTTTGAATTTGCGGCAGTTGTCGTTTGCCATAGAAAATACGCATGATAAAAAACGTTGCTGGTAAACTACCCCTTCCCCTCAACCGATCTTCACCAAAAACAATAGGTCTTGAGTACTCTACAAATCAGGGCTGTATGCAGAAAATTATTTGATTCTGTTTGAATTTGCGGCTGTTATCGTTTGCCATAGAAAATACCCTTGTTAAAAAAACGTTGTAGGTAAACTACCCCTTTCCCTTAACCGATCTTCACCAAAAACAAAAGGTATTGAGAACTCTACAATTTAGGGCTGTATGCAAATAATCTTTTCATTCTGTTTGAATTTGCGGCTGTTATCGTTTGCCATAGGAAATACCCTTGTTAAAACATAAAACGTTACAGGTAAACTACCCCTTTCCCTTAACCGATCTTCACCAAAAACAATAGGTCTTGAGAACTCTACAATTCAGGGCTGTATGCGAAACATTATTTGATTCTGTTTGAATTTGCGGCTGTTATCGTTTGCCAAACAAACAAAATTACCCTTGCTAAAAAAAAACCGTTGCAGGTAAACTACCCCTTTCCCTCAACCGATCTTCACCAAAAACAATAGGTCGCGAGAACTCTGCAAAACCGGGCTGTATGCAAAAAATTATTTAATTCTGTTTGAATTTGCGGCAGTTATCGTTTGCCATAGAAAAAAAATCTACAGACAGACAGACACACAGACAGACAGACACACAGACACACAGACAGACAGACACACAGACAGACACACAGACACTTTTCGGAAAACGACTTTTTTTCATGTTTTGAGTGTAGTAGAATCAGAATCTGCAATAATCTCGAACACGATTTTTTTTGCCATCACCATACTTCCATTCCTTAAGGAATATGGAAGTAATAAAAAACGTTGCTGGTAAACTACCCCTTCCCCTCAACCGATCTTCACCAAAAACAATAGGTCTTGAGTACTCTACAAATCAGGGCTGTATGCAGAAAATTATTTGATTCTGTTTGAATTTGCGGCTGTTATCGTTTGCCATAGAAAATACCCTTGTTAAAAAAACGTTGTAGGTAAACTACCCCTTTCCCTTAACCGATCTTCACCAAAAACAAAAGGTATTGAGAACTCTACAATTTAGGGCTCTATGCAAATAATCTTTTCATTCTGTTTGAATTTGCGGCTGTTATCGTTTGCCATAGGAAATACCCTTGTTAAAACATAAAACGTTACAGGTAAACTACCCCTTTCCCTTAACCGATCTTCACCAAAAACAATAGGTCTTGAGAACTCTACAATTCAGGGCTGTATGCGAAACATTATTTGATTCTGTTTGAATTTGCGGCTGTTATCGTTTGCCAAACAAACAAAATTACCCTTGCTAAAAAAAAACCGTTGCAGGTAAACTACCCCTTTCCCTCAACCGATCTTCACCAAAAACAATAGGTCGCGAGAACTCTGCAAAACCGGGCTGTATGCAAAAAATTATTTGATTCTGTTTGAATTTGCGGCAGTTATCGTTTGCCATAGAAAAAAAATCTACAGACAGACAGACACACAGACAGACAGACACACAGACAGACAGACAGACAGACAGACACACAGACACTTTTCGGAAAACGACTTTTTTTCATGTTTTGAGTGTAGTAGAATCAGAATCTGCAATAATCTCGAACACGATTTTTTTTGCCATCACCATACTTCCATTCCTTAAGGAATATGGAAGTAAAAATTGATATAGATTTGATGATAGATTTTGAACAATGGCTTTGAGAAGCACAATGGACAGACACCTTGTTGTGAGGCTAACAAAATTTTTATTAATTTCGCACAAGCGCAGATCAGTCTTGTACAGTGTTTAATAGTGTGTCAGACACCTGCAACAAGGCTGGCAAAAACATAAGCATACATGTGTTGTGTGATACTCTTAACCATTCAGTTATCGCTTTCTCTCCTCCTGTCACTGAAGGCTATACTTTTAAGTGGGGGTAATTCTTTAATTTGCTTCACACATTTCACTACTCAAGACCGGCTTCCAGAGTTCTAAATTACTGTAAGCCATCTTATTTTACTAATGTCAATACTTTTAAAAGGACAAATACCTTACTTTTCATCTCTACTGACTTTTCCTTGCTACTGCTGCTTCCAAATTAAAAATGAATGGTCTGTTATTGTTTTCCACATTCTATTGCAAATGATTCTCCTTTTATTAATGTGATATGTCTTCCCCAAAATTTGTGTCTGTTTCAGTTGTGCATTTCTGAAAAATCTGACAGACACTAGAACTTACAGATGGAGTGACATTTCTTTTCTCACCCTAAGTACACACATATCAATAGGTTTTAAGTTGTAGTGGTGGGGAGGCAGTCTTGACCCTTCATGTTTGTGCCATTGTGCAATCAGTAATCAACTCAGTCAATGATGAACCCTCTCTTAATATTAGAATCTTTAAAATGATTTGCAGTAACACAGATTTAATGGGAAGCGGGTCAGGGATGTTTTAAATGTAATCTTTCATAAAGGTTGCAATGTTGTGTTTTGTAGTAGACATATGTTTTGTTTGGCAGGAAATCCTTTAACAGACCACTTTTCAAAAATGTCGGGCTTCATTTCATCATGTAAATCTGCTTTAGGAGTCACCAGTGTTTTTTGAAGAGATGTATAGGCAATTAGGAACCCAACCTTCATGACTTGCTGAGTGTAGCACCATAACTTGTTGACTGTGGGACATAGGTGGTTTTAAAGAACAAGAACAACATCCATTATCCCATCCCTTCTTAACAATCTCATGGGTTTGTCTACTAGGCTTAGCTAGAGCTCTATAGGAATAGGTATTTGCACCCGCCATCTTTGCTCCGAGACTTTTAAATTTAATATGGCGGCAGCAATGTAAGCACACTGTGCGTTGCATTATTTAATGTAAATTATGTATGTAAATATTAATATTTTTACATATCAGGGTTATAACGTTAGTGTACTAATTTGATTTATGTATTACACATGAATAGTGCTACGACAGCACAGAACAATCTACGCGTTTATCGAATGTGCCAGAAGGATCTAACGCGTGTGGCGTACGTGCTACTATACGCATTTTGCGAGAATCTTCTCGACTGTGCCGGGCTTCGCTCGGGCGCCCAGCCTGTGTCAAGGCCGTGGTAATTACATATTTCACGAGAGATAAGACGCAGTTTGGAAGCTTCTGGTGTGTGAGCGTGACTATAAATACATCGGGTAGCAACCTTAGTTTTCAGTTCAATGCGAGATATTGGATAGTGCGGTTCGAGAGTATTAGTGCGATATATTTCCAGAGCGGTTCGAGTTATTACTGTGTACTTTCAAGTAGTTATTATTGAAGTGTTGCGTTTTATATTCAGACGGTATAATTGTAATACAGTTGAGTTTTAATATTAGTGGACATTTTATTGCGTGTGAACAATTTTCATTTGATTTGTTGTAGACACTGTGTTGTTAATTACGAACTGTTTTACTGTAACAATTAAAGGTGTGATTAGTGACTTAATTGTTGTCTTGTACTTATTTTGTTTCCACTGTACCTACGACGATCGAGTAGACCGTCGTAACAATATGTATAATAATCATCTCATCTTGTCAGTGAAAACAAGGTTACAATCAGTCTCTCGCGTTGAGAGTAATATGTCAGTTTCGTCAGATGCAACTGTTTTGTCCCAACCTGAATCCAGTATACAAACGTTATCATTTGATAATTTGTGTGTTATATTCGAACATGCAAATGTGTACAATGCTAACGCGACATTTTACATTGCGGGAAGTACCACTCGAGTCGTAAAAAAGCATGCATGTTCTGAATGCTTAGAGTTTCTTTCCAACGATAATTTGCCTAAGACCGAATTTATTAAAAAAGCAAAATGTTTAGCATTGTAGCACATGATTTATAAATTAATTACATGTATATTTTAATAAATAAATATGCATTTTTGCAAATTGTTGCAATTAATATTATTTAAAACGTGATGTAAGAACTGTCATTCAGACCATTTATAATTCTGGAATTCTCAATCAATATTGTTTTTCTCCAAATAATCAGCAGCGTCAGGGATGAAACTGAAAAATTTGAAATATTGTGCCATTTGATTTGATTATTGATTTGAAAATTGATTTGATTACGAGAATTCTAACCTCTTTTTTTTCTCCACTCAATGAATTATTTTTGAATTCTCCAGACATTTTTGCTTTCACAATATACTGTAAAGAATAATGTTTGTAATATTACAACTTGCATTTTACACGAATTATTAATTTTTCGTCAGAAATTAATAAAACAATTACCGTATGTATACAATCCCAGAGATAACCTCGCGCACTAACTTGTAAAGTGCAGTCACCAGCGTCTATATCTTTTTGTGCATATATAATTAAAATTAATATGCTTCACTGATAATTTCACACTTTGAAATTATATTTTTGGCACAAAAAACTATAATAGTTTATGTAATATCGAAAACAAACTTATACTGCATCCCATGTATACACAAGCGTCACCATAATATTATGTCAGTCTCGGAACAAAGATGGCGGGTGCGAATACTCTCATTTATAGATCCTTAGCTTAGCCTTTCAAATAGTTTACCTAGTTCAGGTAATGTTATCTCCATGCTACTGTTCTATTTAACTACTTTATCATACATCTCTTATTAAGGATGTGAAAACAAAATCCCAGTTTGTTTAGTAATATTTTTAGCATCTTTTTGAAGTTTAATAAACATTTCAGCCATTATTGAACATACTCCATTTTTATAAAAAATTGTGAACCTCTACTTGTTTGCTTACTCCTACTGCCTGTGAGGTCCGGCCTATTGCCAATTTATTATTTTTGTCTCTATTATACTAGTGAACATTTCGGATAATTTTCTATGACTGCTTAGATAAAGTTCCAAGTGGTGATAATACTTGCTGAGAATGACTACCATTACAACTATACTTATTATTATTATTATCACCATTAACATCATCATTATTATTGTAATACAATAACTGTTTACTACACTACCACTCCCCAAGATCTCCACATGGTATAAAAATATTAATTTGTTAATACTAAATAATAAATAATTTGTATCATGAAACACGAAAAATTAAATAACAGAAAAATAATATCACTAAAACAGCCATCAGCTGTGGATACAAAATCAATGAATCAGCAGGCTGCCAATGATATTTTATGGGACAGTCTGATCTTACCATTCTGACATAGAGGGACAGTACCACAATTCTAATTAAATATTGTCACATCAGTGTGAGTGCATGAGCTATACGTGGTTTGTTTCACAGTCATTGCTCTATGGCCACTAGGATAAGACCTTCACCAATGACTGACAACCAATTGTCCTTAATGAAAAATTCTCGGGAACTTCTGGATTTGAACCAGAGAACTCTCGCTTACTTTTCAAGTGAATTAATGCACATGATTAACTTGCCAACTAGATAACTATATAAAAGTTTTCAGTATAGCAGTTTTCTTTGTTGACGAATGGTTAAAGAACTACTACCAGAGCACCTGAGTGTCTGTTGTTTACAGTATGATCATAATGTTTTTATTATTTCTTTCATTTTAAAACTTTATATTGGATTTCCAGATATCAGTTATCCAGTGCCTAGATATTTATATGCTGGGTATTCAATTTTTAGTGTCTAGATTAAGATCAACATTTCTAACATTTCTCTTGAACTACTATTTAAAATTTGTAAGTTTTTTTTTTTTTTTAAGGTATACTATTTTAAATTGGAAATCCTTGTGTTAATTATATTTTACTTTGCCCCAACATTGGAGTAGATACACCATATTGTTATCTACCGTTAGCTGTCTCCATCTTGACTTTGTCAATGGGTTGCAGAGTAAATCGTGAGAATTGTGGAGACACCAGGATGTCTCATCCAGAACGACTCAGTTAACACATAAACTGATAATATAAAGATGGTGACTGCTAACAATAGACAAACATCAGCATGTTTATATTATGAAAATGAAAATATTAGCATGTTTATATGATGTCTCTCTGAAAAGTTACAGAACATTTTAAATTAATTTTTGGAACATACCTGCAATCTAGGAAGTCTTATATCCTTCCTGCATTGGTGCACTGTTCCCAGTGCTGTTGCCACTTTTGGAAACAGTCCTGGTAGGCCTCTTTTGGGATTGCACATAGATTCATCTGCTATGTTTCCTTAATATCTTCAGTCATCTGAAATTACCATCCTTTCATATTGAATTTCAGTTTCAGAAATAAGATAAAATGTGCTGGGACCACATCAGTTCTAAAATTTCATTAATTATTAGTGATGCGTAAGACGGTCATGATGGAGGATTAAAAAATTGTTGTTTCTCCGTAACTGAAGTCTTTTTTCCTGACATTTTGTCTCAGATGTATCAAGACTTTCAGATAATACCATTGATTCAGAGTTTGTTCCTAAGGTAGGAACTAATGATGTAAAGGAAAAATTGGTGAAACTAATACCACTGATATAAAGGAAAAATCGGTATGCCTTCACATTCAACTTGGCCCACCTTTTTTGACCTCAGAGAATTTTTTTCCAACCCATTGTGAAGACTGCATTTTAGTTTCTACATTAAATCCACACACCCATGTTTTATCGCCTGTTATGATTCTTTCATGAATATTTTGTACTCGTTAATATGATCCAAAAGTTCTTTTATAGATGATAACATGATCTTGTCTGATCCTGTGTCAGAACTCATGGGGCAAACAGTGCAGTTTCCCAATCCATTTATAATTTTGTGGTGGGAGTGTCATGACATGAACCTATCAAAATGTTGCATTCTTGTGCCTAGTTCATGAAAACTGTCAATTGACGAGTGAAATGCATGCTATCATGAACTTATGCAACATGAACGCTGTCAGTGTTTGAAATCAGGGCCATCCCATTTATGAGTTATCGTCTTTGACTGCCAGTTGTTCTCAAATTGTTTAAATCATTTATAACAACATGTACTGCCACCAAAAACCTTGTTCATTATTTCATAAGTTTCCGTAAATATTTTTTTAAGTTAAAATAAAAATTTAATGTTCATTTGTTGCTCGTTAAAATCTGCTGACTCAAATATTGCAAAAAATACACCACACATATATTAACAACAAACAGTCATAATCAGATAATTACCTAGGAAGAGGGTAATTAAGAAAGATGACACTAGGCATCACCACTTCATGGCATGGCATTGGTGCCGTATTAATGAAGTTCTGCAAATTTTGTCAGACCGTGTAAGTTCTGACCAAACTGACAACTGTATGTGAAATTGTTTCCCTTTCCAAGGAAGAGATTGTGTATTGTTGTACAGCTTGAAAAAACTAGTAGTTTTGTATGACTTGTTTAAGAGTTAACTGTTATGTTAATTACTAGCCACTTAACAGATGTAACTTAATAAAAATTTCCCCAACTGTTGCAGGTGGTAGTAACAGTTTAGTAGCAAATGCTCAAGAGGTCGATGTAGCATTGCTGAACTCTGTGGTCGTCAATGTTTCACCTTATCGCATGAGTAGTGGCTATCGTAGGCCTCCGACAGGTGATAGTGACCATGGTTACTCGACAATGACACCTCATGAAGACACGGAGCTTCCAGAAGCTCAGCCTCCGGTTCCTGCAGCACACCAGACACTGTTGCCACACCATATTCTTGCCCCCGTCACTGTTCATATGGTTATGGACACATAAGACATGTTTAGTCTACATTAGACTGTTTGTTTTTCCTGTTTATACATTTATTTTTAATTGCCCATATAGACTGAACAGAATGTACCTAATACTTGTAGCATCATATTTTGTAAGTAGTTATATACATATAAGTATTATTACTGTTGTACAGTGAACTCTTATTTTTATAGAATCATTCATTGATATCATCTTGTCAATTCCATATTGAATAACATAATTACATTTAATGTGTAGACTCCTACACGACTATTCAAGACTTGTCCATTTGTACAAAATTTCCTTCATGTTTGTTGTTGTAGACATACCATATCCAGTAACAACTGTATATTGTTTCACCAACAGTTATGCTGTCATTGTTAATACCCATTCTAACCTTCATTAATTTTTTAAGCATTCTCCTCTCGCAAACATGTCATTACATATGATATAGTGATGAAATGATATTTTCTGAAGTAGTCAGTTTAGGTATGTTTACTTTTTTTTACTTATATAATTTTAAGTATATGATGTGACTTTTTTTTGCTTTCAGGTTATAAATCTGTATGACTGAAGTAATTCAGATTGTATCTAAAGTGTGAATAAAAAAATTAACAAAAATTTGTTAAAGTCACATTCAGAATACATTTTTGATGAAAAGTCATTTTTTAACATGCTTTACTTATGATGGATAAAGTAAGGTAATGTCCATTCAAGGAACAGGTCAACAAATGAAAAAGAGTTTCCATTTTTATTATTACAAATAATTTTGTAGGGTATTTGCTTGATGATAAAAGATTTATTTATTATGACTGCCTGTTGAATATTGAGTGTGAATATTGATATCTCATGTTGAGTATGTTTTTACTGTGCTGTTTTTAGACACCAGAAATATCTAGAAAATTTAGCGGTTTTTTAAATTCTTCACTAAAATTACTCAGTGGCTCCAATGTTCAGCTAATTTTCCTCTTTAGAACATTCACCATCATTGTTGAATGTTACATGACGTGGTTTGGTTTACAAAGTCTTCAGCATTTCTACCCATGCATTTCTACCTAGCAGTGGATGGGCTTGGAAACAATTTTATCTTTTGTGTAGCATCTATACAGACTATAAATTCTGTGAAACGTTAAGTAGATACTTACTCTTTGTATCTATGTCCAAGTACCCACTTTTGTATGTAGTATTTCCGAAAAATACCATTTGATAATTATGAAACATATTCAGAATTCAATTCATTATGTATATATAATGAATTGTACATAATGATTATTGTGTGCATGTGTGTATGTTTTCACTTTTGTATTATTGAAAATTTGTAAATACATGTTTATATAATTTGTAAATATTGTGTTGAATATCACTGCACCCTTTGAAACACTAATAGTTGTAACTCATGGTAAGTACAATATTGTTTTGTCATGTAATCATTCTGTATAATCTTATTTCAGTTCTATTATTATTTCTCTTGCTTAAGTTAGGATGCTATGGAGTTGTTCACTTTGTAAAAGAAGATGGAAAGCCAACAGGGTTTTATTTATTTATAGCCAAAACAAATTCAGTTGCCTTTCCTGTAAATATCTAATCTTCATTTATCTTGTTTGGACTTCCATAATAAATTAATTTTATGATGCCAGTGGTATATATGAGATGGAATGTATCTGTTACATTCAAAAATAAAGAAAGGAAACAGTAATGTAAGCTTGTTATCGTAGATCCAAATTGTGTACAAGAAGGCTACAAATTCTGTCAGTTGTACTAATTGGTAGTTATCAATTGCTTGGCAACAATGGTAACAGTTAAGTGTAGCAATGAATTATATTACTGAGAAAATGACAAAACCAGAGATATCACGAAATGGACAAGGATTTTTATGAATACCATGAAAAGTAGGTGTAGTGATAGGAAATACAAGTTCAAAAACTTTACTTGTGACAAACAGTACAGAACTGAAGTAAACATAAAATGCATCATAGTAAAGCCAGTGTATTGATACAGCATATGCTATGTATATAGTATTATCAACTAGGGAGTGTGGCTGGGCGAGGGTCAGGCCCCCACTCACAAACACGCAGCCCGCACACACAAGCGCAGGGGATTAGGACCGGCCGGATTCTCGCCCCATTAGTCACCTAGTGGACTTCAGTTGATCAAACTTTGATTTATTTTATTTGACATTTTATCTTAAAATGTTTAATATATATCAATTCTACGCACCATTAAAGAAAAATGATACCAAACAATCTATAATTTACTGAAATGGAGCCCAAAATATCAGCTATGTTTGGTACAAAATTATGTACAGCCAATATGGAATATTTTTATGAATATCTTGCTATAAAATGATTTTTAGGCTGTAAACCTTTCACTTTTATACTGTCTTATCTCTACTCTACACTATCACTATAAACATAAATATCACCGCATTTTCTTATTTTTTATTACACTTTATTACGGATTATATTAAATGTAAAACTTGTAAACGCAAATATACAATATTTTACTAAACTTACATTGTTGTGTATATTATTATTTTTTTAATTTTTTAAATATGAATTATAAATTTTGAGTTGCTTTTTACCCAACATTGGCAATTTAAGTAAATTATGGATTGAATTATAAATTAAAGTATATTATGAATACAGTACATGAATTTTGAGTTGCTTTTACCCGACATTGGCAATTTCAATAAATTATAGATTGTTTGGTATCATTTTTCTTGTAATGGTGTGTAGAATTGATATATATTAAACATTTTAAGATAAAATGTCAAATAAAATAAATCAAAGTTTGATCAACTGAAGTCCACTAGGTGACTAATGGGGCGAGAATCCGGCTGGTCCTAATCCCCTGCGCTTGTGTGTGTGCGGGCTGCTTGTTTGTGAGTGAGCCTGACCCTCGCCCAGCCGCACTCCCTATTTGATAATAGTATAAGTGAAAATTACTCTTATAATAAGAATGGGATTTTCAATGTTGTAGTCCACATTTAATTAACACTTTTGACCCTAATCATTTTAGCATAGGAAGATCAAACAGCATGGATGTTTTCAACTAAAAAATTTCTTTAATGATCTGCAAGATTTGTCTAAAAGGTCATGAATTAAATATGAAATTATAGTATTTCTTGGAACAGCAAAAATACTGTGAAGTATTTAGGTAAAAAAATGTATACAAAGCTTTAAAAACACATGCTCACCTTCTAACATATCCTTTGTATTCAGTTGTTTTTAGCAGCTCTTTGAAAATAGTGTAATAGGTTGAAAAAATTGTCAGAGGTTAAGAATAAATTGTGAAACTACCAAGTGTTGATGTTTTTTAAGATAAAGGACAAAGGACATATGAACTCGTCTATCGAAAAAATGCCTTATTTGACAAAGGACGAGTTAACACGTTTTCACGTTTCAGTGCTTGTGTTTCTTATATGATGAGATATACAAGAGGACCATGCAACTCTTTTATTTCACCGATAAATTCATAGATGGCATCAGCAGTATGAAACACAAATTATGTGTTTTTCTATACATGTTACAAGACAGCTGTTTGCTGTTCTCAGCTATAATTAGGTCATGCCTCTGGATAACCCTCATACTGTTTCGTGGCGTGTTTATCATTGTTTTCTCAACTTTTTAGACAATTTTTTGTTGTTTTTGTGTTATATTTTAATTTTATTAGTGTTAAGTTTTTATTATTATTAGCTTTATAGGACCAATATCTGTCCATTTAGGAACTTGAACAGATAGCAAATGAATCTGATTCTGAAATGGATGATAGTGACTTAAATGAGAATTTGTACATGATATTGATGATATTCTGATTCTGATGTAGATGTTAGAGGTGTTGTGCCAAGTGTGCAAGAACAACCATGTGTACATTTTATCAGCTTGATATTACTGTGAGTCCTGTAACATTCCTCTGTGTGTGTCAGAATGCTTCAAAGTATTCCATACTTAAATAAATTATAATGTATAAATATCTTTTTTACTTTTATAAATAACTGTGCAGTATTTGTTAGTGTTTTAGATATGTAAATAAATAAATTTCACAAGCAGAATGATCACTGTTGCACACCACTATATAAAATTATCCCGATTAGCGCTTTCAAGCTTCACAGCTCATCGTCAGATCGGAATTGAACCAAAACCTGAAAAAACCCTTCACTCACATCTCACCCCACCCTACTCACACACAACAAGCTATAATTGAATGTCCCTTCCCCACCTTCAGCCCTGTCCCACCATCTGGACAGTTACATATTTTTCTAGCAAATTCCTTGTGTTTCAGTGTTGTGTGTGTGTGTGTGTGTGTGTGTGTGTGTGTGTGTGTGTGTGTGTGTGTGTGTGTGTGTGTGTGTGTGTGTGTGTGTGTGTGTGTGTGTTCCTTTTAAACCTAGTCTTTCTCATCCACACATGTGTGCCAGTCACACACCCTTATTTTAAAAACACCTAATTAGTCCTAAGCAATTTAATTCTTAATCTTATCTATCTGTCCTCTATCATTTACTTCTTAATTATGTTATAAAATTTCTTCATTATCAAATTTAATTTTAGTATTAATTAAATTGTCTAACCCTTTTTCTCTTTCTTTCAATATTTCTAACTCCTCCCTAAGCTTCCTTTCAACTGTGTTATTTACTATTTTTACAATTTCGTAGTCTTCCAAAGGATTAACAAACTTATGGTTGTCTTCTATGAAATGTCTTGCATATAACGAATTCGTTGTTCTGTTACCTTCTCCACGTTTGTGGTCAGACAACCTGCATACGAATTTTCGTCCTGTCTCACCTAGGTACACTTTGTTGCAGTCTCTACATTTTAATTTATAAATTCCGCTTTTCTGTAATACTGGGATTTTTTCTATATTTTTATTCCTTATCTTATCAAATACCGTTTCACATTTTTTAATAGCTATATCTACTCCATATTTATTAAAACATTTTATAATTTTTCTAGTATGTGAACCTATGTATGTCAATGACCCTGCATAATTCTTTTGTTCTGGTTCTATTTTAGCTTTTTATATGTTAACCCTTTTCATAACTTTATCCACTATGTTGGTGTTATAATTATTATTCCTAACAATTCCCTTTATCGTTTTTAACTCCCTATCTTTTGATTCGGTCTCTTTTAAACACTTCTGAGCTCTATAACAAAATGAATTGATTGCCGCCATTTTATATCTATAAGGGTGGTAAGACTCTCTTGGTATAATTATATCAGAATACGATTCTTTCCTAAATATCCCAAACTGTAGTTTCTCATTATCTTTAATTTCTATGTTTAAATCTGGACAGTAATGTGGTAATTTTCATATTTAAAGGTTGGCTAATCTGTACTTTCTGTATTGTGTTTATCACGTTCAGGCTTCAACACAGTTCAACGTGCGTCGGCGGGCGGCAGACATAAGAGCGTTTGCTGCCTTGTTCTGTCTTTTTCATTTTTTCTTGTTGTCGCGACAATTTATCTAGGCCTTAGGCCTTAAAATTTTTATGTAGAGTGGAGTGTTGCGCACTTGTGCCTCAATTTTTGCCATGTAGCTTTTCGTAACCGACTTGGTTTTATTCAAAATTCAAATGTCTTTCAGACATAGCCAACCTTACTATGCCGATTAAATTGTAATCAAAAATTAATAAATGTATCAAATACAGTCCACGCTCATCATTATTCAGCATCCTGGCAATAACATCATAAAACATCATTCTTCCTAACATTTAAGGGTCCTACGGGACGAATTCTAACATTTTTTTGGTCGCTCCGTGCCTGGATTCGTTATTTTACTTTCTGCAACTTATATCAGAGCGGTTTTCATCATTTTTTCTACCACAATTTCTGGCCATCACGGGCGAGTCAGCATGTTCGCTGATCCGACCGTGTCGGAACTTAGTCAGCATTTCTTTCGTCGCCATTGAGCCTCGTGACGACACCACTGCAAGACCATCCATGTGCTAACGTCTACACACCAGATTGAGCAGTCATCTATCCAGTCCGTGTGTATCTGCCATCTATTCCACGGCCTCGACGCTCCAGGACATCACACACAAGGTACGACGTCAACGACATCATTAACAAGTGCGTACAATGGCTGAAGAAGGCCTCAAAGTGTTGGTCAGAAAGAGAGGCGGCTTAAAGTCTGCCATAGTGCGAATCAATTCTGCTATAACTAACTTTGATAAAAACAATAATACTAAACATTTTTTAACGGTTAGACTCGAAAGTCTAAAAAGTTTAGCAACAAAATACGATGAGGTACAGTCTGAAATTGAACTCATTTCTAAGGACATAAACGCTGCTCAAGAAGACAGAGTTGAGGTTGAAGAGCTGTTATATTCAACAGAAGCCAATATCTTACAATTAATAGAAACTTTCAACGTTCAGACTGAATCTCAAGTACTAACGAGTAATATGCAATTAAAACCTATAAGTTTGCCCTGCTTCACAGGCAATATTTTAGAATGGCAGCATTTTTATTCAATATTTCTGGACTTGGTACATGCCAGATCTGATCTAACTTCAGTGCAAAAATTACATTATTCGTATTCATCTCTTAAAAATGAGCCATTAGATCTAATTAAGGCCTTACCTATTTGTAATGAGAACTATTCCATAGCGTTGAGTTTGCTGTCTGCTAGATATGATAACAAATTCATATTAGCGAAATATTATATTCAAAATTTGCTACAAGTAAAGTCGACAATCAAAGACTCTGTCCAAAGTTTGGCAGAATTCATAAATACAATAACGTCTTCAGTTAATTCGCTGGCAGCCATGCAGCTGTCAGTGGATTCATTTGAGCTTATTATTGTACAACTATTGTCAGCAAAACTGGACCATTCCACGTTTAAATTATGGAAGGAGTCTATAGATCCCGATAATCTTCCTAACTTTCAAAGCTTTACCCAGTTTTTAAACGCATGTAGACAATTGTTAGAAAATACATTATGATGGATGCCTGACAGCAGCTCAACAAGCTGACTTTAAGGTTTAATAATAAATCTGACAAACATAAATTACGAAACTCTGCTGGCAGCACTGCATTTAAAAGTTATCACTCAGCTTCAAATAATTATTTATGCCCATGCTGCAAGGCTAGTCATCCAATTTACATGTGTGACAAATTTCGTGAATTAAGCATATCAGAACGAGGGCGATTTATATTAAAGCATAAATGCTGTACCAATTGTTTAAGACCAGATCATTTTTCATCTAATTGTAAGGTCAAACAATCATGTAAGATCTGTTCAAAACGACACCATACATTGTTCATTCAAGCTACAGTCTACAAACAATGTTCTTTTATCGACAGCACTCGTGTTTGTCATCGACTGAGCGAGCTGGTAACAGACAGCTTGCAAGAGTTTTATTAGATGCTGGGTCACAAGTGAATTTTTGTACGGAATCATTTGCTAAGAAATTACAGCTTAACTTGACTAAATCTAACATACCGATTACAGGTATTAATAATGCCGCATGTTGTGCCACTAATTTGGCCTCTATTCGCATTATTTCTCGCTATCAAAGGTTCAGCTTTGAAGCTACATGTGCAGTCTTATCTGCATTGACTTATAAACTGCCAGCACAGTCTTTCGACATAAATCATTTTAACGTCCCAGATAACGTTTTTCTCGCTGACCCACATTTCAACATATCAGCGGATATCGACATACTTTTAGGAGCGCAATTTTATTTAGATTTGATTTTAGCCAACAAATACGTACGTGGTCCTCACTTTCCTATTATACAAGAAACAAAGTTAGGCTACATTCTGGCAGGAAATCTGCCCAAACATTGCCGTTCTAAGGGTCCTGCTGTTTCGTTCTTGGAACAACGACAGTCAAATTTTGGCGTCTCTTGAGAAATTTTGGGAGACCGAAACCGTCCCTGATAATGCACCCATTAGTAATGATTCAGCTTGTGAGGAACATTTTGTTAAGTCCACTCATCGCAATGATGAGGGTAGGTTCGTTGTTTCGCTACCATTTGAGTCTGACAATCCCCAGTTGGGTGAGTCCTATGCTAACGCTGAAGCGAGATTCTTGAGTTTAGAACGCCGGTTCATGTGTGATTCTGAGCTTGCGCGCGAATACGCAAACTTTATTCAGGAGTATAAGGATCTTGGCCACATGACGCTTGTCGACGATTGTTCTATCAATTGCGGGGTTTCAAATACCTGCTATTTGCCTCACCATGCCGTCTTTAAACATGCTAGTTCTATGACAAAGCTTCGCGTCGTTTTTGATGGCTCAGCCAAAACTACCAATGGTTTTTCTCTCAATAATATTTTGTTGGTAGGCCCAAATGTCCAACAAGACCTTTTTTCTATTCTCTTGCGATTTTGCATGCACAACTATGTTCTGATCGCTGACATCGAGAAGATGTATCGACAAATTCTAGTGTCTGATAAGGATTGCCATTATCAACGCATTCTGTGGTGTAATTCTCCCCTTGAACCGTTTAAACATTTTGTATTGCGAACTGTAACATACCGTACTGCTAGTGCCTCGTTTTTGGCCACTCGCTGCCTTATTCAGATTGGCAAGGATCATGAAGCTTCTTTTCCTGACGCTGCTTCAGCTATAATTAATGATTTCTATGTTGATGATTTGTTAACCGGTGCAGACACCATTTCTAATCTGACCAAGTTGAAATCTGACTTAGGTACGTTGTTGAGTCAATATGGCCTCACTCTTCATAAATGGGCATCAAATGAACCCAATGTGGTCGCAGATCATAATAATTTATCACTCCCATTAAACAAACAAGGTAATTTGCGTACGTTGGGCATTCTTTGGAATAACTACAGATTCATTTTTGTGTGACATCAAGTCATTTCCAGTTAAGTCAAGCATCTCTAAGAGGAAAATCCTGTCGATTATCGCCGGTATCTACGACCCACTCGGACTCGTCGGTCCCATTGTTTTTCTTCACAAACAGTTAATGCAGCAACTGTGACTGTGCAATCTTGGTTGGGATGAGCCAATCTCCGGGCAATTATATTTGCATTGGGGTTCATTGTGCGACAAGTTATGTCTAATCGGTAAAATTATTGTCCCACGTTCTATTCGCTGCAAGTAAAAGAAGGAGGTACCCCAGATGGGAGCCAGCCTAGGAGGGCCCTTCAGCATGACAGCAACACTCAGTGGGCAGATCTACCTGGCAGATGGATGTCCATACAAGATACACTGGTAGCAACTCAAACCAGGTGGAGAAGAGCAGTTGGCTGTGACCGGTGAGCATTCAAGACCCGAGGGGGGGTTGAGACTGCAGTGACAGACATCTACTTACCATGCCAGCCTGGAGGAATCACAGTGAACCTATCCAAAGCTAGGAACCATCTGATAAATTAACAGCAAACACCTGGTGAGAAACGAGCACTCGCAGAGAGCCAATCAGAAACCGGGAGCCTTCTGGTAGGCCCTCTGTGATGCCAAATTTGAGGCATGAAAGGAGTATGGTTCAATGACATAAAGAAACCAGTAGGAAAAGAAATGGGCGAGATGGAAGAGAAACGAGATGAAATGATGCCCATAGAGTGGGGCAGCAGTTCAGATTCTATGTAAGTGAAAAATGTAAGCAAAAATATTAACTTTTAATTTTTTTGGCCATTAATGCAATTTTTCATTCATACAAGTAAAAGTTGAATAGTAGTGAAAAACCTTAATAAGGAAAATGTCTTATCTACCACACATTAATTTCAACAATTTTCTGCATAATAATACATGCAAGAATTATTTTTATAATCTTGCTGAGACACGGAAGGTGACAAATTCATGTGGCGTTGTAAACTCCTTACTTGTTCATAGCATTGTTCACATATCCAAGGTGCTACATCTTTACAAAATATCTCTACTGTACCATTATAAATGGCCAATTAAAATAACTCTCCTAAATGATTATAGTTTATTAAAACACCCCTAAAGCCACTATGCCGTGTAGAAAGATAAATAATTTCTCATCAGTAAGTACTGTATAGATTCTTGGATTTTGTTGTCTATGACGTGTCAGTTGATTAACTAAATATAATTAAATCACTACCGACTCGGAACACAAAGTTTTTTATGGGTAAAAATGTAAAAGTTTTATTTTATAGCCTGAACCAGTTTTCGCTTATTATAAGCTACGTCAGAGGCTGCCACTGGGAGCGCTGTCCATCTTGTTCTTGGCAACGGCATCGACTTTGAAGGATCGATGTTCTGTGTGTGAGGTGTGATATGTTCAAATATAACATGTGATTTGAATTGTGCCTGTTTGTTTAGGATGTCATTTTTATGTGTCTGTATACAGTATTTCCAATTGTTCAAGAGCGTTTAGTTTTCGGCCTTTTGTGTGTACGTGTAGAATATCCATGTTGTTGTCAATGTTTGTGTATGTGTTGTCTTGATTATTCATCACTTCTTTCACAGCACTAACACTTATCTAAAAATGAAACTTTTTCTTGTGAACTTACTGTTTATTCTCTTCTCGTCGAACGCGTTTCGGCGTACGTATTCACCTTCTTCAGCTTAGAGACAGACTGCCATCATTTAGTAACGGTTGTTGTGTGGAATGTGTAGTGGGGGTGGTGCGTGGAGGAAGGGGATTGGCGCGGGGATTCAATTTAATGTTTGTTTTTTGTATAATTGTGTCAAAAAGTGTATGTCATTTATATTGTAATTGATCGTTAAGTATGTCGTTTGGTTGTGTTGTGTGGTTTATATATTTTGTATTGTTCAGTTGTGTTGAGTTTTCGACCTTTGGGTAAGTAATGTAAAATTTCAAGATTAGTGTCTATGTTGGTGTAACTGTGGTTTTCTGTGTGTATGTGTGTGGCAAATGCGGAGTGTATATTGTTGTTGGTTAAAGCTTTTAAGTGTTCAGAATAACGGGATGAAAAAGATCTTCCCGTCTGGCCTATGTAGAAACTATTGCAGTCATTACAATTTAATTTGTAAAGAAAAAGTTTCATTTTTAGATAAGTGTTTGTGTATGTGTGGTTTGCTTCAATGAGGTGGTTTGCAAAAGTGGGTTCAGTAGTGCAGTGTAGTGCCCTTGTGTGTTCAGTGTATCTTTGTTTGAAGCAACGTCCTGTCTGGCCTATGTAGAATTTGTTGCAATCTGAGCAATTTAGTTTGTAAACACCAAGTAGATCAAACTTGTTTTGTGCTTTGTATGTTGTGTTCTGCTTTGTTTGTAGTTTTGTATGCTTTTAGTATCCTGCTTTTTTGAATTTGTGGGCTATTTTTTCAGTGTGGTTATTGATGTATGTTAGTGTTATGAACTTGTTGTTTTCTGTCTTTGTCTGTTTTGTGTAGGAGTTTATTGACTATTGTTCTGTTGTATCTGTTGGATTCTGCTAGATATTTTATCGTGTTTTATCCAAAGATGAACTAAACACGATACGGTAGTGATTTAATTATATTTACTGTATAGAGTTTAAAACAAACATAGGTGTAATTCAGATATTAATATAAATGATATGCTACAGTATCCACACAGTTTCGCACATTCACTTGAGACTACACCGGAGACAAGGTAATGTATTCCTTAAGGGAGTCCCACTGCTACTCACTGCATTTGCTTTCCTTCTGCTCTGCTTTAAAAATGAGTTAAGTGAAACATTAATTTGTTGGAAACTCATAAACTCTATTGTTCAAATTTAATTTTCAGTGTTTGTATGTATGTTGGAGGTTGGGACAGGCCGGCACCCTATTTCTATGAAAGAAAATAAAATAAAACAGTGGACATTCCATATATTCTCAATTTCTTTTTATAGTTTACCTTCATTATTCTCCACAGATAGCATCTTAATATTCTTAAATATTACTGCACTGCAAACCACATTAAACAATTTGTGTATTGTGTTTAAATTGGAGTCTATAATGTTCAAGACACATGTAGTCATATCCCATCTGCCTATTCATGAAAAATTGCCAATTGCCATTCAAACTATTAATTAAAATTATTGCTGTTCACACAGTAGTTACCAACAGTCCTGCTGTCAAACATCTGTGATACGGTGATGAACAATTCATCTCATCCAACTATGTGAGTGTGGACCTCATTCTTTATTCAATATTAAAAGGTCAAGGTATTTTTGCTGTTAAGGTACCCCACTCATGGGGTACCATGGGTGGCATCTGGGACACCAGATCCAATTGAAATGGGCCATGGAACATACTGACATATTCTTTCAGTTAAGTTTAACATTTCACTTAGGAGATGGTTTGCATATTTTTTCAATAGTTTTAATTTTTTGCAATACAGTCACTTTTTAATTGTTTATGAGCAGATTAGTTTTCTTTGAACCTGAAAGAATAGTGTTTGTGTTCGTAATATGTTCATAACAGGGTTCACATTCATTATTTGTAATGGTCACAGCATACCGTATCATATTGTTGTCACTGCCTGCACTGATAAAATTTATTTGCTGTTATTAAACATTGATGTTTTTTGCTTTCATTATCTGTGAAACTGACTACAGTTACCTTTGCCTTACCCTACTGCAAACAGAATTATCACTGTTGCACACCATTATAGAAAAATTATTCCGATTAGCGCTTGTCAGAAATTATTCTGACGATGAGCTGAGAAGCTTGAAAGTGCTAATCGGAATAATTTTTCTATAGTGGTGTGCAACAGTGATAATTCTGTTTGTGATTATAACCACTAACACAACTTTCTTAATTAAACTTACCCTATTGATTTTTCAAAATGTTGACCTCTTTAATTACTACTTAGAATGAATATATTGTTCTTATAAATTTTGCAGTACATTTTATAATGCATATTATGTGCTGCATTGCATAGATTATTTTCATTGTTTGTAGATTCTTGTCTTGTTTTATGTGCATAATTATTGCACACTTATAAAACTAATTACTGAATTGTAATGAATAATAATGCTGCTTCCACTTTTTGTATATTTTAAGCGTTATAATGGGCTACTGGTATTCTGTTTTCTTAGAGCAGTGTTTTAATAAAGCTCCAACTAAAAACATTACAATCACAAGTTCAAGCCTTAGAAGCATTAGACTTTATCTGAAATTCATATACCTAGAGTAAAAGTGTTTAATAAAATTTCTATTAGGAAGTACAGTCAACATGTTAATAAGTTATTTAACACATAACAACTGCCTATAGGTTTTAAAAATAAAGGAAGAGTTAACTTTCAAAACACAGTTCTCAGTATGTGCAATGTTCTCGCACTGCCAGTAGACTTACTTTTCTTGGTCATTTATAAATAATACTAGTCATCTGAGAGGGCATTAACAATAAAATATTTTTGTCACCCTGGCCGAACAGAGAATCCCTTAATCTGATAAAATGATAACAGCAGTGAACTATAATTTAGGATGGCAGTCTTTACTCGAGTGATAACACTAGAATACTTGTTTCCTTATATATTTAAATAATATTTTGGATATGCCTATGGTACTAGTAGTTCTGTTAAACGCTTGAGAAATTTTGTGATGCCTTATGAAAACGTAGGAGTTCTTAAAGCATTAAGCCATGGTGTTACTAATAATAGGCTTATTTTAATTTCCCATTTACACAGGAAATTTGATTTTGATTTATTCTCAAGATTTGAACAAACTAGAGCTGATCTGCTGTCAATGCATAAAGTTAGAGAATTTGTTGACTCCACTGAAAGAGACCGTGCACAACTTGAAGTCATCAGCTTGACTCATGTCAGTTACAAGCACACTCTTAGTTGTGGAGTTGCTAGAGGTAATTCTATGCCCAAAGCTCCCAGTTTTCATACCATAACTTGCTCTTCCTATAAGGCTGTTTTATGTACTGCTTCTGCACAGTTGTGTGCTTCACCAACACATGCTGAATATAAGCGTGGTGAGTTTTGTAACCTGATGCTAGAAAACCTTTGTAAAGGGAAAGAAATTCTATATTAGTTGCGCTGGATAATCAAATTGCTATTGTAATCGAAACTGTAATATTTGTTCATGTACACATCATACTTTCTAACATTTGTTCCATTATCAAAATACACAGGTACAGTAAAATTCACTAGACATGAATCAACCGTTTTCGTGCTAACTGCGCAGGTTATGTAATGCGCATGCGTCAACAGAGAAAGATTGCTTAGTTTTCTCTGAGACGCTGTGGAGGTTATTGTGCGAGTACTTTTCAAAAAACATAAGTATTCATCAAAAGTGAAGCGCTTACATAGTTTCATTTCATTTGAATAAGAACAGCGTAATAGTAATAGATAATGCCTCCTACCACAATGTACAAATAAATCCACCTCCAACATCATTAACAAAAAAGGCAGACATGATTAACTGGTTAAAAAACCATTACATTCCTTGTAGTCCATCTATGTTAAAGCCTGAGGTGTGCGCACTAATTAAACAAAACAAACCAACTTACAAAACTTTTAAAATAGATGCTATTTTGGCAAACCATGGATGTTCCGTTTCACGATTTCCACCCTATCAGCCGGATTTTAGTCTTACGGAATTGACTTTGGCAACCGTGAATGTGAACCGTGACTTTGGCATGCAGTTGAAAGAAACAACGTGCATTTTTTCTGTAGACAGTGTCAAAGGAATTTTATTGTATTTCTCCTGCAGACTAGAGACCAAGACGTGATGTCATGAAAATTGAAAATGACTACGTGAGATCGGACCAAATAAGGGATACTGTAACAGATCGTTTAGAAAGTAATGTAAGACGAGAGCAGCAGTGAAGGCAATTTGAGTAATAGTGATAATAGGCTAACGGTGATAACAGTGACGGAAATATTAGTAGGGTGAAGAATTGACCTAAATAATTATTGTAATTGCATGTAAGTAAATGTGCTCTGTGGTACTTAATAGTATCAGTCTAACTGTTGCATTAATATTCTCTCCTGTTCTTCACGGATAGTTTACATCTGCTTGTTTTTTAAACACAAACACACAAAATCATTTCACGTATGAGGCTGTTATTCAAATAAATTAAGATGCCAGAGCAATGTGGATCATATATTATTACGTTTTTCGTGAATCGTAACATGTACACAAAGTGTACACATTCCAAAATATATAACGATTGTTGATGTCTAGGCTCGACTTTCGAGAAACATTGCAACAGACACAACAACATTGCAACAGACAGGCAAGTCACTGTTTACAAAATAATGGCAGTATTAACACTTTATAACTGTGTGAAATCTTTATTACATTGTCTCTTTCTGTTGTGTCTTGACGCTTGTTTTGTCTTACAAAATGTCCACTTTTATTGTCATAATCGAAATCAAAACTTACCTACAACCTAATTTTTAGTATGCCTATTTAGTAACTTAGTAAAAAGTAGAGAATTAGGCCTAAATATAAAACGTACTAAACTGTAAAAACCTTAAAAACAATTAAAAGAATAAGAAAAGAATTTTAAAATTATAAGAATAATTGAAAAGTTAGTTAAGTTAGTAAAAAGTAAGTTACATATATTTATGCATGCATGTGTGTGTGTGTGGTGTTGGTATGGCTGTAAAATTTAGTTTGGTAAAGTAGACCACTATTTTCAATTGCGTTAGTAGACATTTCCCTCTCTCTCGGCTTCCACTGCTTCCGACTTCTCCCCACTAGAACCTGTGTTCTGCTTCATGTCTATTTAATATTACTGTAACTGTTGCAAACTTGATTAAGACCGTATCAGCCTGATTGAGAAAAACTCTTAAGCTCATTACAATCCACATTAAATGATGAACATCTGAAGTGTCACAAAAAGTTTCTGCATAATCTAAATAGAGTTTACAAGTGATAAAGTTGTGGTTGGAATGCAACATTAAAACAATTAGATCTACAAATGGATATGTTACTGGCAAAGTACAAAATCAGGGATTTTATAGAATGCCTAATAATTTCATATATTGCCTAGGCATTGTATAGAATGCCTAACGTCTTCTAGGTAATGTATAGAAGATAATGTGTCTGCTATGGTTTCATGTCACAACATGAATCCCTCCTATCCCCTCTCCATCACCCCATACCACTGTACACGCCTACCTCCCACTGACCTTCAGTAACATCTGAGTGGTGAATGTAAACTGAAGAAAGAAAAAGGTCAAAATCATTTCTAGTACTTCAGGAAAGAAGATGAACGGGGAGATCTTCGAAACATCCTGTCAATCGTCATGAGTGTGACAGAAGACGGATTTTACAAACTGGGAACTACTAACGGATTGTTAAAGCAGCTGTACACAAGATCAGTTCACTGTATGCCCAAGGCCACTAATGGGAGTTGAAGATGTTCCTGAACAAGAAACCACACTTCGTTCTGCTGCTACTGGCCAATCATCAGGATCTGGACAAGTGTTCATAAAATATGTGTGCAAAACTAAATGTCAAAAGAAAAATAATTGTGTAAAAAATGAAAGAAAGTGTACTTCAAAATGTCATACAAAGTCCTCTTCTGTGTAAAATCAAACAATTGTGTGTGATTTTGTAATAAAATGTTTTCATTTTGAATGTAGTAAGCTTATTTTACACTTTGCCTAAAGAATCACTGGTATTATATAGAATGCCTAGGCAATGTACAGAATACCTGGGGAAAGTATAAAAAACATTTGAAAAGTATTATATTCTATACTTTGACAAAAACTCCGGGGATTGTATGAAATGCCTAGGTATTCTATAAAATGCCTGGATTACATACTTTGCCGGCAACAGATACATTGCCTATAGAGCCGTGTTTGGCAGCACGACACAGAATTCTTTCATCTTAGTAATCAATGCTCCTGTGTTATTTGTATGTACGGGCAACTCTGTAAATCAACAGATTTTATTTATTTCTTCCACTTCAATGAAGATATGTTAACATCATCACACACCATGCTTATGTTTGAAAAAAAAATCACAAGTGACATGCCCCGAACAACAATTGATATTACAGTATTATGCATTTGGTACTTCCTGATCCAATGTGTGATAAGCCCACTCTGATAGATATACTTATAGGAGCACACTTGTTGCTCTCACACACTAGGTAAAGGCATTTGATACTGTTTTTGGATATGGTCTTCTTGGAACCACACCTGTTCTTACAAACCATGTCTCACACCAATAGCAGTATAACTTTACTATTCGTTTGATGACGCTAATCTTCACAGTACTATCAAATGATTGTGGACTCTTGAGGAACTTCAATATATTTCAGAGCTTTCCTTTCAACAACTGTAATGTGAACATTTTGTTTCTAACCTTATTTTATTAGACATTGGAATATCAAAATTAGACTGATACTGTTTTTGTGTGTGAGCGCGTGTAAAATACTTAATAATAAAAAACGATCCGTTTAACGTTTAATATTAATAGTTATAGTTCTAACAAAATAATCTATATAATTAAATAAATTATATATTTATAATGTAATATGATACAATAATTAAAATAAATTATATTTAATGTAATTAATATAATTAAAAATGTCAACAAAAATATAAAATTATCTAGAATTTAGGTGCAGAATAGTTGGTCAGGGTAACTAAAAGAATTAATATAAATTGTTTTCAAATGATTAGTTGAATGTTGTTAATACGAATGTTCTTTATTTTCTAATGAACTGTTAGATGAAATAAAGGTTTTATTGTTGGGCTTATATAGACAGGTTGCTCACGTAACAGTTTTAAAACTGGTCGTTGGCGTCTGTGCGTGTGTAATTGCTTAACTAATAGCCCAATCGACTAATAGTCAAAATGAATAGTAGGTTAATTAACTAACAACCCATTCAACTAACAGTCAAAATTAATACAAGTTCAATTAACTAATAGCCCGATTAACTAATAATTGAAAATAATAGTAGGCCAATTGAGTAATAGTTCAATCAAGTAATGACCCAATTAACTAATAGTCATAATTAATAGTAGTTCAACTAACAAATAGCTGAAGTTAATAGTAGTTCAATTAACTAATAGCAAATTAAATAATAATGTAAAATAATAGTATTCTGATGAAATAATAGTTAAAACCAACTAACAGCAAAGTCAACTAATACTTGAAATTAAAAGTCGTTACTTTATCTAAGAGCCCAACTAACTAATAGTTCAATTAGCTAATGGTCCAATTACCTAATAGTCCAATCAACTAATGGCCCAAATAACTAACAGCCTGATTAACTAATACTCCAATTAATCAAGAGTTGAAATTAATAGTAGTTCAAATAATTAATAGCCACATCAACAAATAGTTAAATTGCATAGTAGTAGAAATAAATAGTAGTTCAATTAACTAATAGTCGAAATTAATATTAGTTCACTTAAATAATAGCCCAATACCTAATAGTCTAAATGAATAGTAATTCAATTAACTAATAGCCCAATTAAATAATGGTTGAAATTAATATCAGTTGAATGAACTAATAGTCGAAACTAATAGTTGTTCATTTAACGAATAGCCCAATTAACTACAGTAATTGTCCAATGGATTAATACTTAAAAATAACAGTAGATCAATTATAAATAGTTCAATCAAATGATGGTCCAACTAACTAATAGGGCGATTAATTAATAGCACAATTAACTAATAGTTAAAAATAATAGTTGTCTAATTAAATAATAGTTAACTCAGCTAATGTTCCAATTGACTAATAGCGCAATATATAATAGCCCAATTAACTAATAGTCAAAATGAGTAGTACTGTAGTTAAATTAACTAATAGTTGAAATTAATGCCAGGTACATTAACTAATACTCGAAATTAATAGTAGTTAGTTAATAAATAATAATTAATAAATAATATACCCACTAACTAATACCATGATTAACTAATATACTAATTAACTAATAGTTGAAAATAATAGCAGGTTAATTAAATAATATTCCAATCAATGAATGACTCAATTAACTAACAGAGAAGTTAACTAATAGCCCAATTAACTAATAGTAGTTCAATTATAATAATCGCCCAAGTAACTAATAGCTGAAATTAATAGTAGTTTAATTAACCCTTTAACAACCACGGTAAAAAACATTTTTCTTCCCAGGGGACCAAGTATATTTTTCAACTGGACTAGCCTTGTAATCAAGTAAAAGAGAGTAATCACTCATTTTCCTTTTTCAGTCTAATAATATAAGAAAACATGAAGCAGTCATATATGCCCTCTGTGGTCCCTCATAGCGAGTTGATATAACTATTGACATGAATGGACCGTGGCAGGCGTATACGCTTTGTTTGTGTTGACGTCTAATCGCTCCCGGCCTATCCAAGTTCTTGGCCAGTCATGGGAACCTACTGAAGGAATAATATTTCATTATTCGTAGCTTTCTGTATGTGTGCGTGTGTGTCTGATGTTTGCCTCACAGTTAGCCCTTTGAAAAATGATAAGTGGTGGATGCTGAAAAGAGGCTTGCAACAAGGTGACTAGAATAACAGAAACCTCTTGTTTCCAGGATGCCAGTAGCACACAAATGGATGGATTTTTTTTTAAGGTACTACATAAAATATCTAAAATTTCATGTTAAAATGTTTAATGTCACAATTCTAAAGGAAGAGCGTCAAAGCTGCTGCTTTATGACCACACTCTAGTGGTCAAGGAGGACTTGTAATTGAAGTTTTTAAAAAATATAGAGGAAGTAATTAGTTAAATTTCATTAGCATTTACTAAACTGATGCTGTTTTGAAGCCTATACTCAATTTTATTAATCCACCACAAGTCTAGAAAGTCAAGGTTATGTTTCTTACCTTTGTCTTTTCTTTATATTTGCTTTCTAATTTTCCTATCTTTATTTTTCTTACACCTTCATCCTGGTATGGCAATAATTAATGATTTATACATTTTATTAAAACAAGAAGAAATTTACTGAAAAAGTTTTACTAAATTCTAACATACTATACCCCATCCTACCCTATCAATTAAAATTAATGGTAATAGGTAACACAAGGTAATCAGCATCAATCATTCAATTTTGTTTGCCTGATACGTTCACTAATAATATTTTTAACAACATTCAAGGAGAAATTAAAAAAAAAACTATTTTTATAGAAACGTATAGGTATTCAAAAAGGGCAATTTATTGTTCATAAAAATATAGCCAAATTTTTACCAATCTTACATTGTATTGCCTTAGTACACAACAACTTTACTTATTATTCTTGTCTTATTAGTTTAGTACAACAAAAACCTTGTTTTCCCTTTTATACTTTAAATCTAGATTTGAGTGTATTTATTTTGCCATAATAAATTACATTTACTACATGAATCCTTCATTTGTTTATTAAAAAAAAATGCCCTGTTCCCAATATATATAAATATATATTTTTTGTCACGATATTGATTAAGGACTCGTTGGACACCTGGTGGAACATATTACTATAAAGGTTTGCTTTCAAGACTGGCCCCTCTCAGGTGTAGCTAACAACCAGAAACTGCACATTTTTGGCTTATTTATAATTTTTACTGTTAGAAAACTGTTCAACTTTCCTTTTATATAAGGAGAATTTATACTTTAATTTGGTATGTTGCAAAACTTATCCAATGTTTTTATAGTTTTCACATTTTTAGTTTTGTATGTCCATGTTTTGAATTAAAAAAAACATTCTGTTAGCACATACACATCACTGTTCATGTTGTACAGGTACTGTTCATTGTACTCAGTGGCGAAGCATGACAAAATAATTTGGGTAGACATATAAGTACCAGTCAACAGCACCCTCCTACTAAGATTGTCGACATTTTTAATGAACCAGTAAAACTATGGTAAATAGAGATACCTCTACTTTTATCAGATAATAGCTAAGTGACTCTCATTTCATTATACGTATAATTAGGCCTAAATATAAAGAAAAACTATATTATTGTTATTAGTGCCATGTATGAATCTTAATTAGAAAATATTGTTCAAAAAATATAAATTTTACTCACATTTTTTGAATGATGACAAATCCAGATACTGTAGGCATTACACAATCGGGGTCTTTCACTGTTTCCTGCGGCCAAATACAACTTCCGTCTCCACGTTTGTATTTTTTTTCCGTGTTCGATGTGTACTAGAACTCTTTTCTTCACAAGTAACTAATGCCAGTTTGTGGAGGTTATGTAGACAATGTAACTTAAATAAAATTTACTTTGTTAGTGTACAATAAAAGGGTGTATTTACTGGAAGTACAGAAATAATTTTCCATTTATCGCACATAATTACGGTACACAGACGATTTTTGGAGGTTGTGTCTACGTTTAACAATGCAACTTAACCTTTTAGATTTTTAAAATTAATTAGATTTAACAAAAATTTCCTTTGTTAGTGTACATTAAATTATTGTATGCATACAAGGCTGCTGTACATAACATTAAAGGCTGTATTTATTCGAAGTACCGGAATTAAAACCTAGTTCCAATTTAGAACGTAGACCTATAACCTATTTGCATATTTTATTGGGGTTTATTGGCACATATTTTATTAAAAGGGTGTATTTATTGGAAGTACAGAAATTATTTTCCATTTATCGCACATAATTACGGTACACAGACGATTTTTGGATTTTTGGTTTAACAATGCAACTTAACCTTTTAGATTTTTAAAATTAATTAGATTTAACAAAAATTTCCTTTGTTAGTGTACATTCAAAGGCTGTATTTATTGTATGGATAAAAGGCTGTATATACATTAAAGGCTGTATTTATTCGAATTAAAACCTATCGGTACTTCCAATTTAGAACGTATAACCTAGTAGGCTACGTTATTCGTACATACAGTATTTTATTGGAGTTTATTGGTACATATTTTATTAAAAGGGTGTATTTATTGGAAGTACAGAAATTAGTTTCCATTTATCGCACATAATTACGGTACAGAGACGATTTTGGGAGGTTGTGTCTACGTTTAATTATCTAACTTAACCTTTTAGATTTTTAAAATTAATTAGACTTGTAGGGGTGTGCATGGCAGAACTACTTGTGCACCCACTTTATAATCATATTTTTGGTAACACTGAGAACTTTAAGCCTTCTTTTATGCTTAAACAAATTATATATACACTTAATTATAGAAAAGCAAAAAGCAAATATGTAATTCAAAAGACTAATTTGCTCTAATAAACACATGCTGAAGTTAAAAACAAAAGAGTTTTTACTTGCCTAACTAATCATTAGTTACTAATGTGACAGTTGGAGCTGCTTTTTCTGCAAAAGCTGGGGTATGTTGGATTCAAGAGTGGTTAAATTAAGTCATAAATCTGAGTGTGCGTCAAGTCTATTTGTGTGCTTGCTTTTCACTTGAGATGAAAATCCCATTTCACTCAAGAATGAGGTGGTGAATGGGATGAGCAACTCCGAAAGTTCAGGATATTCATCTCTTAAAGATATCCAGAACTTTGTTAAGTCAGAATCTAAAAGTTTATGGATTTTGTTGTCCATGACATGTCTCATGTTATCACTAACTATACAAAATAATTTACTAAAAATTTAGTTTTAATCCCAGCATCACAGATGATATCACACAATTGCTCATTTAGTTTTACTGACAACATGTTAGAACTTTCAAAATACAAGAATGGGTCTTGAATCCAATTGAATTCACTGTATCCCTCTGGGAAGGAACTTTCAATCTGGTTATAGAGAGTTAAACATCAGAGCTGGTAAAAAACAATGGTAGAGCATGAATAACAAAAATCTACAGTTTAGACTATGTACAAAACAGGTTGAATTTAAATTGTTAAAATGATATATCTTAGTTATTTACATGTAGTAGCTTTTTAAGACACAGTAAATAAATTTCCGAACCTGACTTTGCAACCCACCAAATGCCCTCTCGGGACCCTGCAGTGGCTCATGCCCAATAGGTTAAGAAATGCTGAACTAAAGGCATGTTTGTGGAGTGAAACATAAAAGATAACCCAGACTTCTAAAATGCTCTTAGTGAAATGGGATTTTCAGGAGTAACAACACACTATTTGGTTAACAAGCACATTTTACTAATATTGTAATACCAAGTCAATTAGATAGCTTAAATGTGTAGTACTCTATGTGATGCTGATCACATACTGTTAATCAGCAGCACTGCAGAATATTCTAGAGCCACACTCTTGGCATTCATCTGGAACTTTATCACATTAGCCTGATAATTAGGATGTTGCCACCAGCTGAGTTTTAGAAAGTTGGTGTAGTAGGTTGTGCATTCATATAGGATGATATTAGACAGCAGTTTTTAATAAAAGTGACAAATGATCAATTGTTTACTTGTGTTGTAAACTACTGTGATTTTTTTATTACTGTTTGTAGGCTATACAGTGTGTCCTGGATAATTATATAAAGAGAACTGTTGTAATATAAGTGTGTTTGTTTTAGCAATTGAGTGTATCTGGTATTCAGTAATTCATTCCACTGTTTTAAGTTCATAATTCTTGTCACTGGTTGTAAGAATATTATTCTCATTAATTTTCCAATTCTATGAAGTCTTCAGTAGTTTTACCACGATGAGACTCAACTTTATCACTGAAGATGCCACATCACTGAATGAGCAAAACTTTTCTTTAATAATCTCAACAAAGCATGGTTATCAGCTGAAAAAAAGTTTTAGTATTAAAAGTTTTGATCACGCAAATCTATAAGGGATACTAAAAAGAAATAACATAATAATTGTATTGGACATAAAGTTATGTCCACAAAACAGATTTTGTTTGAAATAAATAAAACACAATTTGACACAAATATTAATTTTATGAATACTTGTTTGGCACATATTACAGAAGGTTACACCATTAAATGAGTTTGCCTAAGTATAAAATTCTTGTCAGATGAAAAACGTGTACAGTCAGAATACTATTTGTTATGTACAATACAAACGATTCACTATGTGTAGCAGTGACACATAAACACTAGACATTGACACTGAATTGTACTTGTTTTGAATGATTCATTGTGTCCTACCTGACCAGAGTACAGGTATTAACCAAGAGATGTTTAGTATACTGCTGTGTAACTGCTACAATGATGAATTATAAGTAGTACTTTTTGTTTTGGTCATCAACCTTGAAAAGGATAATAGAAACTTTGTATACCATGCTTCCAGCAGTTTTACATGATACATTCCTAGCACAAATAAGAAAAGTTTAAATCTGCTGATGATCTAAAGGAGTGATAGTTATTTGCAGACTGACAGGGTTATAAAATAATTCTGAAAGAATTGTTGCTTTTACAATACCATCCTTTATCAAGTGGCTACTCAAATCTGCCAGCTTTTCACAGAAACTGAAGTTTGATTATTAGATCCATCATGATGACCTACTGATGCTCCAAACATTTCAAGAATTCTCCTAGCCTTAAAAAACTAGACTGGCCTCATTGATTGACATGATTAATGTTAAATTTACTTTGGGATACTTCCAAACATAATACAGTTTAAAATAAACAAAAAAATTGTATTTCTAATTTTTCCAGAACTGTATACACATAATTTGATCTGGATAGAACGTGTATTAAACAATAATACTATTTGATGCAAATAATGAAAATATCCGTGTGGAGAACTATACATGACTTCCATGTTTTAAGATTTATATTTAAAATCGTTTTAGAAATGAAATATTTCTACAGAAACTACTTCTATCTTCAGCCTCAACCACAGAAAACACACACACACCACACAATTCCTTTTTTCTTTATTTAATTTGAATTCAGAGTATTGGCACATATTTTATTAAAAGGGTGTATTTATTGGAAGTACAGAAATTAGTTTCCATTTATTGCACATAATTACGGTACACAGACGATTTTTGGAGGTTGTGTCTACGTTTAACAATGTAACTTAACCTTTTAGATTTTTAAAATTAATTAGATTTAACAAAAATTTCCTTGTTAGTGTACATTCAAAGGCTGTATTTATTGTATGGATAAAAGGCTGTATATACATTAAAGGCTGTATTTATTCGAATTAAAACCTATCCGTACTTCCAGTTTAGAACGTATAACCTAGTAGGCTACGTTATTCGTACATATTTTATTGGAGTTTATTGGTACATATTTTATTAAAAGGGTGTATTTATTGGAAGTACAGAAATTAGTTTCCATTTATCGCACATAATTACGGTACAGAGACGTTTTTGGGAGGTTGTGTCTACGTTTAATTATCTAACTTAGATAGTAGGCTTCGTTATTGGTGCATATTTTATTGGGGTTTACTGGCACATATTTTATTAAAAGGGTGTATTTATTGGAAGTACAGAAATTAGTTTCCATTTATCGCACATAATTACGGTACAGAGACGATTTTGGGAGGGTGTGTCAACGTTTAATTATCTAACTTAACCTTTTAGATTTTTAAAATTAATTAGACTTAACAAACATTTCCTTACTTAGTGTACATTCAAAGGGTGTATTTATTGTATGGATAAAAGGCTGTATTTATTCGAAGTACCGGAATTAAAACCTACTTCCAATTTAGAACACAGTACAATCTAACGTAGGCCTATAACCAAACAAGTACATTATAACGAAATCCAAGACATTAAAATCCTTTTTTCAACATAATGCAATAAAAAGCAATGTGCAGTTTCTGTTAACACCCAAATGATTAAGTATTAATAATGGGTTAGAGTGGAATACTGTTGGCCAATTCATTTGTAATAGCTAAAATTGCCAAATTATTAAGCCTTTCTTGGTAGGTAGTGCTTCTCTGCCAAGTTTTCAGTGAATTTGCTATACTGCTCAAAGATTTTTCAGGAGACGAAACTGTAACTGGAATAGTACAGAAAGCCTATAGGCAAGACAGAAGTTCACAAATACAGTTTGAAGGTTTTTGGAGTAGGCTTAGTGGATTCTTTTCTGATTCAAACTCTGTTTTATAAATGTTCTTCAAGTGTAATATTTCTTCAAATAGATCCATTGCCAATTCCTTTTTAAACTTACTAATGAGAACTTTTACTTTCAATTCTAATTCATCATTTTCCATGTCCGTAAAGTTCAATACTGGTGGAAACAAGTCACGAATTGAACTAATTGCAGTGAATCGTGTTTTTATGTTGCCCATTACAAACTCTAATACTGGGTACATGACTGAGGTTTTAAATTTATTTTCTTGATCTTTGTTTACTGAAAAATCACTATTGGATTGATCTGTACTTTTTTTCCACCTTTTGGGAGATTCAGGAGGAACTTTTATTAGTTCTTTTGCAATTAAGTTTGGTTCTTCAATTATGCTGTCTGGGTTATCACGCAACAATTTCAATTCTGTCAGCAAATCTTCCACTAGAGTTATTTCAACGAGTGTGATTCCTTTGCTTTGAATAACAACATTTTTTTAGTCAATATATGAAAGCACTTTGAACCAAAATGATGCCAACATTAAGCTCTTTGTGGAATTGAAATATTTCTTAAACCCTAATATGATGTTGTAGGCAGAGGGAGTTAGACTAGAAGACATCTCTTCTAAAGTACATCCAACAATTTAAGTACTCCTGGGTAGTGCTTAACTATCGGTTTGACAGCTTGGATCCTCTCACTTCATCTTGTTTCAGGGAAGTTCTGCAGTGATAAAGGAATGTGCTTTTTCAAAACTTCCCAACATTTTTCTCTAGGGCTGCTAGAGAAAAATGAGTAAAGACTTGCAACATGCCCGAAAAATGTCATCACATCTGCATTGAGTTTTGCAGCATTAACACCCACATGTTTCAAGGAATGCGCCCCACATGGTAAAAATATTATGGATTCGTTCTTTTCAAGAATTCTACTTCCAATTTAGAACCCAGTACAATCTAATGTGTGGAGAACCATACATGACTTCCATGTTTTAAGATTTATATTTAAAATCGTTTTAGAAATGAAATATTTCTACAGAAACTACTTCTATCTTCAGCCTCAACCACAGAATTGTGGTCACTAACATCTACCACCTCACATTAGCGCACTTGATTTTCACTGATGATGGTAGTCAATGGCACTTCCGAAACGTCTGGTTTTGCAGAATACATTGGACCACAGCCAAACAGCCTGGAAAGGAATTTTATCAACAAACTACTTCATCGTTGCCGATAATGTAGTACACATATAAAAAATTATCCCCTCCCCTTCACCTATCATTTTAAATTATAGAAAATTATCCCCTCCCCCTTCAACTTCCCCCTACCCCTTTTCATTTATCGATATTTCATCTACCTTTCTAGAGTGGATTATTATGACCTTTTCAGGATACTTTATTTATCAAAATTAAGTACTTTACACTTGTTAAAACATAAAACGTTGCAGGTAAACTACCCCTTCTCCTTAACCGATCTTCACCAAAATCAACAGACCTTGAGTCCTCTACAATATGCAAAAAATTATTTGAATTTGCGGCAATTATCATTCGCCATAGACAAAATTCTATACACAGACATCTTTCAAAAAATTACTTCTTTATGTATTGAGGGTAGTACAATCAGAATCAGCCCTTATCTCGAACACGATTTTTTTCGCCATCCATTTCCTTATGGAACATGGAAGTAAAAACAATATCCTTCTTTTTATAATATGTATTGCACATGTTTTCTAACTCGGGACACTAATTATTAGATAAAATGTTTACCTTCATTTAAGCCAGCTTCCACTCACTGTGTTCTTTCTCAGAGGCCATAACATGTTTTTTTTTTAACGTTGCTGAACATAAATTGATGTTGAATTAAAAATAAAGTAAAGGATTAGCACCTGAATTTTGCAACGTGCAAGTTGAAGAATCTATTTAATTATTGCACTTAACTTGATATAAGTACTGATTACATTTCAGGATTATTATTTTCAGAAATAATGTTATGTAAACCAGATTTCCCCATATAAAGTTAATTAAAATTCTTTAACGCATAGCATTCCAGGCCTTTATGGTAGTAGATTTGTATTACTAAATTTGAATTTACACAAATAATTCTCTTTAATTAACCAGAGTTACACACACAAACTAAATGCTGAGTGTCCTCCTAGTGTATAAATTCAGCTAAAACAGTATTCCAAAAACTTACCTTGTTACTAGAATATGTGACATGATGAGCTTTTCATGTTAAATAGTTTAAATACTTTGTGTTGAGAGTTAAGCAATTTAATAATTTTTATTTATGCAGGCGTATAGCAAAATCTGATCGTCATGAAAAAGGAATAAGGCATTTTGTAATAGCAATTAACTGATTAGTTCCTGCTGTATTACTGACTGATATTACAAGACCAATTTTTGTTTAATTGAAAAGATATATTTTAACTGTTTCTTTTGGTGCAATCTGTAAATTCCTTGACACACATCCATAAAGGTTTGAAAATATGCTTATTGCAGTTTGATAGGAACAAATTCTCAAAAAACTAATACAAATTTGTTATGACTGATCACACCAGCTATCCTTTCTATTTGAAATGAGCCTTTTATCCAAATTTATTACATAGTATTGTGCCAAGATATATCACTACATTTGTATACTGTAATACAGTAGTGGTAGAATATTATCATTCCACTAATATTACCCTAACATAATAAATGAAAATACATTATATACACATCTTTTGACATAATCATCCTTTCACTTATCACTTTTTGCTTATCAATTTATTTGATGAATATATATTTAACGATTTATGTAAAATACAACAGGTGTTTAACGGACACGTACTATGTGTAGACCTCTTACTTCCCTCCTCGGCAGGTTGAAGCTCAACTGGCACTAGAGTTGGGTATGAAATTATACTATGCTCATAGTCTGTCTGTTAGCAGCTAGTGGCATCTATTGACATTCACTCATGTCAAATTACAGAGTCGGTAAAGGATGTTCGAAATTTGAATGTAAACAAATTAATAGTTAAATAATTAATATAATGGAAGTATCACATATATAATGTATGTAAATGTAATTGTGAAAAAACGATGTAGGGCCTACTTCATATACAGATCAGAAGTAAATGATGAACTATTCTCTTTATGTAATAAGCCTTGTTACTAAACAATACATATTTTTAAAAGCTTCTTATCATATTGAGATGAAATGGAGCGGCATTTGAAACATCTCTTAGGTATAAAAACAACATAACGACCTTTACAAAATTTGCCGCCCGTAGGCAGTAGCCTACTTTGCCTATGCATAAATCTGCCTCTGGTGTACATGCTAAATGCATCTGAACAGTAGTAAGAATGACTTAGTATCCTGTTGAGTTATTCACATTTCTGACAGATGATACGCAAATACTGGAAGGTAGGATGTGAGAGCCAGCAATAACCTTAAATAAAACTCTCATATATTTCAGTTATTACAGACAAGTGCTTGATTTGATAATTTTTTAAAAATAAAATTGTATATTTTAATGCAGCTTTACAGTAGCTTGACAGAAAGTGTAAAAATGTAAAATAAAAACGGCATGACTTAGGTGTAAATAAAAAGTGAACACTTTACAGTAGCACAAAAAATGACAAAAAACTGAGACAATGAAATGCTACAGTTCAGTTAAAAATTTTGCAATCTCCCTCACACAAAATTTTAAAGAATAAAGACATCAACACAACAAAATATTTTTTTTGGAGCAAAAGGAAACACAATGGAAAGGCATCTCAGGTAGTATCACTTTGAAATTATGGTTTCAAAATGTTTAGGGAAAAGAATAAAAAAATGCTAGCATTAACAATCCAACAATGTATCTAAAAGATCAGGATCTTGCTAAGTACATTATAGGGAAAATTGGTTTTGTAGCTGCTAGTGGATGTTTGTTTCTATAAAAAATAATTGCAGTATCTAATAAATTATGGTACATATTTAATCATTTATTGAATAATTTGTCATTTACATAATTTTGTTTTTTTTTTAATTTCTATAGATACTTTTGGTGTGTTTGTTGTAATTTTGTGTTTTACATAATCTTTTGTGATTAAATCATTTGGTATAAAATGTTCCAGATTATAAAATACACCTCACAGTTTTAACATACAATATGTATAGTAACACCTCTATACATAGTAACAGGTATATCAATATGCCTGTAATCACAGGTATAGGAAAGTAATGGCAAATCTTGCATAATCTTGTTATCAGTTATTGTTATTATTCGGCTAGTGCTATTAAATTCATATTGGCCCAAAGTGATCACAAAAGGAATTTATTGTATTTGTTTACAGTCAACAGTGTAGATTCCGGTGATGATTTGATAGGCAACATCCTAATTATCAGGCTAATGTGATAAAGTTCCAGATGAATGCCAAGAGTGTGGCTCTAGAATATTCTGCAGTGCTGCTGATTAACAGTATGTGATCAGCATCACATAGAGTACTACACATTTAAGCTATCTAATTGACTTGGTATTAGTAAAATGTGCTTGTTAACCAAATAGTGTGTTGTTACTCCTGAAAATCCCATTTCACTAAGAGCATTTTAGAAGTCTGGGTTATCTTTTATGTTTCACTCCACAAACATGCCTTTAGTTCAGCATTTCTTAACCTATTGGGCATGAGCCACTGCAGGGTCCCGAGAGGGCATTTGGTGGGTTGCAAAGTCAGGTTCGGAAATTTATTTACTGTGTCTTAAAAAGCTACTACATGTAAATAACTAAGATATATCATTTTAACAATTTAAATTCAACCTGTTTTGTACATAGTCTAAACTGTAGATTTTTGTTATTCATGCTCTACCATTGTTTTTTACCAGCTCTGATGTTTAACTCTCTATAACCAGATTGAAAGTTGCTTCCCAGAGGGATACAGTGAATTCAATTGGTTTCAAGACCCATTCTTGTATTTTGAAAGTTCTAACATGTTGTCAGTAAAACTAAATGAGCAATTGTGTGATATCATCTGTGATGCTGGGATTAAAACTAAATTTTTAGTAAATTATTTTGTATAGTTAGTGATAACATGAGACATGTCATGGACAACAAAATCCATAAACTTTTAGATTCTGACTTAACAAAGTTCTGGATATCTTTAAGAGATGAATATCCTGAACTTTCGGAGTTGCTCATCCCATTCACCACCTCATTCTTGAGTGAAATGGGATTTTCATCTCAAGTGAAAAGCAAGCACACAAATAGACTTGACGCACACTCAGATTTATGACTTAATTTAACCACTCTTGAATCCAACATACCCCAGCTTTTGCAGAAAAAGCAGCTCCAACTGTCACATTAGTAACTAATGATTAGTTAGGCAAGTAAAAACTCTTTTGTTTTTAACTTCAGCATGTGTTTATTAGAGCAAATTAGTCTTTTGAATTACATATTTGCTTTTTGCTTTTCTATAATTAAGTGTATATATAATTTGTTTAAGCATAAAAGAAGGCTTAAAGTTCTCAGTGTTACCAAAAATATGATTATAAAGTGGGTGCACAAGTAGTTCTGCCATGCACACCCCTACAAGTCTAATTAATTTTAAAAATCTAAAAGGTTAAGTTAGATAATTAAACGTAGACACAACCTCCCAAAATCGTCTCTGTACCGTAATTATGTGCGATAAATGGAAACTAATTTCTGTACTTCCAATAAATACACCCTTTTAATAAAATATGTACCAATAAACTCCAATAAAATACTGTATGTACGAATAACGTAGCCTACTAGGTTATACGTTCTAAATTGGAAGTACCGATAGGTTTTAATTCGAATAAATACAGCCTTTAATGTATATACAGCCTTTTATCCATACAATAAATACAGCCTTTGAATGTACACTAACAAAGGAAATTTTTGTTAAATCTAATTAATTTTAAAAATCTAAAAGGTTAAGTTGCATTGTTAAACGTAGACACAACCTCCAAAAATCGTCTGTGTACCGTAATTATGTGCGATAAATGGAAAATAATTTCTGTACTTCCAATAAATACACCCTTTTAATAAAATATGTGCCAATAAACCCCAATAAAATATGCAAATAGGTTATAGGTCTACGTTCTAAATTGGAACTAGGTTTTAATTCCGGTACTTCGAATAAATACAGCCTTTAATGTTATGTACAGCAGCCTTGTATGCATACAATAATTTAATGTACACTAACAAAGGAAATTTTTGTTAAATCTAATTAATTTTAAAAATCTAAAAGGTTAAGTTGCATTGTTAAACGTAGACACAACCTCCAAAAATCGTCTGTGTACCGTAATTATGTGCGATAAATGGAAAATTATTTCTGTACTTCCAGTAAATACACCCTTTTATTGTACACTAACAAAGTAAATTTTATTTAAGTTACATTGTCTACATAACCTCCACAAACTGGCATTAGTTACTTGTGAAGAAAAGAGTTCTAGTACACATCGAACACGGAAAAAAATACAAACGTGGAGACGGAAGTTATTTGGCCGCAGGAAACAGTGAAAGCCCCCCACAATCGTTCATATTTTCTTGTAAATGAGTTCCACACGCCGCATCTTGAAGTTTGCAAAAATATTTATTACCCTTTCCTTGAAAGTTGGGTCCTTTGTGCACATAGTTGTCAAATCTTTTTCAATGGACAAAGTAGCCAATTGGGGTCTTTCACTAAATCCTGCGGCCAAAGACAACTTCCGTCTCCACGTTTATATTTTTTTTCCGTGTTCGATGTGTACTAGAACTGTTTTCTTCACAAGTAACTAATGCCAGGTTATGGAGGTTATGTAGACAATGTAACTTAAATAAAATTTACTTTGTTAGTGTACAATAAAAGGGTGTATTTACTAGAAGTACAGAAATAATTTTCCATTTATCGCACATAATTACGGTACACAGACGATTTTTGGAGGTTGTGTCTACGTTTAACAATGCAACTTAACCTTTTAGATTTTTAAAATTAATTAGATTTAACAAAAATTTCCTTTGTTAGTGTACATTAAATTATTGTATGCATACAAGGCTGCTGTACATAACATTAAAGGCTGTATTTATTCGAAGTACCGGAATTAAAACCTAGTTCCAATTTAGAACGTAGACCTATAACCTATTTGCATATTTTATTGGGGTTTATTGGCACATATTTTATTAAAAGGGTGTATTTATTGGAAGTACAGAAATTATTTTCCATTTATCGCACATAATTACGGTACACAGACGATTTTTGGAGGTTGTGTCTACGTTTAACAATGCAACTTAACCTTTTAGATTTTTAAAATTAATTAGATTTAACAAAAATTTCCTTTGTTAGTGTACATTCAAAGGCTGTATTTATTGTATGGATAAAAGGCTGTATATACATTAAAGACTGTATTTATTCGAATTAAAACCTATTGGTACTTCCAATTTAGAATGTATAACCTAGTAGGCTACGTTATTCGTACATACAGTATTTTATTGGAGTTTATTGGTACATATTTTATTAAAAGGGTGTATTTATTGGAAGTACAGAAATTAGTTTCCATTTATCGCACATAATTACGGTACAGAGACGATTTTGGGAGGTTGTGTCTACGTTTAATTATCTAACTTAACCTTTTAGATTTTTAAAATTAATTAGACTTGTAGGGGTGTGCATGGCAGAACTACTTGTAGGGGTGTGTACCCACTTTATAATCATATTTTTGGTAACACTGAGAACTTTAAGCCTTCTTTTATGCTTAAACAAATTATATATACACTTAATTATAGAAAAGCAAAAAGCAAATATGTAATTCAAAAGACTAATTTGCTCTAATAAACACATGCTGAAGTTAAAAACAAAAGAGTTTTTACTTGCCTAACTAATCATTAGTTACTAATGTGACAGTTGGAGTTGCTTTTTCTGCAAAAGCTGGGGTATGTTGGATTCAAGAGTGGTTAAATTAAGTCATAAATCTGAGTGTGCGTCAAGTCTATTTCTGTGCTTGCTTTTCATTTAAGATGAAAATCCCATTTCACTCAAGAATGAGGTGATGAATGGGATGAGCAACTCCGAAAGTTCAGGATATTCATCTCTTAAAGATATCCAGAACTTTGTTAAGTCAGAATCTAAAAGTTTATGGATTTTGTTGTCCATGACATGTCTCATGTTATCACTAACTATACAAAATAATTTACTAAAAATTTAGTTTTAATCCCAGCATCACAGATGATATCACACAATTGCTCATTTAGTTTTACTGACAACATGTTAGAACTTTCAAAATACAAGAATGGGTCTTGAATCCAATTGAATTCACTGTATCCCTCTGGGAAGGAACTTTCAATCTGGTTATAGAGAGTTAAACATCAGAGCTGGTAAAAAACAATGGTAGAGCATGAATAACAAAAATGTACAGTTTAGACTATGTACAAAACAGGTTGAATTTAAATTGTTAAAATGATATATCTTAGTTATTTACA
Organism: Magicicada septendecula; assembly: GCA_034769895.1. NCBI lineage: Eukaryota > Metazoa > Arthropoda > Insecta > Hemiptera > Cicadidae > Magicicada > Magicicada septendecula. The sequence goes on along the minus strand of CM068376.1, from coordinate 180,431,043 downwards.
TGTAGTAGCTTTTTAAGACACAGTAAATAAATTTCCGAACCTGACTTTGCAACCCTCCAAATGCCCTCTCGGGACCCAGCAGTGGCTCATGCCCAATAGGTTAAGAAATGCTGAACTAAAGGCATGTTTGTGGAGTGAAACATAAAAGATAACCCAGACTTCTAAAATGCTCTTAGTGAAATGGGATTTTCAGGAGTAACAACACACTATTTGGTTAACAAGCACATTTTACTAATATTGTAATACCAAGTCAATTAGATAGCTTAAATGTGTAGTACTCTATGTGATGCTGATCACATACTGTTAATCAGCAGCACTGCAGAATATTCTAGAGCCACACTCTTGGCATTCATCTGGAACTTTCTCACATTAGCCTGATAATTAGGATGTTGCCACCAGCTGAGTTTTAGAAAGTTGGTGTAGTAGGTTGTGCATTCATATAGGATGATATTAGACAGCAGTTTTTAATGAAAGTGACAAATGATCAATTGTTTACTTGTGTTGTAAACTACTGTGATTTTTTTATTACTGTTTGTAGGCTATACAGTGTGTCCTGGATAATTATATAAAGAGAACTGTTGTAATATAAGTGTGTTTGTTTTAGCAATTGAGTGTATGTGGTATTCAATAATTCATTCCACTGTTTTAAGTTCATAATTCTTGTCACTGGTTGTAAGAATATTATTCTCATTAATTTTCCAATTCTATGAAGTCTTCAGTAGTTTTACCACGATGAGACTCAACTTTATCACTGAAGATGCCACATCACTGAATGAGCAAAACTTGTCTTTAATAATCTCAACAAAGCATGGTTATCAGCTGAAAAAAAGTTTTAGTATTAAAAGTTTTGATCACGCAAATCTATAAGGGATACTAAAAAGAAATAACATAATAATTGTATTGGACATAAAGTTATGTCCACAAAACAGATTTTGTTTGAAATAAATAAAACACAATTTGACACAAATATTAATTTTATGAATACTTGTTTGGCACATATTACAGAAGGTTACACCATTAAATGAGTTTGCCTAAGTATAAAATTCTTGTCAGATGAAAAACGTGTACAGTCAGAATGCTATTTGTTATGTACAATACAAATGATTCACTATGGGTAGCAGTGACACATAAACACTAGACATTGACACTGAATTGTACTTGTTTTGAATGATTCATTGTGTGCTACCTGACCAGAGTACAGGTATTAACCAAGAGATGTTTAGTATACTGCTGTGTAACTGCTACAATGATGAATTATAAGTAGTACTCTTTGTTTTGGTCATCAACCTTGAAAAGGATAATAGAAACTTTGTATACCATGCTTCCAGCAGTTTTACATGATACATTCCTAGCACAAATAAGAAAAGTTTAAATCTGCTGATGATCTAAAGGAGTGAAAGTTATTTGCAGACTGACAGGGTTATAAAATAATTCTGAAAGAATTGTTGCTGTTACAATACCATCCTTTATCAACTGACTACTCAAATCTGCCAGTTTTTCACAGAAACTGAAGTTTGATGATTTGATCCATCATGACCTAGTGATGCTCCAAACATTTCAAGGATTCTCCTAGCCTTAAAAAACTGGACTGGCCTCATTGATTGACATGATTAATGTTAAATTTACTTTGGGATACTTCCTAACATAATACAGTTTAAAATAAACAAAAAAATTTTTATTTCTAATTTTTCCAGAACTGTATACACATAATTTGATCTGGATAGAACGTGTATTAAACAATAATAGTATTTGATGCAAATAATGAAAATATCCGTGTGGAGAACTATACATGACTTCCATGTTTTAAGATTTATATTTAAAATCGTTTTAGAAATGAAATATTTCTACAGAAACTACTTCTATCTTCAGCCTCAACCACAGAAAACACACACACACCACACAATTCCTTTTTTCTTTATTTAATTTGAATTCAGAGTATTGGCACATATTTTATTAAAAGGGTGTATTTATTGGAAGTACAGAAATTAGTTTCCATTTATTGCACATAATTACGGTACACAGATGATTTTTGGAGGTTGTGTCTACATTTAACATGTAGTAACATCAGTAACTTAACCTTTTAGATTTTTAAAATTAATTAGATTTAACAAAAATTTCCTTTGTTAGTGTACATTCAAAGGCTATATTTATTGTATGGATAAAAGGCTGTATATACATTAAAGCTTGTATTTATTCGAATTAAAACCTATCCGTACTTCCAATTTAGAATGTATAACCTAGTAGGCTACGTTATTCGTACATATTTTATTGGAGTTTATTGGTACATATTTTACTAAAAGGGTGTATTTATTGGAAGTACAGAAATTAGTTTCCATTTATCGCACATAATTACGGTACAGAGACGTTTTTGTGATGTTGTGTCTACGTTTAATTATCTAACTTAAGATAGTAGGCTTCGTTATTGGTGCATATTTTATTGGGGTTTATTGACACATATTTTATTAAAAGGGTGTATTTATTGGAAGTACAGAAATTAGTTTCCATTTATCGCACATAATTACGGTACAGAGACGATTTTGGGAGGTTGTGTCAACGTTTAATTATCTAACTTAACCTTTTAGATTTTTAAAATTAATTAGACTTAACAAACATTTCCTTACTTAGTGTACATTCAAAGGCTGTATTTATTGTATGGATAAAAGGCTGTATTTATTCGAAGTACCGGAATGGTTCAGTTATTATTCTTTTTTATATAGACATCTTGTATGTTTATTGCAAACTGTTGAGTAGCTTTTGGTACATTTTAAAAATTAAACTGAGTCTAATATACCACCACAAAGAAGTTCTAATATGGGAGGTAAGCTTACATATGTTTGGTGCATGCAACAGTTGTTAATTTTAAAATGAAAAACTGCATAGCCACTTGCATAGCCAATTGAAATAAAACTGTTTTCTAGACTATTATAATATCTACATTTAGGAGAGACATGTATATTTCATGAAAAAATTTGATGAAATAAATTGAGAGCTGTTAGTACAGCCTGTTATTAAGGAACCATATAAGCGACAATGTTACACAAACTAATGTTTGCAATTTGGGAAGTAGTTTGCTGACATTGTACCAGTTTTACTCCTCTACTGTGAGAACTCTCCTTGTGGCAGTATAGTAAATTATTGAGTTTAGTGTGCTGATTGATATGTTGTTGGTTTCTGTACATTATGTAACCATTTTGTAGCTTCAATATTTGATATTTATCTTTGCTCTAACAAATCTACCTGTTTCAAATTAATTAATCACTTGCTATCCTAAACTATTCCTTTTCCTCCACTCATAATAAAGTTTACTTCATTTTTGCATTACCATTTGGGCTGTTTTATTCCAATTTTTGTTCTTCATTTCTTTAATACTCTGTTAAAAATATGTAATACATGTAATGCTAAAGAGCCCATAAGCATATCTGTTTTTCATTTCCCTTGCACAAATGCAAATTAACCCATTCCTTTCTCATGAGCTTTTTCTTCCATGAAAGTCACTCATGAGGATTGTATTCTTATTTTCTTCATGTTTATCATTCTAAATAAATATCTGTGTTTCTCTTCTGCTTCCTCACTTTGCCAACCACCTTGCATAACATTAAATTTAGATGATTATTTTTGTACTTAATTTACTGGTCATCTATACACTTTTTTTATCTGAGATATGCTGAGATTATATAATGTTCTTTACTACAGCTTTATTTATTAGAAGTAATAAATAAAGCTATTAGGTCTATCTAATATGAATTGTAACTTGCCCAATAATGTTTATTGCTTCCTCGTCAATGAAGATATTTAGTACTGCCCAAATCTAAATATGTTAAACCTGTTACGTATGAGAACTTCCCACTTGAGACCAGTACCAGTTGCGAACACTGTAAAATTTGTCCCACTTGTGATCACTGTTATCAACAGGGTTATCTTATAATATTTAATGATCCTCTTGCAATCACTGTAGAAGCATAACAGTAGTCTAAAACATTAAGCCAGAACTGCACAGTTTTGTTTTACGAAACGTTTAACAAACTTTGTATTCAAGTTGTGACTATAGTGCCATTCTAACTCATGCTAAACTTAATGATATTAGGTACCCAATACATAAAAAACTATTAACCCTAGATTTCTGAATATGTTAGAATTGCCGTGAATTTGTTAGATCACTGTCAGGACATAACGTGTGATGTGGGTGCCCACATTACTCGTCTCATTTTCTCTTAAAGTGTTAGTTTTATCTACTCTTCACAACAGTTGGTGAGTCTAAACAAATGATAACTGGCACAAACTGGAATTAACTTCATGGTTTAACATTTTTTAATATATATATATATATATATATATAGAGAGAGAGAGAGTTGTGGCAACAGCGATTCATTACGTCTGCTCTCCGGTACCAGCGACACGGCCCGTGACACCTGAAGAATACGAGGCGAGCCAATCCGGGATCAGCAGCCGATACAACTACGTGCTCGGAGCGAGTCAATCAGCGATCCCGGTTAGTGCATAAAACCCGGGCCGGCAGAAAATTTTGAGGCTCACTTCTCTGATTACACGTAGGAGAAGGTTGTGTTCCTATGTGCTCTGATTTTACATTACTTTTACAACTGTTTATTTCTGTGTGCAGTATTCTTTACTTAGTGTGTTTAATACAATGGCAAACGCGCCAAACGCTAGCGAAAGTTGGCTGCCGCCTGCCAGTCCCCGCCTCACCAACCCAGGTCGCTGATCATGGTAACAGCGGCTTGCAGTCCGCAAATCTTGCTTCCTCTACAACCAAGCCTGACCCTACTACCCTTAAGTTTCCTCCTATTATCATCCCTGATAATAGGAATTATACTCAACTTCTTGCTGCTCTTCGTTCTGCCCTTCCTTCGACGTCCGTGGAGCGAAATGCTCAGGCAAATCGCTGAAGCTGGGCGTCAAATCCATTACTGACTTCCGTGCTGTTCAGCACTTTCTGTCAGCGCAGAACATTTCCTTCCACACCTTCGCTCTCCCTGAGGAGCGTGAGGTGAAAATTGTGATTCAGGGTATTCCCTACCATACCTCCTCCGAAACTATCGTGCAGGAACTGACGACTCTTGTCTATTCGACAACAGCTGTGTCGGTTTTGTACGCTGGCAAAGGGGACAATAAGCATCCTGTGAATTCTTTCCTCGTTAAGTTGCTAAAGTCCGGAAATTTTGAGGAGGTCTATAGCCTCCAAACACTCCTTCACCTCCGGGTGACTGTCAGATCATTTGACCCGCGCCCAGGCCCTGCTCAGTGTTTCAACTGTCAGGGCTTCGGGCACTCTTCCCTTTTCTGCCACGCGCCCCCACGTTGCGTGCGGTGTGGAGATCCTCACCGTGGCTGTGATAAGCCTCGTGTGTCGGGATATATCCCATACTGCTGTAACTGCAAGGGCGCCCATCCGGCTAGTTACCGGGGTTGTATAAAATATATCGAGGCTGAGAGACAGCAGCGATCTGCGCGCCCTGTCGCGCAGCGTCGTGTAGCTGGCCCTACCCCTAATCGGCGAGAGGCCTTCCCCCTCTCGCAGGTTCGTCTGTCAAGGCCCCGGTAGCGACTCCTGTCGTTCCCGCGGCCTCAGTCTCGCCTGCAGGCGTCGCTCCGGCGGCGCCTGTGACAGTTCCACTACCGGCGCCTGCCGGAGCGCCCGGCCCATCCTATGCAGCTGTAGCTGCCAAGACGTCACCATCAACCACTTCCGCCCGCAAGGGTTCCAAAAAGCGCTCTCGTCGCCGGACTCCCGGCCGACGTCATCAGCAGGCTCGACCTGCCCAAACTCAGCGGGACTCTCCCGCCCCTGTCATCGCCCAGCCTCCGCGTGAGCAGACCACAGTTCAGTCCGCTAGCCCAGCGCCATCTGTAGTCCTGGGCGAAGTTCCTCAGGAACGTCCACGCGGGTCCCGGGAACTTTCTCGGGCTCCAGCGGACCCCCTGCCGGCTTGGGCCACTACACTAGTAGAAAGCATCAGGTCTGCTCCTGATACCTCGACTGTGCTAATGTTAGTCTTCCAATCCCTCTCTGCTCTCTTCCCTCTCCTCCCCCTTAATGGCTAGATCCCTGCGGATCGTCCCTTGGAACGCCGATGGCATCGGCGATCTGAGCTGGCGGCTTTCGTAGTGGAGTACGACGCTGATGCCGTGCTTCTCTCCGAAACCCATCTAGCCCCCTACCATCGATTCTCACTACCTGCCTACACTTGTTATCGTCAGGAGCGTCCCCTACAGCCGCGCCATCCCCCGTCTGGGGGTACGGCGATTCTGGTCCACAGGCGGATATCCCATAGGCCACTATACCCCCTCACTACTCGACTCATCGAAGGTTGTGCGGTGGCGGTGGACACCGGCGACTCGGAGTTGCGCATTGTTTCCGCGTATCTCCGGCCTCGCCTGGGCCCGCCGCCCCCGCCTGAGGAGTGGAACGCTCTCCTCGACCATCCAATCTCGACGATTGCAGCCGGCGACTTCAACGCCAAACATCCTTCTTGGAACAGTAGGGCTACCAACGCCTACGGCAACTCGCTCCGCCGGTTCGTCCTAGACGACCCGGATACGCACGTCATCGGCCCTGATGATCCTACCCACTACCCCTATGCCGGTCACCAACCGGACGTTCTTGATGTAGTTGTAGTCAGGAACGTGGTCCATAACATCCAGGCCTCGTCTGTGTCAGACCTCTCGTCTGATTACAATCCCCTGCTAATAACTGTTCGAGATGTGTCGGCTTCACCCCAACCTCCCGCTGGTCCTGCTAGGAGGGTCTACTGGCGCTCCTATCACGACGAGCTCTCTCGAAGGTTACCATCTGTCCCAGCGGACCCGATCGCCATTCGTGACGATCTGGATCTCCGTGCCACTCATCTTCAGGAGTTTGTCCAAGGTGTCATGGATCGACACACATACAACGTTGAGGTGAACAATCGCAAATCGACCCTTCATCCGGAAGCTATCCACGCCATCTGGCTTCGGAGCAAGCTCCGCCGCAGATGGCAACGCACCCGAGATCCCGCCGTCAAACGACGGTTTCAGGCCCAGTCTCTTTACGTCCCGCAGCTTCTGCGGGACGTAAACTCTGATCAGTGGGACTCAAATCTTGAGTCCCTTGAATTCGACCAAGCATCCGTCTGGAGAGCAACGAGTCGCCGAAGCTTCTTACGAGAAGCGTACTCGTAACCCGTTGGATACCCCGAACGGCATTGTTTCTTCATCGGAAGGCAAGGCGGAGGTCTTCGCCGACTGCATGGAGACTCAATTCACCGTTCATAGAGGCGTCTCGGACCCCGCCCACTCGGTAGTGGTTCGGGACTTCCTATCTGGATATTTTTCCCGCCCTCCACCTGACCCTCCCGCTCTCTTCGACAGGGACGAACTAGTTTCGTCTATGTGTCGTCTGAACCGCCGTTGCGCCACTGGTCCTGATCGGATCGGGGCCGCAGCTTTGCAATATCTCCCGGCCTCGGGCGTTGAATTGGTCCTGGATCTGTTCAACTCTAGTCTCCGGCTGCACTACTTCCCCCGCCTGTGGAAAAATGCCAACATCTGCATGATTCCCAAGCCCGGCAAGGCTTGCAGACAGCTATCGTCCCATATCGTTGTTGCCAGTATTCTCAAAGGTGTTTGAGCGTCTCCTACTAGACCGCATCTGGCCGCTGTTGGATAATTTTATTCTGAGCGAGCAGTTCGGGTTCCGTGGACAGCACTCGACAACTTTACAACTCGTCCGAGTTTTCACAGCATTGTCCGACGCCGCCAACAAGAAAGAGTCTACGGGCGCTGTCTTGTTGGACGTGAGTAAGGCCTTCGAGAAAGTGTGGCACGAAGGCCTTCTCTATAAACTCGCTCACTCCCCCGTCCCACCGTCCATTGTGCATTTCTTGCGGTCCTACCTCAGTGATCGCACCTTCAGGGTTAGCGTCGAAGGGTCCTGTTCATCAGTTCGACCCGTCGCCGCTGGCGTTCCGCAGGGATCTGTCCTTGGCCCCGTTCTGTACCTAGTGTACACGAACTGATATTTCTGGAGTCACGTTATCTTTATTCGCTGACGATGCAATGTATTACTGCAGCTCCCTCTCCCCGCGTTTTGCGAGTACAAAGCTGCAGCGTCAGTTGAATCAGCTTCCGGACTGGTTACGGAAGTGGCGGGTGATGATCAACGCGGATAAATCCGAGGCGATCTGCTTCACCTGTAAGTCCACTTCCCGGTGCCTGTCCCTCTCCGTAGAAGGGAGGCCTATCGCCTGGCATAAGTCGGTGAAGTATTTGGGAGTTAGGCTAGACCGGGGCCTTAGCTTCAACGGCCACGTGACTGATACTCTCAATAAAGCTCGAGGCGTCCGAGCCAAAATATTTCCCATACTCTTGTGCCGCAACCGCTTGGCTTTGCGCACTAAAGTCACCATCTATCTCTTGTTTCTCCGGTCAGTATTGACCTATGCTGCTCCCGCATGGTGGTCGCTTTTGTCGACCACTAACAAGTGTAGGCTGGAAGCCTTCCAGTCCCGTACCCTCCGATCCTTGTCGGGGTCTCCATGGTTTGTGAGGAATAATGTTATTCGTGGAGACCTTCGTGTTCCTACCATCGCTGATTTTGTCCGGTCGCTTGCCGAAACTCTCTTTGCTTCTGCAGCGACCTCGTCCATTCCCTACCTACGTAATATTAGCACGTCAGCACCACCTCCCCCTATACGAGTCAAACGTCCTCGAGCGATTTTAGACGACCCCCCATAATTCTGTTTACTGTAATTTAGGTTCCCCAGCATCTTGATTTCCTTGTTACCTTCCTCTTAAGTCTGTTACCTTCCCCAAGTATGTTGGTTTGCACACTGCTTGGCGCTGTTACCGTTTGCCAACGACATGGAGGTTCCCTGCCTCGGAGGGAACGACCGGCGCTGCCAGGCCGGGCGCGTGCGGCATATGCCGTTCGCCCCGAGACCGGTGGCAGTGTTACCATATCCCGGTACCTATATAAATACAACTGTTTGAAAAAATTTCCGCCGATGGCCGGCCACTTGGGCCAGTCGGGAACCCTACGACTTGCGCGTGAAGCCCTGCTCAACCCGCGCAAGTTCGTGACAATAATCGGTCCTTGTTAGGGCCGACACAGCGCGTAAAGGCCGGACCTTCCGGCTGCACGGCCGCTAGTAGGCCAGGCAGAAATCTCTAAGGATAACGGAGATGTTGCAAGCCTCTGCTTATACCATCCCCGGCTCTCCGTCGAGCGGGAGGTCATTTGTTCTGAACGCTGACCAGGCGCCTGACGATGTTTTGGTCAGTACCCTTGGGTTTGAGACGTGCAGCTCTAACCCTCCACGGGTTACGGAATATCCACTATCTAGGATTTAACAGCAGATAGGTGAATCCAACTCCACCGCACAAGACGGACACAGAGTCGACGACCCACAGCCGAAACCACAGACCAACCTCGAGTCCAACACCAATACATCGGAGATGGGCCCAGGTTCCCCCGGACCCACCCCCGATGCCGGCCGGGGCGCAGACAGGGCGTACCCTGTCTACGGGGCTCCCCGACCCCCGAGGAGTTGATTTAGCAAAGCCAGGGCAAGCCCTGACCCGCCTCCCATCAACAACGGGTCGGCCTCCCATTCTGGGAGACCTACCAAAGGCAGCATTACGCCACCATTTCGGGTCTGCACACCCGGGGCTTTGGTCGGCCCTTGCCTTGGCAGTTTAAAGGGACTGCCAACCCTGTTACTCTCCTACTCCATTATGTACCCCGGCCTTTTTCTAGGCTTCATGCCTTTTAAAAAGGTACCGGTCGTCCCTCATGAGCTAGACTCTGTCACGTACTCTCCCGTACTTTAAACCCGTTCAACTTGTTTGTGCTTCCCGTATTTATTCCTAACTGTTACACCTCATGTAGCCTATGTTCCTCTCTCAGCCTCCCTATTTCCGCAGCCACCTCGTTGAATAAAACTACTGCCTCCTTACGCCGACAAATTTCCCTAAAATCTAACCTGACTCCTATTTCACTCAGTCCTTCAACCAATTTGACCCTTTGTTCCGCAAACATCCAACAGTCGTACAGGACATGTTCCGGAGTATCAGGAACCTTACACCACTTACATAGATTCGTCGTACAGAGTCCAAACCTAAATAGATAACTCCTAAAGTTTCCATGTCCTGTAAGGTACTGAGTTCCATAATGATTAAATTCAAGCTTAATCCTAATCCTTTCTTTCACGTCAGGTATCTTTAAATAAAGGGCCCTACCTTTATTACTATTGTCCCAACGGTCCTGCCAAATGTTTATAGATTCGCCCTTTATTATTTGTGCCCTATTCCTTCCATTCCTTTTATTCCAATATAGCTCCCTCCTCTGTTTAGCTAATAGATCTATCGGCAGCACCCCGGTCAGCACATTCAGTGCTTCCTTCGATACTGTCCTGTAGCCTCTACAGATTGTAAGCAGCATCAGTCTTTGCGCTCGCAACAAAATCTCAGCATATGTAGACAGACTCATCTTGTGAGCCCAGACTGCCGCACCATATAACAGTATCGATTCCCCTACCCCTCTATATAGAGTCGTAAGAGCCTGACCTCTAAATCCCCACTCGGTTCTAACCACTCGGCGTATCTTCTGGAAAGCTGCAGTTGCTTTATTTGCCGCCTGCACCAGATGGTGTCTGAAACTTAATTTTTCATCAATAATTACTCCAAGATACGTATGCTGTACCACCATTTCTATTGTACGTCCTTCCATTTTGACTACCGGTTTTCTAGCTAATGTACCCTTAAGTAGCATAGTAGGCCAGGCAGCCCCAATCCTCTACCGGAGTCTGGCTCCCCCGACATGGAGACCTCGGCTTCCATCGACTGGCTGGTAGTAGGGCACGGTGGCAAGCCGAGGAAGTCTCCCTCACTGGCTTCCCTGAGTTCGGCTACGGACTCGGCGGCATTCCAAGCCTCCGCTGAGGTTGGGCCTAGCCGCACCTCCGAAGGAAGGATCCCGCCGGTGTTCGTCACGAACGTTAGGGATATCATCGGCTTTAGTCGCCGACTCCGCAAGATCGTTGCGCTGGCAGATAACGCTTCTGTCAAACTCCTAGCGAGTGAGACACTGTACGCGTTACCTACCGCAGCGCATCTGAACACTTGGGAGTAATCCAGTGGCTGGAACAAGAATCGTTCCAGTTCCACACGTACTCCCTTAACCGTATCAAGCCTGTAGCCCTCCTTCTTCGGGGGCTAGACATACAGGCCGATCCGCAGGTCTTCCTTGACGAACTGTGCGACGCGGGTTACAAGGTTGTGGCAGCCTCTCGGTTGTATACAACATATGGCTCGCGTCGACCCCTGCCACTAATGAGACTCCAAGTAGAGAAGGGCGAACCCACCCAGTCCCTTTTAGAGTTGAAACGGCTTTTCGGGCTCTGCGTTAGCGTAGAGCCCTGTCGTCAGACCGGGAAGATTTCCCAGTGCAATAGGTGTCAGAGGTACGGCCACAGCAGCTTTGGTTGTCGGAACGCGCCGACCTGCGTCCGATGCGGACTCGATCACCTAACGCAGGCCTGCGCTGTTCCTGACAACCACAGGTACTGCATTAACTGTGGAGGCGCCCATGCTGCAAATAACAGGCGCTGTCCAATTTACAAAGTGCAGCTGGACAAACGTGACAAAGCCTAGACATGCTGTGCAGCCAGTAAAATCGGTCAAAGCCTCTGAGCCTGTGGTACGGAAACCAGCCCCAAGGTCTGCTCCGGTTCCGAAACCACCAAGTGCAGTGAGCCCGAGCAAAGCTAAACAGGTCACACCAAAAGCCGCGCCCTCGGAACCGGAACGCGAGATACCCGCGTACGCAAAAGTCCCGTTGCCGCAGGAAGATGAGGAAATTGATCCTCCACTGCCGCCGCCACCCAAGCCTCGCTACCCCAGATCAGGCAAGAAGCAAGGTAGACTTCAGGCCAAGAACACGGGCCAGCCAATACCTGCCACTGGACCCAAGCCTGTCCGCCAAAAGCCAGAGGGACCACCCGCTCCAGAACCTGCCCCCAAGGCTTCTACCGCCTCGCCCCGCCGCAGCTATGCAGCTGCCGCTAAGCGTTTTCCCCAATCATCTACCGATGATCTCGCCGTCGTTTCCGACTTTCTGGCAAGCTATGACTTGCAGAAAGTAGCTCAAACTTTCCGCAAAATCAATGAACGCTTGGCATCAGCCTCGCCCCAAGACAAATTCCTCCTCTTGGTGGAAGCCTGCAGTGTTATTGGTCTGTTATGAACAACGGACAACCACGGCAATCCCTCAAGCGAGACCTCAAGCTCGTGGCGTGGAACACCAACGGTCTCGTTTCCCGGCATTCTGAGCTCTTAGAGTTCGTTGCCCGTCACAAGCCCGATGTGCCTCTTCTTGGTGAGACGCACCTGACCCCGCATCGTCGATCCCGACTACCCAACTACGTGTGCTACCGGGACGACCGGTCGGATCGCGCAGGAGGGGGCACCGCCATCGCGGTGAAGGCGAGTCTTCGCCATCACCGCGTTGTCCTGCCTCAGCGGCGGAACCTCGAGTGCACCGCGGTTGAGCTCCATGGTGCTCTCGGCGGTCTACTCGTGGTTTCCCCATACAAGCCTCCACAAACGGAGCTCCTGTCGAACGATCTGGGATCTGGAGGCCGTCTTTGGCGCACACAGAAGGATAGTCCTGGCGGGCGACCTGAACTGTAAGTACCCTGATCGGGGGAGCCGCTTGGTGAACCCAAACGGGGGCCGCTTACGCAGGTATGTGATTAGTGTCGTTTAGTCGCCGCCTACCTGAGCATATACCACTCGACACTACCCAGCATGTCGACGAGGCAGTTGCCTTATTCGACACAGCCGTAGTCTCGGCGGTAGACGTGTCCTCCCGGATGAAGCCGGGGCTCACGCCCGACTATCAGCGTATCCCCGAAGAGGTGGTGTCTCAGCTCGCTTGCGAGAGGAATCGCCTCCGGAGACGCTGGCAGAGGACTCGTGACCCGGCTGACAAGGCTGCGTTTAACAGAGCGTCCGGCAAGTTGCGTCGTGACATGCTGGCGTTCCTTAGACGTAACTGGGAGCTAGCTGTAACACAGATGGATGGCCCTGCCGAGAACCGTAATGTCTGGCGGATTCCCAGTGCCCTAACGGGAAAGCCTAAACTAGCGCCTCTCCCGCACTGGTCGGACCCGGCGGTCAACCCCTTGGACGCCCCCTCGAGAAGGCAGAGTTCTTGGCTGACAGTTTAGAGCGACAGTTCGCTCCCAACCCATCCAAGAACCCGGCTTTCACTGAGCAAATCTGCCGCGAGGTAGAGCGCTTTCTATCGGCCTGTATCACAGTCCAGCCGGAGCCCATCTCCCCGGACGAGGTCTCTGAGAGGATTGTTCAGCTCAAGCCCCGGAAGGCGCCTGGCCCAGACGGAGTCATGAATTCCGCACTCCATCGCCTTCCGGAGCGGGGAATACAGTTCCTCTCTGATCTGTTAAATATATGTCTCAGACTGGCCTACTTTCGGGTGAAATGGAAAACGGCTACAGTAATAGTGGTACCCAAGCCGGGAAAGAATTCTTCTCGCGTGGAAAACCTCAGACCCATCAACCTCTTGTCCGCGACGTCCAAGGTTTTCGAGCGATTGATCCAGCGTAGGATCCGCGACCACCTAGAAAGACTGGACGTGCTGATCCCCGAGCAGTTCGGCTTTCGTGAGCTGCACTCCTCGACTCATCAGCTGATGAGACTCGTGGAATGCATTACCGAGGCTGGCTGCCAGGGCAAACAGACGACTGCAATCTTCCTAGACGTAGAGAAAGCCTTTGACAGCGTGTGGCACGAGGGTATCCTTTACAAACTAACGGAAGTCCTTCTCCCAGATTGCTACGTTCACTTGATCGGCAGCTTTCTGCGAGACCGTAGCTTCCGAGTGATAATAGACCACGCTCTCTCTTCGGAGAGGCGTATTACCGCTGGTGTCCCTCAGGGAAGTGTACTTGGGCCTCTCCTGTTCTCGCTGTTTGTCAACAACACGCCCTGAGTTCCTGGAGTTAAATTGTCGCTGTTCGCGGACGACACTGCGGCTTTTGCCTCAGAGCCGAACGCAAGTTATGCGGCAATCAAGCTCCAGCGCCAACTCGACGCGTATGTCGGGTGGACCGATGACTGGAGAGTTGCTGTTAACGCCTCCAAGAGTGCCGCGGTAATATTCTCGCGTAAACGCAAGCGGCCTCGGCCCCTCAAAGTAGGCCCCGTCGAGGTACCCTGGACCAACAGCGTCAAGTACCTCGGGCTCCACGTGGACTCGCGACTCACCTGGCGAATCCATCCGTCAACGCCATCCTTGACAGACAATACATCCGTCAACGCGCTTCGGCGCAACTCAGTAGACTCTGGCCCGTGCTATCTAATCCGGCAATGACTCCCCGGCTAGGTAAGCTCATAGTCAACTCGTACATGTTGCCCGTGATTACCTACGCCTGTCTTGTTTGGGGATACCTGGCTCGTGGTCATAGAACAGCGCTCCAGCGTGTACTCGACCGGGGACTGAAGCTTGCGTGTAAAGTCCCCTGGAGGTACTCTTCTCGTCTTTTGAGGAGAGGACTCGGTGTCCGCTCTTTTGATGACATCGTGAGACGCCTGGCGCGTAGATTCTATGTTCGTTCCGACAGAGTGACCCACAATTCCCTCATTGGCGGACTTGGTGAATACACCCCGCGACCAGGTGAGTCCTGGAGGCGACCTCGTTTGTTAGTCCCGGTGGTATAATCCACCAATCGCAGGTCGCTTCAGACCCCCCCCCCCATAAATGGATAAAATTACATAAAAAGAACTCAATCTGACCCAGTGGCAGGCGTGATACAGACGTACTTCGCTTCAGCTGCTCGCTCTGGACGGACCTGCTCTTGGACCAGCTCTCTCTGGACGACTTCAGAAGCCTTTTCGCTGTCATCAGCCGGTGCCCTGCTGCCTTCGCTTTGAAGAGGACAGCCGATCAACTTTTGCTGCCCTGCTTGCTGGAACTCATCTGGCCTAAGAAGAAAGAAGACTACAACTCAGCTGGCTGGTGAACTGAGTAGCCAGCACACACAGCTGAGTTCGTCGGACCTTCTAAGGGCCACCAGCCGAGCGACCCTTTTCAGGACCACCAACTGCTGTTGAAGAGGAAGCATTTCAGCCTGCCAGAGCTTAAGGTTGCGCAGCGCATCTTGCCCGCTGACGCTCAGGCTCTTAGGTAGCGCTGCCTAGGACGATCCTTGCGAGCCCCCACCAGTGGTAAGCGAGCTTGGATATCGCCTAGGTAAAGAGGCCGGTGGACACCTCTCTTGGTAAGGAGAGGTATCTAACGAAGCCAGTCATTAGCCCAGCTCGTAGAAAGCCTGAGCGTTCCAGTTGTCCCGCTTGCGATCCGGCTCGGGCCGGACCCTAGGTCCCTGGTTACCGCCGGAGGCAGCCTGGCTGCCTCTGGACGACGAACCTCCCGCTCGTTGGCGGATATGCCCGTTTCGGGCGCGTCAACGAGTACGCAGTCGCTCGCCTCCTCCATACCCACACGAGCGATTCGCCGTGTTCTCCAGTCATGGATGCGGACCCAGCTGTAGATCCCCGGACGGTTCCGCTGCCCGGTGACGAGACCGACGCTTTCGTGGCGGTTGGGCCACGGGGGCGCCCGGTTAAGAAACCGAGGCGGAACCGGTCCTCCTCAACCTCTTCCTCGGCGTCTGCCATGGAAGTTGTTCCCGCCGATGGCGAATCCGGCTCGGGGCCGACTGTGCCCGGCGATGCCCAAGCACCGCCGACCACTCGTCGCATCCCGCCCGTGTTCGTTCACGGCGTGAACAACGTCACCGGTTTTTACCGGCGACTGATAGTGGCTCCCGGACTTTCCCCGGCCAACGTAGACTCGAAGCTTCTTGGGGGCGATACCGTCAAGATCGTTGTCCGCGGAATGGACGAGTACCGCAGCGTCATGGCGTTCGTTGAATCCGCCAACCTGCAGTTCCACACCTTTACCCCGAAACACGTGAAGCCTCTGTCGTTTGTGCTCAGAGGCTTAGACGTGGAATCTCCCCTCGAGGAAATCCTCGATGAGCTGCGCGAGCTGGGCTATCCGGTTCGCGCGGTACATCGGGTATTTGCTCCCGCCGGACCAAGGCGTCCAATTCCCCTGATTCGCATCATGGCCGAGAACAGCGAGGCAGGCGCAAGCCTATTCTCTCTTACGCGGCTTTTCGGTTTCCGCGTAAAAGTGGAAAGAAGCCGCGCTCCCGGGGCTCTGCCTCAGTGCTACAGGTGCCAACGCTTCGGGCACCACTCAGAGACTTGTTCTAACGCTCCGGCGTGCGTGAGGTGCTCTTTACCTCACGCTAGTAAACACTGCGATGCACCTGCTTTCAAAAGGTCCATCAACTGCGGCGGAAGTCACCCCGCCAACTACCGGGCATGTCCGGTGTTTCAGCGGGAGCTCGAGCGGCGGAAGCCGAAAGGGCGCCTGCCACCACCGAGGCATCCGGAAGCTGGTTCAAGACCTGCAACCGAGCAGCCTGGCCCTTTGCCTCCTGCTACGGCTGCCGTGTCTTTCGCCGCAGTTGCTAATAAGCAACGAAAACGTAGCAAAGGCCCGAAGCAGACACCTGTGGTACAGGCATCTCCAACTCAGGCTCCTTCCCAGGCCCCTGTCCCGCCTATGGCGAAAAACGCCGTAACCTCGCGGCATCTAAACTAAGTGAGACAGACCAGCCATTGTCAAACATCTCGGTTGTGGAGCCTGAGAATTCTCAACCCTCCCCAGCACCGGAGAATCCTGCCCCTGCTTTAGAAGCAGCCTCGCCTGACCTCCCGCCCCCGCGGTTTCCTAACGCAGGCAAAAAGAAGCGGCATAGAAAGCCCCGTGGCGCTCGTTCCCGGGCTCCTGCCAACCCGGCCGCACAGTCCAGACAGCCTGCACAGCGCGCGAAGACCGACGCACTCGCATCTGTCCCTCTTCCTAGCACCTCCGCTAGAGGCGCTACACCTGGCCTAAGAAACCCATGGCTTCCACCAATCCCCCGATTGACAAGCCTCGGCGCTCTTATGCGGATACAGTATCCGGGGCACTCTGTCTCAAAAACCGAACCAGACGACTATCAGGTCGTCAAAGACTTCCTTGCGGAATTTGACCTCCGCAAAATTGCCCAGACCTTCAGGTACATTTGCTCCCGCTTGGAGACTGCCGATACAACTGAGAGATTCATGCTCTTGGTGGAAGCCGCCACTTGTGTAGGTTTTCTATGAGTCGGGTCCTCAAACGTGATCTCTCAATTCTTTCCTGGAACGCCAACGGGTTGTCCAACAAGATCCAGGAACTCGAAGAATTACTGGCCCGACTTAAACCCGATGTAGTGCTTCTAAATGAGACCCAGTTGACTCCTGCGAACCGGTTACGACTGGCCAACTATGTGTGCTATCGAAACGACAGACCGGGCACTGCTGGTGGCGGTACTGCCGTCGCGGTGAGGCTCAATCTCGAGCATCACCGAGTCGTCTTGCCTGCAATGACTCACCTCAAAGGCACCGCTGTGGAGTTGTTAAACACTCTAGGCGGTGTACAGATGGTCGCGGCGTATAAACCGCCGCAAAAAGAGCTCCTTCACCCCGATCTAGCTGTCGCGTTCGATGCACACAGGAGGGTCATCATGGCCGGCGACCTGAACTGTAAAAATCGCGATTGGAACAGTCGCTTGACTGCCCCAAACGGGAAACGTTTACGCAGGTTTGCCGATTCTCGCAGGATAACAGTGATTGGGCCTACCCAACCTACATTCTACCCCTCACAACGCCACGCGGCGTTGGACATAGCGGTGATCCAAGGAATTGACTGTCCGGTCCATGTGTCCGCGCTAACGGAACAATCGTTCGATCATCTCCCCATCTTGATACACGTCGCTACCCAGCACGTCGTACGCAGAGATGTCAGGAAGGTGGTAGAACGGGACCGCTATGGCCCGGCGTTAAGTCGCCGATTGCCAGAGGCGGGACCACTCGAAACCGTCCGCCAAGTCGACGAGGCAGTTGCCGCGTTTGACGAGGCTGTCGTATCTGCGATCGACGCGTCTTCCAGGATGAAGCCTGGCGTCACGCCCCACTGGCAGCGGATCCCAGAGGAGACGAGTGCTCTCGCTTTCGAGAGAAATCGCCTCCGGAGACGCTGGCAGCGGACCCGTGATCCGGCCGACAAGGCAGCGTACAACCGGGCGACCGGCATTTTACGTCGTGAAATGCAGGCCTACCGGAGACGCTGTTGGGAACTCGCCGTGGCCCAAGCAGGGGACGGATCGGACGAAAGTAGCCCTTACCGGATACCTTCGGCGTTGGTAGGGAAGAGGCGCCGACCTCGCATCCCAGCCATTGCTGGACCTTTCGGTCAAATCCTGGCTCGCCCGGAGGCGAAGGCCGAGTACTTGGGCGCGTGTTTTGAGCGACAGTTCGCACCTAACCCGCCCATGGTCTGGGACTTCGATGAAGAAGTCGAGAACGAAGTGGAAGACTTTCTGTCTCTTCCGATCACTGCGGAGCCCGAACCCATTACTAGGGAAGAGGTCACAGATCGGCTCGTTGAACTCGTACCGAGAAAAGCTCCTGGCCCGGACGGCGTCTCGAACGCCGCTCTTACTCGACTCCCGGAGCAAGGAGTACTTTTCTTGGTTGGGCTGTTCAACGTGTGTCTAAGACTGGCCTATTTTCCCCAGAAATGGCGTAAGGCGACGGTCATAGTGATCCCGAGGCAGGGAAAGGATGCTTCCCGTCCCGGCAACCTCCGGCCCATTTGTCTACTGTCAGCCACGTCAAAGGTTCTCGAACGTCTCGTACAACGGAGAGTACTAGACCATCTACGAAATTTCGATGTACTGGTCCCCGAACAGTTCGGCTTCCGTGTGGGGCGTTCGACCACTCATCAGCTGATGAGACTGGTGGAATACATCACGGGCGCCGGCTGTCGCCTGTTTCCTAGATGTGGAAAAGGCCTTTGATAGTGTCTGGCATGACGGGCTCTTGTTCAAGCTCCGGGAAATCCAGCTCCCAGATTGCTACCTTCGCTTGATTGCTAGCTTTCTGGTGGCAGGAGTCCTTTCTGAGACTCGGGACACTGCACTACTCGCGACCCCCAGTCGTGTGTTAATTTCCGTCGCCTTCTCAGTTAACTGGTTGACGTGTCCCTCCTGATTTTTAGGCCACCTGTATTGTGAAAGTCCAGCACTGTTTTCATCTGACAGCCATTGGGCACGTCCCGGAAGCTGTAATACAGCCATGGGTGCAAAGACGCCCCACTAGATAATGCAATGCAGTGCAATACAATTTTGAGGCACTCTTCATCACCACGTCATCGGACGCACTTCATCTCCTCTCCTCTCTCGGACGACATCGGCGCGGAGTCAGCCGGAAGAAGCGGCCGAAGAATAGAACCGGCGTTCTTGCGTCTTCGCCCTCCAGTTCCGCGCCAGTGATAGGACGTAGCTGGGCCGGCAGCCGACTCTACAACCGATACCGAAAGAAGAGGAGGACTGCAGTACGCCACGAACAGCGGGCGCAGCCGCCGAACATCTCAGCGCGGCACGACCAACATCAGCTTTCTCGCCACCAGGTCCTTTTTAGGGCCACCAAAAACACTAGAGTGTACGATTGGCGCCATTTGTCATGCGGCAAGCCTTTTGTCCGGTGACAGCGTGTATGTGTGGTAAAAATGCACATACACACACGCACGCACGCACGCACGCACGCACGCACGCACGCGCACACACACACACACACACACACACACACACACACACACACACACACACACACACACACACACACACACACACACACACACACACACACGTACACGCACAAATGCATGTGAATATGCGTGCGCGTGCACGCACACACACGTGTGCATAGCCATCTCCCCCCCCCCCCCAGTAATTGAAAAGTATGTTTATTTTTTATTTATTTTTTATTAATTTATATTATTTTTATATTTTTATTTATGAGTGGTCAACAATGTATGTAATAGTCACTGTACTCTTAGCTGAAAACTGCTTGAAATGCTTTTCTTTATCTGTCGCTTCTGATTGGGGGCTCTACATACAACTGCTAGCCGTGGATTGCTATCCTCTTCTTTCGAGCAAGAATTTACACAGTCCAACTGCTGTCGTCATTGATTTATTCTTTGTTTCTCTCTGTTTTTATTTTCAGTATGGAGTTTACTGAAATGACGGAAGGCAAACCTTGTGTTTTATACAGTGTGTATTTGTATATGAAATTATGAAAGAGTCAAGGAGATTCAGTAACATGGGTGTGTTGAAAACAGAAGAAAAAGTGGTATAAAGGAAGAATAGTTTCCCAGAACAATATAGTGATGACTGTGACTGACCATAACTGTATTCCGGATGAAGCAACCCTGTACAGAAGGTGCAGAAGGTAGTGTTCTGAGCAAAGAAACAAGGCCATGAGGACCATAACGCAACTATGCCTCAGGTACTTAACGAAGAACTGCAACCTTTACTAAACACATGGTATGAATTCATCATACCACATGGACTCCCCAGTTCTATAATTTGAATTCATCATTATACCAAGGTAGAAACTAAACACAGGGTGTGCAAGAACAACCGATGTGTTCTGAGGATGCTGATCTTAAAGAGGAACTTCTCAAGATGTCTGGTGAGAGTAGTTTTCTTCTGGCCGAAGATGGTGTACAAGATAAGCTGCTCATTTTTGGTTGAGCTAATGGAAAAGAGAGTTTGAAAGATTATAAGTCATTTTTCATGAATGGAACATTCTACAGCTGCAGCAGTCGTTTTGCTCAAATATATATCATTCACGATGACTTAGTAAGCACAAAAGATGAAACAAACATTGCAATAGTTGTATTTGCTCTTTTTCCTGATAAGAAAAAAACAACTTATTTATGTATGCTTCAACTGCTCTAATGAGAAGTACTTGAGTGGAACCCTGAGACTGTAGACCTACATTTTGGAAGACAATATCCAAGAATAAAAAACCATATCATAGTTTAAAATCAGAGGCTGAGTAATATATTCAGAACACGGTAATGATGGAGTGAAATTTGGAAGATATGAAAAGCAGAAAAAGTATACTGAATTGAATGAACTGAAAGGTATGACGAAGAGTCTGATGTTGGAAAATTTCTCAAGTCTATGTCTTATGTTCTAAACCTTGACTAACAAAAATAAATAAAAAATAACCTTACTGTTGAATTAGAAGTGAAAGAGGGAGAGAGAGAGAGAGAGAGAGAGAGAGAGAGAGAGAGAGAGAGAGAGAGAGAGAGAGAGAGAGAGAGAGAGAGAGAGAGAGAGAGACATTAGACAGTCAGACAAAGAGGGGGTATGTATGTGTGCTTGCTAAAAATTGCAAGAGCGTGTGGACTTTTTAGTGTGGACACACACATGTATAGGATCTCTCTCTCTCTCTCTCTGAATTAAAACTTAAGGTTTTGTGTGCATGTGTGTAGTAAAAATGTAATTTAGTAAATATATTTAATACTTTAGAAAAATGTAGTAAATAAAAATATAAACAAATATGATAAAATTATTATAAATACAGTAGACTCCCTCTCGTCCGGCCACCTTGGGACCAGACCCTAGGCCAGATTTCAAAATGGCCGGACGAACCGAAAATATGCTATAATGATGAAATAACGCTCTTTAATGAATGATCCATACAATAAATGACCCAATACAGTATATATAAATTACTAATAATTATAATTACTCACCCTTACTCCATGGTAGCAAGTAAAAAAACAAACAAGGAAAATTACTACAGCTCACACAGATATTACTGTACGTATTTGCCAAAAATAACACAACTCTTTATAGAATATGAAAAACACATGAACATTAAAAGTGTTACTACAGAACGTAAAACTCGGAAATAAAAATTAAAAGAAATCAGTTATCTTCTTCTGCTTTTTTTGTTCAACTGTTTTGTTGAATGCGAAATCACGCCATTTCTTGATGAACATAACATCAACTGCAGTTGCCTCTGTTTGTTGCTCGATGTACGTCGTTGCTAATTCCAGGGCTGCTCTTCCCTCAGCATGGCTCATTTTCTCCCCGACATTTCCCTTTTCATCATTGACTTCTTCTTTTTCTTCTTCTTCATCTTCTTGGCAAATGACAGCTTGCACAATTTCATCATCATTTAACATCTCATTTTGAAGCTCCTCATCTTGACCAGGAATCCATTCTGCAACGTCTTGTTGTACAAGATCATCAGAATGAGGCAATCGTTGTAGATCTTTTAACAGAGATTCGTTGCCATCTGGTTCAAAACCCTGAAGATTTGATTCATCTGCTTTAGGGTTGTCCTCTTTATTCTTTTCAATGAGAAGAAAACAATTTGGCCATGCTTTTCTCCAAGACTTTGTAAATGCAGATGATGGCATTTCATCGTATGCCTTAGCTACCATATAGATCACATCTTTCATGTTGATTGTCTTTAAGGCCGGAATAAGACCTGTGCTGCCTTCATTGTCCAGTTTACCTATAATTTCCGAAAGAAGCTTTCTGCGGTACCTTCTCTTAAAAGACTTCTCAATGACCCCTTGGTCCATTGGTTGTGTAAGACTTGTGACGTTAGGTGGCAGGAATAATAATTTTATATCACTGTAACCTTCACATTCAAGTTCTAGCGGATGGGTAGGTGCATTGTCTAGCACTAAAAGTGCTTTAACTGGTAACTTCAAACTCGTGAAATGATGTTTCACTTTAGGAACAAATTCGCTTTCGAACTACTCCTTAAACAGATACGAATCAATCCAGGCTGATTTTTGTGCTCTGTAGTACACTGGAAGGGATGACATGTTTAAATTCTTAAAAGCTCTGGGTTTTGTTGATTTTCCGATTACAAACAAACGCAGCTTGTGGGACCCTGAGGCATTTGAACACAAAGCCACCGTGATTCTCTCATTACTGGCTTTAAATCCTGGGGCTGAAGTTTCCTTAGCCGTAGCAAACGTTTTCTTGGGCAAGAGTTTAAAATTCAACCCCGTCTCGTCAATATTATAGACTTGTTCTGTACTAAGATTTTCACTAGCAATGATGTCAGTTTTTTTTTTAAATTGCTAGCTGCTGATGGGTTTGCTGACAATTTTTCACCACAAACGCCAATGAAATGAACTCCATGATGCTTTTTCCAGCGTGTTAGCCATCCTTCACTTGCCGAGAATATACTGGCATCTTGAAGTTTTGAGTGTAGGATAACTGCTTTTTCCTTTAAAATTGGTCCACTTA
Source organism: Magicicada septendecula (assembly GCA_034769895.1). Classification (NCBI taxonomy): domain Eukaryota; kingdom Metazoa; phylum Arthropoda; class Insecta; order Hemiptera; family Cicadidae; genus Magicicada; species Magicicada septendecula. The sequence goes on along the minus strand of CM068376.1, from coordinate 180,407,797 downwards.
TCGGAGTGCCTCTTCGGCGTTCCTGCATAAACCATAACCACAAAGCATCGTCTACTAATTCGTTATTTTTTTTTTTTAAGTGCATCACGTCGAAAGCACTTTTTCAGTTTCAATTTGAGTGCAGAAAGTCTCAATCGATTTTCTGTTTCAGCGCCAGTCATTAACAGTACTCTTGCCTACATTAAACTCTTGGCAAATACGTTGGACCGATTCACCCTTATTGAGATGCTGAAGGACTTGTAATTTTTGGTCCATAGTCACGAACGTGTGTTTTCGTCATATTGGAAAACATTTTTATTTACACAGATACATACAGTATTACTATATACACAGACTATATACACAGAACTCACAACATAAGACATACATCCGCACATGAACAAAACCGTGAGTAAACTGAGCTACTGTACATATATTTTCCGTTTAGTTTAACAAGTTGGGGCCTGTCACTGGAGGCTCGTCTAAGACTGTGACTCACCGTATGGCTGGGCAAACTATCCGACGGCCGATCCAACCGAGGCCGGACGAGAGGGAGTCTACTGTATAATAAAAAATAATTTTACTTTTTTCAATTAAAAGTGAGTGAGTGAGTGAGAGAGAGAGAGAGAGAGAGAGAGAGAGAGAGAGAGAGAGAGAGAGAGAGAGAGAGAGAGAGAGAGAGACAGAGACAGAGACAGACAGACAGACAGACAGACAGACAGACAGACAGACAGGTAGACAGACAGACTGACTGACAGAGACAAGTGGCCACAAATGTATGTGTGTGTGGTAAAGTTATAACTTGGTAAATGTATTTAGTATTTTAGTAAAAAAATGGTTTGAATGAAATATATGGTAAAACATAAAAACATAAACACAATCAAAACATAACAAAAATAATTGAAAACATAAGAATGTTTAGTAAAAAGTAAATTAAATACAAATTTAAAAATATTAAAAACAAAAGAATTGCGAAGTGACATGGCAATATAGCTGCTTTGCTTCAGCTGTTATGATAGGGAATATCAGGTTTAAATTGGTTTGTGTACATGTACAGGAGTAGTGGCGGGTCTAACGTAGGTCACATGGGTGGGCCGAGGGTAGGCCAGGTTATAAATATATTAAATACAAATTTAAAAATATTAAAAACAAAAGAATTGCGAAGTGACATGGCAATATAGCTGCTTTGCTTCAGCTGTTATGATAGGCAATATCAGGTTTAAATTGGTTTGTGTACATGTACAGGAGTAGTGGCGGGTCTAGCATAGGTCACATGGGTGGGCCTAACCTTGAGTTCGCTGGTATAAATTTGGAGTTTAAAATAGTTTTATCAATGACAGAGAGCCAAATTTGGACTGTAATTCTGATTGAATTTATATATTTGTGTTGTGTGAATGTAGTTAGTGTATATATTTATTATATGTGTATATTATTTGTACAAAATGACAATATCTTAACTGTACAATGTTTAAATCAGTGCTGATAATAAAGATGACAATTGATAGGCCAAAACTGAATAGCTGAAATATTAAGAAAAATAAAATACTATGAATGCAAAATAGTAAACAGGCTTTTACTTACTTTTAAAACAGATTAATTCTTCGATTGTTGTGATTAACGGCAAAATCATCAACAACTCTTTTCAAGTCAATGTTCTTGGTCAAAGTCCTTTCTATTGCAAGCACAGACAAATAGCTAAGACGTTCATCAGACATCGAATTTTGTAAATAACTATTAACACATTGCATACATGAAAATGTTCTCTCACATGATGCAGAAGAAGCTGGAATAGTCACTGCTATTTGAGTCAATTTGTAAAAGTCATTGAACACTAGTTTGTATTGGTCTAACAACTTGAGTAATGCAAGTAGACTCACAGTCTCCACTCCGATTTGTTGTTCATGCCTTAGGATGAGATTTTTTAATATTTTTATTTCTGCCTCCAACGAATTAGTGTTGCATGAATAATGTTGTGCTAATGGCATTAACATTTCTTTATTTAGGAACATTTTACTTTTGGGATTCAGATAAGTGATTCCTTTAATTATTGCAGAGTTTGAAATAAAACGTCTCTCAAGTTCGCTCTCTATGATATGTAGAATTTCATCAAATACTAGAGACTTGAAATCAGTAAAGGTTTCAAGCTGTCTTTATTTGGCATATCACAAACATATTCCACAAGATGTTTTGGTAACTTTCGAATTCTGCCAAGAGTAGAGGAATCTGTGGGAATATCAGTGCCTATTTTTGTTGCTACATCTACACTTTCTTATCCACACAGAAGTGAAACCTGTATCAGATTCAAGCATTTGGTTGAACAGATCCCTGTAGTTTCGACCAAATTGATCACAGCAACAATATCACAATCTTTGCCCTGGAGGAAATCAGATAGTGACTTGCATTCTTCAACAAACTGTGCCGCGGTTTCAATGAAACCGGGCGTTTGTATAAAATAGAAGTTTTTTTTATATACTACTACTACTACTACTCTCCAGCACTACAGCCCATGGTGAGCCTTGGCCTCCGCTACGACCCGTCTCCACTCATCTCTGTCCACTGCCTTCAGTCTCCAGTTCCTAATGCCCATCTTTCTTAGATCTTCTTCCACATCCTGCTGCCATCTTCTTCGAGGCCTTCCTCTTCTTCTTTTGCCCAGTATCGTTCCACTTAATATAGTTTTGGGCATCCTCGTAACATTCATACGGAATACGTGTCCCAGCCATCTAATTCTAGCTGATTTTATGTGTCTCACCAGGTCTTGTCCACCAATCAACTCATTTATTTCACCGTTATTTCGGATCCTAAGTTTTTTTAATGTAACGGCGAAGTTGTTATTTGGCGTCGATCTGTGTTACCGCTTTGCCTCTCTGCATGCTAGCGCTACCTGTTGGGGTAATTCTGTTCCTCGGCGCTGTGCACTGCAGGCTCGTTCAAGTTGAGTCTTGCCAACCACTCAGAGTACAGCCTATTCTTCCGGCAGGGTTGAGTTTGAAGTAATTGTTGTATTTCTATTCTATCATGACAAGTTAAACGCTCACGGACCTCCGGTAAGTACATTAAGTATATATTATTCATTTTATTGTAAAAAGTTTAAATTTCAACCATAATTGACTTAGATGTGAACGGATAAAAGTTTGAAGCATGCCTCGTGGTCGTGAATCTAATGTATGTTCATTGTCAAGTATTTGGATTTATTTAACACTGAAACAGCCTAACAACTTGTATTTTTGTAAATAGTAAGTGCCCATTTCAAAAGGGGTGTAAAAATTATGTATTTTGTGAGACTTTGATGAATTGACTGTGGGAGCACGTGGCCGTATGAACTTGTAACCTGTTGTAATATGTTACCGTTGTATACGCATGTGAGTGTGCATTATAAATCGAACCAAATCAAGTGGAATTGAGGTCTGGTGTGTGAGATATTAATTTAAAATATAAAAGAGAAAATGCTGCACCTATATTTTTAATGAACATTGTTGAATTGGTCAGGGGCAGGCAGGTGTTGATTCTGTTTATACATGCTTTGTATGTGGCACATGTGTGAGGTTTGGGAATAAGTGGTTGTCAGGGAATTAATTATTATTAATGTCCGGGTTCCCGAGGCAGACGAAGACTTGACTCCAGAATGGTGGTAATTCCAGCTTACACCATCGCCTGAACATACTTAGACTCTCGTGCCTCACCTGCCGGAACATAATCAACTGTAAAGCATGCCACTGTAACCACCTGGACCAAATGAGGTGATATTTAAACAATTCTTACTTACACTTGGCCTCTACAGAAAACACCATGTTTTGTGTATTTAACAATCCATAAAAACTCAAGTTATACTTCATTGTGACTCACTATGACTTTCTACATCCTAATGCCGTTTTGATTGTGCTCCTGTCCAACTGGACATAAGTCGGATGCAAACTTTCTGTAACATTGCTTTGATAATATACTTAGTCTCGAAAACAATTGTAGGCCTGCTCGCTGCCATGTGTCCGGCGGTCACTAATTTTATGCTGTTTTTTTTTACTGTGGTATTGAATGGGGTTGTAAAAGTTTGAGGGGAACCTGTATTTCAGTTAATTAGGTGGGTGCTGTCTGTACATGCTGGGGCTGGATCGGCTGGTCTAGTTTCTATTACAATCTCGGGTCTTTCTGCTTTTAATTATTTTTTCATTTCATAATAGGGTTAGGGGTTTTCATTATTCTGCTATCAGGTCAGGTTACCTTTTAAAATTTCACAAAATCAGGTGTAGGCACCTGTTGGTGCAAATCCATGCAAGCTCTCTGGCATGTTACCCTACGTCGGGTCAGGCTCTGGAACATGTCAGCGGCCGGGTCAATTCAGATTGTCTTTAAAATTATAAATTACAATTTTAATAAAACTATACAGGCTGTACTGACACTTTAAATTTGTAATTGTATTTTCTTGCTATTATGGGTCAATCCAAATTTTCTTTAAATTATAAATGTGCCTTTAATAAAACTATACAGGCTGTACTGACGCTTTAAATTTGTAATTGTATTTTCTTGCTCTTATGGGCCAATCCAAATTTTCTTTAAATTATAAATGTACCTTTAATAAAACTATACAGGCTGTACTGACACTTTAAATTTGTAATTGTGTTTTCTTGCTATTATGGCCAATCTAGATATTTCTTTAAATTTATAAATGTACTTTTATAAAACTATACAGGCTGTACTGACACTTTAAATTTGTAATCGTACTTTCTTGCTATTATGGGCCAATCTAGTTTTTCCTTAAATTTACGAATTGTACCTTTATGTAATTATACAGGCTGTCTCCCAGCATTTTAAATTGTATACGTATTGTGTTTTGATAAAACCATACAGGCTGGTCACAGGCAATCAAATACATATATGTTTTTGTATAAAATTGTAAAGGCTGTTTACCGGGTTCTTAAATCTGTAAATTGTATTTTGATAATATTGTCTAGATGGTTTACAGGCATGGGAAGTTTCTAGAGTGGGCTGTGATGAAAATATGTAGGCCTGTATACAGCACTTTATATCTGTAATTTAAAGTAATTTATTTGTGTGTTAAATTATGTGTTATTGAGAAAAGAATGAAATAATGAATAATATAATTGTTATGAATTTATAATAATGTTATAACTATGGAAATGATGAATAATGTTTATACGTTGATCACATATGAAATAATAAAAGTTATCTTACTGGTTAATCGAGAGTATTAATTGCAAGTCCCGTCGCATTGGACCTAGCACACTTTATGCTTCTTCTAGGCCTTCTGCCTAGTCCTAAATATCTAGTAGCCCTTAAAAAAAAAAAAAAAATTAACACAAATAAAAAAGGGGTTACAAAACGTGTGAACAGGCATAAATGAAAAATACAAGAAAAGTTCAACTTGGCACTGAATCTAATGGTTCTGCAGCTCGTTCTGAATTTTCACTCTGGATATTTACTAGTGTTAACAATAATAGCTTCAAATGTCTTCTTCACAGCCAAACATGAAGTGTACTGACACGCCCATTGGGTGTCACTTAACTTTTTCAATTCCATTTTTCCTATCTTCATTTTCATTTGTGTATCTATAAACATTTGATGGACTGCCGTGTCAAACATACAGTCCCTGCAGTGTCATAAAAAAATCTGTAGCTGACTTGATTTTTTGCCACTATAACGAGATTCAATTTATGGTTCATATAGTGTGTGTAGATGGCTTGTGGAAATTCCCTGCTTAAAAGAGCTTGAACACCTGCACAAGAGCCACTCATGACTGCACCTCCATCATACTTTTGTGCAACACAGTAGCTTAAATCAACTCCACAGTTTGCTAGTTTTTGTTTAATACAAATTAATAAAGAAGAATCATCCAATTTTTTTGCAAGTTAAAAGCCTAGAAATCTTTCATATATATTCCCATCTAAATAGTAACAAATAATTATTGATAATTGCTCAGTTTTTTAACAATCTTTTGACTCATCAACCATTAGAGCAAAATACTGAGCTTTTTTTACTTCATCTGTTATATGTTCTAGCACAGTATTGCTCATGGTGCTAAGAATTTCATTTTGAATACCATGATGAGTAGATTTTTCTCTTTTATATTCAAGCTTTTTTTTAACAGTTAGATCTTTTTTCCCTATAAGTTCCATTAATTCTAAAAACTTTCCCTTGTTTTCACTCTGTTTCGATACATCATGACCTGTTTGAGCTATTCCTTGTAGGGCTGTGAATCGAAGTACATCAGCAATTGCTTCAATGTATCCTCTATTTTCTTGAACTTCAAGAGCATACATTTCATCTAGCAGAGCAGCAATTGATGCTTCCTCCCCAAACTTACCGTACTTTTTAAATTTTTGAAAGACTCCCAAGCAACTAAAGAATGTTTGTGGGATGAGCTGTTCTCATGCTGCTTAAAACCGGAATTAGATTCTGTTGCTCTTTTCCAATTAGTCTAATTGGAAAACTAAGCAATTAGTTCATTTACAAAACTAAGCAATTCACTTTTTGTGCCTTGAGTTTGGGGACGAAAAAAATCGACAGGCAAAACAAAATGCAGCATCATTTATAATACTGTATTCAAGCCATGGGTGGATTTTGTACCAACCTGGCTGGAAATTCCTTTTTCTATCTCCAAACTGGCGAAAAGGAAATTGTCGTAATAGTGGTTGTTTTGGTTCATCAGTAGGTTTCGTAGCTACATCACTAATTGAACCAGATGGATTAGTGCTGCTGGTGCTACTGCTAGGAATAGAAAATAAATCAGTACCTTTATATTCACTGAGTTCTTCTTCATTTTCTGACTGTTTTCCTTCTTTCCCTACTTCCATATCATCATCATTGAACACAATTTTTTCAGGTTCAGTTTCAGGATCCTGAAAACTAACCTCAGCAGTTACAGGTGTAAACGTTGTAGGCGTTGTAATGTCCTCTTCGTTTGGTTTAACAATTTTTGTTGCAGAGTGAAGAAGTCTGAAATGCTAGGACGTTTTGGCACTTTTATTGTCACTTTCAATAAGACGCACAATATTCTACACAAACAGTCAAACATGAGACACAGATTAGGGATGCGACATCGATGTCGATGTTTTCAAAACATCGATGTTTTGATAAGAACATCGATGTTTTTAACATCGATTTATTGGAGCCGATGTTTTTTTAACATCGATGTTTTGTGCTCGATGTTTTACGTTGTCGATTTTTTTTTTAATGAAAAAAGTACCATAATAAAAAAAATTAACCACATAGCATAATTTTCACAATCAATAAATTAAAATGAACATACTTTCAGACCAAAGTGACCAAGGGTGAAGGGTCTGAGTTGGGGATTAAAAATTATGTCTTGATAACTTTTGTTTTCTTTAAAGAATACAATAAAATGAAATATTCTTACTTAACTTCACATTCTATACTTTTGCATTACATTCAGTGATAAAACCATTTACAACTTGTACCCTTCTTCGTCACTGCATGGTGTATCGAAACTACTGGGCACTCAAAACATCAAAGTACTAGTGAGTGTATGTTATTTACTCGATATTGTTTTACCTAGCCTCAAATAAGTTTTTAGTGCATCATGGAAATTCTGTGATTTGCGCTGACTCTAGCAACCAAGTTTTTGTCATTTGTGACAGCCCAATCAATGAGTAAAATTAAATGCCCCCCCCCCCGGAGCTAACATTAATGTTAGAGGTTACTAAACCAGTTTTAAAAATGGATGTTTAAAAACATCGATGTTTAAAAACATCGATGGTTTTTGGGCGATGTTTTATTAACATTGATGTTATAATATTGAACATCGATGTTTTGAAACATCGATGTTTTGCTGTCGATGTCGCATCCCTAACACAGATTACTGTCATGAGATCTTTTATTGTTTATATGCAAATTAACCTCAAACATATTGAAACGTACATAACATAAAAACTGAAAGAATGAATCGAACATGAGACAAACTGCTGTCCATATTTAAATAAAATTGGCAGTTAAACACGTTTACTCTGCTTATGCAAACCACAAAACCACAGAAACAAAAATAAAATCGTCGACTAAACGAAAACGAAAGTACGACCACAGACCGAGAAACCAAGACTGACCGACCAACAGTTTGTGTACACTCTGACAGTTGTTTGTTTCATTTCCGTTCTAAAGATCTTTTAGTTTCGTTCTAAACACGTGGAAAACATATTTCTTGTTGAATTTTATAAAAGATAGTTTGACTTTGACCTCTGAAATTTCTCCGTCTTATCTGGGTGGGGCAAGAAAATTTTGGGTGGGCCCGGGCCCACCCTGGCCCACCCGTAGCGCCGCCACTGTACAGGAAAAAATGTAAATTTTACTATTTTCATCATCGTTAGTTTATTTTATAAGAAGTGTAACTTTGGCAACTTCAGGTATAAACAGATAATCCCCGCATCTGTGTGCAACAATTTATATACATACATTGGTGTCTGTGTGTTCGCAAGTGGGAAGTACTATCTCATATCAAAAATTATTATGTGGCTTATCTACCTCAGTATTCTCAAGTAAAACTAGTTAAACAATTGAAACTGTTCGCCAATGGGAGGACACCTTATGTATATGCATATTTATTTGTCATATCTCAACACACCTATTCCAACAAAATATTACAAGTTTGGTTCTTTCTCCCAAATATGCAGAATCTGGGTTCTTTTACTATTATTTTAAAATCAGTGAAATAAATAGAAATTTTGAGTACCGGTAGTACTAAACAATATTTACTTCTATTAAAAAAAGGGGAAATTAGCAAAAATAAAAATTTTAACCCTATAAAATGATCTAAAACTCTCATGCAAACACATAATATTGTATTTACTCTTGATAAATTATTATTCATTAATTATCAGAACTATTTTCCTGGATTTTGTTGTCTACAACATATCCATGCATAAAATATTATATAATGCACTTTCCTAACAAAAGAATGCTAATTTTTATATAAAGTTCTTAATGAAATTTTACCTGTTCCTGAGCAAGTTTTGCTTTTTTATGCAGTTCATAGAGGCTTTGCTAATACATGCAGTGCTTAAGCTGTTGGAAAAGTGCATTACATAAAATTATTTTGTTCTTGGGTTTTGCTGTTAATAATGTTGTCTATATATTAATTACTACATACTGCACTTTTCAATTTTGGAACACTATAATTTTAGATAAAATTTAATTAAGTTTTACTTGAGCCTAACCCAACTTTCACTTGTAAGCTTTACAGCTTAAGGTAGACTCCAAACAAGCTTGTAACCAAGTGAAAGCTAGCTGGCTCAGGCTCAGGTAAAATGTAAATAACATTTTGTCCAAAAATCATCCCAAAGTGAAAAAAGTGCATTACACAGTTCAAGAATTATTTTATTGAACTAGCTTATAAATAATATATTCTTGGATTTTGATAAAATATAATCTTCAGCCTCTGAAGAAGCTTTTTAAAAGCGAAAATTAGTTCAAGGTCTAAGGTAAAACTTTTACGTTTTTACCTATAAAAAAACCTGTGTTCCAAGTCGGTAGTGAATTAATTATAAAATACCGGTAATATATAATGCAAACAATAATTATTAACAGACCATTCCAAGATACTTTTTCTTTAAGAAAAGTGAAAGCAATATTAATAAAAATTTAATGTGGCAATTTTACATATTTAAGGCTTAAGAAATATTTTAGATAGATAACATCAGCATAAACAAATCTATAATGCTAATTTAATTACTCACTCAATTAAAAATAACTGAAGATTCATGAAAAATTACATTGATTAAGTAAACTCCCAGGTATTACAAATTCCCCAAAGTTTAGGAAAATCCTTAAATTTTCAATCAGCCAAATTAAGTTAAACAAACAAATGCAAATAATAATTTAAGACAATTTTTATTTAAAATTTTAAAATTCACATCTTATAATAATAACAACTAATAAAATGTATTGTTTCAAAACATTTTTTATCTGTATGTAATATAGAAATATAACCATATGTTGTAAATGATGAATAATAATGTTTTATTATACACTCCACTACCGAATCCACCTTTCAAACCACCTCATTGAAGCAAACCACACGTACACAAACATCGACAATAACATGGATATTCTACAAATACACACAAAAGGCCGAAAACTAGACACTCTTGAACAACTGGAAATATACAAACACACAAAAACACATAAAACGACATCCTAAACGAACAGACACAATTCAAATCACATGTATTATTCGAACATATTACACCCCTCACATACAACATCGATCCTTCAAAAGTCGACGCCGTCGCCAAGAATAAGACAGACAGTGCTTCCAGTGGCAGCCTCTGATGAAGCTTATAATAAGCAAAAACTGGTTCAGGCTATAAGGTAAAACTTTTACATTTTTACAAATAAAAAAATTTGTGTTCTGAGTCAGTTTTAATTATTATAATTATATTTAATAATAATGTGTTCACATCCAAATTTTGGTGCATATTTCCTAAGCCCAACATCATATCTTTTACTGTTACATGGTAATGAATTGTGTGTTCTAATTCTTTCCAAATGTGCTGGTGATATAGTTTTAATGTAGTAAGGTGACCTTTTTTTTCATATGAAGTATTCATTAATGGAAATGTAAACAGAATAATAGGTGTAAATGGGTTTAAATAAACCAGTGTTAAGTTTGACCTTGATTAATTGAAACCTGTAATACTTGACATTCATGGTAACAAGTGAGCAATGATTAAACAGTTATTTTTCCAAGGTCAGTACAGATGCTAACTGTTTTTGCAGCTGTTCCTATAATACATGTAACGTTTATGCTGATGTTTTCATAGGAAATACTCTTTTATTTATGTAGTTAACTGCAGATGGTACATACTTTCATCTAAACTCATAATTTCTACAAGAAATGAACAGTTTTGTTTATCAACAGTTGAACCTTACTGTATAATATAATGACATGCTCGATTATTTACTAAGTATCTTGTTGTTGCATCCTCTTCGTTAGTACTCAACCCACTGAAGAAGAGAAACAACATCTTGAAACGTTTGGGAAGTGACAATAGTAAATTCATAAGTGAAAGTATATATATATTATTATATTTACTAAGACTTTAATGCAGATTGTCATAGCTAATAACTAACAGTTCTTTCTTTAGAGGGGTTTTGAGATTAATGTTTAAATGTTTATTTAATCAATGGCCAATCCATGGGAGAATAAAACTAAGCCAAATCCCTCTCTATCTTAAACATCATAACCCTGTTGAGAATTTTAAAATTTATTTTCTGTTAAGCTTAGTTTTAAATTTAAAATATTTGAAAATGCTTTTTAATAATTTTAAAAAACTGTATGTGAAAAAAGTGTAAAGAAGTAACATGTTATTCTTACTAAATTTTTAATACAGGTAAGTGTTTTATGAATTAATGTTTCATTTATTAACAGATTATGTTATGGCTCCTTCACTGTGTGTTGTTAACTAGGTCTCTTGCTGATATAATGTGTTACTTTACAACATTACTAATATTAATTAAATTAAAATCATTTTTCAATGGATTATAATATCTATAAACATTATTCTTAAACTAAAATCTGTGAAACAATGGACAACAGTAATTATCTTTATAACATGAGCAACAAACAGTTAAACACCAGCTATCACAGCCGGTTATTACACTGGTATAGTACAATAGCATGCAAATAATCTGAACACAAATGTTTCAAAAATAAAATGTAATTTATTTATAAAAGCATTATGTATGTACAATTTGTGAATATCACAGACATGATCTGGCATAGATTCAACAATATTATGTACTTAATTTTTTAATTTCTTCACCATAAAACTGTTGCTGAATTATTTACTGAATAAGGTCAGGTTCTGTAATACAGTTGATATTTACCAGTTTTTTCAGCTGATGATAGCACATAGATTCTGATGGGAAGCATCATGACCACTGAAGCATATCAGTGCTGCACTCCTGAAAAATTTTCATTTTTGCAGTATGACCACCGTAATATGTTTACTGAAACCCCTACTACCATGCAGGAGTAGTGTATAGTTCCATTCTAGAGCTTGATATATTTGTCATTTTTCAACACATCGTCCACAGGTACATACCAACAAAAAAGGTTATAAAATATAGAATAGTTTTTCCAAGATGTTTAACAGATTGATATTCACATCCATCTGATGTTTTTCTAACACAGTAACTCTTTGTCACTAAACAAAGAAGTGAGTAGGCCTACAGCTTATTTTCTGAGTATCAACAGAAAAGATTACATATTTTGCTGTCATCTTGAGTCTAGATGCACAGGCTTTGACTCATTTAAGTACTTGTTTGCACATTGCAGCTGTTTTTTAGCTAGCTGATGTATTTCTATCCAGTTGCAAGAAGAGTGTGTCAAATGGTTGCCCCATGTATTTTATTACACTGACTCTAACTCTATTCAATAATATACAGTATTATAAGATCTATCATAATTTTCTCACTAGTAACAAATCCTATGGAGTAGTTTTTTTTATCTCACTTGCCCTTTATTCACATTACTAAAATGAGCACATGAAATAAAAATATATGACTCAACAAAAAATTACCAAATACTGAATAAAGCATTTAAAGGAACTTCAGCTTCATGTTGAAAGTTACATTACGTAAAGCTACAACAATGAAGTATTGTAGTCCATGACAACACATATAATCTGTTTTGAATCTGATTTTGAATTATGTGTGAAACTAGATATTCATATTAAACATAATTGCTAAATAAATAAATATATCTGAAAACACTTTAAAAAATAAATACAAAATTTAAAGTAATTATTAAGTTATTCAAAGACAGAAAGACAGAAAAGACCTTTCTTCATATATGTGAAAATCCTGTGAGTTACAAAAGGCATAAACATGGTAGCTACTATTCATTAATTTTAATCAAAGAAGCCAGCAGAAAATATAGAATTAGGTCTCGGGGGTGGTGGAGGGTGGGGGTGGGGCGCTCAAGTCGGCTTCATAAAAAAAAAAACAAGTTAAGACTAATCAATATTACAATCTTTAAAATGGCTGAAAAACGAGTAATAACATACTGAAATCAATTCCATTAAACTAATAACACAGCATAAATAAGCGCTATTGAAATGTTGTTTATAAGATACTTATTAACTTAATTGATTTTCCAGTATTTCATATTTCAAACATACATGCAAATTCTGTGTAATAATCTTGTTTGTAGACCAATATTTAAAAAAGAGTTACTACTGTATTAGCGTACACAGCTGAGAAAAATTAATAAAACAGCCTAAAATTAAGAGATTAACAAAATTTCTTGTCAACTTTTGACCCTCTGGTGGGGGGGGGGGGGACTGGTCCTGTTCGTACAGGATATATAAGACTGGTCCTGTTCATACACCCCTGGAAGAAGCATACATAAAATTGAATGATAGTACACAGAAGTATTTTCTAATATTATTCTGAAATCAGATAGTATAAAGATCTAAGTTTCATTAAATAAGTATTTAAGCATTTTATATGTATCTGTTGTTAACTATGTTGTTTTCATAAAAATTATAAAAATTAAAACAGACGTCAATGAGACAGAATACTATATCAAGGTATGGTGGAAACTATAAGATGGAGGTCCATAATTAGAGGGAACCAATTTGTGGCCCTTTACATGAATGTTTGTAATGTTTGTAAAATCACATAAAATTCAAATGTCAAACATAATAGATTGGTAAACTAATACTACCATGCCCTGTATAAATTGAATACTGGATAATAATTGCTGAATTGCTTTGTGAATAAACATATTCTATTGAAAATGTAGACACGTATGCAGCACACACAATTAAATATTAGACTAATATAGAATATTGAAACTTTCACTTGTGAAACTTACTTGTCTTTTCTTCCCATACGCGTTTCGGCGTGATGTGCGCCTTCGTCAGCAGTTTGAGACAGAACGCCGAAACGCGTACGGGAAGAAAAGACAAGTAAGTTTCACAAGTGAAAGTTTCAATATTCTATATTAGTTTAGTGTTGTGAAAAAAGAAGATGAACAATCAAAACAACTATAAATATTAGACTGACAAAAAACTAAATACTATTCAACTTTTAACAATACGTGCCTGAGATTTACAGAAGAGCTAAATGATAAGTAAGGATAAACAGCAACTAGGAGAAGAAGAAATCTAACTACATAATACTAGATCCAATAACAATGATTTAATACAAGAAAGTAAATACATATACACTACACTTTCGTTTATCTGGAATTCCGGCTTGTCCGGAATAAGTTTTCAAAATAAATTTTTTTAACGACTTTATTGGTGGATTTTAAAATATGATTTGTACTAAAAACAACCTGTTTTGTTATAAATTCAACGTTATACCCGTTCAGAGCTCATCAACATTAACGTAATTAATCTAAACTGCAAGGGTAAAAATGCAGTGCAGTGTATAGTTCCCTTGGCGATCTGGTTAATGTCGGCATTCAAAGAGAATCTTATCAGTCGCAAAAGACTAGAAGACTCCACCTCCTGCGGTTGCGATGTTACTTGTAAACCCAGCAGAAGTGTTACTTCTAAAAAGACTCCGTGGCCGTACAGCTAAGAAGAGAGAAACATCGCTAAAGCAGAAAAAAACAATGTGCTTTAAAAAGTAAAGACTTTGATCATTCATGTATATGTGTTTATTATTGTTTTTCTTGCTAAATTAAACTTGTTAATTTTTAGAAATGCTACTACTGTACTGTACTGAATTTAATATAATGTATGTATATTGTTTAATGCTAAATACATTTTTTTCATGTTTATACAGTTTATAGAGTTTGTTTTTCCTTAAGATTTACTAGTAAAATACAATACAGTAGGCTATTATATTTTGAATAGTCTTCAAAATAAAAAAAAAACTCAACTTTTCTGTATAGCGGTTGGTAAATATCGCTAATACCAGCATTTTTGCCATTAGTTTGGTTTATCCAGAATTTTGTTTATCCGGAAAGGGTCCGGTCCCATCAATTCTGGATAAACGAAAGTGTAGTGTACTTCTACAGAAAAACTTGTCTGTTCCATAACAGATGTCTGATGGATGATCTGGAGTTAGCCATACTGGCTAGACAAATAATTATCTATGAAATTTTACTCTATAACAAAGAAAACCCAAATAAGGTCCTTGTTGTTGAATCTGGGTGGTTATTATTCCAGATATGACACATGTAGGCCTATACCTTATAATGCCAAATTAAAAAAAAAAAATAATAATAATAAAATAAATTTCTTTTAGTTAAGGTAAATGTCAGTGAACGTTGTGACAATTGATGTATGAAGTTATTCGTAGGAGATTATGCGGCGAACAAAAAAACCAGTGAAGGCATCCGCTGCCGTCTACGCAAGCCTAATTGACACGCCATAAATCTAGTGTAGCAAGTGGTCACGTGTTAGAAAGACAAGGTTATTGTGCTGGGTGTATCTAGAAAGGATGCCAGTGAATAAAAGCCTACAATCCGGAGAAATGTATACGAGGGAGTGAATAAACTCATCAAGTGAGAAATGTTTCGTTCTGACAAAGGATGAAAGGTTACACGAACATAACAACAGCAGACAGAAAACAATGAAGGGTGTTCCTTGATTGAAACGCATCAACAGAGGATACACCGGAACAATACTATGATACCAGGAAAGAAATCATACTCGAGGTAACTCAGGAACTAAAAGGATAGGTTTTGTTGGGAACCAGACAAAAAAGAAAATACTTACGGAGAGAGTTGGCGAGGCCTTTGTTCAAGAAAAGATAATACCATAGGCGCAACTGATTGGAGAGGCAGCTGTTGGAAGAGAAATCGAAGGGTTGTCTTTGTGAAGACTAAGAAGAGATGACAGCTAGATTTATTACCAGGATATTCGGAAATGCCGTTGACCGAAGGGTAAAGGACCCAGGAGAAGAGTTTGGTGGGAATCAGAAGACCTATCAGAACTTACTCTTGAAAAAGTAGGTGGTCTCTGGAGTAGGTTGTACGAAAAAGAGCCAATTAGGAAACGGCATCGCCAAAATCAGAAGTCTAGTGGGGAAATTTACATGTTCGATATAGGCAAGCGACAGAGACACGAAAAGGGGAGTCTTTACTAAATTTTTGAAGGGATAGGAAGTAAAAGGCATGACAAAAGTGTTACGGGAGTTCATAAAATTACTTCGAAAATATCGATAAGATTTGAACTGTTTAACATTTTCTAGCGTTCGAGTTTGTGATCGTATAATAGTAACTGATAGTGAAACGCAATACAGTGGTGGTATTAACAATTCGAACCATGAAATATAATAATTAGTCGTGAACGAATAACAGTAACTCACCGTCATGTGTATCAGTTAGACAAAACATAAAACCGAGTGTAATATACATCTTTAAACAATATCGCGAGTAAATTAAATGATATATTTACAGAATGTCAATAAATACCGAAGTAATAGCAACAATAATTTAGACTCGCAATAAATCCAAGACGAACACGCGTTGTGCAATGTGCTGTGTATGTGAAGGGTTACAGTGAGGTACACGCAGACCACTCGAGATTCTGGAGGTGACTTATCATCAAACTCCAAATGCTGATCAAGAAGTGTCGCTTACCACACCTGCGACCTCTACAAGATATGGATAATTCGTACCACAAGTAAATTTATCATGTACTAATTAAATTTTACACCCACTTGTCTGTCACTAACAGAACTCACTAAAGAAATGTATTTAAAGTATTAATTTAGAGACTTCATTATAAGTAAGGTCATGTTGAACCCATTGAGAAAATCGTAGGAAGACTAGTACTTCATAATATATATATATATATATATATATATATATATATATATATATTTTCAATCACTTTCTGCTACAGTCCGTTTCTTGATGTATATAATACTTTAATATTTATACTAAATTTACCTCAAGATGTTTTTTCTATTTGGAACATGTTTCGAGAGTTCCTGTTCTCTCATCTTCAGCCTTCGCCATCTTGTTTCTGGTGAAGTATTTGTGTGTTGGCTGCTGGATGTTATTAAGGTTGTTTGTTGGTCTTTGGTCTTTTAAAGTTGTATTATTGTGTGTGGTTGTGGTATATGTTTTTGTATTTTGTGTATTTTCGATGTTGAGTGCTTTGAATATTGTGTCATGTTTTGTATTGATTTGTATTTGTTCTGGTATTAGTTTGTTTTGTGTAGGTTTAATATTAACATTAATATTAATATTAATATTAATTAATATTTATAGTAATAATTAAGTGTAACCATGAAATATGATGATATATAATGATATTTAGTTAATAAATCAACTACTAGAAGGTAATGAAGTATTGATTTTATTGCATTGAACCCTGAGATAAACAAAAAACAGTAAAGCATAATAAAATATTGTTATATTTGACGCACACAACATCGGGCAACCTAAGTTTTCTTTATATTTGACGCCGCAACTAGTGTGGCATAAGAAAAATTGTTATATTTGGTGCCGCACCGCACAGCTTGATAGACAAATTAATGTCATTAGGCTAGGGCAGTGACAGACAGTGTGGTTATAAATTTGTCTAGGATTAAGTAGCATAAGATAGTTGTAAGTCACTAGGTCCCTGAACAATAACGCGGAGGAAAGCGAAAATGGCAGCGAGGGAAGCAAATTCAGAAGAGTTTGATGTAAATAATCAGAAATCCGAAAGTAGCGCAATAGAAAGTGCAATCAGTAGCGAAGAAAATATTGAAAGCAGGGCCTGGGGACAAGAATCAGTGCCGCCCGAGATTAATCTCCACATGTTGATGACACTAATAAGACAACAGGGGTAAGAACAAAGAAAGCATATTGATGAATTGTTTGACGAAACGATAAAGCATAATGAAGAAATGGTTGGCGAAAAGAATGAAGAAAGAGACGAAAAACAAAGAAAATGTATAGAAGAATTGGGTAAACAAATCACCACGAAATTAGACGAAGAGATAAAATTACGTAGAGGGGATCTACAAGGTCAAATCCACCAAGTAAATGCTGATTTACAAAAACAATCAGAAGAAAACAAATTAGGTGGAAATACTATGGATCAAATTGACATCGAGTATCAATCTTCATCAACTAAAGCATTGTCTGCACATCATGTCTCAAGATCAAAAGAAATATCTACAATTATTAATGGTAGATATGAAGGTGACAGAGACACTTATACTGTGTTTGTTGGCAACTTACCAAACACAATTACAAAAAAGAAACTTATCATATATTTCAGAAAGTTTGGTACAGTTGTAAATACGAGACTGCGGTGTGCTGCAGTGTCTGATCCACGATTTCCCAAAAGACGTACTGTCAGTAAGAAAGAGTTTCATAAAGACAACAAATATCCATGCATATGTACTGTCACCGGACAAAAGGCTTGCCGCATGACAAATGGCGCCAATCGTACACTCTAGTTATTTTAGTGGCCCTAAAAAGGACCTGGTGGCGAGAAAGCTGAAGTTGGTCGTGCCGCGCTGAGATGTTCGGCGGCTGCGCCCGCTGATCGTGGCGTACTGCAGTCCTCTTCTTCCGGTACCGGTTGTAGAGTCGGCTGCCGGCCCAGCGAAATCCATCGCTGGCGCGGAACTGGAGGGCGAAGACGCAAGAACGCCGGTTCTATTCTTCGGCCGTTCCTTCCGGCTGACTCCGCGCCGATGTCGTCCGAGAGAGGAGAGGAGGTGAAGTGCGTCCGAAGGCGTGGCGATGAAGAGTGCGCAAAATTTTCTGCCGGCCCGGGTTTTATTAACTAACCGGGATCGCTGATTGGCTAGCTCCGAACACATAGTTGGTCACGTCTCGGCGGCTGCTGATGCCAGATTGGCTCGCTGTGTCCACCGCTGGTACCGGAGAGCAGATGTTCGCATACCGCTGCTGTCACAGTACGTTTTACTGATGAAAATAGTGCACATCGTGCTTTGGAAGCAAATGGTAATGTGTATGAGGGTTACCACCTGAGAATTTATTTAGATACACAAAAAACCATGAAGATAAAAAGGCAATATTCATTGGAAACCTAGCAGTTTCTGTAGAAGAAGATGCTTTGTGGGAGTTATTTGAAAAGTGTGGACCTATTGACAGCATACGAATTGTGCGTGATCAACATACTGGAATGGGGAAAGGTTTTGGTTTGTCAATTTTAAGTCGGAAGATTCAGTTGAATTAGCGCTTGAACTTAATGGATAAAATGTCAAAGAAAGACCAATCAGAGTAAACAGATGTGGTAATTTAAAACAGCATAACAAAAACCAAAGCAACAACACAGAGGCAGAAGAAAAGCAGAGAACTAAAAAGAAAAAATTGAGTAATACAGTTAATATTACCAGTACTGATAGAAAAAGTAGGAGTATGACTGGGGAAGTGCGTAAAAATTTTGGAACCAAACCTGAGATTAAGAAGATGAAAAACAGTTCTGATGATTATCAAGGGCGAACTGCATTCGCACGTAAGAAAAAAAGAAGAAAGTCTACAAGTATGTTGTTAAGAAGAAGGTGATAATGCAACAGCTAAATTCTACGCATGGTTTTAAACAGAAACTTAAAATGAAAACCAGTGCCAGTAAAATGAAACGGCATAGAGAAGAAGGTGAAGAATGTAAAGAAAAAAAAGAAAACTGAGTCCTGGCGTTTACTACCCTGGTATGGTCACTGAAGAAATTTCTGGCAATCTCAGCAACGTTTCAAAAGTTAATAATATTTTGTTTAAGAAAAGGAAGGTGGGAAGCGCCACGTACCAAGTACAGGACGACGTAAACAGCAGTTCAGTATGTGGGATTTTCAACACGAGGCAGCTGAAGAAATATCATTCAGAGTAAAGCATTACGAGCTTAAAATTTAAATATTAAAGTTATAAACCTGTTTGTATAATTGAAACTCTGCTTGCTTTTTAAATCAAAATATTCGAATTTGTCCCACTTACCTTCATTGCGAATAAACCAGGATGTCGTCTGATGTACTTAGGCAGAGAAAAACAACAGGTAATGCAGTGTGTGTGGACACACACGTATTTTACAAACATAAATAAAATGGTATTTTATTTATATAGCATGACAATTTTTCTGTTTACCTTCCGGTTTAGATTTACTAAAATACGCCTTATGGCTGAATTGTGAAACTACGTCAAATTATGATTTCTACTGTAGTTATGCTTTTTCTACCAATAACCCCCCGAACAATATTTGATTCACCTAGCCATGCTATCAAGATTTAGTTATTACTGACTATATATATACTTACGACTAACTTATTTTCTACTCAAAAAACAACCCAGTATATGCTCACTCTCTCCCTCTCATACTGTAAAATTCCCCATAATTTAGATTTAGCGCTTTTTTATTGAATTTTCATCATTAATATTGGTGAATTGAAATTAATTAAAATTGAAATATTTTGTCTGTTCAAACTGCTTAACTTAGGTACTCATCCCTTCATCCACGTGGTTATGCCATCACTGTTAACACTTGATTCTGCTGACACACTCCGAATATAAGTTTAGAATGTTATTATTTGTCGGTTACTTCTGTTCGATCACTATAACATGATTGACTGTTATTTTAAATCAAAATAGCAAGATTTACTGGTCGGCCGACCCTAACTAGCTCGAGCAATGTTTTATGTGACCTCGCGAGGTCTGGAGTTCTAAGTCGACTGCCTTACGCTACTCTTAGCGTCACTCCCGCCACAGTTCACCAGCTTGCGCTCTGATTCGTGGATAAAATCACATGACATGGTCATTAGTGAACTTACAGTTTTTTAGACTCGCAATAAATCCAAGACGAACACGCGTTGTGCAATGTGCTGTGTATGTGAAGGGCTACAGTGAGGTACACGCAGACCACTCAAGATTCTGGAGGTGACTTATCATCAAACTCCAAATGCTGATCAAGAAGTGTCGCTTACCACACCTGCGACCTCTACAAGATATGGATAATTTGTACCACAAGTAAATTTATCATGTACTAATTAAATTTTACACCCACTTGTCTGTCACTAAAAGAACTCACTAAAGAAATGTATTTAAAGTATTAATTTAGAGACTTCATTATAAGTAAGGTCATGTTGAACCCATTTTAGAAAATCGTAGGAAGTCTAGTACTTCATAATATATATATATAATATTAAAATCGCTTTGATTTTAAATTAATCTGTTATGATACAAAATGTTGTACTAAACTTAAGTTGATCAATTATTGAAGAATGAAATATAGTAAGAAGTAAAGTTTTAGAGATTGAAGAAGTATTAACTGTGTTAAATGTGCATTAATTAATATTTATAGTAATAATTAAGTGTAACCATGAAATATGATGATATATAATGATATTTAGTTAATAAATCAACTACTAGAAGGTAATGAAGTATTGATTTTATTGCATTGAACCCTGAGATAAACAAAAAACAGTAAAGCATAATAAAATATTGTTATATTTGACGCACACAACTTCGGGCAACCTAAGTTATCTTTATATTTGACGCCGCAACTAGTGTGGCATAAGAAAAATTGTTATAACCTCAATGCAATTTCATAGTTTATAGTAGGCTATATAGTTTTATAAGTAACTGTTATGTAAATGTACATTATTTATAACTATATAAAATCATTTTATTGTGTTTTGCCTACTTCACCCTTAAATCCTATTTTAAGCACTGCTTTTAAAGATATATAATTTCCTTACTTTAATTTAATTAAAATGAACAAAATTATCAAGAGAGTAATTATTGATTAAATATATTCTAAGCATTATAAGCCAAATAGTGTAACAGAAATTATCTTTTTAGCAAAGTAACAGTTTTTTAGAATGTTTTCTCCAATATATACAAGTCCTTAATTTTATAATGTTATAAAAATTTAATTCATAAGCAACCTTTAGAGTAACAGCAATATTTCAAAATGTGTATGGACTCAGACACATTCTGAGTAAAGTTTGCCTTATTTTTCTATTTTAAGATGCCCTTAAATTTGTAATATTTATAGCCTATTAATGATATTAAAAATTTACTTTAAAATAGTTATGAATGAGGTGGCATAATATTTGTATCAATGTTAATTAAAGAATTTTTCTAATCACAAAGAATTTTCAGGTAGAAAAAAAATAGGATTCCTTTACGTTTCTGGCATATCTCTGGCATTGATAAGTAGGTGTGGCCACAACAGTTACTACAAGGCCACTAGTAATTCCAGTTTCTAACAGTAAAGATGAAATCATTTTTTTTTCAGAAAACATGTAGCTAATGCAAAATTTCAAAACAAATAATGCATGGTGTGTATTAAGTACAATTTCAAGAAATTGTGTAATCGCTAAGAAATCAAGAAAGTTTTCAACATATGTATTTCTTCAATTTTGTATTTTGCAGATATATGTATCATTATGCAAACATTTTAACATATAAGCATTTGTATCTTTATATAAATATTTCATGTAGTAATAGACAACTGAATAAAGCAACAGCATCATTATTAACATCACATAAGTCACTCAATTAAGTAATAATCATAACTGGAAAAAAAAGAAAACTATGACTGAAGTTTTTCAACTCATGATAAGTTTGTGAAAAGAACTGTAACTTTAAAGACTGCAAATTTACAAAATTTGCTGTCTGAATGCATTATGATATAAATTGTTAATTTTGAGTACAGCTGTGTATTAATGGAACTGTACTGGTAGTTATTGCCTGCTATAGTTTGTCTGTTAGTTCTGCTAAGCAAGTTTGAAGTATACTTGTTAAAAATTAATCCATTCTAATACTAAAACACTAAAACTCCTTTAATACATAGTACTAAACAAATCCTTTCCTACATGTGTATATGTAGAAATTGAACACACACACACACACACACACACACACACACACACACACACACACACACACACACACACACACACACACACACACACACACACACACACACACACACACACACACACACACACACACACACACACACACACACACACACACACACACACACACACACACACACACACACACACACACACACACACACACACACACACACACACACACACACACACACACACACACACACACACACACACACACACACACACACACACACCAGGGTGGAGCCATTGAGGAGGAAATCGTATAAAATTACCCAGCCCCAATGAAAAAAACAATTTGCCACATTTCCCTGTCGAGGAAAATTATTTTATTTTTATCTGGCAAGCTCAGCTGTATATTTTAAATATTAAAATTTACTTTTAAGAATAAAGAAAAAACTACGTTCTAGAGAAAAATATATTTCTTTTAAAAAGGAAATATGGAAAATGAACATTTTCATCTGAACATTTTAATATATATTACAGATTGAATGTAAAAACGGTTTCCAAGGTTACAGTACAATGAATCCTGTATATTTACAGGATTGTTTTGTATAAATTACTAGTGTGTCAATAATCGATATCACTGTTGTGAATCAAAATTTGTAATTTGTTGGTGTTGAATACATTTTGATTTGTGAAAAATTATTTGTGGTAATGATAAGTAAATGAGGTGTCGACAGTGTTATGAGTGTTTTAATATTTTGATCGCTGGCTAGAAGACAACAGCACTGGCAAGCATGACGGGACAAATTCCACTAACATTAAAAACTAGTGACCAAATTATGTTATAATTTAGTAATTGTGGAGTCCAGGTGAAAAGATGGGAAGAGAACATTTGAAGAACATGACAACCATCAAGGGGAAGGAGCAATTAGAAGAAAAAGTGCTTCCCACAACGGAAACTAAGGCCGACCTGGAGATGCAGCTAGAACAGGCTGTTCAAGAAATGAGTCGGAACAGGACGAATTCTTCATAACTGTTGAAGAAAAGCCTTCCACAAAGGAAATGCAGGTAAGCAATATGTTTAATAAATTAATGGTAGTAATTCAGGCCCAGTCGGAAAAAATCAGCTGCAGTCAAAATGAATATAGACACAATTTCAGGCCCAGTCAGAATGAATTGAGAGACAATTTCAGGCCTAATCAAAATAAATCGCTGTAGTACAGACACAATTACAGGTTCAGTCAGAACAGTCCTCACAAATTCAGACCCAGATACAAGATCTATCAGACAAGGTTATTTGCACAGAATAATTACTGAAGGGTCCAGATGCCAAACGTGGAAATAGGATAGAGAATGTACAAAAACAAATGAACTCCCTTAAATCAGAGTTCAACACCACAGTAAAGAGACAGGACCATGAATTAAGTACCACCAACACCACGGTAAATAGACTGGACACAGAACTAAGTGCCACCAACCAGAAAGTAAGCTGAATAAAAGGACATATTAAGGACAACATTTTACCTCTTCTCCAAACAGGGCCGGCTGGTAGTAACTATAACTTTCCTTATCGGGTTCCAGTAGATCCACACGTGATGAGAGAGAGTTTACTAAAATTTCAAGGTAGGTTGGAGGAATATTTATCATAATTTATTAGGAAATGTGTACCACTACTGAAGCTGAACTTACTCCAGGAAATTTATACTCGGATCTTATCACATCAGTTAAAACGTTTAGCCACCTGCTGGCAGAACATTAAGGGGGTGAGCTTCAGTTGGGTTGACTTTACAAACCATCCTGTTAAGACAAGGTCTGTTGCAGAGGAAGGTAACCACAGAAAATGTTTTAGATGTGGCAAAGTAGGACATTTTAAGGATAAACATCCTATGGAAGAAAACTAGAGCCGGACTCAGTGGAATGATTCATGGTATAACCTGGCAATTGAAGAAATGTCATTTTTTGTTACCAAAGGTGGATTATTTAGGATCTTGACACCTGAGGGTCTGGAAAGGCAGCCAGAGAAGAACAAGGCTATTGAACAAATGGAGAGACCCCTAGTAAACGCCAAATTTGTCAGTTCCTTACAGTTTGTGGGTGATATAGAAGCTTTGCACCACATTTTGAGATGAAAGTAGCACCTCTAACAGACCTGTTGAATAAGAAACATTCTTTCAAATGGACTGAAAAGGATGAAGAAGCCTTCCATAAAATCAAAGAAGCAGTCTACAGTGCTCCTCAACTTACTACAAACAGATGTACCCAGTTGATGGATGGATGATTTTCCAATTCCAGAAGCTTCAACTGGACGAATCCTGATAATATTAAGAACCAAAGTTGCTATGGGTATCCACGATATCTGTTAACTGACAATAGGTGTCAATTCACTTCCTATCAGTGGCAGCAAGCACTAGCAACATGGGGGGATTGAACATTGGACAACCACCATCTACAGCCCAAGGGCAAACCTAACAGAGCGGAAAGTTCAATAGCTGAAGATAACGTTGAGAATCCAATATGACCATAAAACCTGGGACCAATATCTACCTCAGTAACAATTTGCTCTATGCCAGAGAGTCAGTGGAATCACAGGCTATTCACCAGGTGAACTGTTTCTGGGTCGAGAATTGTATAGAACCAGTGACTGGAGGATCAGCCAACCTACAGAAGAAGGTCATGAAAATCCAGAAGCATGGCTGAAATGACATCAAACAGAGGTTGATAAGAAATGAGATAAGACAAGCCTACAGACCCTCAAGGAAGCCAAGAAGTAGCATGTTGAGGAGGAGAAGATATTAAATCCAGAGGACTTAGTATTGCAAAGGAATCACATTCTCAGTAACAAGGCAGATGGATACCATGCAGGGTTATCCCAGAAGTGTGTAGGGCCAATCGAGGTAGATCAGTGCCTGGGAAATGGTGTGTATACAGATATCACGCACTACAACCAAACAACATATTAAATGAACAATTACATTATAGGTCACACATACTTTTCGATACACTGATCCAAACACACAATTTGAACCCCAGCGCCAATTCCCTCCCACCATCAACCCCCACCACACACACCTATAGTCCATAACCATTACTCTGTGAAGACATTCAGTATTTACTCCCACTGAAGAAGACGTACACCACGTTGAAACGTTTATATTTGTGTTGTTGTTTGTATAAATTACTATTGTGTCAATACTTGATATCACTGTTGTGAATCAAAATTTGTAATTTGGTTGGTGTTGTATATATTTTTATTTGTGAAAAGTTATTTGTGATAACGATAAGTAAACGATGTGTTGACAGTGATGTGAGTGTTTTTATTTTTATCACTGCCTAGAAGATGACATACTTGTAGGAGGGGGGCCTGGGGTCTCAGTGTTCAGGGTATATGCATGCTTTTATTATAAATAATAATAATTTTTAACCCTTTCAGTGCCAAATATTTTTGGAATCTTGAAACGGGATTGTAAAGAAGGTTTATAACTTTTTTTTACCAGTTCATATGATTTTCCCTATATGTTTCTAATTAGATATTTTAAAAGACCAAAAATGTAATTTGTTAATTAATTATGAAGCATTGTATACAATTTAAAAAAATAAAAAGTACTTGTCTAAATAGTTTTCCAGTTTCATTTAAAAAATATAAAAAAAAATACTTAGAATGACAAATATTTAGTACTGCAGTTAAATGGAAACACATTGCTGTTCACAAAAATTTGAAGTGTTTATATAAGGAAATGTTAACAAATTTTTTCAAATTTCCAAGTTTGTACAATTTGTTTTGCTATAAACCACCATCAATGTCATGAAATGCTGTGAAAGTATATACCAGAATACAGTGGCGTAGTGTTAAGGGAAGCAAGTGAAGCACTGCTTCAGTAATGATTGGGGACACACTAACTGCAAATATTGAAAGTAAATGTTATTAGTTAATTAAATATAATTTTAAGTAAGCAAAATAAAAATTCACTGCAATTCTCTAACATGACTCCTTAAATTTTTTTTAAATAGACTGACTTCACACGCAGGCTAGGTGAAGCAGGTTTGTCGCAGCTTGAGGTAGCCTGGTGTAGAGAGAGATGCACGCGCACGTAGAGCGAGATAAAAAACCACCACTGCAGTGGTCGTTAACTGATGCTAGCTTCAGTTGAGCTGGACTGCATGGTGTTGAGTTTGGTAGTATTGCTGTGCATGTTACATTTTATTTAGTACCACATTTAAATCATATGCATTTTCCATTTTGGAATTTGAAGTTATAATTATACCTTTTTAAATACTGCATCTTATATTTTATTTACATTGCATTCAACCAATACACATTAAATTTGATGTTATAGTTATATATATTAGAATAGTTTCAGTGTTGGTTTAAATATTTTCTACTCTGTCAGTTTAAATAATAAAAGAGCTTTTGGCAAAACCTTTTTCTTCCCGACTATTTCACGAAAACACTGAAATTATAAAAACTGGTAGGGTGACCCTGGATCTTTCAAACTTAACCCAAGAATCTGGAAAGTTTACTAGGCATTTCCAGAATAGTATGTACAGAAAATTGGCCTGGTGAGTATGAGTGATTGGCTGGTAGTGCAGAACTAAGTGCACTGTTTTGGTGGCATTGTTTTTTGGTTGGAAGGACAGGAACACTACCTGGACCAAGACTGGATTCAAACGTTTAGGAAGCCTAGTTGAATTTATTACTGGCCATGAAATTACTGTGAATCATCTTTGTTCAAAATTTTGATTGCTGCTTACGGTCAAACTAGATTAGAAACTGCGTTAGATGACCAACTTAACTCAGAGATATCGGCTCACAACCAGAAGGTGCAACACAATAGAGTCATTCTTAGGAGACTAATGTGCAATTTTTTTCTAGATAAACAAGAATTAGCATTTCGGGGACACGACAGAATGGAATTTGGGTAATCAAGGCAATTATGTAGAACTTCTAAAGTATACAGCTGAATATGATCCTCTTCTTGTGGAACATATGGAAACATCTACTGTATTTAGGGGACTTTCTAATCGAATACAAAATGATCTCATTTAAGTGGTTAGCTCAGATCTTGCAGTGGCTATAAAAAGTGAAAAGAAAGGAGGCACACTTTGTAGCTTTATTAGTCGATGAAACCACAGATGTTTCAAATAAAGCACAACAGTTCTCAATAGTTTTGCATTATGTGTATAATGGAGAAGTGAAAAAGAGATTTTTAGGATTGACTGACGTAAGGTGTGATCAACATGCCCAGGCTAATTCGACAAATCCTGACTGTAGAATGCAGTAAAAAACTAGTCGCTCAGACTTACGAAGATGCAGCAACAGTGGTAGGAAATATTAATTGTAGTACAGACCATAATTAAAAGAATTAATCCGCAAAGTCTGTTTGTCCATTGCTATGTTCATATTTTAAAAACCTTGTTTTGTCTCAGAGTGTCAGGCATATACCCGAGTGCAAAATATTTTTTAGCATACTTAGTGGTACGCAGCATTTTGTCAAGATCTCTGAAATGAACTAAATTTTTAGATGATTTTGTGCAGCGACAACTTCGCAGTGTGTCCCCAACATGGTGGAATTATTCCTCTAGACTTGTAAATACCATGTAAGCTATAGGAACACAAGTCAATTGTGTGACGTATTCAGTGATATGTTAGATCACCTTGAAGAGATCGAGTCTGATATTTTAGCTCCCATTAGTCAATTTTTGTCAGTGTTAGAGTACTTCAAGTCTGTGTTTGTCTTCATTATTTACGATAAAATATCTTCATATGAAAAAGCACTATGTAGTATTCTTCAGAGTCAAGCCAGTGACATTTTGTACTGTCTAAAGAAAGTTGCAGAAACTCAGTAAAGTATAGCATCTCTTCATTATGACTTTGGAGACATTTTTCAGCAAACTCTGTCTGTAGTAGAGGAACCTTCAAAGAGAAGGAATGTGAACTACAAGCATATATATTGTGAAGTGCTTGATAAAATTGACAATCACCTGTATACACGCTTTCAAGATTATCCGAAACCCCAGTTTTTATACTTGTTTTCAAATGAAAAATATGGGCAGTATAAGAACGATTTTCCTAAAGTCCTTTTCAAAACTGTTTGGAAGTAAATGGAAAAAAATTTTCCAGTGTGCGTTTAAAAAACAAACTTATTGTGTTGTATTAAGCAGTGGAGAGTTTGAAGGGAAAATAATATTTGATCTTTTAAAGCTTTTAAACTATAATACAATATTGAAAACTAGTTAAAATTTGTATATTTAAAGAAAACGTGTTTACATACAGGAAAATTATTAGTATCATTTAACAATGTATTGGTGTGTTCATTCATAAAAAAGTTGATATTTTACCACTACATATGTGTTATTACAGTATTTATATTTATAGACCTATGTGTTTTAAAAAATCCTCTTCAAGTTAAAGCTATGCCTGTTTTTTAAAGCGTTAGTAACTCTGTGTTAGAGATGTTGAGCCGTGGGGTATATGTGCTCTATGTACCTGCATTGAACTTAATATTTTATCATGCTATAAAACATTAAGATATTAGACTTGATAATGGATCTTATTATCTTATACCTAAAATAAAATCATAATCCTGTGTACCACCTACTAACATAAAAACAGTTTAGGTCTGTTAACATAAAATAAATCTGGTCCATTAAAAGTGGTTTTGGATGTCATAGCGTAATCATTCTTTATTCTTGTTCACTCAGATAATGCTGGTCTGGACTGTACTGTGTAGGTAGTTAGGTATCTCTGGCTATTAATAGATGGCTTTGTATAGACTTTAATTAATCTTACCAGAAAACCTGTGTTATCAAATAATGTCATTACTCAAACAAAAAATTTAATAAATTATTATTATTATTATTATTTTGATTTTATTGTTGTGCATGTGTGTGTGTGTGTGTGTGTGCGCGCGTGTGTGTGTGTGTGTGTGTGTGTGTGTGTGTTATGTTTAGTCATTCACTGATGTACATTACATATTGGTGTTTGTGTGCATGAATTTGAACTATTATGTTTTTAATGGTTCAAAACTAAAAAAGCCATTACAATGATGACTGTGAGGACAGATGTGTCAGGTATACAGAATGTTGTAAAGTATTCTTCTTGGATTTACTTTTGTGCCTCTAATTTCTGACTCAAGAGATTTGTTTCTGCCCTTACACATATCACTTCTAGCCAAAAGCATGCACTTGAATCAACAGAGCTAGAAACTGAGATAAAGAAAACAATTCTTGTTGTCACGTTCATGCTTGTGAGTATGTCCATAATTATGCTAGTCGCTAGAATCATATGTGTGAATGGATGCACAACATATTGTTTGCACCAATTTTGTTTACATTTAAGAAAATTTTGATATTTTGAGACAGAAAGGAATCTTACGTTTATGTGTAATATTACTAAAAGAAGATGTAGATTTGTAAGTTACATGAGATAAAGTCATATAAGAAAGGGGATCTGTTTATCTCTGGAGGTGGTGGGCTACAGATGGAAACTGAGGCTGGAATATATGAATGAGTGTTGTAGAAAAAGGATATGGAAAATAGATAAAAGTGAAGAGATCAGCAGATAATACATAAAAGGATGTAGGGAAGAAATACTGTAAGAGAAACTATATTGACAACAGTAGTTTGATGGATACTGAGGAGAAAAGACAGTGCTGTAGCTAGGCAAAGGTCAAGGGGCATGTGTCCTGAGTGCCAGCTATGGCGTTATAGTAGAAGCATTTTTTTTATACTAAATGAACTTGGCATTTATAACATGTCATGAGAGTTGTATGGCTTGGGGCTTTCTAGGTATCTTGTAGATTAATGCACAATGTGGTGTAATTTAGGAAGAAATGGAAAGCAATTATAACTACTTTATTATTCAAAATGTAGTAAAATAATTTATACTTACTTAGCAAACTAAAGATTATAAAATTATACTAATTATCAAAAAATTATAGAAAGTAGATGGGTGCCACTAAAGTTGAGGTAGTTTGCAAGAAAACAGTACATAGGTTTATTTGTATTTAATTGTTCTTAGGCACTACACATAAATGTTTTGTTTTATTCAGTGTAAACTGGATCTCGAATCGGTTGTCATTTTTCACTATTCCTTTATTTTAATATTAGACATGCGAATTTTATCCTTTATAGTAAATAGGGACTTTATTACTTTATAAATATTGTTACGACGGTCTCCCGGATCATCGTATGGTACAGTGGAAACAAAATACAGACACCAACGAAGTCACTAATTGCCAGGTTTAGTTAGTCACAAATAACAATGTGAAATCAACAAAGTACTCTCATACAATAATTCAAGTTAAAATTGTCCACACGAAATACTAATGTTACATGTAAGAGTTACGCACTAATTGTAACACAATAGTCACTTTCCACTAATCACTTGTTCCGCACTAAAGAAATCGCCCACAGTAACTAACTTCTAAGCCGGCCGCTGTTGCTTATATATAGGTCCCACAGATGTTCCAGAATAATTTTCCATTTTTTTGGCAGCGTGCCAGAATAATTTACATAGTTAACAAATACTCGAACAGTGTAGAGGGTACTGAACTGCGCGGCTTTGACCCAGACACTGCATCTGCTCGGCTAGCCGAGAAACGTGTACAACTTTCACATAACTGCACCTGCCGACTTTCCGAGAGCGATACGTAATTTCGTAGCATTGCCCCCTCCTTAAGCCTGTTCATCCCGAATTGGCAAACTGTCTCTGAAATAATACTTGGCCAGGCGATCCATGTGGACGGCCTTGAATTTCCGATGTCCTTTCTGTTGAGTCTCTTTTTTACAGTGTAAGGTCCTTCCCAGTTAGTTTGAAGTTTAGGTGAGGGACCACGATGGCGCTTTGGGTTGTACAACCAATCCTGATCTCGGAAGTGATCTCCTTCTTGAAAACCCACACTATTGCTGCGAATGTCATACCGAGTTTTCATTTTTTCTCTGGCTGACTTCATCCATCCTTTTATCAAGCGATTCATTTCTCGCAGATGCTTTTCTAATTCCGAGGAATAGTTCTGCGGCTCTTTGAACTGAGTCTCAGGTGATCCGAAAATCAAATCCCCAGGAAAACGAATCTCCCACCCAAACACCAATTTTGCTGGAGTCGTGCCGGTTGTGTCGTGTACTGATGACCTATACGCCATTAGGAATAATGACACGCTGGTCCCAGTCTGTTTGGTTCTAAGCAGCAACCTTCGAAAGATGCTGCTCAAGTGTCCTATTGAACATCTCGACCATTCCGTCGTACTAAGGATGGAGAGGCATTGTCCTGCTCTTTCGAATTCCGAGTAGATGGTATAGTTCTTTAAACACTTTGACTCGAAATTCCTTCCTCGAACCGTATGGAT
Organism: Magicicada septendecula; assembly: GCA_034769895.1. Lineage (NCBI taxonomy): Eukaryota > Metazoa > Arthropoda > Insecta > Hemiptera > Cicadidae > Magicicada > Magicicada septendecula. The sequence continues at coordinate 180,375,719 of CM068376.1, read as the reverse complement.
TTCCATGGTGACTCCATAACGGCAACAGAAGTTGTGAATTAACGCTTTTGCCACAGTGGTAACTTCCTGATTTGGAATTGCATAAGCTTCCACCCACTTAGTAAAATAGTCACATATAACCGTGATGTACCGGTTTCCATCGTCAGTAACTGGGAAACGTCCAGCAATGTCTAAGGTAATTCTCTTGAATGGCAGTCCAACGTTATACTGTCTCATTTTCCCCCTGCTTCTGGTTTGTGGGACATTACTGGCAGCACACGTTTCACACGTCCGACACCATTCCTGTACGTCGTGGCAAAGATGAACCCAATAGAATCGCTTCCGTATTTTGTCAAGGGTTTTGTTAACGTCAAGATGACTTCCAGAAGCTCCATCATTCATCTCCTTCAAAACAAACTGCACTTTACTTCGGGGAACTGTCAGCTGCATTACCACGTCTCGTCCATCAGGACTTTCCCAAGACATTTTCAGCAATGCGTTCTCCAAGGTTAGAGATTCCCATTGTGCCCAGTAGCTCTTCAGGACTTCGGAACCGTGGCAGACATCTTGCCAATCCGGGTGGCGACCTTCCTCTTTTGCCGTCAAGATTGGTCCAATGTCTTCATCACTCATCTGTTCTTATCCAAAATCTTGTGTCGTCCAGCCGTCTGCCAGGAAATCTACCGTGATGGCTTGAACATGTTCATATGCGTTCTGTTCTTCCTTTCTGCGGCAATGTCTGCAATCGTCCGAGCACGGTATTCGGGACAAGCCATCTGCATTACCATGCAGGTGCCCCCGCCGATGTTGTATCTTGAAATTGTACTCTTGCAGACTTTCGAGCCACTTTGCCAACTGCTCTTCCGGATTCTTAAATCTCAAGAGCCATGCAAGCGCGGCATGGTCGGTGCGTAGTGAAAACTCCCTCCTATAGAGGTATTTATGGAAGTGTTCCAAAGCTCGGACGATAGCCAGCAACTCTATTCTTGTAACGCAATAATTTCTCTCTGGTTTAGAAAGCGTCTTGCTGTAATACGCTACTACTCGTTCTTCACCGTTTAGCACTTGAGACAAAACTGCTCCTAGACCAGTATTGCTTGCATCTGTGTCTACGATGTACTTTCCTTCGGAAGCTGAAAAAGCAAGAATTGGCTGCTAACATAATGCAATTTTTAAAGTCTTGAATGCTTGATCACACTCTTTTGACCATTGGAAGGTTCGTTTATTTTCCGTTAGCTCATGTAGTGGTTTAGCAAGAGTAGCGAAGCCTTTTACAAAACGCCTGTAATATTAGTTTAACCCCAGGAAATGTCCGAACTTCGTGTTTACTCTTCGGAACTGGCCAGTCTCTTACGGTGTCTACTTTATTGTGATCCATACTAACACCTGCTGCCGAGACCAGATGGCCCAGATACTGTACATCCTTCTGGAAAAGGGAACACTTCTTCGGGCTCAGCTTCAGTTGGGCTCTCTTCAGTCCGTGAATTCTAGTTAGAACCTCCCTAAGGTTTTCTAAAAGGTCTTTAAAAGTTCTTCCGATAACTATGACATCGTCTAAATAAACGAGGCAAGTTTCCATGTCAGGCCTCGAAGGACCAGAGATATATCAAGCTTTCAAACGTTGCCGGTGCATTACAGAGTCTAAATGGCATGACGCTACATTGGAATAGGCCACTTGGGGTCGAGAAAGCTTTTTTTCCTTGTCTTCTTGATGAAGACCCACTTGCCAATATCCACTCTTCAGGTCCAACGTGGAGAACCGCTGAGCTCCAGATAGCGTGTCGAGTGTATCGTCAACGCGAGGTAGTGGATAGCAATCTTTCTTTGTAACGTTGTTCAACCTCCGGTAGTCTACGCAGAAACGTAATTCACTGTCCTTTTTCGCTACCAGCACTACCGGAGAAGACCAAGCACTTGACGGAGGCTTGATTATTCCCTCTGTCAACATGTCTTGTACTAACCAAGAGATTTCCTCTTGCTTAGCTAATGGAGATCTTTAAAGACGCTGGCGTATCGGTGTTGTATTTCAGTATTGATGCGATGTTGTATAAGAGAGGTTCTTCCCAATGACTGACCCCGAACTGCAAAAGAATTTTTAAATTCATTTAAAAAGTGTCTTGAGTTCTTTACGTCACTACTTGAGAGATCGTCAGTGATCTGTTCAACAGTTCCTAAATTTCCTCTGGTAATTCTGAAGTGTCCGAAGCACTGGATCTCCGTTTCGTCATTCCGGCTACCCAGGACACAGGAGACATTTTACCTAGGTGCGTATTGCTTTGTAAAGTGAAAGCCTGATCCAAAATATTCGCCACTGTACACTTGCGGTTTCGACTAATTTTATTAAACGTCTGACAGTATGCCCGGTGTGCAGACTTCCCGGGGTTCGAATATAGAGAACTGGTCGTTACCTATTATTTACCTCGTTTCTAGCTATGATGATTTTTTCGGATTTTTGCGGGATAGTTACGGCCACATGTTTGTCACGTCAATTGATTTTTCTAACGTATTTGTTGTGGAGAATATTACCTCTTCATTTTCGATTCTCAAAATGTTGTTTTTGAAGTTGACTATAAAACCGTACGCGTTCGTAATGTTGACCCCAAGAATTGCTTCATCCATAATGTCTGTAACAAGTACCTGGTGATCAAACTCAAGTCGACCGATGCGTAGGTGTATCTTCACTTTCCCAATCACTTTTACAGGCTGTCTGGTAGCTGTTCTCAAATTGTAAGAGCATCAGATTGGCTTGAGATGTTTCACTTCATCAGGGCACTTAATGTAGACTGTGGCACCTGTGACACTTGTAATCGAGGTCGGCCGTTCTTGAACGAATCCGGCAACCATCAAACTCCAGCTATTTTTCTGAAGTGTAGAAATTGCTTATTGTCTAAGGGCTTCGTTCCTCCAGTTAGTAAGCAAACGCCCCATTGTTCCGATACTGCTCGTTTCCCTGCTGCTGAACTCTGGACCGACAATCTCATTGTAGATGTCCAGGTTTCCCACATAGATAACACTTCGGTCTTCCATCCTTTCTTAGTTTATTCTGTGGCGCCGACCGTTGGGTCTCTGTTCCTTGTTCTTCCTCTTAATCGTCTGTGCCGTCGCGATCTTTTAGCGCACGCACTTAATGATTTGCCCAACCAGACGCTGACTTGGCGGCCTCAAACTATAAGCATGTACCAGGGCGTCCGCACTATTCTGGTGTCTTGCCATTCGTAACACTTGTTGTTCACTATCAGTAAATGTTTGCATCGCAAAGATTCGGAAATCTTTTGGTGTTTCAGTCTAATCAGTCTGTCGATGCTTGCTTCAAACTCTTGAAGACTATCCCAGTAATGTTGTCGCTTTGTTCTCAAATGAGTTTAGTACACATCTCGTAAACGTTTATCACCATACCGTAATTCTAAAGCTTTTATCAATTCAGCATAGGTGTCTTGGCTGTCAGAGGGGACTTTCTGTAGTAGCTCTGCCGCAGGTCCTTTTAAAGTGAGAATGAGTGAAACTGCCTTCTGTTTCTCCGTCCAATTATTTGCGCATGCAGCGGGTTCAAATTGTCCAGTGAATGCTTCCATCAAATGTGGAATACGTCGTCCAGTGAATGCTTCCATCAAATGTTGGGGGCTTGACATGAACTGCCCCAACAACGGGTAAAGTGACTTTCTTTATTGTCTTATTTTTTGAGTCATTTTCTGGCTTCACCATTAGTACAGTCTGTTCAGAAATTTTTTTGAAACGCATGGTTGTATTTTCAGTCTCCTCTACTTCAGATATTTTATTTGACATGGATTCTTCTACGTCAGATACTTTTGTAGACTTAGCTTCTCCCACACTTGAGATAGATTTTTCTACTTCAGTTATTCTTAATGTCACTGATACTTGTACCTCCGATATTATAGTAATTAAGCTTACCTCATAATAGACGCAGCTCTGCAGCGGTATGTTCTTGCATCTGCTTTTGGTCCTGTATCAGCGCTTTGATGTCAACTTTTCACGCTTACGTTCTTCTTTTTGTTGCTCTTCAGTTTCCAGCATTAGTGCTTTTTGCCGTTCTTCAGCCTCTTTTCTATTCCCTGTGTACGCTTCTTGTCGTCGTCGTTCCTCTGTCTTTTCTGCCTCTTGTCGTCGTTCTGCTGTTTGTTGTTCCTGTGTTTGCCGTATCAGCGCTTGGAAAGCTTCCATCATCTGACTGGTATCCATGTGTACAGATTAATTACAACGTACACAAACTCTTCTACTCTTCTACAAAGTGTCCTCTGTTTCGACCGTTAAAGGTTCTGTCGCACTTCAGACCCATTGTTACGACGGCCTTCTGGGTCGTCGGATGGTATAGTGGAAACAAAATACAGACACCAATGAAGTCACTAGTTGCCAGTTTTAGTCAGTCACAAATAACAATGTGAAATCAACAAAGTACTCTCATACAATAATTCAAATTAAAATTGTCCACACGAAATAATAATGTCACTTGTAAGAGTTCCGCACTGATTATAACACAGTAGTCACTTTCCGCTAATCATTTGTTCCGCACTAAAGAAATCGCTCACAGCAACTAACTTCTGAGACGGCCGCTGTTGCTTATTTAGGTCCTCAGATGTTTCAGAATAGTTTTCCATTCTTTTGGCGGCGTGCCAGAATAATTTACTTAGGTAACAAACAGACGAACAGTGTAGAGTAGAGGGTATTTTACTGCGCGACTTTGACACAGACACTGCACCTGCTCGGCTAGCCGAGAAACATGTACAACTTTCACGTAACTGAACCTGCCGCTCGAGAGCGTTAAGTATTTCATAACAATATAGTATAAAGTTAATTTTATTTTGAAAAATTATTATGAATTACTGGCCTATTTTGTATTAGTAAAATTCATGTATGAAGGTTGGACTATTCAGCATAATTTCAGCATTACTGAATCTATGATTTTTGTTTGATTTCCTCGCTTAATCAGGTACTGGTTTTACTACTCATTTTTGACATAATAATTACTTGACTATGGAAAATCACACAATTATAAAAAGGCTAAATAACGTAAGTCACAGTAATTAATATTATATAATAATAGTACAAGCATGTGAATCAGGTGAGGGGAACAAATCAAACTATTTGTAATCATCAAGCGAATTTTAGATGCTCTTACTTAATATATTTAGAATTTTTTCACATTGCTGTGTTGAGTATTTTGTGCTAATAATACCTACTTAATCTTATTGTTTCATTAACCGCCTCTAATGAACAAATATTTGAGTGCAATTCACATAGGCAATTACATGCTACCCCTGAAGTGGAACTGTCCAACACAGCTTTGTATTAATTCTGTGATTGTCTTGATGTTCACCCAACACTTTGGCTACAATTGTGGTAGCCCATCTTCACAACACGTTCAATAGAGACACTGAAGATCAATTACCACAGCTGTAGCAGAAACATCTGTCTGCAGTCAGAAAGAAAGACCACAGCCTTAACAACTGGAAAAACAAAACAAAGACAAGATTAAACTTTGGCCATGAAAAACTTACAAAAATTATTAACTTTTTAGGTCCACTGAGACTCGAGCTATTATTAGATAAATCAGTGTCTTCATTTGTTGAATACAATTGATTTATAGTTTTTTATTGATTTAAACTATACGTATTATAGTCACAAATTTGTTTAACAGATTGAATCAACGTCTTTGTTTCACAGGAAACGAATAACAGAAACATTATTTGTGTGAAACTCATTTTGATTTATTTTATTTATATTATATTACAGTTTGCTTATCATTGCTTTATATTAAAAACACTTTACTATTTAAAATACTGACTTCAATGTTCATTTTTAATATTAATTTAGTATGGCTTTTTACAGGAGAACTTTGCCTTGAATCAATGTTTTATTATCTTAATCACTTTTCTTTTCATCCAGTCATTATGTGTATAAGTGCATATTTTGTACTTTGGTAGAAAAATCATAGTAATAAATTGAATTATAGCGCTACTGTCCATTTTAAAACAGTTGTAACTGATCTGAAATGAAATTTTGCCTAATAAGTAAATATGCTTAATGCAAAAGTTAAAGGCCTGTTACTTCATTAACATAATTTAAAAAAACACCATTTATTGAAAAAGTCAATAAAAGAATCCATTAAACCTGTTACCAATGATTATTGAAACCAAAAACTGAAAAAAAATTCAATATTTAAATCTGTCGTTTTATTGGCCTCAAATATTAGTTGTGTTAATTATAGCTGACCTGCATAGTCAGTCTTCCAGAAAAACTATATAAGCTCTCAAATATCAATGGGATTTTTGTTTGTAAGTCTGAACGTTTTATTGGGTCAATCACTTGGGTTGGGTCATAGTCATTTGTCTCGTCATAGTCATTTTATTTTCATTTGTTAAACATTTAATATAGTTGATTCATAGTTTTTTCCCTGGTATTGGGGTGGCTTTTTGTGTTTGGCTTTTTGTGGCGAAAAACAGACTTCAAAACAGAGACAACAAGACCGTGAAAGAAGAAATTAAAAACTGTAATGTGAAAATTATTATAAAGGGAAATGGAAGCACTAGAGTTGAAAATTACTATCTTGGGATATTTTAATGCTACAAAAAATGTCTCTATTTTCGTTAAAGTGTAATTTTTTATACTGTAAAATCAACTTGAAAATATAACACAGTAGCACCTTTTGCAACCCTGAGCTTCCTTTTGTTAGTTTTGTAATATGATTCTGTACAATACTGCCAAACAGATCTATTTCATATAAAATTAAAGGAGCTGACTTATTTACTTTAATACACGTGAGCAACTAATCCTATCTGGCTACAGTAGGTTACTGTACTGCAACTTTATTTGTTGCTGTAAAACAATTATAGGCGTACATTTGATTCCAAATTGCCAAGAACTTTTAAAATAACGGAAACCGTAATTATCCAATGCTATAATGTCCTATTTATTGTACAGTGAACGAAAATGTATATCTCAGCTTTTACAAGAAGCGATAACATTTCTTTTGTCTTTGCTTCGTTGTGCGATAGAAACGAAACTAAACAAAATGAAAATATCGGTATGGAGAACCATGCATGACTTCCATGTTCTAAGATTTATATTTAAAATCATATTCAAAATGAAATATTTCCATAGAAACTACTTCTTTCTACTTATTGCTTCAGCCTTAACCACAGTACTGTGGTCACTAACGTATACCACCTCACGTTTTCGCACTCGATTTTCACCGATGATGGCAGTCGATGGCACTGCCAAAAGTCTGGTTTTGCAGAAAACATTGGACTACGGCTAAAGAGCCCGGGAAGCAATTTTAACAAAAAACTACTTCTTTGTTGCCGATAACGTAGTAAACATATAAAAAATTCTCCCCTCCACCTTCAACTATAATTTTTAATAATAGGAAATTACCCCCACCCCGTTCACCTAACCTCTTCATTTATAGATATTTCATCTACGTTTCTACAGTGGATTACTATGAGCTTCTTATCAGGATACTTTATTTATAAAAATTAAGTACTTTACTCTTGTCAAATCATAAAATGTTTCAGGTAAACTACCCCTTTCTCTTAACCGATCTTCTCCAAAATCAATAGACCTTCCGTCCTCTACAATTCAGGGATGCATGCAAACAAATATTTGATTCTGTTTGAATGTGCGGCAGTTATCGTTCGTCATGGAAACATTTCTCTTGTTACAACATAAAATGTTGCAGGTAAACTACCCCTTTCCCTTAACCGATCTTCACCAAAATCAGTAGACCTTGAGCTCTCTGCAACTCAGGAAAGGGTGCAAAAAATTATTTGATTCTCTTTGAATTTTCGGCAGTTATCGTTCGTCATAAAAAAATTACCCTTTTTAAAACATAAAACGTTGCTGATAAACTACCCCTTCCCTTAACCCATCTTCAACAAAATCAACAGACCTTGAGCTCTCTTTAGTTCAAAAAGGTATGCAAAAACCTAGTTGATTCTGTTTGAATTTACGGCAGTTATCGTTCGTCATATAAAAAATTATCCTTGTTAGAATATAAAATGTTGCTGGTAAACTACCCCTTTCCCTTAACCGATCTTCAACAACATCAATGGGTATTGAGAACTCTACAATACAGGGCTGTATGCAAAACATCATTTGATTCTGTTTGAATGTGCGGCTGTTATCGTTTACCATAGAAAAAAATTACCCTTGATAAAAAACCGTTGCAGGTAAACTACCCCTTTCCCTTAACCGATCTTCACCAAAGCAACAGGTCTTTAGTACTCAACAAATCAGGGCTGTATGCAAAAACTTATTTGATTCTGTTTGAATTTGCGGCTCTTATCGTTTGCCATAGAAAATACCCTTTTAAAACATAAAACGTTGCAGGTAAACTACCCCTTTCCCTTAACCGATCTTCACCAACACCAATAGGTATTGAGAACTCTACAATACAGGGCTGTATGCAAAACATCATTTGGTTCTGTTTAAATTTGCGGCTGTTATCGTTTACCATAGAAAAAAATTACCCTTGATAAAATACCTGTTTAAACTTTGTACTTGTTTATCAGCTGTACGCGGTGTACCGCCGCAATGCGGCACGCGCGGATGACGTCACGCGCTTATCAAACGCTGCAGCCGGTCCTCACCGCCGGCTACAGGCAAGTTTAGTTTAGTTTCTAACAAGGCTCCGAGCGCATCTCTCGTTAAACACTTCTCTTCCAGCCGCGGCTTCTGGATATTTTTTAATATGCATTCATAAGATTCTATTTAATTCAATTTACCTGCGTCCATCTACAATGGACCACGATTTCATTCAAAATTAATTTTCGGGCGTTATTGCCCCAAATGCATCCGCACGTGCCGATCATAACTAATAATTAAAATTGTCAATAAACGCATGTTCAATATTCGCAATACAGTCCACTTCTTTCTAATGCAATCCAGCCTTTCCCGCTTAGCGTCTTTGGAATAACTCGCGATTATTCAAGAGCTTCCAAACCGCAACATTTTTGGTCCTCCGGGCCGGATTTCATATTTTTGGCCCAAAAACGAAAACGTTTTTGGTCACCACGGGACGGATTGCTCATGTTTGGGTCCACAAGCGACAGCATTTCTTTATACGCATCATTTCTGGACCAACCGATCTGAATTTAATCACGCCCTACGGGCATCATTCTCGTCCTGAGCGACACCATTGTTGTGAATCACGTCGCAGTCATCTCGACAAGATTCGGCCAAGCGGTAGACCAGAGACGACGGGACAAAGCAGGACAGCATTTGCGAGGTCATCAAAAAAGATTCCACAGCTTTAATTCATGGAGGGTACAACATGAGGCGTCATCTGACCAGCAGAGACAGGAGGTGTAACAGCTCCAAACGGGATCGAAGCCAGCTTCATCACGAATGGATCGACGGCCACGTGACTATAAACTTTACCTATATTTGATGTTTAATAATATTTCACTTTAGTGGTTATTTCTTAACACATTTGTATAAACGAACACCGTCATTACACAATACAAATTAATAAATGGTTGGCAGCTCATTATCAGTTAAAACTTTAAAGATAAAGATATACTTTGTTACCATTTAGATTCATAATTTTAATAATTTAATTGCCAACAAAGCTTGATTAGTTAGAGAGAGTAAGTTTATGTTCTAAACAACGATCGCTAGCTACCGAAACGTATTCAAATTAATTCAAAATTAAGTTTGTGGTTCACATGCTCTATGCTCAATTTCTTTCTAAATATTTTTCCTTTTTTCTCTTAAATTGTAATAATGGCCGATGTAAGGGCTCTAATAAAAAAACGAGGCACAATTAAAGCCTCAATATCCCGAGTAAATACTTTCACGGATAACTTCGATTTGTTAACCAGCGATCCTCATGCGCTGAAAATAAAACTGCGTCATTTGATGGAATTATCCACAAAATATGATGAGATACAGTCACAAATCGAAGCTGAGGAAGCGGACGTTGCTTTAACGAGTGATAGAGTACAAACGGAGGACGATCTCTGTACTATAGAATGTAAATTGCAACACCTGCTGGAGCAAGCTGAGCATATGAACCAAAAACCAGTAATTAATGCTGAAAGTAAACAGTCTAAAACACCCCCCATTCAATTGGAACCAATAAAATTACCACGGTTTGCGGGTAGTATTGTTGAGTGGCAACATTATTACCATATTTTTCTCGAATTAATTCACGTCAGAACAGATCTGACGGATATACAGAAACTTCACTATTTGCACTCGTCATTACATGGCGAGGCTCTTAACGTAATAAAATCGTTGCCAATCACTCATGAGAATTACGCGGTGGCTATCGATCTGTTGAGGAATAGATATGACAGTAAGCTAATTGTTTCCGCCCATCACGTGTGGAATGTCCTGGACGTACCATTAGTTCAACTAGAATCCCAAGTTAGCATATCGCAATTTATTGATCAAATCTCTGCCAATATAAACGCTTTAAATAATCTCAAACTGCCAGTCAACACGTTCGAAATTATTGTCGTAAATTATTTAACCAAAAAACTTGATAATTACACTTTACGTTTGTGGAAAGAGAGTTTGTCGGAGCATAAGTTCCCTGATTTTAATAATTTTATAAATTTTCTAAATTCACGAAGAAAATTACTGCAAAATCTCGATAACGCGACTAGCCCAACGAGCAGGTTGAACAAAAGCGATAAGTCTCCTTATCGCAAGGCAGTTAAACAGATAAGCACTCCAAAGGGCGCATTCCACTCACATATTAGAAACAATTTATGCAGGCTGTGTAACGGTGGACATAGACTTAGCGACTGCCTACAATTTACATCGCTGTCTATCCCTGACAGAAAAGACGTGTTAATAAAAAACAAACTTTGCCTAAACTGCCTCCGTTCGGGACACGAAAGCTCAAAATGTCCCTCAAAATTCTCATGCAAAAAATGTTCTAGGCGTCACCACACCACGATTCATGTCCCCAACAGGGACGCAACTTCTGTTAACAACCAATGTTCACTGAAATCACAGACCAATAAATCGGTATTGTTATCTACCGCCGTCTGTATGACCTACAATAAGGTCGGCAAAAAATTTCCCGTTAGGATATTACTGGATTCCGGTTCTCAAGCGAACTTTTGCACAATGGATTTCGCCCGCAGAATGGGCCTCCAATTGGTTAAATCGCAACTGCCCATCACGGGTATAAACAACTCGCTTTCCCAGGCTGACTTCAGTACTAATGTAAGGCTACATTCACGCTATAAACCCTTCACGTTAAACGTACATTGTGCCGTATTACCCAGTATAACTAATAACTTACCGGCGGAGTCGTTCAATCTTGCCTCTTTGAATTTACCCAAGCGCATATTCTTGGCGGATCCTCATCTACATTGCTCGGCGCAAGTCGATATATTAATCGGCGCTCAATATTTTCTCCAACTAATTGAACCTATGAAATTTACACGCGGACCACACTTTCCTATAATTCAGGAAACCAAATTAGGATTTATTTTGGCCGGTGACTTACCCTTCAACGTCGATATAACTAAAACAGTTTCTTCCTTTATGGTCTGTAAGGATGATAATCAGATTTCCTCGCAACTAAAAGAATTTTGGAAGTTGGAGGAGATCTCTAATCGCGAAGCCCGATGTGAGGACTCGCCGTGTGAAAAACATTTCGTGGAAACCACTAGCCGTAACCGCGATGGGAGATTCGTGGTATCCCTGCCCCGCAGATCTGATAAATTTCATTTGGAAGCTTCTCTCCGCGGAGCCATCCGCAGATTCCAATCGTTAGAGTTCAAGTTCAAGCAGAACCCTATCCTTTATAAGGATTATAGCGAGTTCATGAGTGACTATCTGAAACTTGGCCACATGTCGCCGCTTAATGAATACGATCTGTCGCTTGACAGGTCAGAGATCTTTTATCTGCCCCATCACGCAGTCTTCAAGGACTCTAGCTTAACCACTAAATTGCGCGTGGTATTTGACGCCTCCGCTAAAACCACAAATAATTTGTCTCTTAACGATACTTTAATGGTCGGTCCTACGATCCAGCAGGGTCTGTTTTCGATAATGATTCGGTTCCGTACCCACCGATACGTACTTATTGCGGACATAGAAAAGATGTATCGCCAGATCATTGTTAATCCCAAGGATTCAAACCTGCAACGCATCGTTTGGCGTGATGCGCCGCACAAGGAATTGCGACATTACGCGTTAAGGACGGTTACATACGGCACTGCTAGTGCCTCCTTCCTTGCTACACGTTGTCTGGCTCAGATAGCCTCCGAAAATGAACCCGACTACCCTACAATTGCTAAGGCCATAGCAAATGACTTTTACGTAGACGATCTCATAACGGGTTCGGATGATCCGAACGGCTTAGCTGAAATGAAATGCGAGATCGTGAAGTTGTTGAGTAGGTATGGTTTTACGTTGCATAAGTGGTTCTCTAACCACCATAAGATTATGACCCTTCGCGCCCAAGTAACCCGTGACTTCAGCAAAGGTCAAAACGTGCGTACATTGGGAATCCAATGGAACGTTGAAAGGGATAACTTTGTATACACCGTTAGGAGTGATAATAATTTAACCGTGTTCAACAAGAGAAGCGTGTTGTCGATCATCGCCGGGATCTATGATCCATTAGGTTTGATCGCTCCCATCACATTTTACTGCAAGCATTTCGTGCAACAGTTGTGGTTGGCGGGCACAGATTGGGACGCACCCCTATCTGGGTCATTAGCCAATCAATGGTTGGAATTATACGCTCAATTAGTCTCCGACACTCATTTTGAGATTACGAGGTCGGTTAAGAGTTCGAACAATTACCCAATTAGTTCATTACAGCTGGACGGATTCGCCGACGCTTCGGCTAAAGGTTACGCGTGTTGCATTTATGTGCGGGCGGTCTATTCGAACGGCGCCATATCATCAAACTTGTTGTGTGCTAAATCTAGGGTCGCTCCGCTGAAACAGATAACGCTACCACGACTTGAGCTTTGTGCTTGTTTATTGTTGGCGCAATTAACGTCCAAAGTTTTAAACGCCATCAATTACAATGTTGACGGAATATATCTTTATTCGGACTCCATGATAGCGTTGTTCTGGATACATCAGCAATCTTCCCGTTGGAAGGTATTTGTGGCCAACCGTGTCGCGGAAATACAGCGTCTTGTTAGCAGCAGGGGTACTTGGCGTCATGTAGTATCAAATGACAACCCTGCCGATATCTTATCGCGCGGTTGCCTCCCTCGTAGCTTGCACTGTCATACTCAATGGTGGCATGGTCCCTCCTGGTTAGCGCATGAGTCAGCTTCATGGCCGGTCAGCGCGTTCGACATTAATACTCCCTGTATTTTTCCCGACCTTGAGGAGGAACGTCGCAAGCAGGTTCAAGCCTCACTAATTGTCGCATCCTCAACACATAGTTATGTTGAAAATTATTCATCACTTACGAGGCTTATTCGCGTCTTCGCATATTGCCGTCGATTTTTTTCGCAATTCTAGGCTCGCGGCTGTTGATAGAGACACGTCCTTTTTGTCGTCTCAGGAATTGTCAGACACGCTCTTGACTTTTGTCCGGCAATCTCAGCAGTTGCATTTCGACATAGAAGTTATGGAACTTGAGGCACGCCGGTACCTTCCTCGCAGTAGTAAAATTCTTGCTCTCAACCCATTCCTGGATGAATCGGGCATTTTAAGAGTGGGAGGCCGCTTGCAATTCTCCCCACTTAGCTATGAGAGTAAACACCAAACAATTTTGCACCCGCACTCTCATCTCACGAGATTAATAATTGAACACGAACACATCCGTTTGTTGCACGCTGGAGTGCAATCAACTCAAGCTTCGCTTAGGCGAAAGTATTGGATCATACACGACAAATCCTATATCCGCTCAGCGATACATAAGTGTGTCACTTGTTTTCGTTTCCGGGCTAAAGGCGCGAATCAACTACTAGGTCAGTTACCCCCTTCATGGGTCACGCCTTCTAGACCATTCTCACAGTCGGCCGTGGACCGGTCCTGTACTTTTGCGCCATGGCGGGCAGCGCTCTAAGTCCACGACCAAGGCATACATCGCGCTATTTATATGCATGTGTACTAGGGCCATCCATTTAGAATTGGTGTCGGATCTCACTTCCAACGCCTTTATAGCGGCTTTAAAAAGGTTCGTCTCGCGCAGAGGTATTCCCGCGCAGATATTTTCGGATAATGGCACGAATTTTCGTCGTGCCAACCACACTTTGCATGACTGGTACAAATTTCTAACCTCCAAGGAAGTTGAGCAATATTCTCTGGAGTTTTGCGGTCTCCACGGTATCAAATGGTCATTTATCCCCCCTTCAGCCCCTCATTTCGGTGGTTTGTGGGAAAGTGGTGTAAGGAGTGTTAAATTTCATTTACGTCGCGTAATAGGCGGTATGATCTTGAATTTTGAGGAATATTCTACTCTTCTTTCTCAAATTGAGGCTTGCCTTAATTCACGCCCGTTATGCGCGGTGTCCGACGATGCTAGAGACCCTGAACCCTTAACACCTGCTCATTTTTTGGTCGGTGCTCCACTGACGGCACTACCGGAACCCGACTATACCCAAAGCAATAATAGTCATTTGGGCAGATGGCTTCTGCTCCAAAAATTTACGCAGACCATCTGGAAACGGTGGTCTAGGGATTATCTGCACCAGCTGCAGCAGCGCAATAAATGGCGCACCCCGTTAAGGAATTTGAATGTCGGACAGCTTGTCCTCATTTTGGATGACAATTCCCCCCCTCTAGAATGGAAGCGTGGGGTAATTACCAATGTTTTTCCGGGTCAAGATTCCTTAGTACGCGTCGTAGAAGTTCGCACCACGCTAGGTATCTTACGCCGACCCATCCACAAATTATGCCCCCTTCCGGTGGCAACAAGCTAATCGTATGCGTGCCATACGAGGTGTGTGTGTGTGTGAGTGTGTGCGTGTCACATTGCATGGACCACGCCCAGGAAATTTCCCGGGCGAGCATACAAGCCAATTGTATCATAAACATTGTAATATTGTTTACGTGCCGCTAGCTATTACTGCAACAGTGACTGTGTTTCATATGTACTATCAATTATTATGGATGTTGTGCATTGTCAATTTGTTTATATAATTCAAATTCTGAGAACTACAAGTGTTACTTATAGTGTCAATCATTCCACGTATGTATTGTATTTTCTAATGGACATTATGATAGCATTATGTACGTGTACATTATTATGTTTCTATTATTTCTATTACTATATATGAAGCAGTGAGCAAGATGATTTCGCTTATATAATTTAAGGTTGTTATTTACGTTTGTCAAGGTTTAAATGTATGTATTTCTTATCCACATGTTATGCTTCAAGAGAGATCATGTTTAGTTATGTAAAGGCTCGTTTTTATCATGATTTTTTATTTTTTGTACCTTTTCTAGCACAGAAATTGTTTTGTTTTGACTTAAGCTTTGTGCTAGCTTAATGAATTTTGTTTTCTACATATTTTATGTGTAAGCCTTTAAGTGTATTATGTATTGTTTATATATATACATTGATAATGTTTGTAATATACTGTTCCCAGTTAACGTTTAATGTACAAAATCGTCCCGATTTTGGCGGGCAGTATGTTTAAACTTTGTACTTGTTTATCAGCTGTACGCGGTGTACCGCCGCAATGCGGCACGCGCGGATGACGTCACGCGCTTATCAAACGCTGCAGCCGGTCCTCACCGCCGGCTACAGGCAAGTTTAGTTTAGTTTCTAACAAGGCTCCGAGCGCATCTCTCGTTAAACACTTCTCTTCCAGCCGCGGCTTCTGGATATTTTTTAATATGCATTCATAAGATTCTATTTAATTCAATTTACCTGCGTCCATCTACAATGGACCACGATTTCATTCAAAATTAATTTTCGGGCGTTATTGCCCCAAATGCATCCGCACGTGCCGATCATAACTAATAATTAAAATTGTCAATAAACGCATGTCCAATATTCGCAATACAGTCCACTTCTTTCTAATGCAATCCAGCCTTTCCTGCTTAGCGTCTTTGGAATAACTCGCGATTATTCAAGAGCTTCAAACCGCAACAATACCGTTGCAGGTAAACTACCCCTTTCCCTTAACCGATCTTTACCAAAAACGATAGGTCTTGAGAACTCTACAATTCAGGGCTGTATGCAAGATATTATGTGATTCTGTTTGAATTTGCGGCTGTTATCGTTTGCCATACGAAATACCCTTGATAAAACAAAAAACGTGGCAGGTAAACTACCCCTTTCCCTTAAACGATCTTCACCAAAAACAATAGGTCTTTAGTACTCAAGAAATAAGCGCTGTATGCAAAAACGTATTTGATTCTGTTTGAATTTGCGGCTCTTTTCGTTTGCCATAGAAAATACCCTTTTAAAACATAAAACGTTACCGGTAAACTACCCCTTTCCCTTAACCGATTTTTACCAAAATCAACAGATCTTGAGAAATCCACAATTTAGGGCTGTATGCGAAACATTATTTGATTCTGTTTGAATTTGCGGCTGTTATCGTTTGCCAAACAAACAAAATTACACTTGATAAAAAAAAACCGTTGCAGGTAAACTACCCCTTTCCCTCAACCGATCTTCACTAAAAACAATAGGTTGTGAGTACTCTACAAATCAGGGCTGTATGCCAAAAATTATTTGATTCTGTTTGAATTTGCGGCTGTTATCGTTTGCCATAGAAAAAAAATCTACAGATAGTCACACACACACACACACACACACACACACACACACACACACACACACACACACACACACACACACACACACACACACACACACACACACACACACACACACACACACACACACACACACACACACACACACATTTCGAAAAACGACTTTTTTTCATGTTTTGAGTGTAGTACAATCAGAATCTGCAATAATCTCGAACACGATTTTTTTTGCCATCACCATACTTCCATTTCCTTAAGGAACATGGAAGTAAAATTAAGAGAGTTTCGTACGATACTGAGTGATAGGGTATACATACCACGGACGGTCGAGTGGCGAAGGGACCGGATAGTCCAGAAGGATGACTAGTCCTTTAGAAGTTCCGAAGTAATAAATAACTGAAAATGATTGAGATTAAGCAATTACAGGATGTAATTAAATTATATTTTAATAATAACTAAGTGGCATGTAAATAACTTAAATTACGTAGGGCTGTTTAAATGCAACACGAACAGCAGGATACAGTAATTTAAAAATGATCAGCTTGAATAGCTCTAAACCTTAGTTCACAATTAGGTTTACAAATTTTCTGATAGAGGAGACTGCGGGCCTTTCCCCCCCCCCCCAATGTTCTAGTTAGACCACGATTGGGTGAATATTTACGAAACGAAGGAGATAATTCAAAAAGAACCGGATACAGCACAGTTTCCACGTGTCATTAAATATTGCATAACGTTTTGGGAACTAAAAACTCTAATATTGTTTGAGACATTGCTTCATGTCATATGAAGAAAACGTTTGTAGTATGAAGACGGTTGCTGTTTGTCTGAGGTGTAAATGGTAGGGATTGATGCTGTGGAGGGAGGCTCTTTACTGTCAAGTGGACTAGTCCATGTTACAGGTTGCTAACAAATCTTTTTCTTACTTTGTAGTATCATTTACAAGAAACGTTGAACATGCTGAAAATGATACTTCACAATTAATATGATTAAAAACAGACAATATTTCTTTTGTACATTTTTCTGTCTTCTGAGACCGACTTCAGGACCACGCGAGCGCGTTAAGTTTTTCACCACTACTGGTCATCCGTTACAGATTTAACCTGTTTAGGAAAACGGCCAAATATTACATGATCCCATTTGTTTCATCTGTGACACATAGGCTATCAGTTCCGATACAGGACATCAAGGTTGTGAAGGAATGAAGGACTGAAGGGGTAGTTGTTCAGGGAGCTAGAAGTGCGGGGGCACCGAATCAAAATCCAAATAGGCCTACATGACTTGATTGAAAATGTTGCTCCGAAACAATTTATTACGAAAATTACTGTTTTAATATGCCTGCTAACACTGTAGCCCATAAAGACAATGTAACTACTTTTCGTTTAAAATACATGATAGTGACTATCAAAATTATCATCGTACAAAAATCCAGTATTTCAATTTTAAGTGGCCGCCAAATTCAGGCTTTGCCCAGGGTGCAAAATTTTCTTCGCACCGCCTTCGAATATCTCATTCGAAGATATATTCACATAATTTAATCCGTTTTAACTAGCTGTGTGTGTGTGTGTGTGTGTGTGTGTGTGTGTGTGTGTGTGTGCGCGCGCAAACGCGAGAGTGAAAAATTGAAGTGCAAAGGAGAGAAAGGGAAAATTATAATAATGAAAATTTGGTGTCAGAATATGAATGTCTTACATTAGTCAGTCTTACATTTACAGAAATGAAATACGTGATTCAGAGTAATGAAGCGCCGGGAGAGGGTAACATCATGTCAGAATTATTCAAATTTAAGCGTAAAAATAATAATCCAGGAATTATGTAAATTAATAACTAAAAATGGGAAAAGAACAAATGTCAGAAAGCTGGAGAATAGTCTGGAATGAGATAAGCTGGAAGGCAACAGTTACATCGGATTTACTCTGAATGCCTCGTATACAATTTTGTCGTCTGTATTAAATAGAAGAGTTAAGGAAATATGTCAAAAGTATTAGTGGGAATACCAGTGTGGATTCATCCTAATAGAAACAAAATAGACTATCCGTTTTTGGTAAGACAAATAATGGGAAAATACTGGGAGCACAGATATGATATGCATATTCTTTTCAAGTATTTTAGACACATATTCGTCAGTGTAAACAGAAAGGATTGTATGAAGCTATGAGTAAGTTGAGAACATCACAGAAGTTAGAAACACTTACAAGGACGACAATGAACACTACAAAAGCAAAAAATAAAAGTAGGAAGTAACGTGTTGGAAACATTATTATCCGGGCATAAACGTGGTCTACAGTTTATGTTGACACACGTTTCGGCTTAACAGACCGGCTAATAATTTTTGTTGTTTTTTACTTTATTTATGCAATCTGTTAATACATAATAAGAAACATAATTGTTCACAGAATACATGGTATGAAGAGAACTAGTCCAAAAGCAACATATTATGTACAATAGATTTATAGTGTTAGAGTCTAGGTAATTCCAGAGGAAATGTTAACTTTAAACGATTTGTCTGTAGGCTGTGTCTAGTAACTTTATGGCTAAAGGATCCGTATGCTCTTCAAGCCGTTTGACATATCTTTCGCTGAACATCGCAATGGTTTCACTGACTGAGGGCAGGTCCAGGTCTCTATAGATGTCTTCGTTGCTGATGAACCACGGCGCGTTGGTTATGGCACGCAGCACCTTGGCCTGAAACCTTTCCATTATAGCGATATTGGATTTAGATGCAGTTTCCCAAAGCTGTAAGCCGTATGTCCACACAGGCTTGAAGCCAGTGTTGTACACCAACAACTTGTTTCGCATTGACAGTAATGATTTTCTGCCCAGGAGCCAATAATGCTTGCGAAACTTGGTGTCCGATTGTTTTCTCTTCATGCAAATGTGGTTGCGCCAAGTCAGTTTTTTGTCTAGGTGGATGCCCAAGTATTTTACAGTGTCGGTTACCGGGGTAGCCTTGTTATTTAATTTCACAATTGATGTTGTCCCGTGCCATTTTGTGAAGATGATGTGTGCTGATTTAGTTTCAATTAATTGTATTCTCCACTTCTTTGCCCATTTTTCAATCGCATGTTGCGAATTCTTTAGTAAAATGGTTGGTTCCACCGGACTTTTGTTTACAGCAAGGATTGCAGTATCATCAGCGTACGTAGCAGTAATCACATCATTGCTAGTTGGCAGATCTGCTGTATAGATTAGATACAAAGTGGGACCCAAAACACTTCCCTGGGGAACTCCTGCTCGTATGGGAACAAACTGGTAATTACATTTTCGTGGCGTACTCGAAAGTGTTTTTCTTCTAAATATGACTTTAATATGTTGAACATGGGTTCAGACAAGCTTTTTGTTAACAAGCTCTTGTTAGAGGTAGAACCCACCAGGAAAAGGAAAAGAGGAAGACTACCTATAACCTGGATAGAAGGAATTCAGACTATATTGAGGAAAGAGAAATTGAAGAAGATATTTGGATGGACAAGCAGCAGTGGAAGATGAGAATTCAATCAATTTTGTAATTTTTGGTTCTGGAAAGTGTGTAAACATTGTACAGCCAGAGTTAATTAAATTAAATTATTTATAGACTGCATTAAATTTATTACAATACTTTATAATATACAATAAACTCATATACTTCATAATATATTTATCATTGCTACAAACAATATATGGCAATTTTTTCTTTGTCAGCAGTTTTAGTGCATATAAGGTGAACTTTATGAAATGGCTGTTTTCTAGTTTTGGCCTCGCACAATTTTCTTATTGTATCGTCAAAGCTTATTTTCTTTGCCAAATGTTTCGATGGATAAAATTGCTAGTCCATTTAATCTGATTTGGCTCATGGTTGAGCGAAAATAATTTTTAATGATTTTCAGTTTAGAGAAGCTCCTATCACAAGTAGAAACTGAAATACAAACTGTTAAAAACAACTTAAAAGCCAAAGACAGGTTTGGAACCTACTCTTGAAAGTCCATCTCAACAATAAATTGTAAAACTTGAGCAGTTTTTAGCTTCCTCTATAGTGATTCCTGTTGTTTGAATGTGGCGTCTCAGCCTTTTTATTTATGCTGTAATCTCGTCTTTAGAAAATTCGTCATAACATTCAGATAGACTAAACATTAGTTTTTGCAATTTCTCATTTGGTTCAACCAAAGTAACTGATGCAAAACTGCAGATATGTTATGTACATCTTCCATTGATTTGTTCTTGTCCGGAGTCTTTCATACAAACTATCCACACATTCAAACCTATTAATATACATTTTATTGACGTCATTAAACAATATTCAGATTATTTTGAAATAATTATTACTGATCTTTTCTTAACATATTATGTCGTTACCTAATACGGTAGTTCTGTTATTTATATTCATTAACCCAAACTGTCATTGTTCATTTAAATTTAAATTAATGAAAATACAATTATTAACCAGAACGGAAAAGCTGACTAAACACAATCTTTAAACATATACATAAATATTCAAAACAAATCAGTACCTTGTTATAGGTTAGTGCTCTCGCCCTCTGTCTCACACTCTCTCTCTTCCCCTTTTCTCTTTTACGTTCTCTCGTGTTTTCTGCCCCTTTTCTCACTCTCTCATCCACACAGACGCTACAAGCCACATTTCTTTTCATTTTTATCCAAACACACACTATGTTACTTATCTGTACAGTTGTACGTACTGTTGTCTTCGATGTCACGGTTTTGCTCACTCACGTAATATATGATGCACTTTTTGTAAATTAATTCGTTCGAGTAATTGGCCCGATTTCCGCACTCCGAATTATCCACTTTCGGTAAAAATTAATTGTGAAGAGAGATTTTAAATAAGTTGTTGGTGTCCCGAAATGTTAAATATTGTTCATTGGAGTAATCTCTTTTAGCGTGGGCCTCATGCTATCACCCGGTATTTCACTCCGCCGTTTACATTTTCGTACCGAGGCACGGCCTTCTTGAGTTGCTGCCGCTGCCGTTGCCGTCCGTGAGTTTGGGGTTCAATTTGCGACTTCCGACTGCGCGTTGAGGCATTGACGCCAGGTACAATTGACGCTTCTTTTTCAGTCTGAATATATTTCTAATAATAAACTTACCTTTATAAGTTTTTTTTTTAATATCTGTAAACAGTTTATGAGGTAGGGTTGTAAGGTATATTTCAAAATAATATGAAAACATGTTTTGGAATCGATCAATTAAATCCTGGACCTCTCCTAGTGTTGCGTTTCAGGACGTGATAAAGAAACATTTGCAAATAAATTAAAAAATTTACCAAAAATTAATTTTACAAATCTGGAGGCCCTTCACTAAGTTGGGTCCGGGGCGGTCCACTCCCACCCCCTTTAGTCCGTTACTGGACAGCCGCCAATACTACTATCGCCTAAAAAACTTCGGTGGTTCAAAATGAAGCTATCACCATATTATTTTTAGCTAAGTGGTAATAAAATAAATAAAAATGTTGTGTCTAGCTCTAATTACTATAGGGATTTGCGAGAACAGTTAGTGATGAAAAACTATTATAAGCCAGTGGCTTGCCGATTAAAGCGCAGTCCATAGCGAAGAAAGTGAAAATCTAACAGTCGTTTTGCGGTTACTATTTAAATAATTTTCAGTCCATCCGTTGTCCTTCCAACGTTGTGGGGGTTCTGTATTTAACGGCTGTGTGGCATAATTTATTTTTTACACATAATGCTGTGTACTGCGAGCACATTTCCCATACAAAAATCCTATTAAAGCCATACGAACTTAATAATAAACTGTTTTTTAATACTCAATAGCACGCGTGTTATACGCAGAGATACACATTTGTGAATCCCAGAGAAGCTCGTGTATAAAAGTAGGATAGGATCGTAGTGTTGTTTTACGAAAGAACAGCGATGTCATATCGTGCTGTGTCAGAAACTAATGGCTGCGTATCAGATAGCCAACAGGTGCAACATGGCAATGGATGGTAGACGTTGACTGGCCAACAGCCACTTCGCTCACACCATGCCCATTGCTTCACATAACCAGCCCCTTGTCTATAATCACCATAACGACACTTATGTTTAGAAAAAAACGGCTGAAGTGGTATGGACACTTGCGACGCATGACCCATGAAACTTTGGGAATAGACTGCACATCATAGAAAGCAAACGAGCAAGGCCAAGGACGATGACTAGTACTGGTCCCGCCCGCAGATGATGGCTGGCAACATGGATGGATCTAACCAACTCGCCGTAAAAAGTTTTTGTTTATTATTCTTTCCACAGACATAAATATTGTTGCGATTAAGTTTTCAGAAAATTTTTGGTGAGAGGTTCGTGATTCTGTGATTAATGCATCAAATAATTTAATTAAACGAGCGATGCAAATTCTCAGTTCTAACTAGGCCGTTTGGCATTTGTTTATGTGTCTGTCTATTTTTCCGTTTATCTATTTGGAGTATGTCGCACGCAGGGCCGGCTTTAAGGACGGGCCAACCGGGCCGTGGCCCGGGCACAGATTTTTAGAGGGCGCCAAAATAATGGATTAAAAAAATCAAGTTTTTCTTTCCTTTATGATTGTTAATAAATGAAGTTGTTCTCTCAAGCAGGTTAAACAGTTTACTCTATTATCAATGAATGCCACTGTTTGGTACATAATAAGACAATCAATATAAATCTTCACCAAGCCGTATTATTTGACGTATTTTGACATTCATGCTCAGCCACAAAACGGCGACAAGATCATCGCCAATCTTGTCCATGATCATTACTTAGGATAAACAATCCAAAATGAGTTGATTAGTTTGCTTGGGTCTGAAATAAAAAATGATATCATTGAAAGAGCAAAGCAAGCCAAGTACTTTTCACTAATATTAGACTGTACGCCCGATATCAGTCACCAAGAACAATTGTCATTTACAATTCGTTTTGCTGAATGTACTGAAACAGATGTTCAAGTAAAAGAGCATTTCTTGTCATTTTTTCCTATTGATGACACTATTGGAGAAGGTTTGACAACGGCCCTTTTGAAAGAATTTGAATGGACCTGTGGATTAGACATGAAAAATTGTAGGGGGCAAGGTTACGATAATGGAGGCAACATGACTGGAAAATATCAAGGAGTGCAGTCAAGAATTTTGTCAATGTTTCCTAAACCTTTTTTCTATCCTTGTGGATGTCATTCACTTAACCTAGTAATTAGAGATGCTGTTATTTCATCTGTAAAAAATGTTTCTTTGTTTGAGTTTTACAACATCTGTACGTACTGTTTTCATCATCTACTAAAAGATGGAAAATACTTAAGGAAAGTCAGTTAATTTATTAATACTCTTACTGTCAAAGAAGTCTGTGAAACTAGATGAGAGTGTAGAATTAACAGCGTAAAGGCAGTCAGGTATCAAATTGTTGAAGTTTGTGAAGCGCTACAGGCAATGCAAGAGGAACTCATTGATCCAAAAGTGACATCTGAAGCCAAATCATTGGAAAACAACTTAACATCTTTTGACTTCATTGTCTCCCTTGTTGTTTGCCATGATATGTTGTTTCAAGGAAAATTGTTCAGCAATACCATAGAAAACGCCAACAGTGACTTATCAACAGCTACACATCTTCTTGGAAGTGCCAAACATTTTTAAAAGAATGTCGTGAAACTGGATACGCAGGTGCTGTAGCAACAGCCAAAGACATAGCTGAAGACTTGGAAATTGAAGCTGTTTACAAGAATCAGGCTGAGAAAAAGAAATACGGCAATTTGATTATGAGTCACGAGACGAATCCCCAACAGATCTATAGTAGATGTTTAAAACAGTTGACGTTTACCCGCTTATAGATCAGGCTCTGACATCCATCGAACAGCGCTTTACACAACTTGACACTCATAACCAGCATTGGGGTTTTTTGTACAACGTGCAAACTCTTCCAGAATCCGAAATCTTGAAACAAATATGTTTGAATGTTCAAAAAGTTCTTCAAGATGAAGATAAATTAGAAGAAAGTGACATCGATGGCAACCACCTTTTTGAGGAGCTTAAACATCTGGGTGTATTTCTAAAGAACTCCGAGATAAAAACTCCTGTTCAAACTTTGCAACTTATTTTAAAAAGTAACATGATTGACTGTTTTCCTAATATATGGACTACATTGAGGGTTCTTTTAACAATTCCTGTCACGGTTGGTAGTGGGGTAGTGGAGAACGCAGTTTCAGTAAGCTCAAATTAATTAAAACTTACTTACGCTCTACAATGGCGCAAGACCGCCTATCATCTCTAGCAACAATTTCTATTAAAAATGGCATTGCAAACCAATTAGATTTAACGAAAATTGTTAAAAAGTTTGCTGAAGCAAAAGCAAGAAGAAAGAAATTTAACTAAACTTTAAAAAACCAAAATATGTTTTTTTTTATTTTTAAAGAAAAACTTTAATGCAATAAATCTTGGTGTGACATTTTTAGTAAAAATAAACTTTACATGTAAAAAGACGTTTGTGTTTTAATAATATCTGTACATATACTTATAATAAGAAGAAATGTACACTGACTGAATTTTAATTATAAGAAACTGTTTGTAATTGATTCTTTTTATTTGATGTTTTCCACTGGCATTGAGCGTCCATGTGAAACAATTATATAGGTGAGTCAAGTTACAGCTTTATTAAGTTAAATTTTAAAAACAGGCCTTAGTGATAGTTAATGGGTTTCAAGAAAAATATAAAAAAAATATTTGTGAACATTTGAAAAGTCATATAGTATAAACTTTAAATTTTTTAAATAATATCATGTTGACCTACAGAATAGTTTTTTTTATGCGTAGGGCTTAACCGCCGCCACTAGTATAAAATAGTCATGATAAAACGTTTAAAGTATAATGTTATTAAATTAGTACTGATAAGAAAATAAGCATCATAATTTGGGGGGGGGGGCAAAATTGTGTCTCGGCCCGGTCAGACCTAAAGGTTTGGGCCGGCTCTGGTCGCACGACAACTTTGAATTCATCAACCAACTTACGTAAAACTTGGGACATGCGTGTCCATAACTCTTCTTTCCAGAGCCCTATTGTTTTTGAGATCGACTCCCTCAAAAATTTGGAGGGCAGAGACATCAAAATTTTGAAAAATCACAAAACTTCAGGTGGGTCATCAAATTAAAGAGAATTTTAACCACAATCTGAATACAGAGTTCAGTTCTTGAAATTTAAAAATTTTGGGACACCAGTGTCCAACATGTTACAATTTTTTTTTAGTCGCAAAAATCCATGGAGGGTATCAAATAAAAGATAATTTTAACTTCAATCTGAATCTAGTGTTCAGGTTTGGAAATTTCAAAGGAGACCAAGGACCCAAAAAGTGCACCAAAAGTTTGAAAAAAATAGCACAAATCCTTGACGGGTTAAACAGAATTTTAATCAAACTCTGAATATAGTATCCGATTATGGAAATTTTAAATTTTTAGGACACTAGGCCCAGAAAATACATTAAAATTTTCAAAAATTGTAAAAACCCATGCCGGGTACCAGGCCAAGGGAAATTTTAACCCGACTCCGAATACAGTGTTTACACTGAAAATTTTTTAACATAATAAAAACTTAGGGACCACTGATCAAAAATAGAAGTCAAAATTTTGAAAAATTTAAAAGTATGTGGGGTCGAATAATGAGAATTTTATTCAAAATATGATCAATGTATCTTTAGTAATTTGATAAAATTAGTATCTATTAAAACCCTTTTCAAATTTTGGACCTTTTTCAAAAAGTCTGTAAGCTATGTTTGCAAAAAACCAAATATTATTATCACTTACTCAGTCCTAAATTGTCAGTTAACACTCTTTATTGTCATCAGAAGTAGTAAGCTCACTGAGATGTACAACTCGCGTACTGTTTTGAACGAAATACATTTGTTATTAGATAAAATCAACTTAATAAAATTTATTGTTTAAAGCTGATTTAAGTTATTTGCTCGTGTGATTGTTAGCGTTAACAGAGAAACACCACGATGTCAACATAGGTCGTTTCTCATATTTACTTTTTTTGGTATATTCAGTTTTCTCTATATTTTTGTGTTTTTTTTTATACATATACTAATGAAGAGGTTAAAAATAATACGATGAGTATTAAAATGAATTATTCTGTATTAAAAAAATGTTACAGCGTTTTAAGGGACAGTAGACGTTTTGTTCTCTGTAACCCTAATATTAAGCAGTTTCCGATGAAACTTAACATGTTGGTATCGCTCATAGTTAAAACAGTTACATAACAATGTGTAAAGATTTTGGGAACCTAGTTTTCAAACTTTTAAAGGAGGTTTATAGAGGCTGACAGATATAACGCTAGCAAATTATTCATTCGCTATTTGAATGAAATCCTTCGTAACTACAGGTCCCAGAAGCACCTTACCACTATGCTGCCGCTTAGGGCGACACAATGTGAGAGCCGGCAGATTTTGAGAGAGCGGAAAAGGTGATAAAACAAGTTGCATAAACTTAATTTATAAATTATTAAATTTGCAGTTCAATGAGTTAATAAAAATTTGTTGGACTGGCCATAACGAGAGCGGGTAGCGAATTAGCCCAAGAAATTAACCTATAAATAGTGACTGTAGAATTTGTTGTGTAAAAAGCACGGAAAAGTCTATAAAAGTAACTCGTTCAGTTTTGTTGATATATAGGCCTATATTTCCATTTAGTTCAACAGCATCTGTTAACTTTAATTTTTCGAATGTTCTGCTTTATTTTGAAAGCGTTTTTAAATTGTTTAGATTCAACGCTATTAATTTTTTAATACACAATGTAATAATAAATGATTTTCGCTTACTGGTCATAGTTTCTATTTAACTGAAAGATAATTTGTAATTCTTTTCAGTGATCTTACTGTAATTTGTTATAAATTCTTTCGTCAATTTTTTAACAATTGAAAATTTTTTACAGACTTTTATTTGAAAACCATAAGTTTCAAGTATGATATAGTTGGTAGATGACTTAACAAGTTAAGTGCAATTTTAAAATGTAAACATAACTAATACTAATTTATTCTCTACTTATGGTGTAATATTTTTGCTAGTTTTTAGTTGAAGGAGGGTGCAAAACTTTTATTCTGCGCATAGGGCAGCAAAATATCTAGGGCCGGATCTAGCCCCACACAGCCTTTTTTTTATTGATTCAAAATTTGTATTTCGATTTTTGGTCCGTGTAACAAACGTTAACTAAAGTTAACAAATTTTCTAAGTAAACGTTACAATAGGATTTGGGCTAAAACTTTCTTTAGTCTGACTCGCAGCATAGAGTTCACAATTTTTTTCAAAATTGTGATCCTTTCTTGGGCCTTGTGCCTAAAATTTTAAAATGTATAAAAACTGTACACTATATTCAAATTTTGATTAGCACACCCTTCAATTTGATACCCCACGAGGATTTACGATTTTCTTCAAAATTTGTACCGCTCAAATTTTTGCCTCCCATCCCCAAATTTTTGGGGTAGATCAATCTCCAAAACGATTAGTGTTTGTGGGAGGGGGGCGATATGTTTACGAAAACCGGTTGATGTATTAAAAGTTATCGCGAGACTGGCCCCCGAATAGATAGACAGACAAATGTCAAACGGTCGAGTTAAAACTGAGATACGCTTCGCTCGTTCGCATAGACGGTATGAAGGCAAAGAAAAAAATAGAGAGCTTGAGATTATGATGGGAAGTCAAGACGTCGTGCTTATAATCAAATCTCTAAGAATGCTTTGTAGAACGTTTGTGAATGTTTAGCAGCATAATAGGCCTATATGGAACCATTCGCCGACTGAGGAAATAAGTTTAGAGGCTGCAGCATGTCACCGCTTTTTTTAAATGTTTACATTGACCAGCTTTCTACACAATGGATGGCAACTTCAAAATTTTATTAAACCAATTGTAATCAAAAGAACTTTATAATGTCGCTTATCTGTGCTGATGGCCTCGAAATGTGAGGATAAATTCCAGAAATACATATACAAGTTAAATAATGTAAGTAAAAAATTTAATAAAAAAATATCCTAATAAAAGTAAAGTAATGACATTTCAGGGAAAGTACAATATAAGGTCTAAAATTGTAATTGTGAATAACAATATTGAGTAAGTTGAGTACTTAGGGTGCACTATATCGGATTTAAGAAATTATGATAAATAGAAATAAACTGAGAGTTGCATAACATAAAATGGGACCATTAGGGGAGCTGTATACAGTAACGTCAGGAAGGAAACAGCATTAAAGTTTTGTAAGTTGATGTCCTACTATTAATGTACGGGAATGAAACATGGGTACTGACACAAAAGAGACAGATTAAATAAGAGATTTAAATTAAATTCTCAAGCCTGGTAGTGTGTATAAGAGATTTGACAGGAAAAGAAATGCAGACATTCGAGAAGAATTACAAATATTTGATTTAAACAGATGAGTCGTGGAAAACAGAACAAATGGACATCCCACGTGCAGATGATGGAACCATTAAGACTTTTGTATATTTTAGACACTATCGGCCACTGGGGAAGAGAAGTGTCGGCCGTCAGAGGAATCGTTGGCCGGATCAACTGTAGATGCTACGGGGAGCAATTCATCGAGCAGGAAGGAAGAACAAGAAGAATACATGGAACAAAAAGGAGGGGAAGATAAAGTAAGAGGCCACTGCAGGACGAAGAGAAGAAGCTGAGGATGATAAGTGAGGAACTGAAGAGAAGCGAGTAATAAGAGAAATAGTGTCGGACGCTAAGGCTGTAGCGTCAGAGGTAATACACTAAGCGTATGACCAGGGACGCCTAGGAAAGGGTTGAGTCAGAAGCAGAACAAGGAAACACTACAAGTCACGTTAGTTAAAATGAAGCTGCAAATGCCTTATGTTCTTATAAAATTTTCCCAGCCCAACAGCCACTACAGACACCTCACAACTTATATATTTTCAATTTACATATTTGAATTTAGGCTACATTTTATCAAAAACGACTTTTTTTTAAAAGAGAGCTGAGCCTTCTTCTTCTTCTTCTTCTCCCACCTGGATTCCCATTGAATATTTTCTTCACAGCTCTATTATCCATCATCCTTTGTACATGACCTGCTCACCTAATGCTATTTCTTTCAATCTCAGTAACAATATCTAGCTCTCTCCGAAATTCTCTCCAGCTCTTTATTTTGCGTATTCCACCTGCCTCTATCTCTCATGGTACCATAAATCCTTCGCATTATCTTTTCTTTCCCATCGCTTAAGCCATTTCTTTCCCATAAGTTACGGGAACTCTATTCCTCAAGGGTCAATGTCCTCTTTTATTGCCAATAAATATTCCTATATGACACTTCTGGTCTTGTGACAGTATTCAGATAAGTCAACAACTGTTCTCAGATCATATATTGCCTCTCATTCATACACCTTATTCTCTCATGTTTTCGGTATTGTAACACGTTATATTTACTTATGGCTTATTTTAAGATCAAATATATTCATGTAGGCCTATTTTTTTATACAATGCTGCAGCGGTCGTGGCGTAGTGACTAGCATGTGGTGCTACTACGGTGTCGGTGCGTGTCCATGTATTATGCATTGATGATTATACGAGACCAGTGTCGAGCGTGCAGTTGTGCGATTTGTAAGCTACCGGAAAGCAATTCCCTCGTCAACATTGACTCAACTCCAGCTATAATGGACATATCTTAATACCTCCCTATGGATTTTTACGACATTACGTTTGAATATACGGTTTCTTTATCCTGTTGGCTGAACTACGTTCCATTCTAGTGTATATGAAATCGTGTAATTGAAAATTAGCAACACCGTTAAGGAAAAAAAAAACTAATTACTGAAAAGCCATTCCAACGTGCTCAGTAAAGAGCGGTGGAGTAGTCCGCAGACTGAAACAGTTCAAACCTAACGATTTAGACAACAGATTTTGTTAGAATGTGATGTAGCATTAAAAAAACAATGTCTGATCCACAAAGCGTATCTAGATAGTCCTAGTTTGTAATGGAACTACTTCACTGGGAGCAGCTGCAGACAAAGGCTAACCAAAGCCCTTTTGAGGGGCTGTGGAGGGGGACATTATTTTGAGCTATGGTTATTTTTGTACAAATAAATATTTTAAAGTTTTTTTAAAAATAAGTATCCAAATACCTTAGATTTTAACGAAACAGAAAGAATACGTGCATAACGAGAAAATCAGATTTATTCTCATTTACAATTAAGTTAGGGCCTACGTTTTCGTTTTTATAAACAAACGGCCAAGTTTTTCAGTCTATCCTGGCTTCCAAGATAACTTTTTATTCATTTAAATTTTGAGAAAATTTGTTTACACAAGTCCATAGACTCATGTTTTGATGTTTGTTTGTAAACCATGACACGCAAATCGTTAAGAAATACTGTAGGTTGGGAGTGGACTCGGTAATGTCCCATCTGACTAAGTGAAGGTCAATTGAAGAATTGTCATGGCTGTTCATGTAGTAGTAGTAGAGCATATATGTCGTTGCAGTCTCTTTTACATCATGCGCCACTTGTTCTTTATCAGAATCATCACATGAATGATTCAGCTTATCTACTGCCGACTCGAAATCATTATCAGAGGCTCCCCATTAAGAATTCTGACTGTACGATATTTCCTAGTTCCAAATAACCCATTCTCTGGGTCAAAAGCGAACAAAACATTTCAGTTTTATAGGTTATAAAATGGAGATCTAGGATTGTACGGAACTTATACGGGTTGAAACGACACAGGAGACCGCCCCCTTTGTCCATCTCTAACCTACATTTCCTACAAAATGTCCGTATTAAGTACATTGTGGTAATAACTATATGCAATAACAAAAATGTACATCCCAAATCGTATATTGGGATGAAAAAATTATACCGCCTCCATCTTCAACGGTTTCTTATTCCCTTTCCTTTGGTAGAATACAACATCGGAGAGGGAGATGTTGGCATAAATCGAACGTCATTCTCAGGCCGTCGCCAATCTTACGCGTTGGCGGGAACTAAAAATGAAAGTGCATTTTCATCCTTTGAATACATTCTGAAGTTACTCGATATCTCAGATGTTGAATTTAAACGCAATTCTGTTGATATCAAGGAAGCTTTCATAGATTTTAATCCTTTAGAAGTTAGAACAGGGGAGGGGATCACACAAGCTATTACAAGTAAACTTGAGAGAGATGGATTGAATCTTAGCTATTGCAGAGGTCAGTCGTATAAACGATCAAACAGCAATGGCTGGTATCCATTCAGGTGAGAATTCTGGATACCAGAATATCGACTTTTACACCTCAGGGACTGCTATAATACATTCCTTCAATGGGATTAGAAGCCTACAAAACACTTTAAGAGTTTTCTTACTTTACCAGTGTCTGTTTCTTCTTGTGAAAGATCGTTAGTAAACTTAAATCGTACCTACGATCAACAGTATCTCAAGACAGGGTATCAAATCTAGCGATACTTTCAAATAAAAACGACAATGCATCGTCTTTAGATTACAGTGATTTAATAACAGAGTTTGCAGCAATTAAGACCAGGAAGTTACATTTTAAAATGTCTCGTTTTAAATATTTATTAAATATTAAAAATAAGTATTAAGTGTTTATTAATGGAAGACGGAACCATTAACCTGTAATGGTAAGTGATTTATTTTATTACTTTTAACGTAGTTCTTTGTTTAACTTTATGTTGCATTAGGATATTGTTTTGACGATGCGCTTTAGACCTACAAGGAATCTGCATGTGTATTAGAACATTTTTATGTTATCAATTTTTTATATTACTACATTTTTATAGTCTAAATTTGTTACTAAAAAATGCATAGAAACTGAATAGCGGTATTATTATAATATGTATTTTCTTGATTTTGACTTAACAAATTTCTTAAGACGTTGGCTGGACGTGCTTTCTTTCATACAAAAATCTACACATTTGCATTTGTTAAGTACTTTGTTCACTGGATGGGCCTTCATTTTTGCTCTTTTGTCCCCTTTTAATTGTGAAGGCGAGGCGGCGACGATCTCCTTGCCCCAGGCGCCAAAAAGCCTAGCTACGCCACTGGCTTAGTGGAAACATATTACGTTTACAAACCACCAACAGGTGGTACCCAAAGCCTTCTTATAGACACAACATTGCTAAGTCACTGTTTACAAAATAATTGCAGAAGGCCTACTGCACATTTTATAACTTGGTGAAATGTTCATATTGTTCCCTTCCTATTGTGTCTAATGCCTATAAAACTACACATGTTGGTCTTGTATGTAACTACAGGTATCGTTTGTATGTAATTCAGATTGTGTAGAGGTTGGTACAACGTTTTAAGTGTTATAAAGTAATTATAAGTTTAATACTACTGACTCGGAACAGTTTTTTTACCAAGTTTTTTTATTGGTAAAAATGTAAAATTTTTACGTTGTAGCCTGAACCAGTTTTCGCTTATTAACCAGCTTCGTCAGAGGCCTCATCTTTTACATTTTTACCAATAAGAAACTTAGTGTTCTGAGTCAGTAGTATTATTACATGTCAAATATTTGTGACTTCACGGTCTACCCTTCTCAGGTTCAGACTGGATCACTGTCCGCACTCTTCGCGCCACCTTACGCTTTAGGTGAATAATTTAAATCAAACGTTAAAAAGCACAGTGGCATGGTAAAACAAAACCGGTACATTCTTCGTTGCCTAATAGATGTAGCGGGCTTGACAAATCTGTATTATCGTCAAATCGATTTGTTATGAAATTATGACGCCATGTTAGACAGTCGGCTTACAAACTCTACGTATTTTTATGGTTTTGTCAGTGAAATTCAAAATGATTTAATTAATTAAATTTCTCAAATCTTGTTAGCAGAAATACAAAATGAAATAAATCAGACTCCCTTTATAGCAATAATAATGGACACACTATAGACATCACAGATATGCCAGGTGTCGACTGTGTTTTGTTACGTCGATAAGTTCGACGCCGTTCAGAAAGGATTTATTTATCGATTTTAGCAAAGATCGTACAACGAACGCGTTGACAAGCGACGTATAATGCACTGACTGAATACGACTGGGGAAGAAAAATTAGTTACACAAACGTACGATAGAGCTGCTGTTATATCTGGTGAACATCGAGGATTACACACTCTGGTAAAAAGTAGGTAGGCCTACAACCAAACAAATGTTTCCATTGCTATGCTCACAAAATGAGTCTGGCCTTGAAAAACTCAATTGATCACATTGAAGAACGTAAAACAATTTTTATCACGTTATCTGATTTAGCTTCCTTTTTTTTCAAAATCATCCAAGAAGTGAAGAAGCGATTTCCACCTATCCGATGGAATTACAACAGCAGACTAGTGGCTACTGTAATAGAACACATGCCTGCCATCATAAGTCTCTTCGAATCTGTGGTTGAGAACCGAGATAAGTGGGGCAACGAAAGTTATACTGGAGCGGTGGGGTTTCTTGCTACACTACAAGATTTTGACTTTAAGTTTATACTTGATCTGTTTGGTTCAGTACTACCACAGTCGGATTCGAAATTTTGCAGAAAAAAAGTTTTGAAATCAGTTTGTGTACGAAACGCATAGAATATATTGGCAAATATTTGAGGAATTTAAGGAATAACTACAATAAATTCTGGACTGACAGGGATAAAATTCAGAATATTCCAACAGGAAGGTGGGATCGACCTGCAAACACACACAGAAGTAAGAGATCACGTGTTGATAACATATGAGATTTGGAAAGCTCTTACCATAGACTGTATTATGAAATTATTGATTCAATAAAATAGAGACTTAGGCTAAGCAGAGGTTTGCAGATGTAGGCCACTTTGATTTTATCGCCCGGCTAGACTCACGATGTTTTTTCAAATTTTCTAAAGAATTCTAGAAGACCAACTTGCTTCTCTAAAACTCTGTTATGGTCAGTATTTTTATTTTCCGTCGTTAAGGAATGAGGTTTCTGTAGTTTATTCAAAGGAGCAGTTCTGTAAACATTGTATTAGTGACTTGTCGAAGTACTTAGCTTCAGCAAATCTGAGTGACACCATTCCTCAAGTGAGGAGGCTTGTAAACCTTATCGTCACAATTCCAATTACAAGTCCCTCAGCAGAAAGATCGTTTCCAGCCTTGAAGAGAATAAAAACGTATTTGCGCAACTCGCAAACTGAACACAGACTCTCAGTGTTGCTATTGAAGAACCGCTGCTTTTTATACTGAAAACTAATTCCAGTTTTTACAACACGGTTATTGACTTATTCACCCCAAAAGCAGTAATACCTACAAATAACGCATAATATTGTTATCTAAAATAATCTTTTTATAACCGCTAATAGTATTACAGAGTGTACATAAATTATTGCTGTGATCCGTTAAAGTGAATGAATTAGTGTTTTGTTGCGGACGGTTTTAATTACCATTACGTATCTGTATTGTTTAGTATGGCATTTTAAAAATCGGGTAGAATTACCATGAACTATTTCAAATAACTCTATAGTATTTGGTAAAACAACTTACATATTTATTATTACATAGGTCTCTATTAGACATTCAGATGTGGAAAAATTCCCTTTTCAAATTGTATTCCCTTTTCTTATGTGTAGATAATACTGTTGACCGGGTTTTGATTGTCAAATGGCGAGGAATAAGGATGACTTTCAATTGTCGATTGATGGGAAGGTATGACCGCATACACATTCTATGGCAGTACGGGTCTCGGATATTAAAAATGTTCAACTTTTTGCGAATGTATTCATTTTAGAGTCTATCTCTTCGTGTGCAGCCTTTAACATATCGTAAGAATCTCATATCCGATGTCACAGGTTTCTTCAGTAGAACCCAATTTTCAAAACCATACAACACTGGAACAGCCATTACCTTATAAAACGCTTGTCGAGTCTCTTTCCTTGCTTTCTTCGATAACGCTTGACGAAATTTGCTACATATTAACCGAAACTTGGCCAACTTATAGTCAGCATCATAATTAACGTCATAAGTGATGTCACAACCAAGACAGCGGGAATGCGACACCTGCTCTATGCTCTTATTATCCAATACAATCTTAGTTCGCAAGAGGTTTTTGTTCATAAATGCTATAGTTTTGTCTTCTGCGCAGAAAGTTTCATGTTATAATTCGAACAAACTTGCTGTAACTTGAACATCAATCTTTGGAGCTCGCATTATTTGTTTTAGATGATTATTTGATCATCCGCAAACGGTATTGTATAATCTACAATAGTTGACAAAATAATAAATAGGCATAGGAAACGTTTAGAAAATAAAAATTCAAACTGTATAAAAGCAAGTAACAAAAATTATAAATATCTTTCGGATAATTTCACAGGTATTATGCCAAATATTTTAAGACCCGTTCTCAAAGATAATAACTATATTTTATCATTTAAAACAAATAATAATTTAGGAAATTATTTCAAAAACAAAAACAAATTACCATTAAAAAAGAAATGTGGTGTATATAAAATAAAATGTGATGATTGTGATGCGTTCTATATCGGTCAATCTGGCAGATGTTTTTATAAAAGATTTTTAGAACATATTCCTAAGCCAAGTAGTACTAAGTCCAACTTTGCAGAACATTTAATATCAAGCGGACATAAATATACGAGCTTCGAAGAAAATTTAACAGCGTTGCATTTTTGTAAAAAGGGTAGACGGATGGATAGTCTGGAGGAATTTGAAATTTATAAAGCTTTAAAAGATAGTAACACCAAAAACAGTTTATTAAATGACCAGATAAATTTTGCGTCAAATTACCTGTTCGACACTGCAATCAGTTTGTCTTAATCTTTGACCAGTCGCGTGACGATCGCAGTTGTGGGTGAACGTATGCGGGAGCTCCAGCCGTGGTTAGTAAAACTTATTACATGCGATTTGTACTTATTTTATTTTATTTTGACTTGACCAGTATCATGGTCGCGATTTTAATGTTTTAGTATATTAATTAAGTGTATCTGAGGATGGGACTTGGTCCCGAAACGCGTCATCATTGACGAAACTTTGTATCGCTAAAGTGGATATTAAGGTAATTATACATCAATTATATCAATCTTAGATTCAGTATAATAATAATTATATCAGAGAAAATGGCTATTATCTGAACAAGGACAGGAAACACAAATTTAAGCCTACTTTTCCAACATGAAAGAAATATAACTTTTTTAAATAAAAACTTTGTAAAACTATATTAATTAGTATCAAAATAAGCAAAATAGGTTAAAGAAATCGAATATGTATTTAGTATTTCATACAGTTAAATAATAACGAAAATATTTTCCGTGTATAATGTATTCAAATAAAATGTATCGGAAGCTAAGATAATTTGAAACAATGTATGATCTATATTAAATTGGCTAAGAATTTCAGGAGACGAAGGAAATGAGAACAGTTAATTATTATCCGTTGAAGTGAACACTTAAACGAGGTTTTGCTCCGTATAACCTATGTTAATGGCGTGCGATACTTAAATCGAGTTCAGTGCAAATTTTGTAAAATTTTAATTTTGAATTTTAACTTGAGAAGCAGTGAAAACAAACAATAAACAGTGAACTACAGATAAACAGAACCACATACGCCTAAATAATTGAACTAACACCACTACAAATAAATTTTACGGACTAAACAAAAAGGGTTATATACGACACATTTAACCAAAGTGAAATAGACACAATAACACACATTTACACCAAGTGAACTAATAAACACTACACCAGGAACACTCCTTTAACTCCAGAACTAATATCCACAATTGCTGAGACGAAGAAACCGTGAAAAGACATCTTTATTGTAAGAAATATTCGTCGAGGTGATTGACATTCAACTACGCATACTTCCGTCGGCCATTTTGATTTTCCCAGCATTCTATTCGAGGTGGAACAAATGAACGTCTAGTCTGCATTGGTTCGAATATTATACTATATAAACTTTCTATATTGATTAATAACTTTGTAATTGTTAGTTTTAAGACATTTTTATTGTAAATGTTATACTTTCTTGGCCCTACCCTTCTCTGGCTATTCTAACATAACCGTTAAAAGAACACTATTTTATATACACTATTAATGTAAAGTTTGTGTCGACCGGCCCTGAGTAACGAGTCGATACTGTTGTCAACAATCGATTACTATCGATATTTTTAATAAATTGTTAATAAACACTCTAATTATGCAAATTGGTTGAATTTTACTTTAAATATAATTAAGGAATAAGTTAATTCAAGAACACGGACTAACCGAAAGGCGGTATTTACGAAAATAAGGAGCATATTGAAGAAGAAGAAGAGCCGTCTATCGACCAGTACCGGAGTTAAACATATTAACATAGAAGTTATTCATAGAAAGTGACACCACAACACTAACAACCATAATATAATTAAAATTTTTACACCAGACAATAACGAAATTTATTTCCTAAATACAGATAACAAAAACCCGAACAAATATTTTTTCAGAAAAAAACAAAATTTTTTATTTATTTTGAAATAAAATTTTTTTATTTCAAATTTTAACAAGTTATAACATTATTATTTTGTAACTACGAGGGAACGTTACAATATATATATATATATATATATATATATATATATTGCGACGATACAAATAAATATTTTCGCATAGGATAATTATGTGTGTTTAAATTATGCACAAGTCTATATTGGAGGTGTAGAAAATTATT
The DNA here is from genome assembly GCA_034769895.1 of Magicicada septendecula. Lineage (NCBI taxonomy): Eukaryota > Metazoa > Arthropoda > Insecta > Hemiptera > Cicadidae > Magicicada > Magicicada septendecula. Next base: position 180,337,478 of record CM068376.1, on the reverse strand, counting down.
TATTTATAACACAAGTAAATAATTGTTTATATGATATATTTAAATTAAACAAAATGTCATGTATAGTATTTTATTTGTTTTAAAAGAGTTTATATAGTTCAGTTTTGGTAGGTTTTACTTGAAACGTAGAATTCCTTTACACTCGGCGTGACGTCACTCGCTCCGTCGCTGTTACGCTCCTCTCTGCAATGATCGCCAGTCTCCTCTCTCGCTCTCTCTCTATGCGTTGGGGTTCGCCGAACAGCTGGTAACACTGATGCAGATTTTACACACGAATTGACACTTTCCGAATCGTTTGTTTACTCGCTCGCAATTGATTATTATTAGTTATTGTTACTCAGGGTGACAATGAATGATATTATTTAAAAGCGGTGTATATTGCTTACACCATCCGGCTATTCTTGAAGTGTTCCGCGTTAATAAGGATTTATCACGGTAGATAAATCCGTTCCGCTCCCTAAGCGGAAAATCTTCCACTAACATGTAATATCACTTGAATATTTTGTAACTGGTAGTTCACCCGCTTGGTTCTAATCGACAAACTCGAAAAGAGTCCCAAGACTTAGAGTTGGTATAGATTAAACCAGTTCGAACAAGAATAACTCTTGACGAAGAGCACACGTTCACTTGGCAACGGCTTCCGATGAACTGCCTCGAAGTACACCCGACAACCGATGGATCTGACTGAATTTAGGGGCTTCTGATTGGTCAATCGACTGTCTACGTGGTAGATTGGACAAAAGATAGACGCGTTGCAGGCGAATCTTTGTATAAATCTGCGAGTACCTGCTTAGATTTTATCTAGAATTTTATTACTCTTCAATTGATAAGAGCCAAAAGTTGAGTTTTCAGTTACTAAAAAACCACATTTAGAAAATAGCTGAGAACAACAGAGTATATAGAAAATGTAGCTATTTTCATAAATAATTCACTCTCCAAGTCTCGTGCCGATCGGGAACCATTATTTCCATCCGATTTGTTCCTTTGTGACTTTCGAGTAGGCTAAATTTCCTCTGTGGATGTTATCAGTATCCTGTAGAGTAAGACCAGTGGTATGAGTACTACCTTTGAGCCTCTAGTCCTGCTCTGGATTTTATTCGGAGACCCACATCCTAGGTTCTTAGTGCCGTTGACCACTTGTCACCTTTAACTCTAGCCGGGTAGTGTAAAAGAAAAAAAAAACAATAATTACATAGTAAAGCTGAAATATGTAAAAATGGAAGACTAACTAACTCTCGAAACGTAGCGTTATTGACCAACAGAAACCAGGCAGGATAGATTAAATAAGGGGATTCCATCCAAGATAGGTTGAAGCAAGATGAGAATGCAGCTAGGGTATATCGGGTGTGTTAAACCCGTGTGGACCATTATTTAAGAAATAAATAAAGAAATCTCACAGATTTAAAAAAAATTTTCTTAATTTGATTTTATCTAATAATAAATGTATAGGTTCAAAATAGTGAGCAAGTGCTGCAGCTCTGGGAGCTTATGGGTTTGTGGGTCAAAGACGTGGATAATGAAGAACAGGGATACAGATAGGATTAAAGCTCTGGAATTGAAGATGACATACGGTATAAAAGATGATGAAGATATGAAGATGAAGGCTCAAGCGTGAAATATTCGTAGACACGATATCGTAGCACCAGTGGCCTACTCTACGGCAAAACACCGTATGATGTAGTTTTCTTGTTTGACGATGTAACTGCATTATTGCATTTTTGATCTGGGGTCCCGTGAAGTTAACAAATTTTCTACGTAAACACTGCATTCAGTTTTTGGTTAAAACTCCCAAAAAGTTTGGGACTTTGATAGACAGCACATAGTTTACAATTTTTTTGAAAATTGTGATACCATTTTTGGGTCCTCGTGTCCTAAAATTTGAACTGTACATTCGGCGTCAAAGCAACTGTTATCAGCCGTAATTAATTTCGTATCTCGCGTGTGTACAGTTACGTTGTTAACACGTCTACACGTCACTAAGCAACGTCACTAAGCTCCGTTGAAGGTGATAAGATGCGGTTGATGAATACTAACTGTGGCAACGTGGACTTGATTGGTGCACAGAGACAGTGGTGGGAAGTTGGTGTGCAATTAAGAACACATTACTACACCGAAGGCTTCCGAATGTCATCCCTCTGCCCAGTGGCGGCGATAAGGCCCCCGCAGACCCCGCGGCGCGGGGGGGCCCCGACCCTCATGGGGGGCCCCAGTTGGCCCAGTCATGGGACATAACTTGTAACATGAAAAATAAGCGTAAACGAGTTGTAAAACTCTTCTTTGTTGAATTATCAGTTGACCATAGAATTGACGACCCAGTGAAATCATTTGAAGTAAAAGTTTTCAATGCAACACTAGATATTGTAATAGTTCAGCTACAAATGAGATTCGAAGGATTGCGTTGCATTGATGATGGGTTTTCATTCCTGACGCCTCAGAATTTAGTAAACTTCTCACAAGAGACAATAGTGGAGAAAAGTAAGGCTCTGGTAAATGTGTATCCTGGTGACCTTTCCACATCACTGCCTGACCAAGCAATATCCTTCAAAGCTCTGATGGCCAAAGAAATTGTACACAAGAAAAGAATTCGAGAAATGATGAATTACTGGTAGAAGAAAACAGCTGCCTTATGAGTTGCCTCCCAGACTTAACTACACCTTTGCAGCTTTATTTAACCATACCTGTCACAACAGCTACAGCGGAAAGAAGCTTTTCAAAACTTAAATTAATTAAATTAAGTCATACTTAAGAAGTACCATGGCCCAAACTCCGTTGAGTGACTTGGCACTGTTAAGCATTGAGCATGAAGAGACACAGAAAACTAATATCAACGAAGTGGTTGAAAAGTTCTTAGCTATAAAAAAAGAAGACTAGGCTTAGGAAAACAGTGAACTTTGGTTGATCCTCATCTGTAAATATTGTACATTACTTGAGTTCGAGTGTTATTGAATTGGATTAGACTTAAGGAAAACTTGTATAGAGTATATTCAAGAATTTTACAAATTCAGTTACAAATTAATTTAAATGTTTGAAAAAAGCTAGAATGTTACTTTGATATTCGTTTTTAAATAATAAATTTTTAACACTCTGTGTGCGGTACTGTTTCATAGTCTGAATTTAAATCTTTGACGTAAAAATAAATCATTTTTTTTATTTTGGTTTTTTTATAGTTTGTATAGAACTTTGTCTATTTAGCAACAATGAATTTTAAGAGTTTGTACACGTGTAAAACATCCTTTGCAAATTGCAAACGCTTTGTGATAGACGAGAAAGTATTCACAAACCATTGTTGTGAAACACACGTAAATAGAAACTCATTTGAGTGTTTTCCCCTATTACGTATACAAAATTTAACCATTTTTATAGGGCCCCCTAATTAGTTTCGCAGGGGGGCCCCCGTTTCGTTAGCGCCGCCACTGCTTCTGCCCAAGGCAGTATTACCAAAATATATTGCCTATATATGTGTATGTGTTATAACGAAGTAAAATAATTCATTCGCTGAAGCTGAACTAAGACAGTTTGTCGACAGTTCGCTTGGGATGCGCTAAACAGAGACTTTGTCCTACGTGCACCGCGGTCACTTGTAATACTAAACTTACATTTAAAAATCAGTGTTAACTATTGTAATCGTGTGTGTGTGTGTGTGTGTGTGTGTGATAATGTTGCTTTGCTCGACGTATTGGGTAAGAGAATAACATAAACTTTAACGTTTTGCAAAGCGGGCTGAGCATCCGGGACTGGAACATCACGAACTAAATGTTAATGCATACAATGCCATGATAGGTCTGTATGGCGGCCTTGGCGTACGGTTAGCTTCAGATCTGAAGCGGTGTATTGCGAAATTGTAGTCTACGTGCTACGTTCTGAACCCGTATCCACCGCTGAGATAAGTCAATACACCCATCATACAGTTATCGTTTATGAAACGGTGTAAAAGTTTAAAAACAATCTACAAGGTGAGTACTGAATGCAATGCCTATTGGTTCACAATTTATTTTTAATAGAAATTGAGAGGTGAAATTAAACGTATATATACGTGCTCTGAGCCTTTACGTCATTATTCAAAATAATCTCCGTTGCATTCAACACACGTACGCCACCTTTGCGCTGACTTGTTAAAAGCAGTTTGGGAAAAGTCTGAGGAGCACATCCTGTTGGCATCTTCCAGCTCTTCTGTATCACCGAATCTGGTGCCTAGTAGAGCACCAAAGAGATGGAAGTCTGGCGGCTGGGGAATCACTGACCACCCCATGTATGCAAGGCATTGGTTTGTGGTTACACACTAGCATTATCACAATGCAGTTTAATGACATGCAGATTTTTCCTGCCTTTTTCTTCATTTTTTTTTTCAATAATACAATTAATGGTCACTGTATACTATTAAACCCTGTTCAAGAAAATCCAGCAAAATGACTCCTCTCACATTCAAGAAAACAAGGACCATCACCTTGGTTGCGGATTTTGAGTGTTGAACTTCTTAGGTTTAGGAGGAGTATTGTGTCGTCACTCCATTGACTGCCTCTTAGTCTCGGGGTCGTGTAGTAATACATCCAAACCTCATCTTCAGCCACAAAATTTGGAAAACGTTCTGTTCATCGGCTTCAAACATGGACAGAAGTTCTGAACACACTTGCGCCCTTCTTATTTTCAAAGCAGATGTTAACAGTTCAAAAAAGAATTAATCAGTCATGCATGACGGTGAATAGCTCTGTCAGTGAATTTCTGAATTTCAGACATTAGCATTACAAAGACAGGTAAACACGAATTACTTTCAGTACGACCCTCGTGTATAAAGTTTCCATTATACGTAATTAGATGCTGATTAATTATGTGTATAACGCGAACAGGCACGCACAGGGTATACTTTCCTGGAGCCCAGCTAGTGCAGAATTCGCATTCGCACGGATTCTTACAGCAGCAGGTAGGTCTACTTCCACTGTAAAACTTTTGAACGAAAAATAGTAAGGAAAATGTAAATGAAGGAATAAACTGAATGATGAGGAGTAACTGTTATGTAAATGTAGTAAGCTCAATAAAAAAGTGAAATGAGATTTATTATAATCTAGAATTGATTGGCTAGAGGATGTGATGAGAATGGATCGAAACAGCGAGCAAACAGAGAAGGGTAGGGATGGTTCGTCAAGGTCAAATCAGGCTGTAGCTATTCGGAAAAAGAAGAAGGTAGTAACTGAAGGGGCCAGTTCTCACCGCTAGATAGAACACTGGACTTAAGTACAGTTATGCTTCGCCAACCGCCGGGGTAATGTGCCCGTTTGTAAATGTGCTCTTGTTCCGTGCTGAAACTGGCAGCACTTGGTATCCTTCTAGCGGTTAGTCGCGCGATTCTGTTACGACAATACGCAACATACAACAAAGAAAATCACTTATGTACCAGTCTCAGCAAAGGATACTTTTCTCTACCGATCTGGCTGAATTTTTCTTGACATCAGTTGAAGTAATCAGAACCATATACATGCTGCTTATTCATAAAACACCGTTGTTTACAGCAGATATATTATCAATAACACCAAATGTTCGCCCGTTCTGTGATGTGATATCCTATGTTACAAAGCTACGAAAGTGTGGCGGACGGTTCCCCAGTCTCCGAGGATGGCCGAAACATGTGGTATTAACAATATCAGCAGTAGCGTATCGAGAATTTGGTCTTGGAGGGTTTGGGTCGAGTCGACTTCATACAAAAGAAGAAACAATTTAAGACTAATCAACATTAATTAATATCTTTAGGTTGATTGAAAAACATGTGATAACATTTTGAAATCAATTCCATTAAAGAGAACGGCCATAACACAATAAAAATACCCGTTATTGAAACACTGTTTAGAAGCTACTTATTGACTGACTTGATTTTCCTATACAGTATTTCGTATTTCAAACGTATAGGCCTATGCAAATTTGTGTAATAAACCTGTTTGTATATTTAAAAAATAGTTACTACTGTATTAGCGTACACAGATGAAAAAAAAAATACTAAAATAGCCTAAAAAGTAAGAGAATAAGAAAATTCGCCAACTTTTGACCCACTGGGTGGGGGTCCGGTCTTGTTCGCCATCCCCCGTAAATACAACCCTGAATCATGTTGTTAATATAAATAATAGTTATTACAGGCTGGTGAACATTCCGACTACGAGACGCCTCATACTGCATTCATATTTCACATTTTATTTTTATATTGTACGTACGTGTGAAATATAATAAAATAAATAATAAAATAATAAAACTGTATATACAGTTATACATTTATTTTTCACATTACTTTATTTCACTTCGTTTTATCAATTGATAATCTATATAATCGGCCTAGATCAGTGCATGAATTATTAGGGGAAGACCCGGGTTGTCGGTTACAATTCTGCGAGGTAATTTTAATGAAAAACTAGAAAGCGATGGCGTTATTCGTAAAATTATTAGCTGGACAAAGCAAAGTTTACACTGTCAGGTGCCGTTAACAGTCGGTATTACTCAACAGAGAACCTAATGTAGTATTTGAGGAGCGGCTAAATCAACTTTGGGTTACAATTTGGGCGGACCTTTCGTCCCGAGAATATTTTTTTTTAGGCGATTTAATTACGGCTGGCACCGCCTCTCGCATCCTAGCTTCCACTGGCGCTGGTCTAAACAGTCCTGTTCTGTAAGTCCTCTTGCATTCATTGCATCTTCGACGTCCATTTTCCATGAATGTTTAGGTCTACCTTTTTTTCTTCTAGAGGGTAGATTCCATTCCCATACCTTCCTTGGCCATCTCTCATCTGACATTCTTTTTAGGTGTCCGAACCAATTCAGTCTTCTTGCTTCTGTTGTTTCTGTAATAAGACAAGGTCGATTCCCATCGCTTGTCTTATCTCTACATTTCTTATATTTTATATTCGATATACATTTCTTATATTTTTTATTATTACCTATTTTTATTACAACTATTATTATTATTATTCCTAGGGTGTAGATTTCTGGGATCGACCCTTTTGCTGGGGCCCTTGTGATGTGTACATTTTGCTGGGGCTCTTGTGATTCTACACTGCAATGAATCGCTCCGTATGTACCTCAACATTCTTTCTTAATTATAGGTTTTTGTTTCCACACTATATTCATCAGCTGATTCCACTCTCCTATATAGGCCTATATCTCGTCAGCACTCTAGCGTCTGTTGCTACCTCCGCGGAATTCCTTTTTGTATCCGCCTCTGTTATAAGTTCCACATGAACGGGTTGTAAACGAGTGACTGGCTGACCGAAGAGGTGTCTCTCGCAGCAGGTTTGCGTAGCAGGTCTGGTCTCTTTACCATGATGAAACACTGGACTAACGACGAATACAAACAGTGTGCGTGTGTTTGATTTTTCAGCCCGTTTTTAACATTGTTATCCTTTTGTTATTTATATTGCGTTCGTTTGCAACGAACAGCATGGGGCACAAAGCATGCGTGTTCGGATATTATCTCATATTAAATACTTTGTATGTCTGTATGATTAAACTCATTGAAACTGTAAGCACACTCTTTCTGTAGAGCATTATAGGCTGAATCTTTAAAGCCTTTTTTTAATATGAACTGTTTCGGAAATTGTTGCTAATTTGTAGTGAACCCTTAGAATTGCTATCAAGGGAGGAAAACGTGAAGTTAATATTGAAATTGCTACCTAACTGGAATACCTAACAAATACGTATTAGGTAAGGGCTGACAAAATATTTCTGTGAACGCTTATGGGAGCCGAAGTGGACAAAACCCCTTCCACGAATATCCTACGACCATGTTTTGTACGGTCACCCATAACTTTTACCGGCCTCCAGACAAAATTATTTGCGAGAGCTCGAGAACAAACTTTCATTTTACAAATATAGGCTATTAATTCTACTGTATAGTAGGCTACTGAATAGGTAAGCGATAAAAGCTGACAAAAATTTTACTAGTAATAAAATTGAAATTTAAAAACCTATATTATTTATTACACATAAAAACAAATTGAAAAATTGACAGTGTAACATTAAGTCCTAGTCCAAGTCCAATTTGGCGGAGCAGCAGCTTGTGCTCCGGTGGTCGCACTGACCCGGCGAACGCGATGACTGCCTGTTCTCTGCTTGTTACCATGAATAGTGATCTTGCGCTTTGCAGGATTGGAACCTCCTTGTGATTTTATTTTCGAAGGGATGGAAAGATATTATTTTGTGGGACTCTGGACTTCGAAGACAATCGCAACAGCTGAATGGGGGAGTCTTCAGAGACCTTTCGATTAGGAGGCAGGAATTGTTCGCCCACGACGGGCGGAGCGCCTCAAACCGGCCCAGGAAAGAAGGCTCGTGGCAATGCTGAGTCACGAAAGAGAGAGAGAGAGAGAGAGAGAGAGAGAGAGAGAGAGAGAGAGAGAGAGAGAGAGAGAGAGAGAGAGAGAGAGAGAGAGAGGAAAGGAGGAAGCACTCACAAAAGGGGGCACAAGACATGAGCAAGCCCCCCTTCGTATATTGGCGTGCTCCTTCACCACAATGCGCACAGGGTAGGGTAGTGGCACAAAATGCCCGTACCGCTGGCAGTTATAAAACTGCTTGGAACCGGATCGGGACTCGAAAGCGGTCACTTTTACCAGGAGGTAAAAGAGAGAGTCCAGGGTAGGAGCCTACCTTGTAAAGTTTAACACCAGAAAGGCGTTTCGGGCGATACGTCTGCTGGGGGAGAAGATAGGTGTAATAGAACTTACACTGTACCCCAAAAAATTGAGGGGCTACTAAATAGTTGGCAAAGGAACATCGGCGAGAATGCCGATGATTTCAACTTCTAATTCCCTCTCCTCCGGCAGATCGAAGGGAGGAGAGGGAAGGTATGATAAACAATTCTGGCATCCGTCAAGAGTTTCTGGATGAGCCGGAAACTCTGGACGGTTGTTGTATCTAGCCGGACGGAGCGGTCGATAATTTCAACTTTTAATTCCCTCTCCTCCGACAGGGTGAAGGTATAATAATTGATTCTGGCATCCGTCAAGAATTTCTGGGCGAGCCGGAAACTCTGGACTTTGGTCGTATCTAGCTGAATGGAGCAGCCGCCTCGTCAAAGTACTCGCAAGAGCTGCTCGGTGCAACCGCATGATCACCTTGTTCCAGTCAGTTGGTCGGTCGAAGAAGAGCGACGGAATGCGCCGAGCCTAGGTAGACTGAGGAGAGGGCTATCCGAAGCAGAGTTGGATATTATTTCCACACTCATCAATATAGATATTAAACAATGTTGGAGATATGCTACAGACTTGGTTTAAGTTTTATTTATGATTACAATTATTCAGTATTAGAAATGTCACGTAGAGAAGTACTTACTTATATTAAGCGCACCTCTTAAATTTGGTAGCAGTGAAGAATTTTCTCTCTCGTAATATCTCGTGGTTTTCGTTAACAGAGACGTTTTTAGGACCTCAGAGGCCCCCGGCAGACCCGAAAATGAGGCCCCAAGTATAGTATATTATGCACACAAGAGTTTTACATTAAACGTCCGAGATATATACGATATTTTTCGTTGCATGTGGGCGTAAAATGTAAATGCAATTTAAAAAAAAATCACATGGTAGTAAAAATGTATTTTTCACGCACTGCAATGAAAAATACAAATTATTAAGTTTTTTGGTTTATTAAATTAATAAATACAGGCTGCTTTACAAAAATCACAACTCAAAATTTTTTAAATAATGATTTTATTTATTTATATTTAACAGATAAGAATATGCTTATAGATACTACAATCGTCTACATAGAAAATATGTATAAGTAAGTAAGTAACAAATAGGCCCATGCAAAAAGAGACTTAAGTCTATTTGAAAAAATGGTTGGAAAAATTAAAATAAACTTAAATTTTTTAGAATACTAGATTTTGAAAAATTGAGCCTTGACTATAATTGTTTTAAACTAAAAGATATAATTTGTATGCTTTAATTAAAAAATATATTAAGTATTCCAAAAAAATAGGCGATTTTCATTTTTTCAATTATTTTTTTAAGTTCTCTTATGTCCCTTTTTGCATGAGACTATTCAATTAATAAATAAATAAATACACTCACATATAAAATTAAAAATTAATATTAAAAAAATAAAAGCTAAAATAAATAAAATGGTTTTAAAACATTTTTTTTCTGCACTTTCTTTCCGCAAAATCATCAATTATTTCATCAAAACTAATTTTACTCATTATATCATTTTCTATGCTGAGAATACTTAAGGCGTTTAATCGCTCTTGTTTAATACTATTCCTAAGGTAATTTTTCACAAGTTTAAGTTTATATCATACAGTGCAGTGACTGCATCTGCACGAACAGACCAACGAGTTGTAGATAAGGCCTTTACAACTTTCTTCTTTCCTGTCAATGAATCCAACAATATCCTCCATCTAGATGTAGATGATGAGAAAAACACATACAATGATTGTACGAAGTAAAAAAATCTAGCGGCCTCTGGGATGCCTTCAGCAGCAGAAACTCCGACCAAATTTAACGAATGACCTGAGCAAGGAATAAATTGTGCTAATTCGTTTAATTCTTTGACTTTTGCTTAAAGGCCATTGTAACAACCACTCATATTAGATGCGTTGTCATATGATTGACCCCGACAATGAGAAAGTGGTATGGTAATTTCATTCAAAAATTTAACTACTTCATCGAATAAGTTCTCTGCTGAATGTCCAGATATAGGAAGGAACTTTAAAAATCTTTCAGTAGGCTCTCCAAACAAAACATATCGAATGACGAATGTTAACTGATCGATGTGTGCAACGTCTTGCGTGGAATCTACTGATATTGAATAATATCTGGAAGGCTTTACTTCTTTTATAATTTCTTGAAGCACTCGCTTTCCCATAATATGAATAAATTCATCACAAGTACTTGGTGATAAGTAAGAAGTTGTACCACTGCCAGCACCACCATACTTTTTTATATGCTCTTTCAAAATCGGATCATACTCACTAATTAATTCAAGTAGTCCTAAACAGTTTCCATTATTTTTACACCCAAATTCCTCAACATCACCCCTCAAAGCAAGTCCTCGTCCAGTAAGAAATTTTACTACGGAAACAATTCTAGTTAAAATCTGACGCCAGTAATCTCTTTCCTCGTTCACTTGCTTTTGAATCTCAGAGTCTATTCTCCCAGACATAGAAGAACGGTTAAGAAATGACAGTAAAGAAGGACGATGCTGTTGACTGTTTTCATGAAATGAAACAGCTTGAGCACCATGCTTCCAATCGTTGAAACCGTTGGAATTGAAAGGGTTTGTGGGCATCAAAGTAGAACCAAAGAGTTTGCAAACGAAACAATAAATCTTACCGGTGGATGGAGAGTATAACAACCAGTCTCGTTTTACTTTTTCTCCATTTTGAAGTTCTTTATCAAAAAATGTCAATTGGCAACTTCGCTTTTGAGAAACCTGTTTTCCCTTTTCTAAAAATTCGTATACTCTAATAGATTTACTGAAATCACTATCTAAATTTTGATAGCATGAAGGCCCTTTTCGAATAAAATATTCTTGGAGTTGGGTTTTTGAAATTCTATTTAAATCCCATAATGCAATATCTAAGTTGAGAAATTCTTCAACCTCTATTTGTTCACCTTTATCATTTTGAGTTGAATGTATGTTCATTTCATGTGTATTCTGTTTCGAATGATTATTATGTGAAAACTCTTCTTGAATATGTTGTGAAACGATTGATTCCCTTTCCAAATTACAAACTATTTGACCGCCTTGTTCAGAAAATGTAGACGAAGAGAACTGTGATACTTCAATAGCTGGATCATTATTGTCTATGAGTAGATGATTCTGAGGTTTAGTTGATGAAGGTGAATTACAGGGTCTTCTTTCAATTTCCGATTGGCTTGGTACGACATGAAAGAAAGACGATACCTTACGAGTTTTATCAATTAAATTTTGTTCTCTTTCAATTTTTCGGCGTTTATGAGCACCACTTCCAAAACGCTTCATTTTTGATTTCAAAATTCCTTCTCTTTCAGAATCAAATTCGATCTAGAACAGTTTAGAATAAAAAAAAAATAAATCTACTAGTGACTTTTATGTTTTTTATAAGAAATGAGTCAGTTCAGCAATGACATATCCGAATAAATTAATGGTGCATAATATTATTATATAAATAGATCATTTTTGATAATCTTCGAATTGACATACCAGAAATGTAATATTTTTTTGTGTTCTACGACCTAAAATTCGACCTTGCAAAATTTATGAGACAACCTTACACTGATAACGTACCAATACAGAACAAAATTTTAAAAGCCCTACATCATTTTCTAAAGGTGCGCATTACATTTTCATTCAAGCATACATCCACTTTTTTACAGATATACATGTTTAAAAGTTTCTGATATGTCATTCAAAGCTACGAACCAAAATCTTTTTTACTTCGGACCAAGTAAATAGCATAATATCATTGTCAGTCTAATTTGAGGTTAGTTAAGCGTTAGAGAATTTAAAATGAAGTATTGATACGAACAATTTAGAGTGCGTTGAAAAACATACTAATAAGATAAAACCTAAGAAGCACAAAAAAGTATTTAATAATAATAATACGCCATTTTACTTACCTTAGTTTAAAGTCAACTAATTTTATTTTTCTATTTACAGCACGTATAAAAAAACTAATATCGGGTTAATGCAAAGTCATTGTCTCTTATTCAACCATCATTTAATTAATAAAATGTCAATAAAATGCAATTATAGTTGCGTTGCAAAAAACATGAAAGGCAATAAAAAACAACTCCGGCAATGGCAAATATCCTAGTATATTATATTTAGATTTTAGATCAGCAGATAGCGCTGTATACATGTTTACCAACTTTGCTGGGATTCTTGTGCCTTATGTTGCGCGCGTCTGCGTATAGGGAATGTTACCGAAAGTAAATGCGTCATGTACATTACCAAAATTTCTCGACGAGGGGACTGATTTATAAATTTGATAATAAGTACCGAATATAAACTGAAACAAGTCAATTACTTTTAACGATTTTATAGATACGACCGTACGAGGTACGAAGTGCCTTATAATTTCACCAATTTATAGTATTTTTACACTTTTAATCTTATTAGTTACACAAGTTATAACTTTGTATTATCCAAATACCAACCAACATTCTTGTCTTTGGTTAAGCACGCGTAGATCTCGCTGTCCCCCGAGCATTTAGGGTTTAATGCTTTTAGTCTTTGGTTTAGCACGCGTAGAGTGTGCTGTCCCTCAGCATTTAGGTTTTAGCGCTTTTTGTCTTTGTTTGAACACGCCTTGGTTTGAGGCCCCTTTAAAGTCGAGGCCCCCGGCATCTGCCGGGTTTGCCCGTAGGTAAAAACGGCTCTGTTCGATAATAACAACAGTATTTTTTTCACGCACATCGTTTTGATTCTATTAAAACCAAACCTTTCGCTCATACTACGATGAGGCATCCTCATTGCCTCAGCTGAGGCCACAATTCGGTAAAATGTTACTGACCCGACATCTCTTCAAAGAAGCTAATCTTGACAGATTCTTACTCTTCGTACCTCTCAGTAACTCTGTTAATTTAATTTACTAGTGAACGCCCTCCCCGTAGAGGTTCCGCAATCTCGCTCGTAAACTTTCGGGGTTTTTGGTAATGACAACAATGTTTTTCGGTTTAACACACGTCGTTTTAGGCCTAAAACCAAACGTTTGGTTTTAAGAGAAATAAACTATGTGTAATGAACCGAAAAGTAGTGTTGTTATTAGTGAAGAATTTTTTACGCAGGGCGGAGTGTAATGAAAGAACTGACCTCGTCTGCAAGCGATTTGTAACATTACATGAGTGCAATAAGCAGGCACCTGGTAAAGCCGTGTGAGAAGGTACATGGTTGTATTACTTCTTGGGACAGCACATCGACACAGTTCGTTCTCTTAGTATTGCCTTTTTGTGAATGATCGTACATAGAAAAACACCATATTCAGTAATTCGAAAGAGACGTGAAATTCAGGCTTTGCCTCGTGCGCAACATTACTTCGCAAGGACTGCCAGGAGTTTGCGATTAGTAAACATTAAGATAAGTGTTTATTAATGTGCCGTACATACAGCCAGACACGAAGCTGCTGCCGTGTAAGGTCACGTTGAACAACATTTTGCCGTGTAGCATAGTTGTATTCGTTGAACTACGAGACGGTATAATTTCAAGGACCAAAACATTGAGTGACCTCCAACTCTGAAGCCACGCGACGCAACCGTTAGAGCTGAAGGTTCTCTCGCTCTAACCAGATAATCTGATACTGTTTACAGTTCTGTGCAACAGAAGAAGTTATTACGTCAATTATGAGTCTTCCCTTAATAAAAGCACTATACCAACGGCGTGTTTAGTTCTGGTAATAATCGGAATTCAAAGCGATAAATATAATACGCGCACAATCGCTCTGGGCTTGTTGACAGCTTAACTGTTTATGTACATAAACCTTTCTTTAAATAACTTTATAACCAATGTTTGTTAGTTGCATGTGCAAAAATACACTAGAAATACAATACAATACTAAATTTTGCGTATATTTTGTACTAACGACTGAACAAATCTGAAATAGCTATCCAAAACACATGATAAGTATCAGGAAAGACGAAATAAATTAAACGTCATCTAAAAACCTTGTTTGTTGCCTTGTAAATATAATGCTACAGGTACGTATCGCTGGGTAGGGAAACTAGTTCCCTGCTAGAACTTAGCCACTCCTGCTAAATAAGCAGTAGTGCCCACCCCCACGCCTACCAGGAATTACCTCAGTGGGTTTAGAACCTTCACTAAACCCCTTAGACCGAGTTAACAATCACAATTAGTTGATGACTGAAGGAATTTTTTATATAATTTTGATTTTTTATTAATTTTTTATTATTTTTTAATAGTTTTATTCACTTTTTATTGCATTTAAATTTATTTTTTCTCTTTAATTTTTTAAGTAATTTCTGCACGAAATGTGTAAGTTAAGTTTGTTGATTGTCACGCTAATTCAAGCTGATATTTTTTTTTAGTGATATAATGTATATTTTACGAAACGAAATCTTGATATGTTTGTTCCTTAAAGAAATCGCGTAAAAGTTTTTCCATTGAATTTAACCAATTTTTTAACAGATTGCACCTTTTAATTTTCCTTTTTACGAAAGGAAGCTTCGCGAATACTAAATTCTGCTTTTGACTGCATGGTTTTATTCCATGCTGAAAAATGAATATACTGTATTGGGATGAACATAATGGAAATTATCTGCAAAATGGGCGTGGAAACTTTCACACTCATTTGTAGTGTGATCTGTAAATTCAGATGAAGCCCAAATTTGAGGAGGGACTTTGCAGTCGTCTCCTATATAGGTTTCAACTAAATAATCACAAAGTTTGGTCACTCTGTGTCTTCAGTTATCTAAAACAATGTAGTCCTCTACAAAATCATCTTCTACTCCCTCTGCATCTAAGAGAGGTAATACGAAGATCCGTTTCAACCAGATAACTATTTCTGACAGTTCACTGGTGTTTTTTGAGACGGTCTTAATTGTTGAATTTTTGCCACCACGCTCGAGTTAAGTGGAAGCGACATCCAATAACTTCAGTGGTGTTTTACACACATTCCTTGCAGTTTTATGAATAACATCTCCAAAATCAGTTACGATTCATTGCTGCAAAAATTACTTTGTTAGGATTCCAAGAAGCTTACACTTGTCCACAAAGTGCCGAAAAGACGCTGCAGTTTTGTTCGGCAACAGGCAATATACTAACGGCCAATTGTATCCATTCTGCACCGAGTGTATTGTAAATAACTGATAGCGCGTACGTCACCTCACCTGTCTCACTTTAGCATATATAACACTTTGTTAACCTGGTTTTTCACACATATATATGGGTACATATGTAAGTGTAATTCTGTAAAATTTCTAATTGGTGTCAATTAAATTAATTTAATTTAACTTAATTTATCTTCATTGTACAAATACTTCAAATTCTCATTTGTCTGAAACCAACGATCTTGTTCTGAGAGTCATTAATTAGTAGAAAATCATTCCCTCTCGTTGTAGGCACTGGAATGCTTTCGAGCGCGTCATGTACATCCCCAACACATTTCGGTAATGCTTTCCGTCGAGCGTAATAAATACATTGTTTTTCTGTTTCCACATCGTGAGTCATTATGTCTTCAACCAACGGACACTACTCCTCTCTTGAGACTACTTTAGCTGGTCGCTCGCTGACGTCGTCTTCTGCTTTCCTCTTTGTACCATTAGAAATATTCAATCGGACCATGATGTGGATTCTTTGGACCACAAGGACCACTGATTCCGTGTCATCAAGGTATATTTTTGCCGTCCTTCTGGGTGCATCTCCATTTCCAGCCTTGAAATGTCTCTGTCATCTTTCTAGACGTAAAATGTTTATACATAAGAACACTGGCTCGTTCACTCAACACTTCCTTCATATGCTACACTTACTGAGGTCGAAAGAAGAATTCAAGAAAGAATATTTAAGTGAATATAATCCATATTCTACTGCATATGTTAGTCCGGCATCGAAGCATTGGGTGCGACTAGGAAAATGGAGATGGGGTGATGAGTTTCAATGCAAGTGTGACAGAAACCAAATGGATATCTGAGAAAGAGAGCGAAAGAGAGCGGTAGCGTGCTGTACGTGCCCAATCGATGGCCGCCCTTTTAACCGAAATCCGAACGTTTACTATGAAAGTTTTTTAACTTTAGGAGCAAAAATAGAATTAAAAATTTTGCGAATAGTAATACGTTTATGTAAGGGATCACGTTATGAGGAATTTTATTCAAAATACAAAAATTATATATGTTTAAAAATTTGACAGATTTATCTTAACACCACTTGCAAACTTTGTATCGCCTTCAAAAAGTGAATAAGCTCTCTTTACTAAAAAAAAAAAACATTATATATTGTTATCAGTTATGCATATTTGTGAAAAGTATTTGACATAGACCTATAGATATCTATGGAATCACACATAATCTTGAAAGCTAGGATTAAATTTTTTGTGATAATAAATTTAACTAAAAAAAATACAGTAGCTTGGAATTTTTAGTATTTGTTATATTAACGTCTACTTTGCAATTGTTATTTTACTTAAAAAATAATAATAGAGTAACCTAATTGCAATTTTTGTAATTTTCAAGATAATTGAAACATTATCTAATAATAAATGCATTTCGTTTAAAGTAGTGAGCGAGTTCTGCAGCTCTGTTAACAACGGTTGTTTGGTTGTTGAATAGGATACTTAAATTAACTTGGTGGTGGTTAAAATGAAACCACTCCCTCGAAACTACGAAAATTTCTTGTATCACGCAACTTCGATTCTCGGATTTCTATCGCGTGTTATCGATAGGAATTCAAAGAAAGTGAGCACTAAATTCAGTAGTAACTAGACAACAGCTCCACCCATGACTGTCAATCGGATCCGAATAATGGTGGAGATGTAACTTTGATGGCGGATGTTTGTTACTTTTGTCTCGAAAGAAATTATCAAAAAGTAGGCCTATTTCTGTTAAAGTACCGTTTATTGGTAAACTGAGAACTGTATGTCATTTGTTCCGGGAATACGGTGTTGCAGGAGAGCAATTACACTAACTCCCAACTCGAAGGCTCACAGCCTCTACAAGACAGAATTTTTGGTTCGCATCGATACTGCAAACCGGTATATAGACGTGTCTTTATCCTACTAATGTATGAGTTTTTTTCCAGATTCAGTGATTAGAACCGTGAACTGATACTGAAACATATATTATGTACGATGAGCTGTCATTGAATTTCTGGCGAAAGAGACTGTGCATCCAAATAATTGTTGTCAAGGTGGGGAAACCGAAATTGCACTCCGAAAACCGACGAGTGGCCGCCACACATCGATCAACGTCAATCACACTACATGCTAAGGAGACAGACGCAGTTCTGATACATAGAAACGATAACAGGATGCTGATGCAGTGCAAGATGCCGGCTGTGCACAAACGATAATTTACAACTTGGAGTATCGATAAGTTTGTGCTAAACAAGTTCCCAAGGTACTGACTGTTGGCAGTCAGCGCAGGCAGATGGAGATGTAACAAGAGATTCTGGAGGCATTTGGCACTGAAGGACAGAACTTCTTAAAAAAATGTGGTCACTGCGGACATGACGTGGGCAGTATGTGTGGTCTAGGGAGTAGAGTTTATTCCAAATGGTTCTTCAAGTCCCAGAAAATTGAAATTTGTCAGAGCAACAGAGAAGGTGATGGAAAAGTGTTCTGGGACACCCAGGCCATTACTCTCGATGGATTTCCGATGGACATCTCTCAGCATTGAAACGTGCAAGCTGGATGGTACTATTGTACTAGTGTAACTGTTGTTTCTTTCCAAAAATTTTGTTTCTTTCCAAAAATTCAATGGGTTAATTTAATACATAAAAACCAGTGTCATCTCTAGCTTACCTACCGCTGGGTGTAGAGACATATATCCCACCCCTCGTGGTTTGTGGGGGGTGAATGATTCAAGTTGAGTAAAGCTAAACATAGAACCTTTCTTAAAACAAACAAAACACTTTTATTTATCACTAATCTGAAATCTGATAATATTAAAACCTTGATTGCAATGTTGAAAGTAATTTATTACTTTCCAAATCTAAACAAAATAAATTTTCTTGATGTTCTTACCGCAAATTCTTTTACAGTATCTGTACGTGTATTATATTTATATTGCGTCGTTATATTCGTCTGAGTGTATTCTACATGTGTGTGTATTAACTGTATCTCTCTAATAAATTTACGTGTTTGAGGTTGTGGGATTTGAGTTTTCGTCCCATGTTATTAAAATAATGTTACAGAGAGGAGGTGAAATAGTTACTTTAAATTAAAAAAAAAATGTCTTATTAAGAAACAAAAAATAAAAGTTTAAATTATGCTCTATTTTATAAGTGCACTATGCTCTATGTACACAGAATAGAGCTTATTAATGTTTATTTAAAGATTAGATTTGCAAGTATGGCATCATACTAACATAAAATTAAATTAAAAAAGTTACTTTACATTGTGTGACTAACAAAAAATAATAAATGAAATAATAAAAGAAATCAGAATAGGACATTTTACTAATTAAGTTCACCCTAAATGGGTACAGTACATAGGCTAAATATTAGATGACAACGACGGCTTGAGGGGCTGTGGAAACGATGGGCAAGCCCGCAACCCGCCCGTAACTTCCTAGGTGTAGCCTGCTACCGGACGTGAAATACCTAGAGGTTTTACGTTTACGTAGACCTTGTAGCCTATTAAATTACTCAATTTCAATTTGTTCTAAAAAATTGTTACATTAGCTACACAAATCCTGACGATGACAGTAAATTTTGTTGAAACGTCTTCACAAATGTTTTATAACTGCGTATAGTTAGTTAATGGTGGAATCTCGTGAATCTATTCGTCGTGGTCTCTACTAAACTAATGAAACTGAGGATAACGTCTTCTTATCGAATGGAATTTGACTTACCTGCACTTGGCTGCAGACGGAAGCAATCGAAACACTGCAATGATGTTTTTATTTGGATAAAAATGATACGAATTATACCAGAATTGAAAGAACTTCAGACTACAAACATTACAGAAGATTTCAAAATCACATAACCATATCCGACTGTTTGACGTTAGTATGACAGAACGTAATATACAGAGAACATAACCCTCTGTTAATCCTCTGTTATAATAGAAGCGTACAGACCGTTATATGGGAAGTAGGCCTATCACCATTTACGCCATAGTTCTGTTCCAGCGTTAAAGTCTCCGATGCACAGTACAAGTTACTTAACTGAGGTTTCTAAGCGGACTGTAATTTTATCCACATTTTAAAATTTTTAATGAGAGCCGTGAAAGCACAGTTAGATCTGTTTGCTTAAGATAACAATTGAATAACGTCATGTTCGAATAGTGTAAGTTGATGTTTGTGTTGTACTGTGTGAGACACAGTGCTGTTTACTTCAATTAACTTACTTGTGTAGGCTTGGAAATATCCCACGAACGTAAACTATAATACGCATCTATAAACTGTAAATTGCTGCACGCTATGGTTCTATGTAGAGTAACTTTTTTAAGAAAGACCGTTTTCTAAAATAAATAATGGGTTTTCCCAGTTTCACTGTTTATTGAACAAAGTCTTTACAGAAACATTTCTTAACGTTGAAACCAGTATCGAATTTTGCCACAGTTTTATTGTTAAATGTACGATATGAACATATCGTAAAGTGTAAAGTGTAAAGCATAAACTAAAGATTAAAACATAGTTACAATTAAAAATAATTAAAAAAAGCGAATCGTGTAAACAACAATTGGAAGCAACAGGGAATGACGTTATATTATGTACAGTTTAACCGTATGAACGTAGTGACGGATTTACCAGTTACCGTAAGCAAGGTTAGGTGAAATTTAATGGTTTTTACAAAGGTTTTAAAACACACAAACACTTGGTATTATTAACCTCTGACAATTGTTTCGTGTAACAGGCTATTCTCAAAGAGCTGCTAAGAACAACTAAATACAAAGAATGTGTAGGATGGTGAACACGTGTTAAGGGTGTGTATGTTGGAGGGGTGGAGGAGCTAGTATAGAGAGAGAAAGTGACTGGAAAACTAAGTATAATAGGAATGCAAATTATAAAAATTAACTAAAATAATTAACAGCGCTACAGTCTGTTCGCGTGATACGTTTATGTTACTTTTAATTGCTTTTCTAATTTCTAAAATCTCCAATAAATCCATTTTTTTCACCTTTATGTATGTTGTGCAGTAGTATTATATTTTTGTGTCTATAAAGTGGTTGTGATTTAAGCTAGGATCTATGAAACCTGTATTCGCTGTATTATTTAAAATCGCTTGTTTTCGTGTTCAGAATGCGATGTTTCAGTGCACGGCCACATTGTCCAATATTAATTCCATTTTTTCTTCTAGTATGTTTGATTTTTCTATAAGTGTGCCATGAAATTAGTGACTGTTTATGTATAATGGTATCTGTAGAAGTAGGTTTTCTATATATCTGAAAACTAAGATTATTTTGTGACCTAGTAATGGTGAGATCGAAAAAATTTTAACTTTTAATGTTTTCTGTTTCAAGTGTAAAGTGCACAGTACTATAAAAGGAATTAATATAATCTAGAATTATATGGAGCTGTCTATCCGTTCCTGCTCAGATACAAAATACATCGTCAACATTTCTTGTCCAATGAAAAACATATTTTATGTTGGGGTTATTGGATGTAAAAATGTTTTCTTCCAAAAGGTCAAAAAGATTTCATTTAATAAAGGTGACAGAGGAGTGCCTATTGAAATGAATAAAAGGTAGTTATTTATACCTAAATAAAACACTTACCTTAAATGTATAGCGCGAATATATCTCTGACATTATATACGTACCTTAAAGTCTCTTAGAGGATATCGCCTTATCAAAGCACTGTCCGTGCGTACTCCAAAGAAATTGAAGCCTCCATCTGTAGGCCACCCCTTGTTGGGCAGGATCCAACGGAAGAGGTAGATGAAGCACATTTCCTTTTTGACCCAAAGATCCTCGCGACTGTCATTGAATTCAATTTAGGCCTAATATTTTACCGTTTTACCGTCGTATATACATACTGTTACGACAGTCTAACTGATCGTCGTATAGTACCAGTCGAAAACAAAATACAGACACCAATGAAGTCACTAATTACCAGCTTTAATTAATTACAAATAACAGTTTGTAATCAACAAGTTATTAAACAAGATTATTCTCGTACAATAATTCAAATTAAATTTGTCCACACGCAATAATAATGTCAACTAATAGAGTCCCACACAATAATCACTTTTCACTAACAACCACTTGAGACACACTGTGAACATCGCCTGACGTAAATTGAAACTAAGCGGCAGCTGTTCCCTATTTATAGCCTGCAAGGTACCATAATGTGCATCCTTAACAAGCACTCGAAAACTCTAGAGGGTACTTGTGTGTGGCCTTGGCAGAAACACGGATCTGCTGGGCTAGCCGAGAAACGCATAGAACGACACACTCCATTGTCCGCGAACGTTCCTAATTGGTAGCTTCAAACTCGAGGGCATGAACAAGAGCTTCTGAGCTATTCATAACACTTGTTGAAGTTCACAATCTCCGATGCTGTCAATAAATATCTGCACCGCAAGCCGCATTCGAAAATCTTCTGGCGGTTCAGAATAGCCCAGTCTAATCAGTCTGTCGATGCTTGCTTCAAACTCTTGAAGGTTCTCCCCGGAACGTTGTCGCCTTGTTCTCAACTGAGCGTATTACACACTGCGCAAATGTTTACCACCATACCGTAATTCTAGAGGTTTAATCAATTCGTCATAGATGTTCTGGCTGCCAGGTGCCACTTTCTGCAGTAGCTCTGCGGGAGATCCTTTTAAAGCGAGAACTAGTGAAACTGCCGTCTCTTCCTCTGTCCAATTATTTGCGCATGCAGCGACTTCAGTTGCCGAAGATACGTTGTCCAGTGAGTGATTCCATCAAAGTTGGGCCTTGCACGCGTCTGCTGGGCTAGCCGAGAAACGCGTACAACGACGCTATCCATTGCTCGAGAACGTTCCTAATTGCGTGACACACACACACACACACACACACACACACACACACACACACACACACACACACACACACACACACACACACACACACACACACACACACACACACACACACACACACACACACACACACACACACACACACACACACACACACACACACACACACGTGTGTGTGTGTGTAGAGCAGCGACACATATTCAAATATTCACCCATTCACCCAGGGTAATATTTTTTGAATATAGGTAAGATAGAAACTGTTAGAAATAATTTTAAATAGGTTAAGCGTGACTGGACCAGCAAAGAATCAGACAATTCTGGACCTGCTATTCTGGAACACCTGTCCTCTTCAACGAGCTGTGTGTGTGTGTGTGATCTGCCGGCTCACACCTGATTATAATGCAAATAGAGGATGTTTCTGTGTACATATGTATTTCCTTGGTGTGAGTGAATTCCGGTTCAGAAAAGAATAAAGGAAGGAAAGGAGTTAAGTATGTTTTATTTAATAATATTCGCAAATTATAAAATGAATATGGCTAGTCATATAAATATGCCATTGAAAAATGTGCAAATAAACGCTTGTGTGAACGCAATTTTAGTGCAAAATACGCGCGAATAACTGAGTTATGTAAACTGAAATTAATTATTCAGGTAATTAATAAGAGCCAAAAAATTACGTTACATGGACAAAACAAGTGAAAAATCGCGCATCTAATGCAATTACTGGTTTGCACAACAACGCTACCATTTGTGCAAAAACAGGCAAAAGTGACATATGTAAAAGTACATACACGCTTAAACCAAATTTAACAGGTTAAAGACACAATTTTTCCTTACCTAGCATTAGCTATCTGGCAGTAAAACATCTCACACCATGATCGACTGCCAGAACCATCATCATCATCTAGGACCCGCACGCACGCAACATTAGCTTCGTAGCGGTTACACAGCAGTATAGCAAGGTGAAAGATGAAGAATTATTTTTAAACAAAAACTATAAAGAACTGTAATATGAAGCAAACAAATAAAAAGCAAATACATAGATGTTCGTAGTGTAAATATACAGATTGAAATAATTAATAAATATGTAATTTTAATTCTATGTAACTAATACGTGCCGTCTTCATTACGTGCTCGTATACTCATTGCTAAGTTTGTGTCATCTGTGCCGATCAGCGTATGAGGAGGTAAGGAACACGCCACCTATCCACAGCTGGTGAGGCGTGATTATCAAACCACGTCAAGAAATTGAACCGCAGAGCCAAAGAGCTCCGTCACAATGCGGTTAGCAGTCATTGTCCCGGGCACACAAAAACTACAGCGCTGCCGTATACCGGGAGGAAAATCGGTTATCTCCATCCTGGTAGTTATACTGTTGACATGTTTCCGTATGCCTACACAGTCAACAGAATGACGACGACACGACGGGTCGGCTTTACCGAAGGTGACAATTTGCGCTTGATTAGTTCTAATTGTGGCAACTTCGCTTTCATGTATAGACCGAATATGACGAAGTCATTCTAAAGGGTCAAGTGCATGGCGGTCGCCATACGGGGCCGAACAGAATCCTCCGCTCTGTATTAGTAATATTTTTTCTATTGGATTCGAAAGAGACAGTGCCGTAGTTCTTAAGAACACACTGTTACATCAAAGTGTTTCGAAATTAAACCTTTTGACTGCGGCAAACAGCCGTTTGTTATTCAAGCATTTGACATTACAGAATGACGAAGAGATAACGTTATGTCGTTCTGTGTGGTTAATCGATCGTCGTTATGTACGCTACAATTACATAAGCGCTGGGTTTGTTGATAGATTAAATATATTATATTTCTTCTATAAACTTTGCTTCAAGTTATGATGTGCACTATAGCCAAAGTTTGTTGCTTGCATGTACAAAAATATAAATACAATACGATATAATATGTATGTATAATACAAAATTTTACGTTGATTTTTTTACATAACGATTGAAAAAATTTGAAACGTATTTGAAAAAAAAAGAATAAGTATCAGAAAAGACGACAGAAAAGAGGCGTTATTGTCCTTGTTTGTTGCCTTATGAATATATTGCTAGAAACCCGCAGTCCTAGGTAGGGGGACTATGCTATACTCCACAATACAAGGTCCCTTATAGAACTTAGCTACTTTATTAGCTACTACTAAATTAGCAGATGTTCATTGCGTACCTTGGACCTTGGACACCAACCAGTTATTACCCAAGTGGATTTAGAACATTCACTAAACCCCTTGAGTTTTTCAAGACTGAAAGTTTTTTAAATTATTTTTATTTTTTATTGGTTTACATTAGTTTTTATGTGCATTCATTGTGCATTGTTTTATTTCATTTTATTGTTTTTTCACCTTATTTTTTTTCTACAGGAAGTTTTGTTCGTCTGAATTTGTCGATTCTAAGCGAGCTATTTTGTTCCTTGAAATCGCCTTCTTTTTTGCTCTTTGTAGTACTGTACTAGAAATAATTATTCGGTACAGGTATTCACTCGGATCATGGTTGTGGATTCTTGTTCCACGAGGATCACTGCTTCGGAGTTTCAAGGTATATTTTTGCCGTACAGGTCTTCTTGGTGCATCTTAATTTCCAGCCATATGTTCTCTTTTCGTCTTTTTAAACGTGAAATTTTTGTAACACTTAAGAACATTGTCTCGTCACTCAACACTCGCTCCATTTTATACTATATTCAGTTAGGAAAGCGAATAAATATTTGAGAGAGAGAGAAAGAGAGAGAGAGAGATGGGGGAGGGGGAGCTCTCACGCGTGCGAATGGATGTGTGTGGAAACTGAACGCCAAAATTACCTCCAGCGCAAGCCATGGGTTTGTGTGCAGTGAAGTTGAAAACATGTGGGGGTAGTAATTAAACCGGGCACAATTGGTGGGCGTCACGTTTTGTAAATAAACGTCTGGGGGAAACTCCACGATACGGTAAGAGGACCGTAAAAGAGTAAAGCTGAGCACAATTATGTATGTAAGTTTCAGATACTGTATTATCAAAACTGTATTAATTACTTGTCTGGCACGACACACGCAGGAAGGTTAGAGTAGTGTTATAAAGATAGTATTATATTCATTTACGTTGTTGTACAAAACTTGACGACATATTGACAAAACAGAGACAAAAAAAAAACGACGTGTTGTCTATAAATAAATGAAAAAAATCGCTCTTTAAATAGTGCTTACGGCTATGTCTACAGGTGGAATCTTCAAAGTTTATTTGTGCCAAGGCTTTTCCATTTGACCTTTTTTTTAATACATGATTTCTCTCCCGGTCAGTACTTTCAGTGACCTTAAGGTAATTTCCGATGCTCAGCTTGCGAGGAGGAAAAATGTGTCTTTACATAAAGGATCTGCACCCGTCCTCAAGGTCGTATCTCCAATTAACTGTGCTGACAGTGGTAACGGTTGATAAAGTAATAGTCAGACACAGGCACATCTTTCCTTGTTCAGTCTCAAACATAAATGTATTCGTGAAAACTTAAAACACACGGGCGCGCGCGGGTGCAGAAGTACAAACAAAATTTTCAATTACAAGGCACAGTAAACGACCTACTCTGAGAGAGCCTAATTACTGCATGAAATCTCAGTATTGTTTTAATTTGAATTTATATTGTTTTATTGTAAGCTCCTTTCACTTCCTCCGGCCTCATTCCCTCCGCTCAATGCTTTCTGCCGTTTACCTGTTCACAGTACACGTTACACGATTCGCTTATCCGTTAACGTGTTGTTTATTAAAATTCCAACCTATTTATGCCTTCTGGCGATTAACGCAAAATTTATTAAAAAATTACTTGTCATAAGCTGATAAAATTTTGTCTGCCAATGTTAGCGTACGCATACGGCTGTACATATAATTGTTATTTAATTTTTATATTACTTAAATTTTAATATATAACATCTAAAATATTATTAATATGATACTAAAATAATTAAGATAACAGTATGTTATGACATATTACATTGCTATACTCTATCATATTATAATATATATGTGTCATATTTTTAAATAACAAGATTCATAATGATTATGTTTAAAATTAACCCCTTTTATACAAGTGACAGGGTTTATCTTAAGTGTAGGTCAGTTACCTTACATAACGCTTTGTTCACAACGTGGGATTTCACATCATCCTCAGATGGATTCAAACCGAGGCTCCCCGCAGCTAGGAACAGGTGAGCTGACCGCTACGCTACTCGCCTCCTAGTAATTTTGTATTACAATTTTTTAACTACTACGTAATTATAATTTCACCGTCTGTATAAATCGAATCGAGAATGAAATATAAGTCTTATTTCATGTACTGCACATGGGTGTTACGTGCTGGAAACATTAGGAATGGCAATAAATTTTGCAACGGATAACGTAAATGCAGCGTGAAGGTTTTGTGATGCGTCTCGTTTAATAGCTGCGTCTGCACTGTCTGGGTCTAGAACGTTTTCTTTTACTAATAATAAAAATCACAAATTTTACCTAAATTCAAACATTATGTAAAACATTATTTAGGAAGTTGTATTGTAAATGTCATGTCTTCGTTTCATTGTATTTATCACATGAAAATGTTTTAAAATTCGCAAAAGATGTTTTAAATGAAAAAATGTGCATGTTTCAGTTTAGTTCATGACTGGAGCCGTTATTTTTCTCTTGAACCTAGCTTACGGTTATTTAAACGTAAAACCTAAATATTACGACTGGGCTAATGTTTATTTTAATCGAATACATAAAAAACAAATTCCAAATACGATAGTAGTTTTAAGGGAATACACTTTGACTTGAATTTACTAACAGCTTCCTTGCAGAATATCGTAGTTTCTGATCTAACATGAAAGCGAATTAATTTCGAAATACACACCGACTCCAGAACTGATCTAACTGTATAGACAGGGTTAATCAACATTCACTCTCAATGACGGTGTTCTTATGCTCCTCAACTCCAACGAATTGGTGGGTCTGTAATGTCTTCCCTTACTAAGACAGTCTCTTAATTTCTACATAGGTTCTTCCTCCTTCGTTTCATCCATATTCTCCTGCCTGGACCTGCTCTCCCACTACGCCCCTCCACATCCCCTCGATCAGGGTGGTGAAATAGTTTGAATGGCATAGGAGGTGACCAATCATACTGCGTCTCTCTTTTCCGCAATGGTTTTAAACAGAATCCTTCTTTCATCCACTCCGTTCAGTACCTCATCATTAGTCACTCTATCTGTACTGTATCTGTATCTATGTATTCGTAAGGTCCTTCTCCAGTATCACGTCCCCAAAGCTTTAAGATAGCCATGACGGTTAACCCCGCATTTCGAATTGTCAACTTACTTTACTAAACTGGGCTTACCTCTTTCTCTCTCTGCTACAGGTAAGATTACTTAGGGAAACTAGAGGAAAATTCACTTTGATAACCAATATAAACGGTTTAAATTGGCCTAAGTAAAGTGTACACCAAGAAAATTTCAGACATCTGACTAAGTGATGACAAAACTGTGGACATCATTAAATCTATTAAAAAGATTTAAAAATACCGTCTCATAAGTCAAGGTATGGAAACACAGCATAAAATAAGAAGCAACACATAAGGTAAATTTTTGGAAACGCATATATTTAAAACCCTGAAATAAGGATGTTCTCTATCGACAACATTATTTAAAGTCTATGAAATATTCTATAACATTATTTCATACAAGTTTTAAGAAATTTAAGAAAAACGTAAGAAAATGAGCATCTGTAAATAATAATGTTTATTTTAGGTTCGAAGATGAACATATAGAACTGGCACATGATTACAATGACCAAACAAGGAAGATAGTACATGAATATAAAATATGGGGATAGAAGTATATATGAAAGAGCGTACGAATGTTCTACGTACTATCTTAGTATAGCAATCATGTAAGATCGAAGTCTCAATTGCAGCTAATACAGAAATAAACACACAGGGCAAGAAAACTGAACTGAATTACTTTGTAAAGTCAAACGAATATCAATGGTTGTATTCAAGAAAACAACGGATGTTTAATACAGTATCGCATCGTATAGCTGTGAGGTGTACGAAGTAATAACAAGAATGAAACAGCTTTTGAATATGCTGCAAGAATAAGTCGCGAATAGACAGACACCGATGAGACATCAATGGGTACGCCTCGTGAAACTACAGACAACATTAAAAGAATCAACGTTTTGATATCACGATAATCGCTGATTTAGTGGATTTGGTAGTTTTTTCTGTAAGGAACTAAAAATTAATAGTAAATATGTACAGGGAATAACATAGTTTCCCCACCTGTCGAGATTATTTACATAATTATAGCTCTCAAGATTGTAATTAAAGACCATTTGTTATTACATTTGTTTTTAATAATATCGGTCTTTGATTACGAAGTCTATTTTTATGTAATCTAAATTGAACCTGTTTATAATGAGTCTGATATTAACGCGTAGGTTTAATAATAAAAAAGGAAGATGACGCTAAAGATAACAAAAAGGGCTCTCCATTCTCGCGTCCGACAACTGTAGACGTGACGGCTGAATTACGCCAGCCACTCAAACAATATAAGAATATTCTTAAGATGCTGTATCAGTAGAGGTATGTAAAAGTCCTTTTGTGCTGCTTGTCAATATAATTAAGTCATGTTAATTATTCCGTGTTAAGAGAAATATTTAAAATGTAAATTTTACGATCTTAAATCCTACTTTAAACATGGATGGATGATTGGGGGAAGTATACAGATTGTGAGAGAGCACAACGTTCAAATACGCATAGGTGAAGTCTGAAATTTGGGCGACAATCGCTGCACACATTACTGAATCTGGCAAAATCAGTTTACTGATAAATTAGGCAAATCTTTCACATAAACTGACGATAAAACGTTATAGTAATAATAATAATAATAAAGTCAAATGACAATAAAGGAAGCATGCCCCCCTCACCGGAATTCCAACCCTACACCCGAGCCTACAAAAAATCTTGGCCTCATAGGGGGCGGGGAACAGCTGTTACTCTTTAGCTGACTAACAGGCAGTAGTAACAGAGTATTGACAAGGTTGTGTGTACCGTTTGAAAAAAACATTGTAACTCATGGTGAGAACTATCGTGCCAATGGGTGGATAGCTCTGCGTTAGTGAGTCGCGAACGATGACCTCGCAACACCAGGACGCACCCTGTTGTATTTAATCCTTGCTGTGGTACTCGAGAACTCTGCCACGGTGGTCTGATACTCGTGGGTCTCACGTGCAAGGTTTTCAAAATAATTCTGGACTTAGAGAAATCCGCGTCCAGAAAAAACACCTCCTCGGTGGGTGAAGAGAAGGAAGAACTACACTAATGTAGGTGCAGAGAGGTTTTTAGCGCCGTCAGGCAGTAAGGCTGCGGTGCTAAAGTAATTGATCGTTAAACGGAAAGAAGGATACTTTACGAAAGTGACTCCCTTTTTAATTGAAATATCAATAACCGCTTGTGCTGGATCGTCTGTCGTGGACATCAAGAAAACGGCTGGTTGTCTGTTGATCGAGAGCCATAATAATCAGAAGAGGGGAGGTTGCTTATGATGAAGACGATCGGTGATATTGACGTTGAGGTGAGTTCCCACCACTCTAAACACAACAAAGGGAGTGTGGTAGTGTTATTGAACAGTATTGAAGACGAAGAGTTAGCACCACAAGGGATCATCGCATGTCGGAGGCAGGGAGGGACAGGCACTTCATTCCGCCTCTCACGTCTTGATCTTTAAGAAGACAACACCTAATGAGAATGAAACTTTTTATCCCTCAGCCCATGCAGTGTTTCCAGTGTTTATGTTTTGGGCACACGGCATCCTAATGTGCCCGAGTCAAGACTTGCTTCTGTGGAAAGTAGCCCATGGCGATGACCATTGTGCCAAGCCGATGAAGGGCATTAACTGCCGTGGCCAACAGTCTTAAAGGTGACGCAAGTGTCCTGTGTATAAACAGGAGTTCTTGGGATACAAGAACAAAAACATTGAAGAAAATCATCTAACTCTAGACTAAGAAAGTTGTTTACCTGACAAACCAAGGCAAAGTTAGTTATGTACAGAAGACTTGCTTCTGTGGAAAGTAGCCCATGGCGATGACCATTGTGCCAAGCCGATGAAGGGCATTAACTGCCGTGGCCAACAGTCTTAAAGGTGACGCAAGTGTCCTGTGTACAAACAGGAGTTCTTGGGATACAAGAACAAAAACATTGAAGAAAATCATCTAACTCTAGGCTAAGAAAGTTGTTTACCTGACAAACCAAGGCAAAGTTAGTTATGTACACGCCAGCAGTGACATCGACAACAATTTGTGCCTGCAGTCACGCGATTTATCGAACGATACTTCGCAGAATTGCACTCTACGTCACAAACCAAGAAAGATTGTGCAGTGGTATCAGTATAAGCGTAGAAAATAACAATGAGTCAGCTACAAAACCCTCAGTCGGCTCACCAAGAAGGGTGGAATCAAACATTGTGGCTGTGGCTGCAGTGAGGACGAAACGGCGAGAGAATACACCAGGGAGGATTTTATAAAAATGAAGGCGGGGACAAGAAATGCCCCCGAATTCCAGGAGATGAGCTCGGGATCGCAGTTCAGCTCCATTGCCGGTGCCAGTGATCTTACCGTCCTCGGTGACCTGGCGGAACTCAGCAATCTTCGAAAGAAGAAGGAGAAAGGCTGGCCAAAACGGAAGCTAAGGAAGTAAGTAAGGTCCGTAGCAGCTGATTCTTCAACATCCATGGAGAGCATAATTCAGTGGAGCATAAACAGTTGCACTTTGAATTATTGCGAACTGAAATGCTACAGGTCAGACATATATTGATATGTGCCTGCAGGAAACGCATTTGAAGCTAGGCCTACAAGTACTTTTTAATATTAGTCATTCCCCTGTGATGTGCCACTAAACATCAGAGCTAGGGGAGGCGTTGCTGTATTTCTTAGCACACATATGCCACCAGACGTATCTCGCTCGCTACGACTCTACAAGCAGTAGCTATCAGTGTTTACAGCCAATGTAGATGACGACCTGCTGCGTATATGTACCAGATTTTGCGTGGGGAGCAGAAGATCTGCAGGATCTGATCGAGCAGCTACCATCTCCATTACTCCTGTTGAGGACTTCAACGCCCATAGTCCCACTTAGGGCCGTCATTGGACAAGCAGCTCTGGATTAAGGACGGAAGATCTTTTGCTAAACAATGCATTTGTTTTTTAAATACCGACGCGATCACACTTTTCAATGTTGGAAGTAACACTTTCTCAGCTATCGATCTCTCAGCCCGAGCCTTGCCTTATGTCTGTCGTGGAGAGTGCTCCCAGACCCTCACGGGAGCGACCACTTCCCAGTGCTCACAACAAGGCTCGTGGACCGTGCTGTTGGACAGGGTTCAACATCTATAGGTTGCTTGCACACCTATAGATGTCAGTGGGAATGTAAAAGAAGAAATACACAGCCTTACTGCTGCTATAACTTCAGCTGCACCGTATCATATCCCATGGAGCGGTGGTCGTTCACCCAGAACACCGGTACTGTGGTAGAACACTGTTGTGAGAGACTCAGTAAGAGAGAAGCGAAGAGATTTAAACAGGTACAAACGAGGCCGACCGAAGACAGCCGCATCGGTTTTAAGCGACTTTGAGCTAGAACAATACTCGCTACTAAAAGATCAAGCTGGGAAAACTACATCTCGACCATAACAAAGTTGACCCCAGTGACAACTGGGAGAAGATCAAAGCAATCGCTGGCACATGAGTGTTTAAGCATATCGCTTGTATACAGCACGATGGTAAATTAATTTGCAACCTCGATGAAATTGCTGACACCTTAGCTACGCGATATGTCGAGGATAACAGAAAGTTATCCTTTCGATTTCCTCCGGCCTAATGAGAAAGACTGAAGTCGAACGAGATCTTGACTTCGGAACTGAAGGGTCTGGAACTTACAACATGCCTTTCACGATGAGGTAATTGCAGTCCGGTATCTGCGCTGCCGGCGACATTGCAGCAAGACCGGACCGTAATCTTTACAGCATTATACATCGTAGCTTTAGCTACATTACTGGCACTTTATAACGCCATATGGATGCGAGTGACTACCTTAAGCAATGGGAAGTAGCGATCATCGTCCCGCTTCTAAAGACCGGAAAAGATCCCCTTAAGCAGAGAACTATCATCCAGTATCGTTGACGTGCTGTTTAGGAAAAGTATTGGAGAGAATTTTTAACAATCGGCTCACATGTAATTGAAGACTGTAGCTATTTTGCTAAACTGAGACAAAGACAAAGAATAAAAGGTGACCTGTAAGAAGACCTCGGAAATGAGCAGTTAGCGATAGACAGAACTCTAACAATATTATTGTATCGGCTCTGATAAGATTGTTTTGTGTCTATGCGTATACGAATATTCATTTTCATCGAGTAACTAGAATGTAGGTGAGAACCATACATGTATATTTAGTCGAGCAACACTCCTGGTCGACGTCACCGGGCTAAAGGCCATAGTTGACAACCCCTCCAAACATAAAAATAAAAAGGAAGCAACACAACAATATAACAATTTAAATCAAATGAACAGAGATCAATAGTGACGGGTTATACCAGATACAACAAGCAAAATACTTAGTGATTTTTGTAAAACATTTTGTTACGGCGAATGGAAGTTAAAACACTTAGCTTTTCAGTGACGAAGATATTTTTATAGTACTATTTGAAGATTATTTGTGGCAATTAATAATATTAATAACTTCCTTAGGGGACATCGCCTTATAATAGCACTGTTCGTGCGGGTGAGGAGATTTGCATGTTCTAGTGGAGTTGGGGGCTATGCCGACGGTAACAAGTTATGTCTCGCATCTTCTGTGACCCAACTGTCCTATTCAACCTTGCCTTTATCAATTTGAGTAGGCTAAAATAACTAATTTACAGACAAAGTAAAGAAGTTGCCGGACGGATTACTAGGCGAGAATGAAAAACGTCTCGCGCAGGCGACGCAGGACAGATTGGAGCATAGAAAGTGGCCGAAGGACGATAATAAGAAAGAAACGATAATGCTAAATGGCTCAAGTATTTCCCCGAATGTTACGTTCAACTCTATCACGTGATGCAGGAAGTAAAGCATATTGTGTTGAAGATTTGATTCACGTTTCAGACCTGTAAATATGAAATCCAAGAGCAGTTTAAAATATTTAATGTTGAAATTTTGGTGACCCTCTTGATGCAGAACAGTACGGATCTAGACCAGAAGGTCGATGAATATTCCTGATGGAGGGCAGCAGTTGCCACCAATACCAAGTTAAGGCGTAAGGGAAATGATCCTGGTCCGGCTTATCTTTGGAATATTACAGGCGTGAATCTAGCTGGGTTTAGTCAGATGTAATGCTGCGTACCTGAACTGCTGCCTTACAGCTAGGAGTTGTCTCTCCAAAGGCTATGAGAAGAAAACCAGTGTAAGAAATCACCTGGTCCTCCAGGTTGGGGGTTTCGCATCGGGTTAACATCCCGTCCATGTAAAAATAAAATTGTTATGAAACCAACAACCAAGCCTCCGAAAGGACTGTCTTCTTGGGAAAAGAACCGGAATCGAAATGAGGATATGAGGAATGGATCAGGGAAAAACAAAAGTAAAACATGAGCTAATGGTAGCTACATGGAATGTGAGGACGATGAGGACGGGAAAGAATCAGAAAATTGCTGGTGAAATGATAAATGGTGGTAGAAACACTGAGAAGGTTTTAAAGAAAGATTATACTACTACGTGTTTATGGTCCGGTTAAGGAAGATGATGAATGGAGAATAAGAAATAACCAGGAGACAGATGAGCTATTGAAGTATGAGGACATGTAAAGGCTCAACGAATACAATCCACTAGGTCACTTAGAACGGATGGATGATCAGCGTATGACAAAGAAAATCCTGATGGCACAGGTGTATAAAAGCAGAAAGGAGACCCGACCTAGGATAAGATGATAGGATGGATGGTTGATGGTGTTCTGGATGTTCTCAGAAGAATGAACGTGAGAGGTTACGCTGAGATGGCAACGGATAGGTGACATTGGTGTTGGAAGTCAGGGCTCACGTTGGGCTGAACTGCTAAAGAAGAAGAAGAAAAGAAAAGCATTGAAACTTATGAATATTCCAAAATATTGAAAATATTGACATTAACATCTCGACAAATATACAGCGTATTGCTGTGAGGCAAAGTGTCTAATTCTAAGACAAAATTATTTACTACACAAGTGATTAGGACGTGAATAACTCAAACGACTTTCACATAGGCCTACTTTTGATATAACAAACGTGTCTTTTTCAGAATTAGACAACCAATTTACTCCACTGTACTGCAGTGGTTCGCAATACAGTTACAATAATATCTCACACAAAAATTATGATTATTAGAATCCGATTTCCAATGCTAATTATTATTTTTACAGTTACGTAACTGTTAAATTAGTGCGATGTTGTAACGTGATTTGTACTCGATTTTTTTTTAAGTTTTCGTACATTAAAATGATACCTTCTCATAATATACGTCTTTCAACCCGCATCGTATTTAATACGTACATTGATGGGGATTTTTTGCGACTCACTGTTGTTGACGTTTTGATGCGGTGTAAAAGAGACTGGCTGTTTGTAAAACCGGTACTCTGTGACAACGAACATGTGTCAAGGACTGTTACAAACGCCAATAAAATTATACCGTTTCTTTTTTTCTTTTTGCTGTTCCATTTTGAGTTCTATTTATACTTCATGAATGCTAAACCACCGACCAAACGACTAAATACCCAGGTGCTGGTTTTACTGTATACATTTTACACAGCTGTTGGATTCAGTTTTACTTTCTAAATACACGTTACTCACAGTAATACGACTCAAATAAAGTTTGAATAAAGTTTGCTTGCGTGTGTACGGTATCGCACTTTTCATATACTCCAAAAGCATATTCAAACCGCTGAATTAAATTCAATTGGAAATTAACTTGGTATCTTTAATTGTTCATAAAAACTGCTGTCAGTCGTATCGACGTGTCTGTTTGACTGTCTGCCTAT
Source organism: Magicicada septendecula (assembly GCA_034769895.1). NCBI lineage: Eukaryota > Metazoa > Arthropoda > Insecta > Hemiptera > Cicadidae > Magicicada > Magicicada septendecula. The sequence goes on along the minus strand of CM068376.1, from coordinate 180,301,879 downwards.
TATCTGTTTATCTGTCCATCAATACGCCACGTTGTGGGGTAAACTATTCGAGAAAGTAAAAAATCATTAGATTTCTAATGAAAAATCGAAAAATTATTTTTAGTCGGAATTAGTTGGTTATATAGTGAAAATACCGTGTTGGCGTGCTCGTGGTTAGCTAGGAGACGCGTGAAAGGCAAGAAAACGCCCAGTATGGCCTTCCTGTCACCGCTCACAACCAGTATAATTAGCTGTTTAATTTATCACAAATGACTTCAATCAAACTATGGTTCGGCACATTTAATTTTGTTTGAGAACGTTAATAGGACTTAATTTTTTATTTTAAAACTGGTTGTTGAATAAGTTACACTGTACACTAGTACATTCCACTTTCGATTATCTGCAGTGAATAAGTGGGACGTCGACACAGGAAATCCAGATGTCTCGTTAACGACTGACAGTGTAGTGTGTCTCGGCACCTTGAAGTGTTTGCACCAATTTCTTCCGGTACTGCGTGCAAAGAATGTGGGTCTCAGATATAATATAGGTATAGTAGAGGAGGCTGTTTTGTGTGTTGCGGGACTGAAGTACGCACCGCTGGTGTGGGTGACGTGCTGCCTCGTGGATAGATGATACAAGTGATAGAATAGATAGATGATTCTATTCTGTGTATCATTCCATCAGTAGGCTTATAGGAATTCTGGCTGGCGAATTTGTTAGGTAACGGATACGGGAGGATACGGACGATGGCCTACGGGAACCGTCAGGTAGGCGTTTGACGCGTTATTTTCTTCAAACTTTTGTAAAATATTAAAATTTTAATAACATATCAAGTCATTTTCAAGTAAAATAACATAGGCTTGATGGTTAGTTGTCAATCGGTTAATTGGCGTTCTACTGTACATTACATTTTAGGTTTCCTCGAACACTTCCCTGACGGCAAGAAAACATAAATCCCATAGTGAGATAAGAACTTCATTAGGATGAGCTGTTACGTTACGTTGTGATATAGTGACGTGTCACAGAAGCAGAGCTCCTGCGTCGGCGGTTGTGGACTTTCCATTATGCATTAAAGTGGAAATTAAGTGATATTTAGTAGTGCATAGTCTTTACAAATGGAATTGGTTGTAACAAAACTAGGGTCATGCGGTCTATTAATGTGATCACCACGTCAGGGGTGGATCCAGCAAATATTTTGGGCTAGGAAGAGTTGGTTTTGGGGGGGGGATTATGGAAAGTTGGGGCCTTCTTTAAAGGCCTAAAGTATAAGTGATAGGATGAGTGAAGATACAAATACTATTTGTTATTGTCAACACTATTGACGTACAAGTATAAAATCTTATCTATGTTTGTCAAATCATTGTTCTTTTAATAATATTCACTTAAGTTTAAAATACACACTACTTATTTATGGCAAGCAAAAGTTAACATGGTGGAAAGGTATAGTTACAATTTAAAGTAATTTTATAGTAAAACCGTGAACCTATATAACTGTTTTATCATATATACAATCACGAAACCATACTACAATCGCAAACCATACTACAATCACGAAACCATACTGCAATCACGAAACCATACTACAATCACGAACCATACTACAATCGCAAAACCGTACTACAATCACGAAACCATACTACAATCACGAAACCATACTACAATCGCAAAACGAGGAAAACGTTCCACTGAAGTGACCATTTGTGGGAGGGGGCAATTCCCCTATTCGCCCCCCCCCCCATGGATCCGCGCCTGGTTCACGTTGTATAGTTGAACACATAAGGGAACAAATCTACCGTACTGTTGTAATTCACTTCCTAATGATGCTGATGACTACTAAATCCAGAGGGGTGTAAAAATTATTAGAATAATTGTGATTACAAAAAAGATTTTTTATTCTACGAAATATTTGCTACATTCCATTAAACATTTGTATAATTTGTTGGAATAACTCCCTTATTAATGTTTAAGAATATTTTTTTATTTTGAGTGATATTACTGCATTCGAGAAAATATTTTCAGAGATAAATCAGTTGCCTTCACTGCACAGAGAAATAAGCTGTCCAGCAGATGATTTTAAAATAAAATTATATTACAGTTTGGTAATGTACCACTATTTTATGTTAATACAGCTTACCAGGAGATATTGTGTATAGATTTTATAGTTTTGAAGTTATTCTTCAGAAACTTTTAGTTGAATTGTTACATTGTTAGTGCAGGCTTGACAATTTTTTTAAATATTTTCAAGAGAAAAATATTTCTCTTTGAAAAATGGCTCTGGCCTAGCGTCTTCTGCAAGAAAAATGTTATGCACAAACATGAATAGCAGCTAGGTTAAAAATTCCACTAACATCTGTGTGTAGATTGAAGAAGACTTCCGATTTCGGCTGTTAATGTAGATTCTCTCGGCTAGGAAGATGTGGTCGGCAGAGTAAGTTTAGCCCAACAACGGAAACAACTATTTAATTATCGAGAGAAACAGAAGAACCACCAGGAAAACTTAAAAATGAGTATAAAAAGCACAGGATAAATATTATTTGTTCCTTCGCCCGTCAAATAATTGTGGACCTCAATTTCATGCCGTCCACAAAAGAAGGCGAAAATCATAATTGCTTTGCCATAGAAGAGGCAAGAAGTCCAAGAAAAATTCGAAAGTAACCAAACAAGGTAAACAATTTTAAATTACCTTCGATTAATCAGTAGATTTTAAGGAAGGTAGTGGATTTGTATTGAAATCGCGCCTTTACTGACTCTTATTTACAGGACACAGAACTAAAATTTTATTTGTGTTTTTTGCTGTACAGTAGTGTGCAGTCTGAGGAATACACGTTTATAGCGTACGAAAGAGGGAGATGGTATGTGACGAGTGGCGTGAAATGACGTATCCCAGACGGTCGAGTTATAACTTTAATGACAAACCTTTCAAACGTATCTGCTATTTATTTTTGTGTATAACATTTTTTTTGCATAAGAGTCAGAGCCAGAGCCAGTTTTCGAAAAGAAAGGTCACTCGTTTTAACCATATTTAAATATCGGTATGGAGAACCATACATGACTTCCATGTTCTAAGATTTATATTTAAAATCATTTTCGAAATGAAATATTACCATAGAAACTACTTCTTTCTACTTATTGCTTCAGCTTTAACCACAGTACTGTGGTCACTAACGTATACCACCTCACGTTTTCGCACTCGATTTTCACCGATGATGGCAGTCGATGGCACTGCCGAAAAGTCTGGTTTTGCAGAAAACATTGGACTACGGCTAAAGAGCCCGGGAAGCAATTTTAACAAAAAACTACTTTTTTGTTGCCGATAACGTAGTACACATACAAAAAATTCTCCCCTCCACCTTCAACTATAATTTTTAATAATAGAAAATTACCCCCACCTCGTTCACCTAACTTCTTCATTTATAGATATTTCATCTACGTTTCTACAGTGGATTACTATGAGCTTCTTATCAGGATACTTTATTTATAAAAATTAAGTACTTTACTCTTGTTAAATCATAAAATGTTTCAGGTAAACCACCCCTTTCTCTTAACCGATCTTCTCCAAAATCAACAGACCTTCCGTTCTCTACAATTCAGGGAAGCATGCAAAAAAATATTTGATTCTGTTTGAATGTGCGGCAGTTATCGTTCGTTATGGAAACATTTCTCTTGTTAAAACATAAAATGTTGCAGGTAAACTACCCCTTTCCCTTTACTGATCTTCACCAAAATCAATAGACCTTGAGCTCTCTGCAACTCAGGAAAGGGTGCAAAAAAATATTTGATTCTCATTTAATTTTCAGCAGTTATCGTTCGTCATAAAAAAATTACCCTTTTTAAAACATAAAACGTTGCTGATAAACAACCCCTTCCCTCAACCGATCTTCAACAAAATCAACAGACCTTGAGTTCTCTTCAGTTCAAAAAGGTATGCAAAAACCTAGTTGATTCTGTTTGAATTTACGGCAGTTATCGTTCGTCATATAAAAAATTACCCTTGTTAAAACATAAAATGTTGCTGGTAAACTACCCCTTTCCCTTAACCGATCTTCACCAACACCAATAGGTATTGAGAACACTACAATACAGGGCTGTGTGCAAAACATCATTTGATTCTGTGTGAATTTGCGGCTGTTATCGTTTGCCAAACAAACAAAATTACCCTTGATAAAAAAAAACCGTTGCAGGTAAACTACCCCTTTCCCTCAACCGATCTTCACCAAAAACAATAGGTCGCGAGTACTCTACAAATCAGGGCTGTATGCAAAAAATTATTTGATTCTGTTTGAATTTGCGGCTGTTATCGTTTGCCATAGAAAAAAATCTACAGACACACAGACAGACACACAGACACACAGACACACACACAGACACTTTTCGAAAAATGACTTTTTTTCATGTTTTAAGTGTAGTACAATCATATTCTGCAATAATCTCGAACACGATTTTTTTGCCATCACCATACTTCCATTTCCTTAAGGAACATGGAAGTAAAAAAATGTCCAACAAAATACTAACAATATAAAAATAACTTACAATTAAAAATGTTAAAATATTACTCTGAAACTACAAAATTGTAATGACATAAAGGGATGTTACATCATCAAAATATGACATAATCTGACATTTAAAATCATCTTCCCGTGCATGATTTCTCTGTGCAGTGGATGCAACATGGAGTATTTCTGAAGAGATTTTTTAAATCTTACTCAGTTGAGTAATCTTACTCAAAATAAAAATAAAAAGATTCGGCAAATCATTCTTGAGGGATGATTGTCAACAAACTGCACTAACATTTAATGGTATACTGTATTTATTTAGAGACATAAAATTGAAAAAATCACACTTTCACATCTCTTAGTAGCTTCTACGCTCGAAAAAATATATTAATCCTTATGTCCTAGATTCTTATCTCATCCATCTTTCACATCCTTTTACTCATATCGATACAATGTCGGTAAATTTCTCTCATAATTCAGATTTTGAAAGAAAGTGTTTGTCGTTATTAATATTTAGTTTGTATTTTTATTTACTGAACTATGTGTACAATAAGACATGTGTGCTCGCAGTTTACGTAAGCGTAGATCTCTAACATAACACGAAATGTAGGTTACACTAAAATATTTGATAAATTACAAATTACGTGACTAGAGTTTGTTTAACTCTAATTAGTTATTTATGTAAGACAAGTGCGCGCATCGTGTCGATTTAAACTTAACTCTAATCTTTTATGCGTTGTTATGACGCGTGTTTAGAAAGGTTTCAGATTATTTTCCACTAGCTGGGAAATTCTGTTACACAATAACCGTTAAGTTCCGAATCTTAAATAATAAATTTTGATTTTTTTTTACAAGGGGATAAAGAAAGTATTTCGTAATATTATGTGTGATCCGTGTATAATTAATGAATAAAAAATTCTGCAGTGTTTACGTATACAATTGGAAGTCCATGCCATAGAGGTTATGAACTGCGAAAATCCCATTTTTATGATAAAACGTTATTAAGTGATTCCAATGTTTTTGGAATGATTACCATAATTCTTATGGATATCTCGTCTTAATGGATCTATTGCCTTCTGCAGCCTAACGATAGCGGGACTCCAATCCTCTCTGATCCTCGCTCCAGTATTCACTTGCAGTTCCTTCCACAAACGATATTCACCACACTTCCTGTTTCCGTAGATGTTTTCCCCCTGCACGACTGTTCGCGTTCGTAACGTCAGGGGAGCGATCCACCCAAGAACTTTCTTGGAGCCGTGATTTAGAGGGTCCGTGATTCTGGCCATGATATTAAGTATAAAGTTTCTCCCACGACACGTGTCGACCATGTTTCCACCATTGAGACTAATCCAGATGTCTGTTTAAGGTTTTAAAATTTTATTTTTTAATAAGGAAAAGCAATTTAAGTATTGAATAACACATAGATTGGGCAATTGCGTCTCTATCCGGTTCAAGACGGTATTGTATAGCGGATTGGATTTAAAATTCGTTACGAAACCGCGGCTGCTTATGTTTGTGTGTGCTCTATAAATTTAAAACTCCTCCAAGGCGTTCATGTTTCGGTGCTTTTCACAACTGTGTAGTGGTTCCAAGTTAGATTTGAAATCCTTGTAATTGTGGTCGTATGAGATCATATGGCAAGCATAGACTTTATGTTGACGAAGTGAAGATTTTTTAGTTTTTTAGGTTTATGTTCAAAGAAACGTTTGAGAAAACTCCTCCCCGTTTTACCGATATAAAAACAATTACAGTCACTACATGATAGTTTGTAAACGCTTGTTTAATTTTCCAAAGGCGAATGTTTATTCCACCTAAGAATAAGTGTTTTTAATATACTGTTATTATTTCTAAACGCTATTAAAATCTATTATTGTTTAATACTGTAGAATCTTTAATATAAATTCTGTGTACGTAGTTGATATAAAGGGTTTTTGTGCGTCACTATTTTTGACTTGGGATTAGGTCTTTTGTTTTAATGTTTCGTCAGTAGTCGATCAGCGGTTGAGCTCTTGTAACCATCGGCAACAGTGATATATTATATCGTATTTAGCTCCTCACGGAAATCATTTCCATCAAGAGGAACGGTTGTAATATGTGAATAAAGCTATTATAAGCTGCCATTTTTTTGTGAGAAGGGTTGATGGGAGTCGGCATGTATCATTGCATCAGTGATTGTTGGTTCTTATAAATTTTGAACTTCAAACCTTCCAGTTGCCTAGTAATAGTTTAATCTAAATATTTTAACGTATTATCAATTTCAGTTCAGAATAAACATGCGTCTACAAACTATCATGTAATTTCTGTAATAATTGTTTTATATCGGTCAAACGGGGATGGGTTTTCTTAAACGTTTCCTTGAATATACACGTGAGCAACTAAAAAACTTCAGTCGGTCAACATAAAGTCTAACTACGTTCGCCACACGACTACAATTACACGAATTTCAACTCTAACTTGGAACCACTACACATTTGTGAAAATGGCCGAAACATGAACGTCTTGGAGGAGCTTGAAATTTATAGAGCATGCACAAAAATAAGCAAACGCGGTTTCGTATTGAATGACCAGCTGGATTTTAAATCCAGTCCTCTATATTCTATACGATACCGCCTTGAACCTGCTGTGTCAGGTAGAGACGAACAATCGCTCAGTGATCGAGCAAACGTGAATGCGCACATAATGACGCGTATACAGTGCAAATGCTATTGGAATTGTAACCTATGGACGACCTCCTACGAGGATATTTTTAGATCTGATGATGAAGAATTTGCTTTGAAACGTGTCATCAACTATAAAGAAGAAGTCACAAGGCGGATTGAAAATGGTTGGTTTGTCTATTCATACAAGTGACTTGGATACCATTGTAAACATGCATGCTATATGCTAGCGTTGTTAATGCATAGCGGCCACACCCATGCAGAGATCGACTGTAGAAGGAGATTCCCCCCTGCCAAATGCCAACACTCTCTCTGAGCGGGTAGGAGAAATTGGTGCAAAAGACGAAAGAACCACATTTTGGTCAACAGCATTAGAATGAAGAAGGCAACGGGAGATCACTGCACTAAAGATCTGTAATTATATCACCATATCAAAAACGTAATAACGCTGATGGAGATTAACAATTGCTTTTATACCCGACATTAATGAGGGAGTAATACTATGCTTATCTACTTCCAGAATAAGAACTTGTGTGGAAAACGAATTGTGTGAGAAGCAGCTAGAGGCGTGCGAAGCAAACAAAACATGATAAATAGTTTATAAAATATTATTACTAATTAAGCTTATTAAATTTAATTTGTAGCGCATATGTGTACAAAGTTTATCATTACATTAATGGAACACTTAACGTTTAGCCGCGAAGCTCCTCCTTTGTTTCTAGCACATTTGATTATTTCAAATTTTCACGCTGTCTCTGAGTCATTTCCCTCTTACTTCTTTCCCATCTATTGCGATATGTCCTTTTGGTCTTCCCACACATTTTGCTTCTCGTTTCCTTCCAATTTTATGTGTGTGTCGGTGTGTGTGTGTTTTAGTTAATTATAAGTTGTTCGTAAGCATCTGTTAATTCACGTTTGTATATTCCTGCATCTGTTAGTTCACGTTTGTATATTCCTGCATCTGTTAACTGACGTTTGTATATCCCTGCATCTGTCAACTCACGTTTGTATATCCGTGCATCTGTTAACTCACGTTTGTATATCCCTGCATCTGCTAACTAACGTTTGTATATTCCTCCATCTGTCAACTCACGTTTGTATATCCCTGCATCTATTAACTCATGTTTGTATATCCCTGCATCTGCTAACTCACGTTTGTATATTCCTGCATCTGTCAACGCAAGTTTGTATATACCTGCATCTCTCAACTCACGTTTGTATATTCCTGCATCTGTCAACTCACGTTTGTACATTCCTGCATCTGTCAACTCACGTTTGTATATTCCTGCATCTGCTAACTCACGTTTGTATATCCCTGCATCAGTCAACTCACGTTTGTATATCCGTGCATCTGTTAACTCACGTTTGTATATTCCTGCATCTGTCAACTCACGTTTGTATATTCCTGCATCTTCTAACTGACGTTTGCATATCCCTGCATCTGTCAACTCACGTTTGTATATCCGTGCATCTGTTAACTCACGTTTGTATATCCCTGCATCTGTCAACTCACGTTTGTATATTCCTGCATCTGTCAACTCTCGTTTGTATATCCCTGCATCTGCTAACTCACACTTGTATATCCCTGCATCTATTAACTCATGTTTGTATATCCCTGCATCTGCTAACTCACGTTTGAATATAACTGCATCTGTCAACTCACGTTTGTATATTCCGGCATCTGTCAACGCAAGTTTGTATATCCCTGCATCTGTCAACTCATGTTTGTATATTCCGGCATCTGTCAACTCAAGTTTGTATATCCCTGCATCTGTCAACTAACGTTTGTATATTCCTAAATCTGTCAAAGCACATTTTTATATCCCTGTATCTGTTAACTCACGTTTGTATATCCCTGTATCTGTCAACTCACGTTTGTATATTCCGGCATCTGTCAACTCAAGTTTGTATATCCCTGCATCTGTTAACTCACATTTGTATATCCCTGCATCCGTTAACTCACGTTTCTATATCCCTGCATCTGTCAACTCACGTTTGTATATTCCTGGATCTGTTAACTCACGTTTGTATATCCGTGCATCTATCAGCTCATGTTTGTATATTCCTGCATCTGTTAACTCACGTTTGTACATCCGTGCATCTGTTAACTCACGTTTGTATATCCCTGCATCTGTCGACTCACGTTTGTATATCCGTGCATCTGTTAACTGACGATTGTATATCCGTGCATCTGTTAACTCACGTTTGTATATTCTTGCATCTGTTAACTCACGTTTGTATATTCTTGCATCTGTCGACTCACGTTTGTATATTCCTGCATCTGTCAACTCACGTTTGTATATCCCTGATCTGCTAACTCACGTTTGTATATTCCTGCATCTCTAACTCACGTTTGTATATTCCTGCATCTGTTAGTTCACGTTTGTATATTCCTGTATCTGTTAACTGACGTTTGTATATCCCTGCATCTGTTGACTCACTTTTGTATATTCCTGCATGTGTCAACTCACGTTTGTATATCCGTGCATCTGTTAACTCACGTTTGTACATTCCTGCATCTGTCAACTCACGTTTGTATATCCGTGCATCTGTTAATTCACGTTTGTATATTCCTGCATCTGTCATCTTGCGTTTGTATATCCCTTCATCTGTTAACAATCGTTTCAGATCCATATAACAGTACTGACTTTGCATTACTGTTAGATAAAACATGTATTTTTCTGTTTTTACTAATCTATGCAAATGTAAGTTAACGTTCTGTTAACCTTCTGCCTTCATCCAGTACCTTCTTTAGTCCAGTTCACACTTTCTCAGTTCGCACACCTCCTAAGAAGCTGAAATCTGTTTCTTGTTCTGTTCATTTATATTTCACTACATTTTCCCAACGTGTTAATACGTATTATGAATTCATTTGGCTTATTTATATTTATGCAGAACCCTGTTTACTTGTCTCCTCTGTTAATCCAGCTGGCAAGTTCTTCCTGTAAAACGAATGTGATCGGCGTAGTCTAAATCTGCTATTTTCTGCTGTATTGGCCTATGTAATCCAATATTTTTCTTACGGGTTTCCATGTCACACGATCTAAGAGCGACGATAATGTACATTACTGTTTGACCTCTTTCTGTTCTTTAATGTTTTTATAAAAATGTTCACATATGACCTTTATGTGAAACACGTAAAAATACAGTTTGATAGGGACTGTGGTACAATGTTATCATTAACACACACACCCACTTGATGTGCAATTTAAACAAATTTTTATTTGTGAATTGGTTTTAAATTTGCAAAATTTCTGTTCACACAACAACTACAGTTACTATAGTTTTGTTTTCTTTGTTTTCATATAATTTGGGGCATGCCTTAATCGTATGTTAAGAACATTTATTCATCAAAAGTAAATGATATAACTTACAGAACTGTAGGTAAGTATCACACATGATACTGAGAGCCGTAAAAACATCACCAAGACAGGCTGGTTTACTGTGATACAGGTGTACTGTTGTACAGCACCAGTTTTCCTGGTGTACAGCAGGATAAAGAACTTACTGCAGAATGACTAGGCAGGTAGGCAAATGTTAATGATGTAATGAAAATGATAATACGACGTGTGTGTGTGTGTGTGTGTGTGTGTGTGTGTGTGTGTGTCTGTCGAATGGGTGAATAATATTGATCGGTTTGCATTACTTGACCGTGCTACCTGATGGGGCAGGTAGTGGTCACATTCTTGACAAAGTGTGTCAAGAATGGAAGACGGCTGACAATTTCAATTGCAGCTTATCCCTAGACACTGCGGCATCAGCGAGAACGAAAGGCAAATGTGGGCTCAAACCTACACAATAAAATATTCCATCGTCTTCGCAGGTTACGAAAGCAAGATCGACACCGCAGCTAAGAGAAACGTATAGTTGTCGAAAAGGAAAACCTTGTAGTTAACCGCGGGGAGACCGGACTCGACTCACTCAGACACTGCCAGTTTGTGCTTCAGATAATAAACACCGAACACCTGTATGACTGCCCAGCCATGAACCACAATGCTTACGACAAGGACCCCTGCCAAAAAGTGGCCTGCCTTTAGTAGACAGCGCGTAGCCAGATGTCTGAATAGCCACTACTAACTAAGGGAAGGTTATAAAAATAAGAAACAAACTTGATTTGACCTACTCTGACCGCTAACAACGTTTTCAAGGAAACATTAGAAAGAGATAAGAGACGATTGAAGCTCCTAGGTGTGGGGTATCCCACAGGCTAGACAAAGACTCAAGTCTGGAATATACACAAATGATGAGGGGCCTTTTGCAGCCAGAATACCTTACGACGATGACACTGACGTCTTAATTTACTTATCTGTAGAGAGTCCATGGTAACCGTTAACATAATTGAGTCCTTAAGACACAGGATATAATGTCCCCCCCACACACACAAACAGTCCCGATATCATATGTTGTTACGGGTTAAATGCCGCACGATGTTTTTGCTTCTCGTATCCTAGGAGTTTTCGCTAAATTTTGTTAGAAGTCCCTTTCCATTTGCCTCTTTGTCGCTTCCACTAAAGTGATCATATAAATACGTATTATATAAACACATAAGTACTATGTCATATTCATTATATAAAAGAACACATGAATCTCGATCACATATATATTCACGCTACGCTGTAAATGTTCACACATATGTAGCGCCCGCACGTATGCTTTAAACAGATTGTTTTAAAGTATTCACTGCATGCCGTTAATACAGCAGTACGGTTTTTGAACTAAGAAATTTTACTCTAGGAAGCAAACGTGATTACAGAGTTGTTATGGATTGTAATTGTACATACACATAAAGAACGTAAGATTTCGAATATTCGGTAAAAGTAAGCTATAGTAAGATTTTGGGAAAAGAGACTGTTACACAAACAGTGGTAATGAATAAGATATGGGCAGGCTGACAAAATTTAAACCAACAATCTCGGAGAGGTATGTGGAACTACAGCCTAACACGAGGTTAATTCTGTTTATAACATTTATAGGCCTACACTAAATTCGTAACGATTACTGACAGTGAAAAAATAGTACAACACCCACGCGCACGCCAGCATACACATAGATGTACGTCTGTTACAGTATGTTGGCTATTGGCCTACTATATGTAGATTTAGAGATGTACTTGTGGCGTATTATTTGACCAAATTCTCTGTTTAACACATTATTAGTTTAGCCAGTTTTTACGGCTGATTTCGTCCATCGCAGCCTTTGCCTGTCGCGATCCATTAGACTGCTATCCCGGATTGCAGTTTTCTGTCTACCATTGCCCCCCCCCCCTTGGCGGATGTTTAAGAAGGTCTAGGTGATCTCAGACAGATCATAAATTTTGTCTACAAAAATAACTCAAGTCAAAATTAGTTTTATATTTCATTAATGTCAATACTATTTATTCAAATTACTTATTTTGTTTTGTATTTTCCTATCTTGAACGAATGATTTTAGAAACTAAACCGGCTGGCAAGGGAAGTCCATCTCGTTTGAGATGTGAATTCTCCAGCGCTCGAAAAGGAATCGGGGTGCATGCGCTAAGCGATGGTAAAGTATTGTCATCGCATGTAGGGGAGAATTTAAGTCCTTCCCTCTGTGCAGAGATGCCGTAAGGAACGGAGTGTTTAATTAAGTATTCTACCCATTGAGAATTGTGCATCAATCATCAAATATTACTTTTATTCTTAATATAATTATCATATCTCCTCACAAATATTTTACTCGTTAGGTACCTTTATTTGTTATGATATTTTTATGTCGTAGCCTCCTACAACTTTGGGGACTTCTTGTTTTGAAAATTGGTCACAGTGTACTGTAATGTTTGCTGTTGTAAGTGTAATTTGTATTATTGAGTGAATTTAAAAATATTTTGTAGGAAGTAAACTAGTAAAGAACCAGAAAAATATCATTAGCCCCTAAAAGTGTCATTATATTAAAGAGCAAAGAATAAACATGTAGGACGAATGTTGTGGGAACAAATTACGAGAAAACGTAATGGTTATTTAAATACATTTTCTCCTGGGTATGTTTACTTTTTTGACTGAAAAATCTGTGCGATCAAGTTATGACTTCATTGACACCAATGAATAATCCTGGACGTTTGCCACCCTGAAGCGATTTAGCTATCCAGAAATTTGTCTTCTCCATCCATTAATAACCCACTACCCTTCGCCACTGTTTCTTTCTATTTATGCGGATTAATTAGTTCTGTTTTTTAGGCAATTTCCGAACCTGTCCGTACCTTCTTTTTAACCACTACGTTTTGGTTGTTTGTTGTATGAAGTTAACACCCATTCTATTCATAATCATTGCATTCCTGACCCGAACAATATTTTCTTTGTTATTATTTGTTAATAACAAACAAGTGATTATGTGTTATTATCGTGCTAATGGACTAAAAATTATACTTTATAAAGTTACGTTCAGTCAAAATTTGTTAAGTGTTAACATTTGTATAGAGTATTTTAAATTTACTTCTGTGCAAAATGACTACTGACATGGTAGCCGGTAGTACAGAGAAACGGAATAGTTCGGAGAATATGACAGAGATGTAAGTGGTGTGATACCTTTGTTTTCAAAATTACAGAGTGGCATATGAAAACCTAGTGATGAAACGTTAACTTGAATGCAACGTACGGAAAATAATTTCTCTACTTGATTTCAATGTTACTAATTTGAAAAATAATTTATTCGTCAGTGTTACTATTTAAAATTAGTTTATATCAACTGAGGTCTGACCACTATAAATAAGACGAAGGACTTAAAATCTGCAGGGTTACTGCTTGGTTAGCCTATCAGATTATAAACATAATCAAACCATAAATTAAAAAGAACGAATATTTCAACTCCGTCAATCGTTTGCACAAGCTGTCAACAGTGGACCACGTGGTTGTACAGCACAACGTGACAGTACCATGCTTCAGCCAGTTGAATTCGGAAGTTGTATCAAGCAAAATACTGATTTGTTCAGCCTTAAAACATAGGTGAGATTGTTTGACACATTAACTGTCGCAATTATAATCTATTATTTTCCAGCTCGGAAATGAACTTTCAAAACGTCTTCACTGCTGAGTGTGATTCGGCGACGGCTAGCTTCTGGAGTTTACAGAAGAAAACGGTAACGAGTTACACAAACAGACCGAGATTGGGTCTCTCGTGACAGGACCGTGGTCAGTTGCGACCCAGTTGAGAAATTATTCTTTTAAAAATACTCAGTGAACCGGTTTGTGATCGCGAGCACGATTATGTGCGTTAATATTGCAAGTCTACGGCAGTAGTTCAAGCAAAAAAATTACAACTATTCCGTGCTGCTTAGCGATGTAAGAATAAATAATGAACGAATAAATGTAACGAAGATTGTAAGCACCGTGAAGAAAAGAGAGAACGATATTACAGTGGAAGATAAAAAAAGATTTTTACTATGAAAGACGTATGCTGCAAGCTGCAAGTACCACAATTTTTAAGGAGATACAGATATACAGACCAGTAGAAAACTTTACAAGTAAATGTTGTTTTGGCCTTATATTTGCAGTCAATAAAATTACAGAACTTTACTTAAATACTTTTTTTGGTGTACAGGAGGGTTGGAATGTTACTACGACACTGAGGACCAGTTACTACTGCATATGTAGCAGATTCAGCACCGACTCAGTCGATTTTCAGAACCTTTTTTGTGCTAATTTGATAACTACACGAAAGTTTTGACAAAACTCTCTAGCTTATGTGTAGAAATAACACTTTTAACACACACGCGCGCACGTAGAACATGCAGTAGAATTTCATAAAAATGTAATTCTGTAGGCCTACGTCATATATCCAAGAAGTCATCAGTAACTGGAGAAGACAAACATCAGGAATGGGAATTCAAATGGATGAGCAGTGCTTATCAACTCTCCTATTTGCCGACGATCAGGTAATTATAGCGTGTGACGAGGACGACAGACTATATGTTTAGAAAATTGAAAGAGGAGTACGAGAAATGGGGTCTAAACATAAACACTACTAAAACAGAATATCTGAAAATAGGAGACATGCAAGAAGAAGGCCCAGATCTGCAAATCCATAGAATCGGAAAGTGTAGCGAATCCAAATATTTGGAAAGCATTATTTCAGAAGATGGAACAACAAAAAATGACATAAATAATAGGATACAACAGGGAAAAAAATATCATACTATTCGTTTGCTAAACTCGTTACTTTTGTCGAACAAAATGAAACTTCAAACTAAACTGACAATCTACACAACTATTGTGGATCTCATTTTAACTTATGGCTGCGAATGCTGGCATTTTTTAGATAAAGAGAAAAAGATGATAGAAACTGTGGAAATGGACTTCTTAACAAGAGCGTGTAATATTTCTAGAATGCAACATGTTAGAAACGAAGATATAAGAAGGAAAACAGGGCGCATATTTACAACAGCAGACAGAATAGAATCCAGACAGTTGCTATGGTATGGTCACGTAATGAGGATGGAGGAGAAGCAATGGCCAAAGAAAGCATTTACTAACACACCACAAAACAGGAGAAGAAAAGGAAGACTGACAACACAATGGAGAACAGGAATTAGGGGAAGCATGAGAGATCGAGCTATTGAAGACGATCACTGGAAATATAGGGAGAAATGGCGATCGAAATGCGGGATGCGGCATAGTCTGTAGGACCCCCGCTGATAATAATAATAATTCTGTACGTGGATACTGTTTTGAAAGCGTCCTGTAAAATGAATATACACACTATTCGTTTTCTAGTAGGGATCTGAGTACAGCAATGCCACTTCGATATATTCTTTTCTCAGACGTCTATCTTTCCACCGGGTATTACTACGTGCTGTCAAGCTTACTGTGGTTGTATTCAGCATGCTTCCTGACTTCCCTGGTCGTATTCTGATTATCCTAATTACAACCTTCAAGGTAAGCGGACGTTTAAATAACGTTCGCCGGACACGTTCACCCAAACCGAAGTCCGTGCATACTGATTGAAGAATGGATTTATTATTATTTTTGTTAACCAATAAACTGAAATAAAAGTCGTGTAATAAGTAAGAGCTGCGAGTGCGAGGAAAGGAGAGGAGAGGAGTGAGGTAGCAACGTGTAGCAATGGCCGCGGCAGACACTTTCTTTCCAGCGGCGTTACGAGCTAGTAAGCAGCCAGTCGTGCTTTGGATTCGACGCCGAACATGACCTGATACTGTATATCTTTAGCCCTGTTTCAAACAAAACACGTATTTCAAAAGTGTGTGTATTCTTGTGATCCCGAAGTTACCAATTCCGTTGCGTTAACGGTACGCTCCGTGACAGTTGTTCGCTCCGTGCGTTACGACTTTCTTCGATCGAGTCAAACTAAAAGAGTAAGAAAACATCGTGGGGAAATTAGTAGTAAAAAAGACAGTTTTCAATGATCGGTAAAATATTGTTGCAAACGCTCTGCCAATAATGCACTTCCTGTGATAAAGTTGTTGCTGTGTGTGTTTATATTTTAATAAAAATATTGAGTGCTTTTTTTAATACATAGTTTCTCTGATCAGCGGATGTAAACCTCGTTTTCACCAAGGTACAGTAACTACAGTTTCTTTTCAGTTAATTACTATATTTGGTGTGTATAGAGTAAAGTAAAGAATATGTGTACGGTAGTTCATTAAGTACGTGTCGTTTTTCTTGCTGTGGCCGTAATTACAAATTCTTCGTGAACGTGTGACTCCTACATTACATAATTTTAATACTTTAAAAGTGTCTTTTGTTTATTATATCGTGTTCTTTGTAATAGTTATATACAAAACTGATACTGTAGGTTCAAATTAAATAGGCAAAAGTTTTGAAACCAATATCGAGCCGTAGTATTATTGTTGGCGACGAGTAAAGAGATCTGCCAAACCCGTTCTTTACGTAAGCTGGCAGTTCCTTAGCGGACCATACGTTTATTTTTATTAGCTACTTCTTAATTATGAAAATATGTATTCATTAATTTCTCGAATATTTGTCCACTTAGTTAACAGCGTTGGTAGAAACTTCAGCTGTCATATCTCTCTGGTAGCTTTTGTACAATCAGGTGCCATTGCATTTACCCTGATGTCCAGTAAGACTTTTCTGTAGGAATTTTACTTTAAATTAATTATTTGAAAATACATAATGTACAATTGAAACTTCTTTTTCTAAACTTATGTTAAATCGAATTGAAACTGATAAATTTTTATTCACAGTATGTCTTCATCCGCTCGGACGTCTTGATATTTTTTATTTATTCTGTACGTTTTGTTTCTTCTTCTTCTTTTCTGAAACACTAGTATTTTCGTGGATTGTGCAAAAGTCTTGATGCGATGAGATCGCTCTGTGAGAATGGTTTGTTCGATTATAAACATTCAATTGTATTTAGTTACAATCAGCTATTTAATTACAGTTAAATATATGCTTAATTGTTATTATAATTTTGTTTGACATTAGTTCTTCGTAATTAAGGCATAATTAATTATAGTTTGTTTAATTAATCAACTGTAGCTAATTACAGTTGAAAATATTTTATTACGGTTTTAACGTTAGTTAAAGTCAAGTCACCGAGTTCAACGCAGACCTATTAGTCACATATCTTCCTCACATGGTTATGGTATTACCTGAACTAGAATCGCATCGCAGTTTAGTACTGCAGTCATAGTTGTTCAGGATTGAACTGGTCAACCAAGTTTTGTTTACGTCTGTGTGACAAGTTGATGGAAAATTTACACAACACCAGAAGAATTTATTATTTCAGACAGGACGAGGGGCAGAGAGCGAGCGAGAGAGAGAGAGAGAGAGAGAGAGAGAGCTTTGCAAGCAGCTGGAGAATGCACCAGCGATTCGTGGCGTGGTTCATGCCAACCTTGATTATATTTTCTGTGTCGTCGTTCTTATGGTATTTGCGTAATTGATCTATCATCTCACCTTATAGTTATCCGTGAAAGCAGAGCAGTATACTTTATTCGATGCGTGTAGGTTATAGTACAAGCAAGTTTATGAAGACATTGTGTTGCTGTCATTACATGCTCCGTTATCCGCGGATCAGCGATACTGCAGGTGTCATACGTGGGCAGAGAGTGTTGGCGAAGCTATATAGGGTAGACGAGGCGTAATTGCGAAGGCGGCCATAGGTGAACTTCAGTGCACACAAACGCGCGCACTCCTCTAAGTAACTACTGTACGTAATAATTTCGTAGCACAGCAGCAGCAGCAGCAGCAGCAGCAGTTGTAGAAGCAGTAGGCCTACAGATATCACCGTTACCACTACTAATGATAATATAATAATAACAACAACAACAACAACAACAACAACAACAATAATAACAATAACAATAATATCTTCACATTAACTTAAAAAACTGGTGTATCTTAATTAACTTATTATGAAGCTATTATTCGTTGATAGGCGAATCCTCCAAATAAATATTACAGATCTGTTATAGTCTATAAACTTGCATAAATTTCCTACTGCTATATTTTTATTATTATCACAGTATTAATGGTATTTTGAGGACAAATTGTCTTCATGCCCTAGCGAGTTGTAATACGTGGAACTGAGGATCTACTTGCGTTTACTGAAAATAGGTTTTATGGGGTAAAATAAAAGCTGCTCATTATAGCAGATATTGCTTGGAAAAATATTTGTAAAGTAACGCATTTACTAAACTGCGACCTTTATAATCTATAAAGTGTTTATGTAATTCGTGATTGTTTAGAGCGTTTTCTCGTTTAGGTACGTACCGAAGTATGAAAAATACTTTTGTTTCACGACGTTTGGTAAAAACGTCACTTGAATTTTTACTGGCATTTATTTATTATCAGTAAAAAATTTGTTAATTTAAACTCAAAAAAATGTATTAGCTTCATAATTGGTTTGGATATGCGTCACGTGCCATCCCAAAGAAAGAGTATGATCAAAACTGATAAAATAAAATCATCTCATTGATGAAAGGTTTGAAATCTTGTGAGAAAAGCAGATAAATATTGTTTATTTTTTCAAAAGCGTCTGAAATTTATCAGGTTAACACAGATACTTTGATACTAGATTTAATTATTCAAGTTTTAATCACTTCAAGTTGACAAATACCGGACTATTTCATTAGGTCTCTAACTGTAGCCTATAATTTAATCTCAGTTATCATTCGCTAGCCACATAAGGACCCACGTCGGACTCGGTATCTTAACACATTAATCCTCGTCTGAACTGTCATTAATCGGCAAGGCAATCATTTCACACTGAATGTGATAACAGTTCTTTCCTTTATCGGAAACAGTTCTATTCGTTCTGGAAGTTACGTCTTTTTTGTTTTTACAGGGATTCTTTTCTTTTCCCGGTCTCTAATGTCGCAATTAATTGATAGTGCAGGTTTTACCTGGTTCCTTTAAATTTAACTTAGCTTCTGTTCATTACCTTCTTGAGTTAAACGCGGTTGCATTAGAAGTCAAAAAATCCGTTTGATTTTAAGTTATGACGCTGTTACAATGGGGAAAGAGCAGCTGACTGGGCTGTATGCCAACTTACGGTGAAATGCTGTGCCATTTGTGTATTTGTTGTTGAAACCATGACGTCTCGCAGGCTTCATTTCACTTTCGTTACTACTGCCACGGATACTTTCTTTCTTATTGAACGAATTGTTATGCGGCACGTTCGGACGTATCGGAACGATCGCCACACACACACACACACACACACACACACACACACACACACACACGCACGCACGCACGCACGCACGCACGCACGCACGCACGCACGCACGCACGCACGCACGGCACTTGGTGGGAAGACGACCTCTTAGACCAGCAGGATTAGACTATTGTGCGTGTGCAATGTTGTTACCACGGTACTCGGTCTGCATTGCGTGTGTATGTGTGTGAAATGTGTAAAATTTAATTAAGTCGAATGAGCCGTGTGTTCTAATTGAGTAGAAGTCGAACGCGTTACCGCATCACTTTGAGAGAAAGTAAATAATATTTAATTGTTCAGCGTAAAGCGGAGAGACATACCGACACAGTGCAGCGAATACTTTGTTTAAATTTTTTATATTAAAAGTAACAGGCATAATAGAATATTATAAATTATAATTGCTTCGAGCTTTATTGGTTTTATGAAGCGACATTTGTAACGTAATTGTACGTCTTACGTACGTACTGTTCTGGATATTCTGGCCAGTGGGAAGGAGGGGAGACTAGCTTGAAAGTTGGACCTCACAGCAAATGAGAGACGCAGGATTCGTCCCATGTAATTTTATAAGTCTTTGCGTCTCAAAGTTGAAAAACTTTTATAAAGGTTGAAAAACATGGAAAAACGCTGACTTCAAAATATTCTATCTCGATTGATTATTATTCAATCTAAAGGTAATAAATGTCATGTCATTAGAAAATAACTTTAATTCATTTGTGTTCTTAATAACTCTTGTGAAAATGAGTCTTTCTGAAGGTATTTTGAAAAACCCGGTTTTATTATCCCTTGACATTTTAATTGGATGATATTGTCCCAAGAATATTTTAAGCAATTTATTGTTTGTTATAAAGTAAGTTATTTTTTTTATGTAAAATCCAGCAATAAAGTCTTAGTTTTCAGAATTAAAGTCAAGAAACTATGCAAAGGCGACGGTTCAAACCCAAGGGATACTAGACAAAAGGAGTCATGAAATAGACAACCCTGTAAGGAGAAGTGTGTCCGGAAGTATACCCTGCCTTCGTTTTCTGACGTGTGCATAATTGTTATTTTAAGCCTGCAAATATGTACGTTATATATCAAATGTTGAGTGACTGTCCTTATTAAGAAAACTCTATTTTATTATTTACAAATATTGTAATTCCGTTTTTTCTACAATTATTTATGAGCCTTATGTTAACACACACAACTGCCTTAGAAATAGACATATGTTAAGTGATTATGGAATTTTGATGAAATTTTTAATAGTTCGCGTTTATCGGGGGGGGGGGGATAAACGACACGTAGTTACGCCACTGATTCAGGCTATACCTCACCCCTCTCTTAAACGGGGATGTATTCAAGTTACATATGTACACGGGATTAACATTTGAATATAAGTGATCAAAGTCACTAGTTACATGGGTACAACGTTTATTAAAAGTGGTTTAGTAAAATTATGTTGGAAATCGTTATTATTATTTAAGAACAATAACAAATAGGTTCCCTAAGCACATGATATTCCCAACATTCAAATAAAAATAAATACTAACCACGCAGTAATTTTTAAAATTTGGTACATAATAAATTTGCGATTTCATCTTCCGATTTCCTTGTTTATTAAAATATATCCAAAGCTAGCGTTATTTTCAGTAGCGTTTAACCGTGAGTATTTCGTTATATTATACTTTCGTCTTTTTACTTTCTTATTTGCCGGCAAAACTGAAAATCTTCTTTTGAATAGGTGCGATTATCGACTGCTAATGGTGCGATTATTTTTTCAGAACGTTCTGAAGCGAAATCGGGTACCGTCGTCGAGTGAAAATCCAAAACGCGGAAAACGAACTGCTCCTTGTTTAAATAAGAGACATGAGACATTAGTAAGGGGCTGTTTGTCGCTTGCACAAAAGGTTCCGGGCCTGTGTCAGACCATGGATTTTTAAATACCTCGACGCTTCGGAGTAATTCTTATATTACATTTTTAAACGGTTTTTAACGCGATTGCGATCATACTGTGAAACGCCGCTATCTGAACAGTTCTGTCGATGCCCTAACGGGTTCGTGTACCGAGAATTCATTACGTAGTTCAGTTATATATTTTTCATTGCAGTTGAGAAGCATCGATCTTCTTTACAGATCAATAAACCAACATGATCTTGACTATTTTTTCGCACGAAGGTGTGAAATGTTGCCATATCATTATCATCATCATCGTCATTTTCGTCGTTGTCGTTTATATCTTCGCTACATAGTTTAGGCATTCGTCTGTTACGTCATCAAGTGTCTGATCGTCTTTTCTTTCGCTTCCCACATCTGTATACAAGAGCTTGTTGAGGCAGTTTCTCTGCATTTCCATTATTGCCAGTGACCTTTCATTTGTTTCGTCGTTGTTGTATATATTTAATTCGTCGCCAATGTTTTAAATTATGATTCTATCAACTCTCGTGCGTACTTTCATCACTCCAAGTAGGAACTTCAGCTTGGAACTTCTTGCTTTGTCACTCTGTCTCTACAGTTAATCCTCATCGTTCTTCTATAGCGCCGTTTCTAAAATGACGTTAATCTCCTTTCCTCTTCTTTTCCTGTCGTCCACGTTTCACACTCATATAAGGCAACACTCAAAAAAATGCCTTCAGTAACCTCTTCCTTGTTGTCCAGTAGAGGTTACTACTTTGTTTCCATTTTGGGGTGATCATAACCCGCGTCTCATTTCTTGCATAGTCAATCCGTAGAATGTTCTGCGGAATAGAGCCACCACAACAAACACCTTGCTGGACGTGTTGTTAATGACGTCTTTCTTTGTAGTCTTCCCTCCAGTATATTTTTGAATAAACGATCGTGTCTTAGAATATGACCTATTACTCCGTTCCTCCTAAATTGTGTATGTTCCACAAGCTGTATATTTCCTGTCTTTAGACAAATTTCTTCGTCTCTCTCTCTCTCTCTCTCTCTCTCTCTCTCTCTCTCTCTCTCTCTCTCTCTCTCTCTCTCTCTCTCTTTCTCTCTCCAGCTATTCCTTATTATTCTTCTCTAGCATCATCGCTCAAATGGCATTAATCTCCTTACTTTTTCTTCTTTTCCTGGCAACCAGGTATCACACCCGTACAAGGCAATACTCCAAACAGGTGCCTTCCTTGTTATCCAGCTGATGTAAACAAACATTTCTTATTCCCTGAAGCGATGCTGTATTTTATTTCCCTCTTGCTTCTTTCATATTTGGTGACTCTGCTTCCTAGGTACTTACATCCTCCAGAGTGTCACCGTTTACTATTATCCGGATTGTAGAGTGCTTTGTCACAGATACTTAGTTTTCCTTTTATTAATGTTCATATTGTATTCATTTACCTTGATATGCTTTCCATTATGGCCTCAAAACCGGCTTCGCTTTCTGTCATTATGACAATGTCGTCTGCATACGATTATCGTTATCTCTTTGTATCTTTATATCAGTATGTATGCTTTCCTACATCTTATTCAGTGGGTCTTATGTGTAGGTAGAGAATACGATAAAGCCTTGTATAAGTCCCTTCTTTATTCCTCTCACTACCATACAATAAAACAGAGACAGGTAAAATTAAATTTGAGAAATTTAAATTCAGTGTATTGTCACAGTTTTTGTTCCGTTGACGATTCGACAAATCATTTGGTATTTATGTATTTTATAGTTGGTTCGTCTTATTAAAATCGAAGTTATAAAGTATGACTGTTTCTCACGTTTGTCACGTGACATTTTTCTTGGATTTCCAATATTTACTGAAGCTATTTAATCTGTTTAAAGCGTTGCGTGCATCTGCCTTTATTTCGTATAAAATTCAACGATTCCAATAACAGACGTTCTACTTTGTTCCAGGATTAGGTTATATCACCTGTTCATGTCTCGACTTGATTTCAAGATATGTTTTGTTCGGCGAATGTTCTAACAAAAGTGAATTTTAAATTAAGCAGGAATTCGAACTGTGAAAGTTCACACGCGTCGCGGCTCTATCCTGTGACGTCTTCATTTTTTTACGGCGGACAACGCTGCACTTGGTTGAGTGTGATCTACAGCCTATTGGAGGACAGAGTTACTTGAGAATTACTGATACATCACGTTTTTATTGTAAGCTATAGCGGATGAACCATCTTAAGTAATACACACTAAATTTACACACAATTGAAAAATGTCGAGGTAACTGTTCAAGTGTCCCGAAATAAAAATGTGCGATCAATACCGCTGGAAAGCACGAGGTACGTTATTATTATTTTTTTGTTTAGAGCTAATGACGTTATGTTTGTTGATAGCAAGTGGGTTCTTGTGTAGTAGAAATCCTATTGAAGGGAAATAAAATTTTAATATTAACCAACATGATTCGCGCACTGGCATAACAACTAAGTTTTCCCTGTAAAAGATAAAATATTGCTATCATGAGCCAGGGAAACAATTTTCTAACCGGAGATTTCCCCTTCCCAATGTTAATTCGTACACGTGTTACGCCGGATATCTTGTACAGACCTACACGAATTCTTAGGAGCTGGAAATTGCATCAGTGAAAGCGATACA
This sequence comes from Magicicada septendecula, assembly GCA_034769895.1. Taxonomy (NCBI): domain Eukaryota; kingdom Metazoa; phylum Arthropoda; class Insecta; order Hemiptera; family Cicadidae; genus Magicicada; species Magicicada septendecula. Next base: position 180,277,586 of record CM068376.1, on the reverse strand, counting down.
TCGTTAACACTGTAAATGATATCAACTGTAATCAAAGTTTCATTGCTTTAACCGCCAATCCATTTAGTCACAGAAGGAACGGATTGTCATGTATGCGTATAATTTTATGTGTACATAAAATAATTGTGTAACATGTGTTTAGGAATAAAAATCATGTGCACGTGAAATAGAAGCCATTAGTCGTAATACTTCGGCATAGTTCGTTTGCTTATTCGTTTTGAATAGGCATAGTAGCAATAACTGCCAGTGTAGGCCTACCGGTTTTCAGCCCACAAACATTTAATGGCAAAAAGCTAGTATTAACAGTAGTTTTTCTATATATTCAAGCCTGTGTTGAGAACGTTACATAACAAACATGGCAAAAGATCGGTTCCTATATTTTGTTTTTAGCCCCCCTCATAGGCAGTCCTAGCTAAAAAACAACACACAAACTAGATTCTGAAATTCACAAACGTGTCATTTATTGTTTTATTGTATGATTGTCATCGGCCAGAACTCAACGTTACGTGAAATTTTATGTTATGGAGCATTAATATGTAATGGAATACAGTGATGTGCGTACATTGACGTTGATCACAGACGGGAGACTCAAGATATAAAATTATCGATACGCTGGATTTTCCGTTTGGTCGACAGTGAAAGACAGATGTTACAAAAATAACGTCATAGCGATCATTTTGAGACCATTCCCTGGATTAGTTCTTTTCATGTCAACTTTCAATCAGCATATATATGTGTATTATTTCTTTGTAAACAAATGTATAAATAAATGTAAAAAAATTAACTTCGATCAGTGTGTTGTGCAATGTGACTTACGATTTACTGTAGGAGAGAAGAATAAAACAAATTCCCGAGTTCCGTTTCCGGGTGCAAAAATCAAGTTGCGATTTTCGTCCGCTAGGTCGACTCGCCTGTGGAAACGATAATACTCACATGTAGTGCTGGCCACACTATCCTCACATACGATAGCCTATCCTGCCGAACTTGGGTGGTACAAAAAGCAGCTACAGAAGTTAATTGTCAATTAATAATGATAATGTTTGTACTGAACAGCCTACGGTTGGAGAACAAGAGTTGCAAAAATTGTCAGTCAACTATAGTTGCACACCACTATAGAAAAATTATTCCGATTAACGCTTTCAAGCTTCACAGCTCATCATCAGATCGGAAAAATCTGATCAGATTTTTTGATTGATGAAAAATTTTGATGAAATTTTTCCGATCTGATGATGAGCTGTGAAGCTTGAAAGCGCTAATCGGAATAATTTTCTATAGTTGTGTGCAACAGTGTTAATTCTGTTTGTGATTATAACCACTAACATAAATTTATTAATTAAATGTCAGTCAACTCTATCTCCCTCTCTCCAACACAAATAACATTGGCATTCATTAAACTAAAAATTATCAGATTATCAGTTAAAAACGTTGCATTAATTATTTTCCATGTATCGATTAAATAAGTCATTAAGATTAACACAAAAGAAAAAATCTATTAAAAAATTCAGAACTTTATAGTGTACTACAAATTACTGTAAACCATGTGAGCGTTTGAAGTTGTGCAATCCGTACCGGATATGAATGGTAGTATTGTCCGGTATAAGTTCAATCCTGAGATACACCAGAGAAAAGGCCCAGGAGAGAACGAATGAATGTATTTGCTAGATTAATCTCAGATATGCGGTTTAATGTGTTTCAAGTTAGTTGATTTCTATGCAACTCCTTTTGTTTAATTAACTTTATCACATTACCTTCAAAGTATTTTACCTTCTCAATAACACGTTAATAGCAAACCAGTTCCTCGCTCACCTCCTCAGTGCATATTTTGGTGTTATTGTTATCAAAATTTCAAAATTATTAGACTTTAAAATAGAAAATCTACTGTCACCACACAGATGCTGTACTGCGGTATTTCCATACCCCATAAACAAAAGTCACACCTTTAATTTAATCGTAAAATTTATTCGTATTACAATGTTTTTTGGGTATAACGTTAAATTGACGTATCTTTTATAGGTATTTGAAACTGAGTCAAAATAAAATTTTCACGCAAACAAACTCGGTTTAAAAGGTTTAAACAAACGGATCGATGGAGAAACATTCTGAACACAATTTTTTTATTTCAATACATATCGTAACAACGCTCTAGTTGGTCATACGTTAACGTCATATAGCCCAAACTTTAGTGTAATAGATAGGCTTGTTTCTGTCGGGATTGGTTATACAACAAAAAGTGGCTTCGCCAAATGCAACTTTACCTAGGCTCCACTTAAGATTGAAAGGAATTGCGAAAGTGAATAAGAATGTGATCTGCGGTTAACTAATCGTGGCTGCTCTTGTCAAGCACGAAGATAAAACCTGAAGAGATGAACATACACGGTAGGGAGCCAAGGGCCGCTTCGTCAGATCTTTCGTTATATTCCGTCTTGGAAGATACTTTTCATTGCTGCTAAAGGTGAAAATCCAGATAAGCATTTTTTAAGCTTAGTTAAAGTATATAAAACTGAAACTGATCGTAAATAAAACAATAAATACCGGTATGGTTAAACTGTCAGCGGCGAAAGAAGCCAGTCGTCACTGGTGGAGGGGCCTGCTCGACTCTGCAAACTCTTAACAACAATGCATTCCGGTTTAACACACGTCGTTTTATTTCTCTTAAACCAAATGTTTCGCCCATACTACAGTGAGGCATCCTCAGGTGCTCGACTGAGACAGAGCATAAAGTCTTGACCTACCCCAATGTAAGCCCACAACGCTACAAACAAGCCCATAATTTACAAAAAAGTCTTTCCCATCCAATAACCCCTCTAAAACGACAATAAGTTATTTATTAATTGAAACATAATCTATAAAAGAAATAGATTATTTGATTATAACGATCCTTTCACCTTATTTACACCAGGAATCCAGGTGTCCTGGTTTGCAGGTTTCCAAACTCCCTGGAGCTGTTGCCTCTTTTAAAGTTGTTTTTATTTTTTAAAATTTCTGTAACCTGTCTAATCGCCCACGAAAAACAAAGGATTGTGAGGCTCGTTATAATGAAATAATATAAAATACTTGTGTTGGTAAAATGGTAAAATGTTATTGTGATTAAAAATACTTTTTTTGTGTATTATGTTTCGATTCCTAAATAATTTATTATAATTTTTTGGGGAGGGTGTTTTCGATGGGGGAAGTCTTTGTTGTAAAGTATGAGCTTATTTGTAACATTGTCAAAATAAATATAAATAATATTGGACTTACTGTATAAATAGGGATGCGTCAAGCCTTTTTGCTCTGTCTCAGTCGAGCCCCTGAGGATGCCTTACCCTAGTATGGGTGAGACGTTTGGTTTTAAAAGAACTAAAACGACAGCATTAAAAAAAAAAAATCGTTGTTATTAACGAAAACCACGTTGTTTAAACTCTTTCCTCCTGCTAGAACAAATATTTTTCCAAAGGGTTTTACAATGTAACTACTAGACAGGAATGCAATTCTTTCAGCCATATCTTATTTCTACTGAACAGAACAAATCCGAAAAAATGTGTACAGTATTACAAAAAACGTACTACTTAAGGCTACATCCTTTGTTGGGCTAAAAAGATATTTTATAAAAGCCGGACTTGAAACATCGTAGTATAAAATATGCAGTCAGTGACTGAACAACCTGAGATACGCTCAACAGACAACATGGCAGACCTAAGAGAAACTGTAAAAGAATTAGATACACAAGTTACGAAACTAAGACGCAATACTAACTATACTAAAAGTAAAGTAATGACAAATGAAGTTACAGTACAGAAGAGAACATGGAAATATGTCGAAAGCACCGGTAGCAATGGAAAGAGAAATGGTTCATATAAAAGTAACATTCACAAAATGAATGTAAATACAGTAAACGTAAAAGATGTAAAATAAGTAAACGTAAAATAAGCTGCAACATTGAAGTGAAAGGAGATCATAACGTGAAACAAGCAGTGGACAGCGAACACAATGCTGTTGCCGTACAGGTAAATAGAATACGGTTCTTTAACTGCAGATAAAGTACTAAACATATTGATGAATGTTGTTTGGCCAGACGTCTAAAAAGCGCAATCTATTTTTATTCCGAATTAGCGAATTTGCATCGTTTTATTTTAGTGTTGTGTTCATGCTACAGAGCATTCGAAACTGAGACATGATACACTTTAAAATGAAATTCTGATCGATGTATAGTTCTGCCAACGTAGCACTAGTGTATTTCAAATATGTCCATGGAAACTTTGATCTTTCGTGGCATCGGTAAGCCGGATATTCTGAACCTGTTCTTCACACAAAAGTATGAGTCTTAAATTTCAATAGTTAGATTTATCGAGGCTGAGAACCTTCGGTACTGCTAGCAAGACTTTATTAAGAGGAGAACTCAGGTCTTTAGACACTAATGTCTCCCGACATATCATGTACATACTAAGGTAGAGCACGTCTTCAGTACAAGCTACCTGTGTAACATTTGGTTTGTTGTACTCTTCAGACGTTTCACGATATCTCTTTACATCTGTACTTTCCCGAAGACAATATTTTTTTAAGATGCCTGTTGAATAAAAATATCTTGAGTCGCTGTGGTTTTCAGCAGTTTCTGTAAAAAATTGTATTCAGTTTGTCGCAGAAGATCATGTTAACTAAGTGGACATGAATAAGTTTATTGATTTGGAGAGTAAAATATGCCTAACTGTATTAACTTCTCGTCTTAATTGTTCGTTTACTTATCGTAAAATGTTAGACAACTTACTCATCTAAAATCACAGTCCAATAGTTTCTCGTATTCTCTTGGCTCCAGCAAATAGTACTTAGTATATGACACACGGATACGGAGACCAAGATAATCTGAGGACGTGTGTCGGAAGGCAATGGAGGCGATGGTTCATCGTGTCAAGTACGCGTTCAGTTGTGAAAACTGTTTCTTCTAGTTAACAATTCTGGAAGACTCTGATAACCTTGCAAGAGATCACTACTTAGTTACTTTGGAACGTTTTTATTGTGTGGTTTACCTCTACACAATTTTAAAACGACTCTTCTTTTAAGTTGTCAAACACCAATAAAACAGACATTTAGATCTTAATTTTCTTAAAAAAAATCGCTTGGTATGTGGAACATTACAGTGGTAAGATTTAATTTATCAGCTGTTCTACTTTCTCAGCATGTATAGCCTGTATAAATTCTTTCTTTCTACAGCTGATCTGAAGTAGAATGTAAGTGGTTAGCTTAGTAGCCCATCTTCTATGTTGCGTTGTCCGATGTTGTCCATTTTCCGCATTTTCAGCACTGATAGCATTCTGACAATTCGAATTTAGACAAAAAATAAGTAATCTTGTACTCATCTTCAGAACGTAGGTTTGTGTTGTAGATTTGACTCGTAGTCTCAGTGAAGATCAGTAATAGCTCCTACGGAAGAAACATGTTGGTGACCAAAGGTTTACTTCTGTAACTCATCAGTAATGAATACTTCTGATATTCCTCATTTTGCTACCAGCCTATTACAAGTTGAGATTTTACGATTATAATCTATTCTGAACTCTGCTCAGTCTATGCTCAATGGATTCTCATTAAACCTGTGAATAAGTGAAAGCTAAATACCCACCCGAATTTATACATTAAGCACCGACTTTACTTTGTGCTTTGTGTGAACCACTGAAGATTCATTGTAGCATGGGCGAAACGTTTGATTTTAAGAGAAGTAATGCGACGTTCTGTTACGACAGTGTTGTTACTAACGAAAGCTTACGAACGATAACATTGTCACTAAGACAGTAGAGTGCTTCAAACCCGTTAAAGTGCTTTATTTTCATTGATGTCATTAACACAGTGAACACCAAAGTCGCTGCTATCGTACTTGACAAGGTTTTATTTGTGATATTAGATTATTTTCTATGTTTTCTAGGAGTAGTGCTACTGTAGTAATTAATCTAATTAAAATTGAAGGTTGTAACCAAATTATGTGCCCTCTCGTGACAAATTTTGGTTTCGAAGTTACTTCTGTCACACGATCCACACGTTTTTAGTGAATCTTCAAATCCAAGAAACTGTGGAGGAATTTGGCCGCAGCTGGCATTTATTTCGTATAAGTTAGTTTCCGTGTGTCACTGCTTAACTTGTAACTTTGCTACAAAACTGCACACGTTGTTCGAAAATGTTTATCCAAAGCAAGGACTCTTATCAGATACGATAATACAGTACATAGTAAGCAATATCACTCATCAGAATCGTTACTGTTACAGTACAGTAACGTATCAAAGCAGTAACTTAAACAGAATACGTCTGCAGTTGTAAATTTAAGGAAATTAAAATAACTCCCCAGATTGTGACTACTATGACTAACTTCAGGTAACTTAAAGTCAATTAAAGTGTTGAAATTAAGGAAATCACAAAGTCGCGCGCAGTTTGCAACATTTTAAAAATATTTACTATTTTTTTTGAAGATTCTACGAACGCTCGAGTGATAAGGGTACGGCAAATTAAGTTCAGCGATTTCTGGATACGCAAGAGAAACGAGTCGGAATGTTAACGTGAAGGCGCTCTGTCTCGCACAACATGAAAGTTTCTGCGTTTTTCTATGTTAGAATAACGGCACTGGTCTGACATAACCTTAAAAAAAATTGATTCAGTAATACTGGACAACGTACTGACCACTCGCTGCTAAGAGACAAGAATTCTGTCAGTTATATAAGTGTATGTGTGTGTGTATGTGACAGTTTGTGTACTAATGTCTAACAACTTTCACTCGTTCCGTATTCAGACACGGTACTGGCCGCAGACTAATACATTTACATACTGAGACCGTTTGTCAATTTCATATTTAGAAATTAACAGACACTGCGTTATTCTCTTTTAGGGCATTCTTCTTACTGAACAAAAGTGTAAACACTTTTAGTTAGTTTTTAATTTTAGTAAACAAAAACACGCGCGCATGTGTTACTAAACATTAATGCAACATGAAATATATTTCATTTGCAGTAAGTATGGTAGTTATTCCTACACGTGTATTAGTGTATTAATCGCCCGCTTTACATTGTCATTAACGATTTTCGTTCCGAGATGACATTGTGGCAGCATTTAATTCAACCCGTGGATAATATATGGGAATATATTATATTAAAATATTTATATTATTACATCACGATAATATTATAAATAAATTAAATACATTATATATAATAGAGTATATTTATTATATGTATACGCATTAGAATTTGTTATATTGTTATTTCAGACATAGAAAGTGTGATTCTTAAAATTTCTGAAGTAAAATTTTATTCTTAAGTCTTCGACGATACCCTTTGTCTTAGTCTTCATTCTTCTATGCATTATATACGGTCTACAGTTCTCAATGTGTTAATTAATTACTTCATTATAATCAATCTTGCGACTTAGCATTTCCCTTATCACGACAAGTTCCCATCATCGGGTGCTAAAAATCCTTATCCTGTCATGAGGACGCGGTGGTGAAATTCAAAACAGACAGTATACAAATTATTGAACGAATGGACATAAGACAGTAGGAAACAATGTGCATTACTAAGCGCAATAACGACAACTCCGACATAGGAAACAACAAAGTCGCAAGACGGATTATGAGGATTAACTCAGCTTCATTAACTTCATTCTTGTGTTAATTCTTTACAGTGCCGACTACCGTTACAACTTCATGAGCCACACGCTTTGACATTTTAGAAACGTTAACAAAAGTGTTGTTTGCTGGAGCTCAAATGGTTGTTCATTGTGTCATTTGCACTGACCAATAGCGATGATAAAATTTAAGATTCAGACGGGAAAGTTCTAAGTCTTTAACTAAGTCTTTGTCACGTTTACTAGTTTAGTTAAATAAAAGTATTGACATACGACAGCATAATCTTTGAGTTGAGATTTTGTGAAACTTGTTATGTTTTGGTCTATTTTAAGGTATTCGAATTCTGTGACACGTCGCAGATAATCTTTCATTCATTCTGGGCACGAAGAGCACAGTACAGTACATATCCCAACTTGTGGATAAACTTGATGAATCTGTTATATGTATCTGGTAATGATTGATGATTCGTAGTGTGCTAGGAAGTAGGCGAAATGAATAACAACCACCTCCTGAACTTTAGACAAGTGGATTCAATGACTTTCCATATATAGTGTTGCAGAGGAGACGATTTTAGTCACAAAACAGACTGTGTGTGGGGTTCGTAGTGGTATACGTCCCACGCTGCGTGCGGTGCGGTGTCGGAAGAAACCGGTTGCGACGCGGACAACTTATATCTGGCCCTTTTGCCTCTCAGTGTCTGGTTGTAGGGAACCTCTGTCCATGCGCATAGCCTTCATTTCCTGTAAACTCTGCCTTCGGTCCTGTCCCAGCCTCTGATGTATCATGTTTGGTTTTTCACTTGGGCTCTGACCATCCGGGTATACTTCGGAACTGTTTTATTTTTCTTTCTTCCTCTGCCCTACTTGTATCTCCGAATCGCTTCAGTTGCCTCAACTCCAGCAAGTCCATTACGGGCTATACTCCCAAATTTCGTCTTATGGTCTCATTTATAATGCGATCTCACCTTGTTTCTCCAATTAATCGCCTGAGGAACCTCAACTGTGCTGATGTGATTCAACTTGTGTGTTTGTCAAGGTTAGTCCAACTTTCTGCTCCATACTAACTTTTTATATAGTTTATCTTTTTTTTCTTCATTTTATTCATCGATTCTCCATTTTATTTGACCGAGACGCAATTAGAGTATTAGAGTTTCTGTTTGCACACATTAATTTGTTGACGTGGAAGTTACAGCAAAATGATCTCAAGAGTGATGTGTAGAGTGGACCAAGGAAACGGTGGTTGTAGGATGTGGGTAGGCCTTTAAAAGGTAGGCCAATCTACACCCCCCCCGTCCCGTGTTTCCTACAGATTTTTACGATTTTTTTTTCTTTTATATTTGTTTTTAATTTTAATATATTTAATTTTTATACATGTATTTGAACAATTTCTATGTACTTTGGCCAGGCCATTGCGGATATTAATCGCCTGCTTAAACGGGTCCTATGTGTAATATAGGCAGAAAATCTTTACGTATTCTCCTTTGGATTTGGTCCGATCGAAAACCTCTCTCTTGGGAAGCCAAAGCTATAGCAAATTTGAATAATTGTGGCCATTACCACTTCCATTTAATGCTCCTAAATACGTATTTAATAATTCAACTTTTCTGCCATAAGACGACGGCTATTCAGTTTTCAGCTGCTGTGTCTGCCAAATAGATTTAACTGTATGAAAATAATCTGCGGTTTGATGCGCAAGGACATGTTGCTGGTATTCACGTCTCTCAACAGGCACACCTTTTGTTGTTGATATTTATCTACACACAATCAGTGTTAATCGTTTTTTATAGCCTTAAAATAACTTCATACGTAGGTACAGTTTTAGACAACTCTAACTGTAAACAAGCTGACGTCAGATGTACACAGGGTTTTACCGTTTTGTTGGCTCAACTTTATGGAAACAGAGAAAAGACCTGGCGACAGTTTCTCCATATTTTTTATAAAACATATCAATAAATGTTTTATTTTTCTATTGATTTTTTTTCTTTTAATGGTTTATAAATATTGTAAAAATTAAAGACTGGGGCTTTTAAAATTTGGAATAGAAATTGGAATTTAACTGTTATAAAAATGCATTTGTTATATAATTTTTTGTAAATTATTAAATAACTAATATACAACTAAGAAGACAAATAATTTTTTTTTTTTTTTTTTTTTTTTTTTTTTTTTTTTTTAATTCCTATGCATTGAATGTGGTCATAGGAATATGAAATGTCTATTGGTCAGACTATGAAATGGTAGATTTGCCCCGTAACTAGAATCTATACATTCATTGCCCATATTTTCTGTCTATTAGGTGCTCAGTGGTTGCAAAGCGGAGGAAGACCATGGTTGCATATGTAGCATAAGACCATGGTTGATATGTAAGTAGGAATATTTTATATGCGGAGGAAGCTGGAATATTTTATCACAGAATATTTAACGGTTCACGGTCCCTTTAGAACTTATACACATGGGATAGGCAGGACAGGTGACGACTGTTGTATACATCGCAAGTAGGTGGACAGCCTAAACACACAGCGTTTGCATGCCTTAGAAAGAATGTGTAACAATTTGGAAACAGAGAATGGATAAGACTGAACAACTAATATAGTTGGATGTATGTCATGTAGCGAGACAAAGCGGAATGAAGTACGTCTATTTGTGAAGACAGTTCCAATAAGGAGAAGGAGGAGCGAGTTTGCAGGGAGGGCGCTAGTTGTACCTGATCAGATGATACTGGGCACGGCTTCCTTGGCCTGCATTAATTGAGATACATTCAGTTCCAGGGGAAAGTAAGCAGAGGATCCATGGGATGCGTGGGACGCGCTCCCATGAAATACAATTTTTGTTGGATAGTAATGTTTTTGATTTTTAAATTCTCAAAAGTATGTGGAATGTAAGTAAAGAAAGCAACAGAATTAGGTTTGCATATGGAAATGCCAAAGTAGAAAGTTTTTTCCTTATAAACTAATATTTACTTAAACTTTTTGCAAGGGTCTTAGACGACGTCGTCGATACGAAACGAAAAATGGAATTGAAGTAAATGAAGCCACACCACACCGCAGCCAGATCGCTCTTAACACGATTTCTCACGGTTTGGACGATTTTTCGCCCGTAGGAATAGGTCCGTCTGAATCTTCTCAGGTTAATTTAACATTCGTTGCAACTTCTATTTTGTTGAACGTGTTGTATTTGACAATTATATATTTCACATCATCGTCCGTGACGTTTTCCTGTCAAACTACGCCGTCACCACAATTCTGTGCAACAAAAGGTAAACTTCTGTGACGTACCTAAGGTAAACACTATACGCCAAAAATGAAAGAACATTTTTACCCCTTTATTTTAAATGGGGCGTTTTGAGACCTGCTAATTTACCAATCGGAGGACGACATTATCACATGTTAATTACAGATTTGGGCCGCCAGCCAGCATATTCTCGTCAATAATGCAGTTAATACTCGTCAATGGCTGCTATGTACGCAAGGCCTTATTGACAACACACACACACACACACACACACACACACACACACACACACACACACACACACACACACACACACACACACACACACACACACACACACACACACACACACACACACACACACACACACACACACACACACACACACACACACACACACACACACACACACACACACACACACACACACACACACACACACACACACACACACACATCCAAGCTGTAACCTGCAGGAATTGTACACTTACAGTAAGCTGCATACAGTTTACTGTACAGAATCTTTATGGAGCCAATTGTTCTATAGTACTAGTTGGATGCAGGAATACGGCTTGCCGACTTTGCTGGCCCACTTAAGTGTTTCGATACTTATTCTTGTTGGACTGTATTTATAACTTACCCGATTTTATGAGGAGTAAAATAGTATCGTTGACAATGTATTCACTCTCGATGGAGGGGGGATTACTGCTTTCAAATTCTTTTGGGGTGTAAGTAATTCGATGCGTCCCAAGTACCATTCTAATGGTAACTTCACCTACAAGTAACGACCTAGTGAGTAAGTGCCAACGACCTTCTTGGAAGGAGGATGAGCAGTTAGAATTTCAGTGAAATACTCTTACTATCTGGGGATGGTAATTGTCTCTAAAAGCGGATGAGTCATTAGCTGTTAGCATGCAAGAGGCAGCTAAAGATGCTTAAGATATCTTAAAATCAAAATAAAATTGCTGGTGAAAAGTGAAATGGTAGAGAAAATCATGTGACCATTGCAGGTATCCTGCAAGAATTTCGGAAGGCTCCTAGGCTCCAACAGTCACCAGGCGACAGCATCTCTGCCGAAATAGCACCCTGCAAGGTGCTGGTCTACAAAAAGCAGGTAAGATTACTCAAAATCCATAAGAAGCTAAAATAACATGAGATCTTTTATGAGAGCATGAAGTTATTCTCTGGAAGCGAAAACTGAAACAACAAAGCATGGAGTAACATCGGTGTCGTAAAGCGAAGTTAACACTACATAACGGCAGTAACTAAGGAATATTTTTGATAATAAAAATGTCGAGTCATAGATAATGAAGAAATGATAACAACCTCAGCTCAACATAGCGGCGAGTGAAATTAAAGAAGCAAAAGAAAAGTCACCTGATTGCAGCAAAGAAACAACTATAATTACAGAAAATCAGTCAAAGAAGACGAACTAATAGCTACAAAACAGTATGAATAATACGAAAGCAAAAAAAAAGAAGAAAATTTGAGGAATCATCGGTGAAAAGGGAACTAGCCAAGATAAAAAAAAATATAACCCCCCCCCCCACCGGTATATTGAGCAACGTAGGGGAAAATACCGAGATAACTCGGCCCTATTGGCAACTTGCTGAACAGTAATTACGCGAGAATCAGTATTGACACGTACGTTCAGTTAGAGACTTCAGTAAATTGAATGATGTTAACTACACTGGGCATATAAAACCAAGCCTCGTAGTTACTGAACTACACCCCTCATGCAAATCACAAGCAATCAGAATTGATCCAAAACGTTTCTTCATATAACACATGGAATTGGAAAGTTAAAAAAATAGTAAAGTCGTTACAGCTCTACTTCCTTGTTTTGCTAACGTTATATAACACGAAACACATTAAAAAGATTTGTAAGATGCAAAACATGTGTCATGTGAGAGTTAAAATCGAACCACTCAGAAGTAACAAAGTATTAAACTTTTTGCGAGGGTCTTCGACGACGTCGTCGACACGAAACGAAAAATACAATTGAAGTAAATGAAGCCACACCATCCTATCCGTAGCCAAATTGCTCTTAACATGATTTCTCATGGTTTGAATGATTTGTCGCCCGTAGGAATAGGTCCGTCTGAATTTTCTCAGGTTAATTTAACATTCGTTGCAATTTCTATTTTGTTGAACGTGCCTTTGTGCAAAAACTATAACGTTATGGATACAACATGAAGACAAATGCGTATAGCGATCGAAAATTTTTGATTATATAAAAACGAGATATGTCAAACCCTACAACCATAAATCTGTTACAAGACACGTGTCATTTCAAAGGGTGTGTGAAACTTCACAAAGATTTGAAGGCGTAAAATCGTAACTTTAAAAGCGTAATTATGTTGTTAAAAGGGTAAGCGTACGACACTCTAAAACAGCATGATGTCCGCTTACAAATTAAGAAAAGATAGACTGCATGCAGTGCTACTAAACAAAAATTGTCAGTCGTTGTTAACGCAGAAATATGTTGGGGTATACAATATATCGGACATGTGTGGGAATACTATTCTAGACTAGCTAAAAGTACTTGTATTGTTTAAATAAGTAATGTCAAAAAAAAGGAGAAAGCGTTTGATAGGTGATAGGGGTAAACGAGAGTTTCCTTTTAAGCACATTGTTCTGTTAGAGGGTGTGATAGTGCTGGCGACTAAAAGTCCACGTCGAGTACAAAACGCAATTCGATTTGGTACAGATTCTGTGATGTGACAATGGAGTTGAAAGGGACAATGCTTCACCACAGGGAAACCAATTAAAACACTTGTACAATGCGAGGAGCGAAGATACGTGACAGCCCTTGTTCTATAATATTTATTATAGTTAGTATTGTAGTGTAAGTAGTAAGATCATTAACGTCAGGCAGTTTGATAAGGGGCTTGAAGGGTAGGCCTGAACACGTGCCAACGGAAAATTTAGTATGTTACCGTCGGTGCTGGATGGAAAGAAGAAGGTGATTGGCGAAATGGACCAGTTCGATGAGGAAGGGGTGCGTTTGGCCCAATGACAGGGGGCGTTATAAAATGTGGGAGTTATATTCTAAGAAAATAGAGAGTTAGATGGAAAATTTAGGAAGAGTTGTACATATCAATCGAAGCTAAGTTTTGCCTAAAGAGGAGATTTTGGCGGTAGACGTTGGAGTTTTTGGTGGTAGAAGGTACAGCGACTATATATTGGGAGACTTAAAGAGTTTCGCGATCTCAGTAACTCAGTAGCACATAAGAGTGTTATATGCGGTAGTGGCAGTCTAGCTTTGGATGCTGCTAGCCAAAGCCTAATACACCATACTGCTCCAGTGTTCATCCTGCTAATTAGTTCTGCGATGTCCATGGTTGCCTAGTGGCAAAAGAACTGCAGAAACGATGAAACGTTTTGACAGAAATCTAAGAAAATACAAAATACACGATGGAAAACACGATACTCGTAACCGACAGACAGAAGCCAAAACTAATTTGGAAAATCAAATTAAAGGATTAAAGTGACCTGAGAAAATCAACCTATTGTGCAGTCCTAATGGTGTTCAGTCTAGGAAACGAGAAATTGAAATATTTCTGTACACAACAAGATGCTGACGTGATTCTCACATAAGAAATGCACTCTGTCAATCAGTCTGCTTTAAAACTATGAGGATTAAACTTACCAACCATTGTTAAGCAAGCGATGGAGGGAGTACTTTCGTAATAAAAAATAATGTCAACCATTATGAAGCACGTCATCTTCACAGTGTAGAAAAACAACTTACACTCAAAATCTTGCTATTGGTGGCTGTATACTGTCTACCAAAAAACTGGATTATAAAAACATTTTGTGACATGTGGATAACAAGTACTTTCTGTGAAAAGATAATAATATCATATATGTAGACTTTCGGTACAGGCTAACAACTAAAGCAGACCAATTGGCCTAAAGGTTAAACAAAATTCCTGATCACCTGAAATTATTCTTCTCAGGAAAGGTTTCTCCATTCGTTTTTTGCTGTATAGGAATACTTTTATCTAGTCTCAAGATTATCTGCAGAGTGAAGAAATAATTTTTAAAATAGAAAATAACGCAACTAACAAACAAACGACTGACGACTTTTTGACTGGAATTAGAACAGTTTGAGTGTCCAACTAAGAAATAAATGGAAACTGGGATTCGAAGTGATTTCAGCAGTTAAAGCTGAGAAATATATTAAGGTAATTTAAGATTAGCGTGAAGTAACAAGTATCCGTAGGGTGTGAAATTATTAACAACAACAGGAGGGGGTGTTGCCTTAAGGAGATAAGAGAATTTGTATGTAAAAAGAAGAGAAAGAAAAGACAGGAAATAATCTCCGACCCTTCTGATAAGAACACTCTAATTAACAAAGAACGACACCTGAAATTTATAGGTTCAAAATTTAAAGAAGACTCAGTTAATAACGTGCTCAAAACTGTAACACTAAATTAAGAAATGGATTATTCACGATAGAGACCAACGGGAGCGACCACTCAGATTCTACCGGCAAGGAAGGAAGATGCTTAAGGAACATCCAACTAAGCCGTTTGGGCATGTGACTTAAGGAACACTTGCCATTTTGGCAAGAGTTTTACAACACTGTGGGGTGTTATGCTATTACGCTACTGAATTAACTAATCTGTGATTGCCGAGCCCTACGTTCTTTGAGAGCCAAATACTACACTTGCCACGTGTTGGGCAGTCATTAAGCAATTATGCTAACAATAATGGATTAATTAATCTGTGATTAAGTAACTATTGAATATATTAATTTGCATAATGAGCTCGTGTAATCAATAAATAACACGTTAATTACTTTACGTTAGCATAACTATTGCATGGAGACTCTAGTTGTTGCATTAATAAAATAAAATAAAATAAACTACCATAAATCACTCAAATGCCGTTACTTTCTCGTTCTGAGGTAATTTGACAATGATGAACGCATATTGATAAAATAAACACTTATTTATTAACATTATATCATTCATTAAATTCAATATATAAAATATGGATGATTCCCTGTAAATACATACATTCATAAACTCATGAAAAGAACATAAAAGAACACATGTTTATACATCAAATTACAAGGTAAATCCAATACGTTGTTTGCTGAAAAACATACACATACATATATAATGCAATCGATATATAGAAACACAAATATTCAAACAATAAATCCTATACTAATGCGTTCATCGTATGCCTCAGATGGATGGCGTTAATTATGTTTGTCATGTTTAATTTAAATGCTCAAGGGGTGTTTCTTGAAAAAGAGACAGGACAGTAGAGTTTCTTATGATAAGAATAGCATAAAGATTACTTGTTTAGATGAATTATCCGATATTTCCATCGGCGTAACTCCTCTCTGCTGGACCATGTGTGGGAAACTGTGCTGTCACTGACACTTAACACACGCGAAACAGATTCACTCGCGCAGTGTGTGCATATTGTGTTGATTCTGCTGTTATTGTTCAAGTCATGAAATTATGTGTCGTGAAGATAAGTTCATCGTTAACTATGGTGTATATATAAATGTCTGTCTATTGATCAACATTTGGTATGTTCATTACTGTTAGTGTTTTGATGCCGCGGTGTAATTGTTCCACATGATATTGTATCGCTCCGCAGCACTGTATAATGTTATGATTTCGCCGTCCGGTATTACATCAATGATAGTTCTACGCGTCGATTATTGACGTAAGTGTGACTGGTTAGTTCAATTCTGAATTAGAGTATAATAAAGAATTCTATAATTGTTAAGCACTGGCGTATGTCGCATGTTTTTAGACACTGAAAGTACACTATTATCGGATACGCGCCAATATCGAAATGTCTAAGTCTCTTAGTTATATGACGCGTGGCAAAGTTTCAAAGTCCCATTGCCGTCCGTATGTTAATCGAACTTTGACGACCGACTGTTGAAAGTATTTGAGTGAAAATATGAAAGACTGTTCTACTGACTGACTGACTGCTCAAAGTATATGAGTTAAAAATTATGAAAAGACTGTTCTACTGACTGACTGACTGCTCAAAGTATATGAGTTAAAAATTATGAAAAGACTGTTCTCCCGCGTGCTCTGCAAACGGTTTTTATCAAACAGCGTGTACCACAATGCACCCTTCTGGAAAACACGCCTCAAGTTGAACATGATAGGACAGAAGATCGCCTACCCTTAAGCCAGACCATCGTTCTTCACTTCTCATTCGACGTTCCCGTTGCTATGCTGGCGACGGTCCTCTCCACCAGTTCTTTGGGTAGATGCTGGGTTGTGATTGGATATCCTGTCTCCCCACGGGTTCGCGTCGAAAGCCTCCGTACTCTTTTCCTAGAACAGGAGCAATTTCATGGTTGTCTATCAAGTTATTGTCTAAGCGTACTCCGGATCTCACTGCAGTTCTCACGCAAACAATGTGTCGTATCTTGTTATTGTTCGCTGTGTTGACCCTTTTTTCCAGAACGCTATCCTGGCGCAGCGTGACGTCGTTTCCAAAACGGCACACCTTCTGCCTGTCGTAAATATCCGTTGTCGCCAGTAAGTCGTTCCCCCGCTGTTTACAAGTTCGATTCTATTATTTTAGGTATCGATGTCCGTCCTCGTATAGGGTATATACTATTGTGTGACTTACACCCTTTTATTCTTACTAGTACTTTTCAAAATAACCGGCAGTGTGTCCGTCACAGTTCCTCCTCTAAATTGGTACTTGACACAGTTTCCATTATCTTACATTTGCAGGCTGTAAATCTCGTGTTTGAGTTGAGTCTGTCACGGCCAACCTTGTTCCCTATTGTACATCTATGTGAAACGTACTTGCATTGTCTGAAGTAAACGTTCACTTGACACTTCGACACACAGTTCTTTATTTATTGCTCGAAGCCTGAGTAGGTGTGTCATGCTGAATGTAACGTCTTTTCAGTCATACTAAAATTTTTAAATTTTTGGTTGTTACATAGGTCCCCAAATCGGATTTGATGTTGGATTAGCGGAAGACACTCTAATCCGATTTCTGCGCTCTGTGTTTGTTGTGGGAGTCCCCTCTGATAAAGTCGCGGTCATTGACCTACTTTCCTCTGCTTGGGGTATATGGGTATATATTCCCTATATTTGGTCGTAAACTACCTCTGGGAATTTATTGCCGTGCATCTGAGGAAAGATGAACGCATTTCTTACATATTTGCATATCTAATTAGATATGGGATTATGTACAATAATAATAGCTGTGGATGGCTGTGCCGTCCGCTTATAATCTAACATATGAAATAATGATTTTCGACATGAAATACAATTATTCATGGTATCGTTTAAATATCATTATGATAGCTAATGTTCTTAGTCTATCTTGAACATTTAAAATACAATTTACGACCTGTAAATACACATTGATACATTCACTACTTATTATTGAGTATCACTCACAATACGTGTTACTATCATCTATACTGATTATATTGATTAGAAATTTATATACATTATTCAGGAACAATTAACAATTCACTTGAGATCATTATGATTATAGATAACTTTGTTTTATATCACTCAGATTTGATTAATTAATCTAATATCATCGGGTGTCTATAAAACTCGTTATAACGTCTTTTCGCAATTTATTGCTGCACATTCAACTGAACTTTTCACATCATAATTGTCTTTTCTATTTAAATTTCCATTAACACTGGCTATACACATGTAATTAATGTCGTTAGGTTGCCACATCGTGACTTAAGAACTCCTTCTACAAAATCTTTACATTATACACTAATAAGACATACATCATACCGATTAGCTAGTTGGACCGGTTTTCGCGGGACATTCACCTGATGTGTTGATCCGCCTCCTCCTAGTCCACTAGTCTAACTGATCGTCGATGCACTTTCATTTTCCTTTGAGACTTGTGGTTTCGTCTCAAAGTATCTCTTCAGCAATCGTACGTTGAAAATACCCCTCAGTTTTCCATTGCTATCGCACTCAGTGAGCTCGTATGTTGCGTCATTTTAGTTTCATACGTTAATCGTCATTCATTAATACTCATATCTATAATTATCTTACCTTGGTTTATGTATTATCACATAATCAATCATATTTAATGTATTTTATTCAATATTACCTAACCTAATTATTAAATTTTCAGACGTTCTTAAAATCGCCTTCTTACCACGTGTTCATTTATTTCGTTCTTAACTGTCTATTTGTGGAGACATAGTTGTACGTCTAGTAGACCTTGTGCCGTCATTCACGCACGCATTTTGTTTGTAAACAGTGAGGGTATTTGACCTAGTGGCTTGCGTCACACATTCACTCGACAGCCGGTTATTCGTCCCCGTTACTCTGTTGAAATGTGCTGCCCTCCTGCCTCCAAGATTTATGACATATCCCTTTCTCTCTCTCTGAGGGTGGGTAGAAGATATGTCACATCGTCGTCTCCGACCACTTTCTCTAAGCCGACACGCGTTAAATTGCTTTTGTCGTCGTTTCCAGGTCTGTGTACAACTCCGTTGTTCGACAGTTATTTCACTTCTCGTGTGCTTACATAATAATATCTTGTTTTCTATATTTTTAAGAATTCTTACCTCGAGCGCTTGGTATCTTCTTTCAGTACTAGTAGCACTTACAATTTTCTTAAGTCGTTCGGCGAATTTTATTCTTCTCCTTTTTCTCATAACGTTCCTTGCCCAGGACGAATTTACATACGGATCCTGTCGGTTTTTTCGTTTCACCTCATCCATGGTTTGTTTAAATTTGCATTCTGCTTCATAACACGCAGTGTTCATCTTAATGTCGAACTTCCTCTTCATGCTTCTTACTGCTGCAGCTCGACTACTTCGACGATGTGTGTCTATTCCACATTCTAAATAGTTCATCATTGGTTTCACTGATGCAGTGTCTGCCCTCGTATCGTTGAATTTATGCCTTTTACGCATTCTATTTGATGGTATTAAACTTTTATTATCTCTATCCATGTCTGGATAATCCTCTTCCGACGTCATTAAGTACAAAGAAACAAAATCATTTCTTTTCTCAATCCACCTGTTTCTCGACTTACTACTGACACTTACGTTAGATCTCACAGTTGCTAATTTCTTAGTAGCTAACACGTCTGTGAAATCAACAGCGTTGTCGTTATCTCGTACTTTCCGTACCTCTTCGTAACTTTCATTCTCTTCTTCTTCCTGTTTCTTCTCGACTTCGTTTTTATTGTTGTTCCAGTTATTCGTATGTCCACGTATCTCTGTGCGTAACAGCGCGAGCTGCTCCTTTTGTTCGTCTAACTTCTTATCACAATTATTTATATATTCACGCATTTCTGCGCGTATTTGTGTAAAATTTTCATTCTGCTTCTCGAACTTTTCATTAATTTCTTCCTTTTGCTTTTCAAACTTCTCTTCTAATTTCTCGAATTTTTTATTAAAATTCTCATTAATCTCTTCCTTTTGCTTTTCGAATTTTTCATTAACATCTCTTCTAATCTCTATAAAATTTTCATTCATCATCTTAAGGCTTTCACTCTGTGCCCGCATGAGGTCCATAAGTGAACGCATTGTCACTTCTTCCTGCGGTTGTTGTTGGGACTCCTGTCCCCGCGCTCTGACGTTTGACATCTCCTCGGTCATTTGTGAATAAGTTGGTGATTCCTCTCGTTCGACATCAGGTACTCCCTGTTGGTTATTAATGTCGAAATCCATGGAATCTGTACTACTGGTCGTCATTTTTGCAGCTTTACTCCGCGTTAACATTCAGTCCCAGTCCAACTAGCTTCACACTAATAATATTTGTTCTTACAACTACTAACATGAAATATTAATATATACGCTTATCCTATCTCTACTGCCTGCTCTTTGCCCCACGTTGGGCGCCAAATACAACACTGTGGGGTGTTATGCTATTACGCTACTGAATTAACTAATCTGTGATTGCCGAGCCCTACGTTCTTTGAGAGCCAAATACTACACTTGCCACGTGTTGGGCAGTCATTAAGCAATTATGCTAACAATAATGGATTAATTAATCTGTGATTAAGTAACTATTGAATATATTAATTTGCATAATGAGCTCGTGTAATCAATAAATAACACGTTAATTACTTTACGTTAGCATAACTATTGCATGGAGACTCTAGTTGTTGCATTAATAAAATAAAATAAAATAAACTACCATAAATCACTCAAATGCCGTTACTTTCTCGTTCTGAGGTAATTTGACAATGATGAACGCATATTGATAAAATAAACACTTATTTATTAACATTATATCATTCATTAAATTCAATATATAAAATATGGATGATTCCCTGTAAATACATACATTCATAAACTCATGAAAAGAACATAAAAGAACACATGTTTATACATCAAATTACAAGGTAAATCCAATACGTTGTTTGCTGAAAAACATACACATACATATATAATGCAATCGATATATAGAAACACAAATATTCAAACAATAAATCCTATACTAATGCGTTCATCGTATGCCTCAGATGGATGGCGTTAATTATGTTTGTCATGTTTAATTTAAATGCTCAAGGGGTGTTTCTTGAAAAAGAGACAGGACAGTAGAGTTTCTTATGATAAGAATAGCATAAAGATTACTTGTTTAGATGAATTATCCGATATTTCCATCGGCGTAACTCCTCTCTGCTGGACCATGTGTGGGAAACTGTGCTGTCACTGACACTTAACACACGCGAAACAGATTCACTCGCGCAGTGTGTGCATATTGTGTTGATTCTGCTGTTATTGTTCAAGTCATGAAATTATGTGTCGTGAAGATAAGTTCATCGTTAACTATGGTGTATATATAAATGTCTGTCTATTGATCAACATTTGGTATGTTCATTACTGTTAGTGTTTTGATGCCGCGGTGTAATTGTTCCACATGATATTGTATCGCTCCGCAGCACTGTATAATGTTATGATTTCGCCGTCCGGTATTACATCAATGATAGTTCTACGCGTCGATTATTGACGTAAGTGTGACTGGTTAGTTCAATTCTGAATTAGAGTATAATAAAGAATTCTATAATTGTTAAGCACTGGCGTATGTCGCATGTTTTTAGACACTGAAAGTACACTATTATCGGATACGCGCCAATATCGAAATGTCTAAGTCTCTTAGTTATATGACGCGTGGCAAAGTTTCAAAGTCCCATTGCCGTCCGTATGTTAATCGAACTTTGACGACCGACTGTTGAAAGTATTTGAGTGAAAATATGAAAGACTGTTCTACTGACTGACTGACTGCTCAAAGTATATGAGTTAAAAATTATGAAAAGACTGTTCTACTGACTGACTGACTGCTCAAAGTATATGAGTTAAAAATTATGAAAAGACTGTTCTCCCGCGTGCTCTGCAAACGGTTTTTATCAAACAGCGTGTACCACAATGCACCCTTCTGGAAAACACGCCTCAAGTTGAACATGATAGGACAGAAGATCTCCTACCCTTAAGCCAGACCATCGTTCTTCACTTCTCATTCGACGTTCCCGTTGCTATGCTGGCGACGGTCCTCTCCACCAGTTCTCTGGGTAGATGCTGGGTTGTGATTGGATATCCTGTCTCCCCACGGGTTCGCGTCGAAAGCCTCCGTACTCTTTTCCTAGAACAGGAGCAATTTCATGGTTGTCTATCAAGTTATTGTCTAAGCGTACTCCGGATCTCACTGCAGTTCTCACGCAAACAATGTGTCGTATCTTGTTATTGTTCGCTGTGTTGACCCTTTTTTCCAGAACGCTATCCTGGCGCAGCGTGACGTCGTTTCCAAAACGGCACACCTTCTGCCTGTCGTAAATATCCGTTGTCGCCAGTAAGTCGTTCCCCCGCTGTTTACAAGTTCGATTCTATTATTTTAGGTATCGATGTCCGTCCTCGTATAGGGTATATACTATTGTGTGACTTACACCCTTTTATTCTTACTAGTACTTTTCAAAATAACCGGCAGTGTGTCCGTCACAGTTCCTCCTCTAAATTGGTACTTGACACAGTTTCCATTATCTTACATTTGCAGGCTGTAAATCTCGTGTTTGAGTTGAGTCTGTCACGGCCAACCTTGTTCCCTATTGTACATCTATGTGAAACGTACTTGCATTGTCTGAAGTAAACGTTCACTTGACACTTCGACACACAGTTCTTTATTTATTGCTCGAGGCCTGAGTAGGTGTGTCATGCTGAATGTAACGTCTTTTCAGTCATACTAAAATTTTTAAATTTTTGGTTGTTACAGTTTAGAAACAGAAAGCTGAAACTGTTGGCGACTGTCAAGCAGAAATAACCCGTAACAAACAAACGGTGTACACAATGGTGTAACATACATTTTATCTTGTTGTTGCATCCTCTTCGTTCACTTATTAATTTAATACATTTTATATACCTTCATAGTAGAAACTGAAAATCTCGTAGAAATATAAACAGAATCAGTTATGTTGCAACGAAACATTATTCAAAGCAATTAAGACTAACTTATGCCAAGAACGTACCAGGGCTTGACCTCATAATCAGGCCCGCGTTTGACATCATTATTGCTCTGGGCACACTGTGAACAAGCCCCCCTCCCAGGACCTTTCAGCCCTTATAATAGTAATAACAATGACATGCCAGTTTGGTTCGGGAGGGATTTCTCCCTTAACCCTCCTTCGGATAGCCTTTCCATTATCCACCACCCATGGACCCGTCGTGTCCCGGACTGGCAACCGGCAACCGTAAAAATATAAACCTATATTGTTCACGTAATGATAGAATATAGACTTAATTTTTTACGGTATCACGGACTTCTCTCCCACCATTTTTCTAAAAACTTGCAATTTTATTTATTTATCACATTATATATAATTTTTTACATATCTTTATCACCACATCAGTTGATACTTTTAATTTAAAATCTTATAATTTATCTCGATAAAATCCATTTTCAATATAACGTCGCTTTGCATGCACAACAATACCAAACTGTTTAGCTTTTCCTCATCCATCGTTGATATTTTTTTAGATTTTATCCTCTTTAGGGCCGGAAACCTTCCTGCCGTGCAATTTGTTACGGCCAGAGTCACATAAATGGCGACCTTTAAATTTGGGAAGTAACTTTCCAAAATATTTTTCTTGATGTAAGAATACATTTAAAAATGTACACCTGCGCCTGTGCGAAATTGATGAAAATTTTTTAGCCTCGTACGAGTTTCTCGAAGCCCCTGTTCAGAATCTATCGTCAGGTGTATATTTTCGAACCAGAACAATCGATAGTCTTTGTTCACACACATCGCTATATTGTTTTTAATACTCTTGATGTAAATCATTGTTATTTAATAAATCACTTTTTCAAGAAGAAAGCAAGAAAAGGCGACGATGACATGACTTACATGCTGAAAACCCTGGAAGAAGCATAAGCCTATTAGAAATGGGGGTTATCAAAAAAAAAAACTGAGTATTTGACAGCACAGTAGATTTGCTTCTTGGACAAGGAAGAAAGTAAAGGATGTAAATTGGTTAACCTATCTGGGTGTGATCTTTGATAAGAAAGGAACAAGTGATGCGGCGGAGATCGGAAAGAAAATAGGTCAAGGAAAGCAAACAAGTAGGCAATTACAACATGTGGTTGTTGTTCAAATGTGAGGAAACCAAAAATTATTAAAGGAAATGCAGGAAATAAATTGGAATATTTACAGAAGGCGAGGAAATAGAAAATATATAGGCCTAGACTACTGCTTGGGTAATATTACATACAAACGGGGGAATTGAGAAAATAGTACTGCGGGGCTAAATGACGCTCAAAACGTGTTTTCAAGGAAATCTGGGCATCCGAGTAAAGCGAAAATCAGGATATTTAACACAAACGTAAATATTGTATGCATGGGAAACGCGGTTACTAGGGAAACTGACTGCACGGAAAATTAAGACATTTATAAAGAAAGCTATTTCAGAAGTTTCAGACAGAGGTGAAGATGTGTCGGCCGAACCGTATAACTAACAAGGAACTACGGAAGATCAACCACGAAGAACAAATAGATGAAATTGGAGTGACATTAGTTGAACGAGTGAAGCGAATTCTCAGTTTTAACTCGACCATTTTGGATTTGTCTGTCTGCCTATTTGGGGTATGTCTCACGATAACTTTTGAATGCATCAACCGATTTTCGTGAAACTTGCCATGAGTTTCCACGCCTGTACCCCAATAGAAAATATGTGAGGGGCCACAATTTTGAAAAAAAAAATGCATAAGTCGATGTGGGGTATCAGAATAAACAGAATTTTAACCAAAATCTGAATAAGTATTTAATTTTGTAAAATTAGGACCAGGACCCATAAAAGGTATCCAATTTTTAAAAGACTCTAAATACAATGCTAGTATTAGACTAAACGAGATTTTAACCCAACAAAAATGTAGTATTTTCGCTGAAAATTTTTTAAATTTAGGAACACCGTCAGCCAAAAATGTAAATAAATATTAAGAGAAAGTTGCAAAAATCTATGGGATGCAAATTGTCAGGAATTTTATTCAAGATACGTACTCGATTTCTTTAATAAATTGATGAAATTAATGTCTGTCAACACTTGATGCAAATTTTGTTCCAATATGTATATTATAGCTGCATTAAAATTATCTAAAGTCGTTTCAGTGTTAATACTGAAAGCAACTGTAGTGTATTAATAGTGTATTAATTACCGTCTAGATCGTAGGATTTGTGTGTGTGCGCGTTACCTTCAATACCACTGTTGCTCAATAAATCTTATTATTAGTTGAGAGGAGAAAGATTTAAGTGGAATGAAATAAGTATTTTAATATTTAAAAAGGAAATAATTGACTTATTAAAAATTATTTTAAAAAAATATTAATATTGGGAATATAAATTAAATATCCTTTTTTTAAGAAGCTGTGTACAAATTACAAATTATGAAGACATATTACACATATTATTAATCACACATGAATAATATAAAAATAACTAACATAAAACACATATATAACATAAATCTAAAGAAATTGTTTAAATTTCAAACAAACGTTTTTTTGTTTAAATTGTTTAATTTGGTTGAAATTGTTTCAGCTACTTGAATGTCAGACATAAAATATTGATTTCAAATAATTAATTAAAATATTGCTAATAATACCATCTAAATGTTTATTTAGGAAAAGTTTATTTGTAGTATTTGAGTCATAAATACTATATACCATACTATACTATAGTATACTATATACTATATATATATTTATGGGTTCAATAAATATTAGTCATTGTTTACCCATTTAAATTAAATTATTATAAAACAAATATTAAAATTACGTACTTTAATTATAACAATTATTTAAATGTTTGTGTGTATATTATATACAATTATTATGCATTCATTTTTTCTTTATTATACCATGTTTCAGTTTATTTACAGTCTTCTTGTTTTATTAAAAATAATTGTTCATTTTTCATCTGCTTTCACCGTTGTTATTACCGTGGCGAAGTTATCGTTGTGTGTGTGTTTATCGCTGGATGATGATGATGATGATTCCAGTGCTCCTACAGCGATCGTTGTGTGTATGTGTGTGTCGCTTGTAATACACTTTAAATAGGCCTTAATAAAATTTCACGTTACTATTATGCATACTACACTTGGCCTACGAGCATGTGCAAAGTAAGAGTTTATCAAGCTAATTTACTCAATGACAATATTAATATTTATAACATACTAATTATCAGCAACAGAATGTCACACTTACTTTAGTGTACCGACTCTTAAGAATTATCCCAGGGCGCCAGTAATAAATAAACACAATTTGACTGTTATTAATTAAGTTTTTAATAACTACTTTGTATTTACATATTACAAAATTTGTAATTTACAAAACGTTTAATAATTTTGGTATAAAATTTGTTTGTGCTTATTTCTTGACTATGGATTCTTTGACTTATTGAGTCACCAAATATCATTTACATACATTTAAATTTACTAGGCAATCGTAAAATGAGTGTTCATTTTATTAGTTACTTGTATGTTGATCTCATTCTGCGACGCGATGTCCTCAATTCTGCAGGTTCCAGGCTGGTCGTCCGACGTTGATCGTTGATCAGTTATCCTTGTTAGTTTTGCACTATTTTATACACTGGTTTCACAGATATTACACCATTCACTTAGATAACTTAGTGGTAACTACACGGGTGCCGTATACTAATACACTTGTTGAATACACAGTATATTCTTATTAAAGCTAAGTGCGTCCAACACTGGATTGATAGCAAATATCGACCGACTGTCCCGTACTGTATTGTTTAACACATTAACTTTCGCGATGTATTTAGACATTCAACGATTGATGCTGTATTAAGTGAAACTTGGATATGTTACTTGATTTTAATTTATCTTCTCTAATTTCTCTGAACATTATTCTTGTAAACGATTGTTAAGTGTTTATAATATGTAGCTTCCACAAGGCTCAATATCGCGTTACCGTAACTGACTTTTTCGTTGCGATTGAAATATATTTATTTAAATTACCGACAAATTTCTTAACACACTAGATACGAGTCTTTTAAGTGTAATCTCCCCGTAGACTAACTTAACTTCCTACCACTTCGTTTTTTATACATTGCTTCGAACTACCCTCACCAACTATCTACAAAATACACGCCGATTGGTCTGACATGCCGCTAATTTCAAATTTACCCAATCTGTCTAGTGAAAACGTCCCGGGTAAAAAATGACGCTTTCCGTTATTCGTCAATTATTTGCGCGTGTAAACGTAGTGGGAAAACTTAGCGTCTATCTCCATCTCGCTCTCATCTCTCTCTGTATAATCTAACGGTTCCTTTGTTAGATGCACTTAACTTTTTACAATCTTAGGGCAGCCTTCTGACACCCTTGAAAATAATACAATTTTATGACGGTTCGTCCGCTATGTTACTTTTTCATATTTTAGCCGTCTCACAGGCGTCAACTCAAGGTCGTCTTTATGAACAACTACCGCCCTTACTACAACATTTTAATACTTATTACTTTGAAGTACCACCGCTCTAATCGGTAGTTTTAGTTTTATTTTCTCCCCGCTTGCTACGAATTTATATTTCTCTATGGGTACAACATAACTTTGTTCCCGTAAAATTGTTGAGAGTGCAATTTTTACGTTATACGCTTATGGTGATGATGATGAAGATTCAGCCTTCCTCACAATTGTCCGTGGTATTTATAGTATGGTGTAAGTCGACAGGTCTGATTTTGCTGGATGCCCTCCCAGATTTGTCAAACTTTGTTTTGTCCTGCATAAGCGTCGGTTTTTTAACAACTCACTTTTACATCTGTTTTAGCCGTATAACTGCGTTGATGTGCAAACCAGAAGTTGCATATGATTCGTGAATTTTTCACTCCTTCAGTACATACAAATTTATTGTTTATAACTTATTAATTACTAAAGTAATTAATTTGTGTTTAAATAGTTCAGTTATTGACGCGTAATATGCACTTATTTGTGTCTATATACGCGTCTCCTTGCTCGTTCTCTAGTGGCATTGGTCGGTTCGTAAAATGTTTTTTTAAAAAGGCGAATTTTTATAAAAGAAGACTATTGAATTATTAGTATTTATTCATGTCCTAACCACAGTCAAACACACAAAGAAAAAATAGTATATACATAGACAGGATTTCCTATCTTGCATGAATCAGTTCTCGGCTGGCAGAACACATACAACCAAGTACACATGTACACCAATACACCTTGTCAACCCTCGTTTGCGTGTCGGTTATTGTTCATAAAACCTGCCCGTTCCTGTTTTCCACAACTTAAAACTATTTACAACGATGCCTATCTCTGCATTACTTATACAGTATGTACAAACATATTATTATGAGCGCATACGCAAACGTATCGTTGCAGTATATATTTAATGTTTGTGCGCGTGTGTGAAGTATTACATTTAATCCTATAGATATATATGGAAACATACGTGAACTTAAATGTGATGATGATGATGATGAACGTCAGCGCTACAGCCCGGGACTCCCAACTCGTTTCTGTTCTACTCTAGTCTGAGACACTACCTAACTCCCAGGCGGTGAAAGGTCTTCTCCCACATCTCTCATCCACATTTCCCGGGATGAAAATGTCGTCTTCTTCTTCTCCTACCTGGATCCCCCATTTAATATTTTCTTCATAGCTCTATTGTCCATCATCCGCAGTACATGACCTTCCCCCTAATTCTATTTCTGTACTTCAATACACTGCCTAAAGAACATCTGTTGCTAGCTGATATCCGAGCATGTATTTCGCGAGACGTTTTGTTTTGTCATGATCTGTGATAAGTACTTCCAAGTACTTAAAATTCCCGTATGTTCCATAAACGTCATCTTCCTCTCCTAATCTGATTCCCTGGCGCCTAGCAACTGCTCTACGTGTTACTATTAGGTAGTCTACTCTGTCTTTTCTTTATTTATTTCAAAACTTACTTTCACAGCTTGTTTCTCCAACACAACAAATGTTTCCCAAATTTCCCTCTCTGTTCGAGCAATCGATGCCACGTCATCAGCGTATGCGATGCATTGAACCATTCAGTTTGGTATCCCCTGGATTTAAAGGTAACTTCCCTTCTACCTCCATTACCAAATTGAAAAGAGTCGTAGACAGTGCCTGCCTTAAGCCCTTGTTTACTTTGAGTTCCGTAGTTAATTCTCTTTCTATCTTCACTTTGCTAAAACTTTTCTAATATTTGTCTTAACATAAAAATATGGTCAGTGGTTGCCCTGTCCTTACGGTGTACGCTGATAATCACCGATAATGTTCTCTGCGGTCCTATTGTGTCTGTTGGCTAAACTCTTGGCAAACACTTTGTATCCTACATTCAACAGAGTAATGTCCTTATAAATTTCACAACCTGGTTTGTCATTCTTCTTAAGTAAGGGGCCATATTATTCCCATAGTACCATCCTTCAGGCTTGACATTTTCACTCTAAATTGGAAATCAATTCAAAAAAGAACTGGGTGAATTTCCCTCCACCACATTTCAACAATTTACTTGTTATCCTACTCTAAGCGGTTTGTTTTTCAGAGCGTCTATTGTATCTTCCACGTCCATTTTTGTTGGGTTTCTTACTAAATAGTCATATTCCTGTTCTTTGTTTACTTGCTTTATATCTTCATTTCCTCCCTCATCCACTTCGTCAGCACTCCGGTCCTGATTTTCACCGTTGAGTAATTCTTCGAAGTAAAATTTTCGAACAAGGTTATTGAATTAGTAATGTTCACGTCCACTGTCTTCTGTTTTAAAACCGTTATCATTCATCTTTCTAGAATTAAAAATCCAGCAGGTTGGTGGATTCCTGCACCATATGTGTAGTGCCATAGGTCGTGCAATGAATAGTTTTGCAAACAGATGATACAGTCGTCTTGTTTCTTAAAACAGATTTACACGTATTAAAGAAAATCTTCTGATTCCAAAAAATACTTTGGGATACACAGAAACGTGTGCGTTATATCCAGTCTGTGCGTGAATATAACTATGTTTTTAATCATAAGCTCATCACTGTTATGATTAACATGCAGGCCTACTCCAGTTGTGCGCGCGCGTGCACAACAGAATGCGTGTTTATTACTGCATACCTTTGTTAATTCGGTACAATTTACCCCGGTGTATGTTATTTTTAAGGCAGCGAAGTAGTGGCGAGCGACGACAGTACTTTCCCTTCTGGAGGTCATTTAAATAGTGTCACGGTTGTCGGCTTGCGTTACAACTCCGACAGATTTAATTGATTCCTTTAACTCCACGCCGAAAGTTGGGCAGTTACTCTACTATCTTACAACCTGTGTACATGCGTGTGTGAAGAGTATTTAGTTTTATTTCACTGCAGTAGTCTGCCTTCCAGACCTCTCTAGAGTACGCGCAGTACAGTTCTTTTAAACTTTCAAATAATGTGGTTGCAAAAGTAAGATAATTTTAAGTACAATTATCGTAAAAACACGGTATTAAGA
The DNA here is from genome assembly GCA_034769895.1 of Magicicada septendecula. NCBI lineage: Eukaryota > Metazoa > Arthropoda > Insecta > Hemiptera > Cicadidae > Magicicada > Magicicada septendecula. Next base: position 180,246,849 of record CM068376.1, on the reverse strand, counting down.
TCAATAAATACTGCTCAAGTTTCAAAATAAAAAATAAATTCTACATTTTATGCTTGCATACTGTAATACCACGTAAGCCTGTTTGGTAGCAACAGACGAGAGGTGTTTGCCGTGAGGAAATTTCTGAAAACGTTCAGGCCTTTGGAAACTGACTGATACTTTTGGATTTTGTTTCTTTAAACAGACTTCACACAAACGATTTTCATTAAAATAATTATTGTTATAAACACTTAATAAGAACGCGTGCGTCTGCATTAAAAGTAATTTAGTTCTTACTCCAGACGGGTCGCAGAATGAAACATGTCTTTGAGGTGAACGCGTACCGACGCCAGGACGTGTCGAAACTTTGGCCAACACTTTTAACGCCGTATAAAAAACGACGAAACGATTGCACAAAGCTTAGGCTTAAAGTAACATCTGAGGCCCTTGGAGACTCAACTACGTGATAAGGAAGGAAAATGTGTTAATGTGTAAAGTAGGCCTACGGTTGTCTGAATGTTCCCCAGTAACTCTCAAACGACCTCTTCTCGTCCCGGTCCGTAGGCCGTATAGTGGTTTTCCTGAAAAATGTAAATGGTTTTTTCATTATTCTTGGGTGCAATGAGATGTTTTGATGAAGGGTTGACTGACTGCAACCGTAACAATTCGTTTTCTTATTCATTATAGTTGGGTGTTTGCTGTTGTGTTTATTTGTTTGTGCCTCTGTTACTTAAATATTGTGTGTAGGTATGAAAAGTGAGTGCTGTTTTATATACTTTTACGGTGTGAGTAACAGTTTGCATACGATGTCTCAGAAAATAAAATATCAGCGGACGCTATGCGATGTATTGTTGATATCTCAAATTACTTTACTGTTGCTTCATAAATGTTTTCTCTCTAACAGCAGTAGACGAGCTTCGATTTTCAAATAATACAGTCTTTTTCTTATACTGGATTCATGTTTTAATCATTATGACTTGCCTGTTTCCCGTTACTATTTTATGCTTTTTTTTGTGACATAAAAACGCATGGCGACCCGCGGAGAAAACCGTGGGTGGAGTTCCATCGGGTGTAAATAATTTGTAATTGCAATTAGGTAGGGTGGAAGCATATAACTATGTAGGGCATTTAGTAGTAGTAGTTCCAGAAGAATTTATATATATTGGGACAGGTTGGCTGAAAGGAAATCTAAACCATCATATTTAAATAGTAGGCCCTTAACTGCACATTGCATATTGTCGCATACAAATAAACGAAATGATTTTTGATCAGAAAACGCAACTAATCAGCAAGTTTTAAAGACTCATTTAAATTTGGATTGTCTAATTTCAAAGTTTCAATTATTATCAATTAAACGTAAAATTAAAGGGTCTTAAACCATATAACTAAACTTTCCTTTAGTTATAAGCTGAAAACGAATCCAAACAGAATCTCACTTCGATAGTTGGTAATATAATAATATTCCAGATACACAATGTATTCCAAAATATAGATATTCTTATTTCAGCATTAACTTAATTCTATGTAATAACGTTCTAGCATTGATTCAGAGCAAAGCGTACTAGGGAGGACGTATGAAGTAATCTGCGACAAAGGAAAGTGTAGGGGAAAGAAATGTTATGAGCGAAAGGAAGGGAAAATACGACGAGTTGAGTTAGTGGAGAGTAAAGCAAGAATTATCTTGGTCAAAGATGAGCCTGTTTTACAGCAGTATGAATCTGGAAATGAGAAAGAGATTAGTGAATCGCTATGCGGGGACCGCTTTTTGTTGTACGGATTTGAAACGTTGACTATGGATGGATAACACTGAGGATTTTAATGTGTGAACATGAAGAACACTGGAGAAAATGAAATGACGAAGTGAGTGTTGAAAAGATTCCGAACAGAATATGATAAAATGTAATTTTTGGATACCAATCGTGAATAGAACGAGAAACTGAATAGGAGATGTTGTAAGAGAAAAGGAAGTATTAATTGAGGGCTCAGTGGAAAGGGCAAAGGAAAAGAAAGGAAAATATTGACGGCCAGAGACGATGTTAAGAGAGGAGACTGTAAGAACTTAGAGAACTAACGAAAAGGAAGGGGACAGGAGCAACAGTGGTGTCGGAAACAGCACTTGACGATTCAGTAACATTACGATAATATGAGTGTAGACTCTGTGGGACTTTGTGGTTCAGAAAATTGTGATAAGCTGTCGGGGAGCCAAAAGTTTTAGGAATTAATGTATTGGCTTATAGTACCCGATAGACATGAATTTACAGGAACTAATGTTACCATAATTCTGTACAAACTCATTTAAGCCGTTTATCAGTCAGTTGCCTAATTTATTGTTTACGTCATTAAAAATATAACGTCATTTGCCTATACAGTTAGTCATTAAAATTATCTCTAACTGGCCGCTTTCCATCTGATGTTTGACACATGATGTTGAGCGCTTGCGTTCACGAGTACAACTTACATATTAACACTCGATTTTTTGTTGTTAGGAATGTGAATTAATCGACACAGATTTTCGGACGTACACAAAATAAATTTAACTGCTGTTTACTTGATAGATGACGTTATATTTGTAGGTTCTCAAATGAAACAGAATAGAAACAAATAGTAAATAGTATAGAAGGTATTTTCAGTATTGTATTATGAATTACGTATTTTCAAATGGACATTATTGTTTTAATTGCTGTAGACTGTTGAATAAAGTGGCGTATATTACTACCCAAATGGATCCAGTAAACGCTTTCGAGCGACTATCCCAGTGTAACAGTGGATCGCATGCAAAGAGTAGTAGTAGTTGAGCAGAAAGGGATGTCACCCGAGCGCGGAGAGACCCAAGTCGGCTGTCTAAACGACACCCTATATCTGAAATTTTCAAAGATCCCTTGTCTCCCCCCCATGTTTTATGTTTCTAATGTTTCAGTTTTTGTATTTTATTTTACTTATTTGCCTATACTTTACTTTTTTGCAAAACAATTTAAAGCAATGCCATGCCATTTCTACGGGAGTCTGGTTTCTTATCGTTCCCCAAAATTTTAAAAATTGTTTCGTGATATTTTTATTTGTTGAATTCTTATTTCAACTTTTATTTTATGTAGTTTATTCACTTAATTTCAGTTTCAATTTTAGTTTCTGCTGTATGGTTTATTAATTTTAATGTTGCTTTTGCATCGTGCAAGGTTCTTCAGGCAGTTAGAGACATTCTTGACGATCGTAACTACAGACGTTTGTTTCCTCTTGCCCTTTATGTGAAATTTACCCTACCGAAACTAATCCGTGGTACTGCGCACCCTGTTTTAAAGTTTTAATTAGCACCTACGTGTTCGTGTTGGCGGATTCCCTCACTTGTCCTGATGACTAACATTCCGACAACAGTACACGAGATGTTAACTGTTTAACGTATCAAACACACCTTCGGACACTGATGACAAGTTAACCCGGGGAAACCATCGTCTTACTAGTAACCTCTGTAGCGTGTCTCAGTAAGCAGTGGTAGTTGCTTGTACGCTATTACACTACGCATAGCTTACTTACCTGTACAGCAATGTCACTGTCGTTATTTCTCTTACGTTTTCTCCGTAGTCGATGTCACTGACACTACTGTCACTACTATCACCATTTTTGTGTTTCTGTAATAATTTTGTCCTTTATGTTATCAATCACAGGTTTCAAAAGAAAAAAATTAAATTGCTCTGTACATTATTACACGTTTCCCTCGCTAAGCCATTTCCTGCTGAACTTCGCTCCAACTATGCTCTGCATGACGATGGTTGGTGTGTGGACCCTTAGCCTACCTCCTGCCTCTCCCCCATTGTAATACTTCCGCCCTGGCTCGACAGCAGCTAATTGCCGCGCGAGACCTCACTGTGCGTCCAGTATGAAACAATTTTTTTTTTGCCTCGCCCAATACTGGTAAATTTTTTTTTGTTATATTTGAAATCAGCGAAATAATACGATGAAAATGACACCAAACACGACTAAGGAATATTAAACAATTGGGCGTTATAAAGAACTATGCACTGAAGGTGTGTATTAAAGTAGTTGTTGAGCTTTTACTTTGAAACACCTTAAAATTTAATATTAATATACCCAGCAAAGCAGCCGATTCATACACGCTACAAATACACGAGGGCGTCCTTACAAACAAGCAGCGGTTTTAGTATTAAGTGACCGCTCGCACTATTGGGATACTTTAATCCGAGAACGTATTTTAGTCGAAGTCTGCATTCCTAATTCCACAGCAAATTAAAAATAGAATTTGTTTTAAGAATTTCAGGGTTTGCGTTGTCTCCGTGTAAGTGGGCGGCAAGGTATTAGGATTGATTTTATGAGTTGTGGTATTTCCACCTGCTTAAGTAATATGGCCTTTGGCATTACTGACGTCCTTCGAGTGTCATTTAAATACGCTTCTCGGTTTTACTGTTCAGTGTGTGTATAAAACTCTGCGACATTGTACTAACTGTCGTTTATAGTATTAATGATATCTGTAGGTAGAGGACGACCAGTAGAATTTATTATTTGCAGCCCGCACTTAATTGTAATTTCTTATATTTTATTGAATAAATTTATGTATACGTGGTGTAGAAAACGTGGCGTTTATGTTTGTAACTCCCAAGTAGTTAATCTATACTGTTTAAAACGCGTTGTTTTCTCTTAAAACCAAACGTTCGCGCTGACATCTTCGTGCAGTCTGGGATGCCTTATTGTAGTATGGGGGAAATGTTTTTGGTTATAAAGAGAAACAAAACGACGGGCGTTAAACCGAAAAACACTCTTATTATTAACGAAAACGACGAAAGTTTACAAGCGAGCTGTGTATTCGTCTTGAATGCGTGTTTTTATTTGTCGGTGGTTAGTTTTTCGTTTGTTTCATCACTATTACGGGTGTTTCATATTGCCATCATGTACACCAGTGTCTGTTATTTACGGACAATGAATTGATTTGATCTAGTTTTAAGCCTAACGTGACAAGTAAACGCAACGTAGCAATACGGTTTGTTTGGTCACTGACGATGGTGGACGAAACGTGGTGGTAAAAACAGTTTATTTCTTTACCGATGTTCGTTTTTCGATTTTCACCTTTCGTCGCCGTTATTTACTTTCGTTTGTGCGACTTAAGTTTTCTTGTTAAAAGGTGTCCGTTCTCCTGAAGGGCAGATATTGCACACGAAAACTAATTTTGATTTTCGTACAATGTTACACTGAAACGACGATTGGAATGCTCGTTTAGCTGTAAACCGAGCATAAAAGAAAAAAAACCTAGAGTCGGCTTAGTATATTTGCTTTGGCTGTAACGACGCAACCTTCTGCCTTACTTTCACTTTCCGTGTAACTAGAACACTCCAGTTTGCACCTTTCTAATGTGTCCGTCTGTAGTCGCTAGGGTGAAATTAAAACACACACATATATATATATATATATATATATATATATATATTGCGTTTACTGAGGACGTTACATAGACAGGAAGACGGCCTGCTTAATTATACACATCGCATACAAAACAGATTTATTTAATTTTTTCAATCTCTCGTCAGGAGAGGAAATGTTACCTCTCGTTGCTGCTTCCTCGTCACATACTATGCTCGCAGCAGTGTTGTAGGCTTACCCAACTCTTCGTTAGTTTTGTAAAGAACTTTCAGGCGTTTTTCGAAACGCATCAATTCGCGAGTGATCGATCTGCCGGGAACGTCTGTAACAAGCGGATATTCAGTGTAAAATACGGATATTCAGTGTAGTAAGTTCTGAATAGTATTGGTGTTTCGATCGGCGATTGTACGATATAAAGGAATTGGTGTCGTTTCTAGTTTTGTTATGCGATTTTCTCGCCATTCAAAACAACCAAAGTTATTGGGCAAAATAAAATCTGTTTAAAAATACTCGATGCTTTATTAGGACCATGATATAGGCCTACATAATGAATGCTAAGTACAGTTTGTGAGTTTCCCCAATTTGTGTAGTTTACACCACTTTCAAAAGTACGCTATTTTACGTAGCTTCAATACTTTCCCTTTGATAGACATCGAACTTAGTAAGCTATTGTATAACTAACAAGGTCCATGAGCTAATGTGACATCACTATTTTGAACGAAATACATTTATTATTAAATAAAATCAAATAAATAAATTTTAGTTTTTCAAGCTTTGAGTAAAAGTATTTTTATGTATTATTCTTAGTATTAACCGACAAACACCACGGCGAGGTGATCGTATGCGCTACCTCGGTTAGCGGACGTTTCTCTCTACCTAAAATGTAAAAAAAAAAAATAAAACAAAATTACGAAATCCCCGTCTAATCTCCTATTTTTTTAAATTAAAATAACAGTTTTATAATTTTTATAAAATGTTGACTTCTATTTTTGACCCGTAGTGCCCCAAACGTTAAAACATTTTCAGTATAAACACTTCGTTCAGAGATCAATCGAACTCTCGTATCCAGTTTTAAGGGGAATCGGTTGACCCTTTCATTCTGATACCTGGCATGGATTTTTCCAATTTTTTGTATATTTTTATATCTATTTTCATAAATTTGTATGCCGTTTGTAACTAGGCTCGCACTTTTTTATACATATGTCCTAAACTTTTGAAATTTCCAAAGCTGAATACTGTATTCAGATTTTGGTTAAATTTATGTTTAATTTGATAACCCAGCATTTATTTTTGTGATTTTTTTTCAAAATATTGACCTCACACATTTTTGTCACCTCCGTCCTTATTTATGAATTAATCAAATTCAAAAACAGTAAGGCTCAGTGGGGTAAAGGTATGGACACACATGGTAAGATTTTATAAAAATAGATTCAAAAGTTATCGTGAGATTGACAAATGCCAAACGGTCGAGTTAAAACTGAGAACTTGCTTCACTCTTATAATTAAGTACAAAGCTTTGATTATGAGGTAAACCGCTTGTGGGCGTGACTGGATTTGTGGCTCCTATATAGTTCCTATATACATAAGAATCTTCAATCCACTAATAAACGTTCGCAAACTAAAAATTATATGTAATTTGAAATAATTTTTTTGTATAAAATTTCAAGTTAAAATTCCTAGATTTAAAAGAATTACATATTAAAGGTACAGATTATAGTACTTCTGTCTTGCTAATAATAAGACTCTGTTCTGCAAGTCTCAGTCTCAGGTTAACATCGGAAAACAAGCTGTTAATCCACAAATCCATCATAAAAACCTGTCTGGGCTTGTAGCATAAAGCTGTGAGAAAGCCCTTGTAACCCTAACTTAGGACTACTGCAGTGCTTTCAATATAAATTAGTAAAAGACAAAAAAACACCCCGTACTACTTCTACGACTGAGTAAAGTGATTCACAGGTGTCTTCATTCGTAGAAGTAAAGCGACGCTGCCAATTAGAGCGACAGGGTGAAACTCACTTCAACGCCTTCGCCAAGGAGCTTCAGTCTTCGGTAGGATTGTGTGTACACCGAAACGGTCCAAAACTAATAATCTAGTTGCACATCTAATCTAATGAACTATTCCACAATGTCAGATCCACAGAGTTTATGTAATTTGTACACTGGAAGCATCTTCTGAATATTTTATATAAGTAATATTACTTATTACGCGTGCTGGTTACATTGTGATAATTGTTTAATTCAGTAAACAAAAACGTTAAACTGTCTTCACAACAGATGCAACTCGTCATCAGAGATAGAACGAGTCCGCTATGCGATTTAATGCATCGATTGCTTTATAATGTCGAAATTTAAAATACCGGTAGCCTACCTGTTGTAAATACTTTGTGGTGTAAATTTGAATGGCCTCCGGACTGCGACTATGGAGGCTCACTTGCCTGTAACAGAGGCACTAAGAATACCGTAAATCTAACAATCGCGAAAAAGAAGAAACATTCTTTTACCAGATTCACGGCACTACTTCAGGGCACCGAAGGCAGACACTAAATTCATGATTGTGTTGAAAACGTTGGTCTGAAATAATTTAATTTGAAAATTGCATTAAGCACGTTACAATTTAATATTCTACGTTTATTTATATTTTACTTTGTGTTATTTTATCTAATATTTTTCATTCATTATTTATATACCTGTTTTTTACTGTGTGGCATTAAAAATCCAAATATAGAAATGTATTATTCAGTCATACAATCTGAAGGCTATAAAATTATCGTACACACAAAAACATCATGTTTCAATTTTTCGAAAGAGGCAACAAATTCAGGCTTTGTCCAAGACGAAGGGCCTTGCTCAATACGAGTATCACGGCTTGTATAGAACCAAAACGTTAATTTTATTGAATGAATCCGCGTTGTTTGTTCCTTGTTGACACTGTTTACTGTAAAGAATATGAATTAACACAGTTCAATTTTACTGGTTCTGAAAAATTCAGGGGTAACGAATCGAACTGGTAAATTAGAAAATAAAAGTCGTAAGAGTAAATAGGCAGGTGGAAAGTGAAACGTTTAAGTACTCTCGTTTAAATTCCCGTTCGTTTTTATTCGAGTTCTCGCTAGCGTGGTAGTCGTTAATAAAACGATGGTTTCCGAACTGTAGAATATCGAGGGTTGAACGGACAAAGAGGAAACTTTGCCAAGAACTGAGGGTGTGGGGTACAAATCGTGAAACACGATTCTGTCTGATACGTGTCAGCTGTCTAGTAGTGTCCTCAGTTAAGTACCTAACCATAATTTATTTAATTTATTTTCAAAGCACACACACACACACATTCCTTTGTGATAATTCTTGGGGTTTCTGGCCTTAATATTATATTACATTAACACAATAACATCAAATTTATTTCTGCAGATTTATTTTATTATTTCGCCTTAGGTACGTTCCGTAAAAGTACTCCGAATCATCAGTAGCTATGACATATGTTAACCAATTTCAGTACTATTTAATTAATAACTTAATATACAGTAATTAAATAGGAAGTAATTTGAGGCAAAAAGCGATTCATGTGGGGCCAAAAAGTATTCCTTGAGTGAACAATAGGCCTGCAGTATACGCGACCCTCGAGAAGTCTTTGGAAACAGTTCTACAGCCTACTACCTGGAAGTGTTGCCCATCGATGTACAATAACACATCGATACATCGATGGTATTGCCTCACACTCATCATTTTGGAGACAGAAGATATAGTTCCTTATATATTGAGCCGTTATGTCTGAATATAGTGATTGAGCAGATCACTTACACGCACACGCGTTCCCGTTTACAAATTGAACAAACTTACGTACACACATCTACCCTCCTCTCTCTCTCTCTCTCTCTCTCTCTCTCTCTCTCTCTCTCTCTCTCTCTCTCTCTCTCTCTCTCTCTGTAATGTGTACATTATTTCTCTCACGTTTACCCGTAACTACCCTGCCTCCAGTTCTTTATCCCGCCATAGACATGTAAAGAAAAAGATTGCTCTGTTAGAGTAATTCATAATTTACGATGGAATTTTTAGATAGTTCGTCAAGGTGCTCTGCTTATTTGTTTCGAGTAGGTTTACTACAGTTTTTGTTAATAAATTAATATTGACAAGGGAATTTGTTCGTTATGTGGTTGCACACAAACAATTCAGTCTAACGATATCAACAAACTAATTATTATTAATAATTTATTTTTCACTAAGAAATTTCTGTATGTTGAAATAGTAGATTTTATCAATCACATTGATTTAGAGTTCAAAGTTCTGCAGGCACTGCAAAATGTGTATATTTTGAACAACTGAGTTAATTGTATTTTAAATTATGCCTACTAGTTGTTTAGAAAAATAATGATTTGTACGATTTTAAATACTTCACTGAATAAACAATAGATTCAGTAACAGGTTTGATAACTAAAACAGCTTATCTTAGAAAATAATTAATCAAATTAATTCATCTATAAACTGGACTATTCATGTGAATCCATCTGTTGCCTCTTGTCTATTAGTACAACAGTGATAATACAGTTATAACATATTTTTTAAATATTTATTATCTGTATACACTAAGTTGGCGTCTGGGCCGGCGACTAAGTGTATACACTTAGCCCCAGGTAGTCGCCGGTAGTCGCCGGCCCAGACGCCAACTTAGTGTATACAGATAATATACTACTACTACATGTGTGTGTGTGTGTGTGTGTGTGTGTGTGTGTGTGTGTGTATGTCTGTGTCTGTGTATTGAGCGTGAATTGTGACTGTTTCTTGTAAAGACGAGTGTGGGCAGATGCGTCAGGTACGACCCTTCCTATGACTTGAGAAATTCTTTCTTGTATCTTGTATCACTTTTTACCACACACACACACACACACACACACACACACACACACACACACACACACACACACACACACACACACACACACACACACACACACACACACACACACACACACACACACACACACACACACACACACACACACACACACACACACACACACACACACACACACACACACACACACACACACACACACACACACACACACACACACACACACACACACACACACACACACACACACACACACACACACACACACACACACACACACACACACACACACACACACACACACACACACACACACGCACGCACGCACGCACGCACGCACGCGCACGCACGCACGCGCACATTATTATTATTATTATTATTATTATGTAGTGTATATTATAGTGTATTACACCAAAGTAGTGCGCGAGCGCGTATGTACAGATCGTGAGGGGGGAGAGAGAGAGACAGACAGACAGAAAGACTGAGTGGAGGGATAGTGCACCCCATTTTTATAAAACACGAGGTTTGCTTCATTAACGAGTCAGGCAACGCATTATGAATTTCAGTAATGGTTCGATTTGTGGCCACATTTCACAAGTGAAAGTAGTTGCAGTCGCTTCGTCCCTGTTCAAAACACTTTCGTAACATTTTAAATGTTACTCAGACACGTACACGGGCACGGGCGCGGGCGCGGGCGCGCTCAGCCCCTCGTGTACGGCGGCGTGCGACTGCTGTCACAGCGCTCCTGGTATGCTTTCTAGAAAGCAGGCGTGCGTGCGTGTGTGTGTGTGTGTGCGTGTGAGTGCACAAAACATGCCTCTGTTACGACATAGCCTGCCTGCATGTTATATAATACCGCCCCGAACTTTGCCTATGTGTAGTTTCCTCGCCCACGTCTACGTATGCCTGCCTATACGTTCCTTTTTCTGCCTAGAACGGTCCAGTAGGACAAGCAAGAAGTTATCAAGCCGAGTAATAAACTGTTAGTCCGTGCAAATGGCAGTCCGAAGGGGCACGGGAGCCACAAATCAGTGTGGAAGGCGCTGCAGTCAAGAGACCAGTACAGGATTTTAAAGAAAACGTACTCTGAAATAATTGTATTATGTATGACGAGGCTATATATGTTTCAGATTTGCTAAAATAGACAGAAATTTTTATGTTAAGTGAAAAATGTTGTTTCAGACTTGAGACAAGAAATTTCGTAAAGCGGAGAAATTCTACAATTAGTTTATTTACTTGGCAGCATATTAGGCCTACAACAATATAAGGTACGATTTCTCTTAGTGTATCTGTAACAGCTGCGTCGGCAGAAAGATCGTTCACCAGACTTAAAACAATTAAAAACTAAGATCGGGAAATTAACAGGAACACAATGTAATGGTACTATTAGATTTAGAAAAATGATATAAACTGCTAATCATTTCTGCCTTTTTTTAGTTCAAGTTTCACGCATTGTTACCGAAAACTTTGGTTGTTCGTTCCGTTGATATTGTTTTTATTTTTTAATATTCTATGGTTAGTTATATTTTATTTTATGTTACTTTGGTGAAATTATTTACCTAATCTTTTAAATAAACCTGCTCTTCACTGACAGTGCATGGTAATACCATATCTCAGTGTTTGAAAACAAGCGATAAATTCAGTGTGTGAATTCCGGTCACGAGATTTCTTTGCATAGCTCCGATCCACACCAGCGTGTTAAAAAGGGAACAGGACAGCATTTTTGTGTAAAATTTTGTCTATTTCAGAACAACTTTTGTTAATTTTAAAATTATTTGTCAGAAAACTGTTTTGTTTCCCGTTTTTAGGATCGCCCCGCACGTCACATGTCAACCGAGTTGTCCGCAGCAAATGCTATTTGAAGTTTGAACTCGGACAAACGAGTAACGTCTTGCAGCGCCTAACCAGTTGTTGTTTAGCAACGACGGAAATAATCACACTTATGGAGACTATTCATTAAACAAACTTGGCGCCATTGGTTTTTATCCAGGCTGTTGACTTATGGTTTGACAGTTTTACTAGCTCAAGGAGTACGAACACGCTACCGTACAATGTCTTCATCAGCCGTATTTGATGTTTTTATCGCGTCTTCTCGAGCACCTCCGAAATTTTATTAGACTGGCATGCAGATCGTTTGAAGATATTAGTCTACAGAAGCGTCTCTCCGCCCACTATAAATTTATAATTCGCCGTTGAACATGTTTTTACACAAGAACACAAGAATTAATATTTATGATTAATTAGAATCACTTCAAAAAGCATGTGTATTAACAGCAATTAAATTAAATAAAGCATGTAAATTAAAAATTGGCAAATGAAAGCACTGTACTATTCTTGTCGTCAGGAACAGGTAACAGTTGCAGAGTCGAATGTTCGTTTGTTTTCACAGTGCTTGATTTCGACTTTAAACAGCAAAATTGGTCCTTCGTGTCTATGTAGAGTTCTGTTCTGTGCAAATGGAAATTTCCGTTTTTAAATTAATCATTTCTGTTGTGCAGATGACGATAAAGTTCACCTTAGTGTCATACCGGTATGTCAGTGTCAACAGTGTGGAGTTGTGTGGTTCAACCTTCCCCGCTTTCCACAGCCCTCTCACATAGCACGTTGTTACAAGGACTCATTTTTATAGTTTTGTCATTCTGCCCGAAGTAATGAAGTTAACCGTTGGAGTCCATCCTTCCATTTACTTTAAAAAGTAATATTGTAATTTCCATCAGCTCTGGTTTTACGTTGCTTTTGGATAGTTTGGTAAATGTAGCCTACGTATCGCGTTTCAGTGAATAGTGTTGTAACTCCTGAAGTCCTACAACGCATTTTTTCGGGGGGGGGGAAATATTTCTGTTTTCGTATGTCTTTTTTCAAATACAATTTTCTTTATTATTCTTCAACGGAATTTTAAAAAATTTTAAACTTAAAACTAATGTTGCTAAACAAAAATTTAAAAAATTATCTCGAAAGGATTGTGGAAGCTGTTTTTTTTTTCAATTAATAACAACTCGATTTTTCGACTTGATACCCCGTTTTATATTTTGCAGCACCAAAGTTTTTACTGAGGCATCTTCAGTGACTTGACTGTGGCGTACTCAGTGGAAACTGAAAGTTTGTCGAGTATGATTTTCCAAAGTTTGAGAAAGAGGTTTCCCTCATTTCCCTGCCTGCCATTATTACTGAAGTACACGGACCCGGAGGAACACGCGGCTTCTTTCACATCACGTCTGAACGCAGATGGTAACGAGGAAAGCAAATAAACATTCAGAACGTCGGAACCAACATATTTCAAAATGAACTTAAGGTACTTAAGGTTAATAAACTATGGTATAAAATAGAAATTATCGTCAGGAAACCTACGCAGAACTGGTATAGCACGACCATCAGATCACGTGCAGTGCTCCTTCCAGATGGGCCGCCGCTAGGGTGCTTGCCGCCCGTGTGCAGTTTTACCTTTGCCGCCCTCCTGAATATACTTTTCATATCCCTACTTTGCCATACTATTGAATATTATTTTAGTTAAAAGTTGATACAGACATAAATAGTAAAATTGACAAAAAATACATATATTTTTCAAAAACTTATTTATCTGAGTACTTACATGATAGACTATAAGTGGAAGATGTGCTCTTAGAAGTGTTGAATATATTTTCAAAAATATAATAGTTTATTTGCGCGGTCGTCTTTTCAGAGTTTTTATAACACTATAGTTTATTAAGAGAGCGCTTTTCGCGCTTTGGTTTCAGAAAATTTTTTAATAACATTGCTTAAATTGATTGCCTCACACATTTCATATTCTATGGATAGAGTAGCTAGGGATCTCTTTCTTGACTCATGGGAGACCGTAAATAGTTTTTTTTAAAATAAATTTTAGTTATTAAACGAACGTTTGTCAAAAACAAAACATAAATAATTTCTTATCTTATCGGTTAGGTACTTTATAGTTTGCCAGCCTCCACATGTACGCGCCTGTCTACAAAACCACAAAGAGACCGCAGCTATAACTCATCTGAGTTATAAATGTTCCGCAACAATACGTATACCCTTTCTTGGCAGTCAAAACAAAGGCTGATGCCAGTACACTGCGGCAATGCTAACAAAACAAATATCAAGAACAACTCAATAAACGTTAATGTCATATACCTAGACCTAGTCGGTATTAATTGTTTCAATTTATTTTGCAATATCTGCTGATGAATTTGGAAGTCTACGGCCGCCCGTGTGCGGTGCACATTTCGCACATATGGTAGCGGCGGCCCTGCTTCCAGACGCAGTTGACGCTCACGTGGCTGTAATGCCTGAGCTCACCTAAGTATTGGTAAAATTGTAGTATTCTGCCTTCTCTCCGATTCCCACAGTGTAATGTATTATATGACCTTGTGCACCGCCGCTGGGAAATATGGAGAGGTGCACAAGGAAACATCCTGAAAATGAGTTACTTTCTATATTAAAAACCCATGGTGCGATTCGCCCCAGTTGCTTCGCTGTTGCATCCAGGTGAATTTTGAGGGAGCAATGGACGTTCCTTTGCTTGTCGATATATAGAGATTATAGAGCTCTGCTATTTTATGTAATTTATGCGAAGCTCTTTGTGAGTTGTTTTCACTGTCCCTGATCGTCGGCAGACATAAGGTTTTGATGAAGTTTATTCTTTAAAATTGTCTTCAGTATTAAATTTAAAAATTTCGTCAGCTGCTCTCATTTTCTTACAACCTTAACTAAATCTAAATATGTAATAAAAGTATGGGTGGATATACAAAACCCTTGGTTAACCTTTTTGGTGATTTCGTTATTGAATATTAACGGATTTTAGTTTTACGTTAATCTTGTACCTGCTTACATACTTCTCATAACTCTATGGCACTCCTTTCCCCTCCACAATATACGACAATTTGTTTCCAATAACACTATCAGAAGTTTTACTGTTGTCTACAAAAACTAACTGGAGTTTTACAAAGAATTTCTGCTTCTTATCGTTATAGGAGAAGGACAGTTATCAGTGGAGAAACAACTCAGTTCACGATGCAAATATCTTTTGGCAGTTTATCAAAAGCAGAACGTTTCTCTGACTTTACATTGGGCATATCTGCTGCTGTGCAAGTCCGCTCACTCATTCGTTTACTACGATTTCCTCTACGTTATGTAACTTACTGTTCCGTTACATTACATCATAGGCTTGAAAGAATACACTGAAAGAATTTCCTGTTCTTGTTTATAAATGTGGAATAATTTCTAAACAAAAACTTAAATGAAAACTTTTCAGCTGCCAGATAAATTCAGTCCATTATCAATACCGCTGATATCGATTTTGTACAGATTCAGTTATTCAGCTTATTAGATGTAGGTATTACGAATTATATATTATATATAACTACACAGGAATATACAGTTAGGGTGTAGGTAGTTTGGTGTGTGTGTGTGTGTGTGTGTGTGTGTGTGTGTGTGGAAGAGAGAGAGAGAGAGAGAGAGAGAGAGAGAGAGAGAGAGAGAGAGAGAGAGAGAGAGAGAGAGAGAGAGAGAGAGAGAGAGAGGTTTACTCACTTGCGTTTGAGTGTGGTCATTAGTAGTCTGCTAAAATTTCGTTTATATGTCACCTTTTATGGTTTGTATTTCAGCTTTGTTTATTTTTTATAATTGCAGGTAGGCCTATTATAAACGCATATATAGCAGCTGCACTGCTGTAGCCTGTTCCATCTCTGGACGAGTTTGGGCGTTCTCCTTACCGAAGAAGGTCCACCATTACGCAGACTCAAACCCCAGAGCCTTTCTCGACGACCGCCACAAAATGTTTTCTACCCATTCCACCTCCCATCCCTCCCGGTTAACACCGCGTCTGTGCCAGAGCATGGCGACAGTGGATCGGATGAATTGCCTTACGTGTGTCTAGTGTTGGCTTTTGTGAGCGATTTCTTCCCCTCTACTCTCTTCCATGATCCAAGAATGTCATACGGTAGCCTCTAGAAACTTTTCCTCGGGTAGTGGCTGGACGTGCTGTGACTCGTTGTGGCCGAGCAAATCTTGCTTTCCCAACCGAAAAGTCTCTACGGACTCCTCCGTTCTAGCCGCTACTAATCTCTGTACTGTTCAGAACAAAGGCAGCATTCCATCCCTCAGCAATTAAAAAAAAAACCCAGGAGGTTCCCATCCTAAAAACGCATGATGGGTACCTAGGTAACAAAAGCGACACTGTGACACTGGACACTGGACACTGTGATACTGCTGCCCAAAACATCCTGAACCTGAACCTGTCGTAACATTAGCGTTCTCTTTGTGATTCGCTATTGAGCTTGTGAAGATATTTACCGTTTTGCTGTGTTCTGACTTTGTTAACGTATTTTATTGTTTCTATATGCGTTATAAGCAGTCTTGTGGATCCGAGAAAGTCATAAGCCAAAAACAGAAGTAGGCCTCCTCGAATTTTGAAACTCCGTCTGTTTTCATACAACTTAACTGGTTTCTGAGAATCACTTTCTGTCTATACATTCATTTTATATGATTCATTGTTTCCGTTGTCTTCGTATAGGCCTAGATGACGTTGTTTAGTGTCTTGTTGTGATACCAGTAAATTGCAATTTACGACATGTTACGATGTTATTTCTTGATTAGTTTGGGAACTTTTGGTGCAAAGAAGGTTAGTTTCAAATATATATGTTAAGTTATGCTGTTAAAATATTCACGGCCAGACCGAGAGAACAGTCAACCTCGTCGCGCGCGATTCAAACCGTTTCCGAGGTTTAACTTCCCCGATATTCCCCGATAATTTAGATTGTCACGGTTGGCCCAGATCGGCTCAAGATTGCTATTGGCCGAAGCCTGAGATAAGCAGGTTGCCCTGGAAACAGGCGAATCTTGTTTAGAACTTATTGATTAGGGTTTTATGATGGCGGGCGACAAGAACTTTTCGGATGATTTGGTTGGCTATAAGGCGGCGGGCTTTCGAGACTTATTATTATAATCCTAGATTACTGAGGAACCGATTCCGTACGCGGTTTAATGTTTGTACTTAATTCATCATCGTCGCTAGCGTCATTAGCGTACCAGAGAAGTGTGGAAACCCTCTTACCACATCCTGACAGGCACAAATGTATAAAAAATTTCTAACTGGCCCCGTCTATGTTTTTGTCTTTGGACGTGTGCAAATCAGGTGACTCGTGCAAAGAAGTTAAGAATAATTAAGATAGCGTGTGATCTCTTTAACGTAAACTTATTTCGTTCGCAAATTAACAGATGCGTACATACTGTTTGCGACAAAGTGGGTATTAAAGAGTTTGATTACATTTTCAATGAGTAACCTGGAAAACAGTGGAAAACAGTGTGAAAAATCTTTCATAGAATATGAGAACTGGAAAAGTTGTTAAAAACTTTGAAACTGAACATTCTAGTTTCTCGGGTGGTCCGTTGTTTCGTTCCAACCGCAGTGGCTATCCTCTCCTTTCTAGAATTCGGCCCGTCTCCGATCGGGTGCGTGATACATGTAGAATATTAGGTTCTTATTTCAATTTTCCTCGACGTGGAATGATGGAGATAAATTTTGAACGCTTTTTAGGACAACTACTTAGTTTTGAGTGTGCAATGCGCACGAAAGTTTAACAAAGTAAGCACATATGTCATTGCTCTGCGTATTGTTTCCAATGACTATTTATATACAGTCGACTGAAAATAATATAAAATATTTGACATGAACTTGTAAACAGTAAACTTACAAAACACAAGCGCTGCAGACAGACATTGCACAGGACTGACGATACTGGAAACGTCATACAGGAAATACGTAGTGTTACCTTACTGTCCCAGTTTTCTAACTTCCTGGAACTCTTTCAAAATTACCTGAATACCACAACACCCCTAGAACGGCAACATTAGAATACGGCACCCTTCCCCTAGCTAACGAATATTTCCTTAACTTTATGTTTAGTGTCAGACACCTAATTGTGATCGGGTTATAGTATATACGATTGAACTGATTCTGCTTTTAAAATATGCCTTATGTCACACATTATTACTACGTTTGTGAACTTATTCGTAGTAACTGAAAGGAGTTAAAGAGGGGAAGAGTAAATAAAAATAATTATTATATAAAGTAAATAATATGCGATTACATAATAAATACTGATTTGGCAATTACAAAACTAATTTATAAAAATAATTTTAAAGCTCACTTTGTATTTATCGATTACACCAAAGCTTAAGATAATGTTTTTCTATCTTGCTGTAAAATGACTCTATGGTAACAAAATGTCAGACGTATTTCGAGAGACGAAAGTTGGATATGTAGACCGGATAAACGGTACTCCGGATAAATGGGAAAGAATGTGTTGGATTATGGGGATTCAAAAGCTACTTGCAGACGATCATCGTAGCTGGGAACGAGATGGGCGTTAAGTACACGATGTGAAACTTCAGCAACAACACACCCTGACAACAATTCAGGAAAAACAGAATATCTTGTTACTGGAAATAATGCGATAGGTTTAGGAAGCTATATGAAATGCAAATACATTAGGGTGAAAATAACAAAAACTGGGAGTAGTCAAGATAAATAAGTCTTCTAGAGTTATCAAGCTAGAACTGCAAGCAGACAACTCAATGGACTGTTATGGAGTACGGGATAACGTCAGAAAACGATTGTGCAAAACGAAAATAGAAAGTATTGGAACATATAGCGAGATGGCATTAGAAATAAATATAAAAAAGGTCCCAAATCCAAACTGTGGGAATGGATTATAGGAGAGGAGGTGTTGGAGACAGGTTCTGAGATAAGGAATAGAAGGAGAATTAACAAAATATAATGGAAACAATTGAAATGTAAGTTAAGTTGGTTTGGACTCGTTCAGGCCAAGTGAAAAACCGTCTAAGAAAAAAAAAAACATATGCTTCAAAACTAGTACGTTCCCAGAGCTGCAGAATTGACTCACTATTTTGAATGAAATACATTTATTATTAGGCAGATTTTAATATTAGATAATTTTTCGATGATTAGAAAAGTAACGAAACCCCCCGTTCCTTTATTATTTTTTTAATGTAAAATGACAATTGTAAATCTGACAGTCACACAATAAACACTAAACATTCTGAACTAAGCATTGTTTTTTTTTAGTGAAATTTATAACCATAATACCTAAATGACAGATAACTTATTTCCTGCTTTTGTAAACACACATTTTGAAGGCGGTCCAAAATTGTAAGGAGTGTTTTGAGATATTAATTCTGTCAAATAATTAAAAATACCGAGTCTGTATTATAAATAAAATTCCTCATAACTTGATATTAAAAATAGGTTTTTACAGTTTTATTAAAATACTGAGTTCCATTTTTGGCCCGTGGTGTGCCTAAACGTAAACAAAAAATTCATAGTAATAACTACATTTGGATTTGACTAAAAATCTGACAACTAGCTACAATGTTTACTATTTTCAAATTTTGATCCCTTTTTTAGGCCTTTGCGTCCCAAAAATTTTAAATTACTAAAATTGAACACTATATTAAGATGTTATTAAAATTTACTTTGATTCTTTACATAGATTTTTGCGTTTTTATCAAAATTTGACCCAGTTTATGGGCCCTGGCGTCCGAAAATTTTGAAATTTCCTCAAATGAACACAATATTCAGCTTCTGGTTAATTTTCTTTAATTTGATACCTCACATGGATTTTTGTTATATTTTGAGTTTTTCGACCAGTTACATTACATTACGCCGGGAGGATCAATCTCATCATAACAATGGGGCTTTGTAGAGTAAAAGTGTGGATATGCGTACGGGCGTCACGGCCGGGGGAGACACGGGGATCCGTCCCCCTATATTTTTTCCCAAAAGCTAAAATCCTGAATAATATTTGTTCAAAATATTTTTTAAATATTTTTACTCAAACTACTGGTTGAATAAAATATTAACTTAAATTCATTGCCATTGATGGTCTGTTTGAGGCTCTATGATTTATTTTCTTTATACTATTCTATAGAGATATAATTCAGTGAATTAATACAGTCTTTAAGTTACCTGACAATGTAAAAATAAATTATATATGTCTACAATATTATATCAATTATATTAGTAATATTAAAAGATTAAAACTTATAAAAATAGGAAAGAATGACCCTAGTCGTCTTTCTGAAATTCGGCCATACACCAAATACGCTATTCGATATTATCATAACGTCCCCCCCCCCCCCCAATAATTGTTCAGTGGTGACGCCCATGGACACGCGTGCCATGTTTGATGACTGTCGGACGGTGCATTCAAAAGACATCGTGAGACATACCCCATCCGAACAGATACAAACACCAAACGGTGAAGTTAAAACTAAAAACGTGCTTCGCTCGTTCAATAAGAGGAAAAGGAATAAAAGACAACATTGAAATGAACACGCAGGAAGCAGCGCGCAATGCTTATTAGACATTCGAGAGACGTGATCGTAAACAGTTTCACTACATTAATAACATTATAATAATTACGGGCTTGTAATACTACTACTACTAATAATAATAATAATAATAATAAGTAAAGGAATTTTTAAAAGCCAAATAAAATTATTAGAATCTAATGAGTCGAAAATGGAACGTACTGTTTACAACGTGATTGACTGACTTAAATAGAACGGAAGGGCTCATCAAAGAAACGACGAACGGTGTTGGAAAATTCTCATAGAGTTAGTTAAAAGTCGGTAAGAGAATGAGTGGTCCGATAGGTGGGGTATCACGCACCTGTGATATCGTGGAATTCGTTTCTAATATTGACAGGAAACAAAAACGCAAACTCTTTCGTACTGAATCGGTTCACACGTACGCGGAAGCGCATGCATGCACATTTATAGGAATCACGTATGCAGTTTATTAAGACAAAGTGCTAAAGTGAAAAGTGAACTTAACATAACATATACCGCGGGGGGGGGGGCGCAGTCGTCAAGGTGAGATTGCAAAATATTCATGTGTTACATAATGGTGCTCTACTGTTACCTGCTGTACTTGTGACTAAATTTATATACTATGCCACCTGTTACTCGTACACTTCTTGTCGACAACTAGTTTTAGACATTTGAGCTGCATTTACTCGTGTGCTGCAAATGTCAACAGCCCGCGGAACGTCCATATCAATCTGCAATTTATCTTTTAAACTATATTGACCAAGCCGAAATCCGGGACATTGTTACAGGATAAATTAATCAAGAAAACGTTTTATTGGAATTTTTTTACACACATTTTTATTATAACTTTCATTATTAGTAGCAGTAGAAGAACTTCCGAATGTAATTATTTTATTGCTATTAAGTTTATTATCACCATACACCACACACGCACACACACACGCACACACACACACACACACACACACACACACACACACACACAATGCTAATTATATTTTGAAGTTTCCGACGGTGGCGACTTAAATCATGTGTACCAACGAATGTGTTTTTTTGTCAGAAACTATTTATAAAAATGATGTGCAGTTAATTTAAAATTTTAGAGAATTTGAAGAATACAAGCTAGTGTGTTATCTACTTTTTTCATCAGATCATTGAATTTTTCGTCACCACATTCTGCCGCAAGAGCCATAGGTTCCTATCTTTAGGCAGTCTCATCAATCATTTAAACGCAAGAGCTGCAGTTCATTCTTCTGACCAAGTTGTTGTTCACTGAGATGTTACTACAGAGTAAGTCGCTGTGCCGTAGACTGCATCGCTTTTCCTTTTTGTCCAATTTATTCGACTACAACCTACGCCCAATATACACTCCAAATCCTTCGAGTATTTTTTCTCTTGCTTGGCCGATGTTTAGCTTTCACACCCATACCCATGTAGAAGCGCACTGCGAATAAACGAAGACTGGCCGGGGTAGAAATAGATTACTTGAGAAGAAGTCCTGGAATGTCAGGGTCAGGACAGAAGTCCAGCGGAGCAGTAACGGAGAGAACCGAGTAGAACGAGTTTGGATGCGAGGTATGTACTAGGATCGATAGCCAACTGAAACCTCTACTCACTGTCTTGGAATGAAGCGATCAGGAATGCAGTGGAGTCTCAGAACCTGGAGGAGGGAAGAGATTTGAAAATAAGGAAGCGTAGTGTATACGGTATGACTTCCACTATGACAGTTTATATATTGAACCCTGATGGCTCAAGAGGTGCAGTCGGATGGCTGAGGATGTTGGGATAACGAATATAATAAAATCACCGTTTAGCGGACGCTCCGAAAAGCGGGTAACATCTATAATGGACAGTTTTGGAACTACCTTTCTAATCTTTATGTACTTTAATGGACACAAATTTCACAAAAGCGGACGTTCTGGGAAAAGTTTTGGAAAAGCGTGCTTTGGTACAACTTTTTTTTTAGGACGTAGTTCATTGCTTGTTGTCATCAGCGAAAGATTCACACGTATCCTCTTACCGTATGGTAGGTTCAATAATTTTCAGAAACACAAGTGTTTAAATTTAAAAGAAAAAATTGGCATTATTAAAGAGTATGAAAAAACAACCAAGTAACCAAAATCAGTAACTTTTCAAGATGAGTAACCAAGTTTGGTGTTGGAAAACACAAATAAGCGAAATTTTAAAGGCCAAAAACAACTGTTGAACTATATTCTCACGTAGGCTTCCGCGGCCGGTATCCATTATGTTTTTAAAGTCTTCTTCCGGTATGGACCGCGTCAAAAACGTCTTGTATGACATCGTTTCACTCATATTACAATGAGTATCCTCAAGTCTAAGTGACTTAGAGACCTTAGTCTATTCTATTTTCGATTGTTTTATGTAGTAGCTATTTATTATATATTTATTTTTATTCTATTATTCTAATAAATGTATGATTTTAAAAATAAATCGTCTTGTTTTGTTTTATTTGTATTTGTTCTTTATTTAGTAGATTATTATTATTGTGTTTGTAAATATTAAGATTTTCCCAGATATTCATTTTGTTACCTTTTTGTACTTTTTTTTAAACAATGTGTGTATAAGTTAGATCTGTAAATATTAGGTTTTAGATACGCATTGGGATGTTACATATGTCTCTCGAACAGTTTTTTCTTCGTCTGGCCTACGTAACATTTATTGCAATTTGTACATTCTATTTTGTAAACTACATTTTCATTACGAATGTTGAAATTATTTTTAGGTTTTATTTTATAAAAAACAATATTATCTATGTTATAAGACATTTTTAAGTTTGTATATTTAAATAATTTGCTTAGTTTACGAGTTATGTTTCCGTGAGTAAAGTTGATATATTTTGTATTATCATCAGTGGAAGGGTTTTTACACGAAGATTTGTATGGTGTTTGTTTAGTGAGTTTAGGTTTTATTTTGTTTTCTAATTTATGTTTTACAAAAGCGTGGTTTTCCTGATAAAGACAGCATCAGTACATCTACCGGACCTCAAAATAATGAAGCCGAAGAAGACTTACTTGTCACTTAGACGTGTTTAGAGTGAGCAGCAGTGATATTTTGGATATAGACAAGTAACTTGAACCGGAGGACACTTCATTAAATTTATAGAGGAGATTGTGAGCTCTTCAAACAAAGTGAATGAAGACGTAGAAGTAACATTATCTTGTTGAGATAAAACAGAAAATAATGAAGAGACTTCGAATGGGCAAATTTCTTTAAAAGATGCGCTGCAATATGTTGTGAAAGTCAAGGCATACTTTTTACGCGTTGGCGATCCCGAACGATTTGATATAGGCTAATGTGTGAAGCGGAAGATATTGTTATTAATTCAGTGAGAAAACACACAACAAAACTAATAAAAAAAATATTAATGTCAGTGCAGTTTTTGAACTTTAGCGTAGTAAGTACTCTTCGTTTATAAAATTTGAGAATTCTTGTACTGCGCAATTATTCTTAATGTACACATGAACGCGTGAGATATGTAAACATTTAATTACTGTAATAACGTTTAGTACCGTATTTAGGTCTTTTAAGTTATTGTATACAACCTGGTGTTGGATGATGTTGTCAAAAAATGTAAAGAAAGACAAGAAAGTATGAGTAAATATAGAATAGGATACTGGAATATAAAGATAATAACAGTAACAGAATTATGCTACGCAGACGATTTAATAATTATAGGAGAAACAGAAAAACAATTACAGAATAACATAAAGGTATTTAATGAATAACTTAGAAAGAAAAACATGAAGATTAATATACAGAAGACTAAAACTATGGTAATAGGAAATTCAGAAGAGAAACACAGTATAGAACTTGATGGAAAATATTTAGAACAAGTAAAAAGTTATAATATCTGGGAGTAGTGATTAACAGCAAAGGGAATTTAGAGGAAGAAATAAATGAAAGAGTAGCGAAAACAGGAAGATTATTCAATAGTATTAAATCAAGTTTCCTGGGTAAAAAAGAAATACCCACTAGGATAAAAACAGAAATAGTCAGAAAAATCATGAAGCCAGTATTAACTTACGGAAGCGAAACATGGACAACAAGTGAGAGAATAAAAAGCAAGCTAACTAGTATTGAAATGAGGTTTCTTCGAAAAATAGAAGGGAAGACAAAAAAAAAGATAGAATTCGAAATGAAATATTTAGGAAAAAGTTAGATATAGTTCCTGTAGCAATAACAGTAGAACAAGGACAACTTACATGGCTGGGACATGTAATGAGGATGGGGGAGGAAAGACTGGTAAAGCAAGTGTTTGAATCCAGGGAAACAGGTAAAAGAAAGAGAGGACGACCGAGAAAGCTCTGGAAGGATGAAGCCCGCACAGCTGCAGAAAGAAGAGGAGTAAAATGGGAGAAAATAAAGGAGCTCGCAGGAGATAGAAAGAAATGGAGGGATATGTGGAAAAAGACGACCTCAGAGGACTCAACTCCAACTTAGCTTTACATCGAAAGGTAGAAAAGCTAAGGATTAAGTAAGTAAGTAAGTTATTGTATACGTTAGTAAATATAGTAATAATAAATAAATAAATAAATAAATGTGTATAATAATAATATTATCCTAGACATAGAAAATGATGGTATGATCTTAATTAAAGTTAAAATATCTATAAATTAACTATTTAAATTCACAATGTATGTGAGGCTTCTGAAATCGGGACAGATGTCTACACCTACTTCAGGATAGAAGGAGAAGTAGTAGTAGTAGTAGTAGTAGTAGTAGTAGTAGTAGTAGTAGTAGTAGTAGTAGTAGTAGTAGTAGTAGTAGTAGTATTATAGTATAATAATAATAATTTTTCAACCAAACTTTGAACCAGTTGAACCAAACGTACTCCACAGTGACTCATATGAAAAAAATAATTATAATATAATAATGTACGTATTTAATGTTTAACTCCTCAAGACACACATTTTTAGAAAACTTCATTTTATTTGTATTCAGGACCCCCCTCACTGACACTGTTTTCCAAAAAGCGAACACTTCTGAATGGCGGACAGTTTTGTGTTTCCCGATGCTGTCCGTTATAGGGAGATTATACTGTATTAGAAGCGAACAGGGAGCTGTATGTTTGTTTTATCGATTGTGAGGAAGTTTTTGACATAATTGACTGGAATATTCTCCCGTAGATTTTGAAAGAAATCAGTAGAGCCTGGAAAGATAAAAGACTAATAAAGGAGATGTATACAAGAAAAGTAATAGTAGGAATAAATAAAGATGGCACGGAAGAGATGGGAGTTGGAAGAGGCGTTAGACAAGGATACTGTTTGTCACCAACAGTTTTCAGTATCTACTCTAAAACGTTTACAGAGATGGCCTTAGAAAAAGGAAGAGGAATTGTATTGGGAGGAGAAAGAATAAAGACCATAAAATTCGCGGATAATTAAACAGTACTGGAAGAATCAGAAAAACAGCTGCAATTTATGGTGGAGTATATTGTAAAAGCAAAGGGCAAAGGAAGTGTTCGCAATGTCGGAAAAACTAAAGTCATGAGAATTAGCAAAAAGAAGGCGGTTTAATTCAAAGAATTTAAAAGACAGTTTAATATCTTGTAGAACAAGTGATACTCAAATATTTGGGGAGTACGGAGACATGAAATGTTAGCTGTACAGAGGAAACAGGAAGCAGGTTATCTATGGTTAAGAATGCTTTTGAAATGTAAAAACATTGGTGACAGAAAAAAGGATTCCGATTAAGATGAGAAAGAGATTTGCCTAATGTTTTATTTTCACATATGGTATTATATGATAGTAAAACATGGTCCATCAAAAAGAAGGAAGAAAGGCACTTAGAGACCTTTGAAATGTAGTTGTGGCGAAGAATGATTATGGTAAAATGGACCGATAGAATGAGAAACGCTGAAGTACTGACGAGAATAGGAGAGGAAAGAAAAATGCTGAAAGAAGTAAGAAAGAGAAAAACATCTTGGTTTGGGCATACACTGCGTAGAAACTGCCCAGCTGAGGATCGTAGAGAGAAAGGTGGAAAGAAAGAAAGGAGAATAAACGTTGGCGCGCGTGTTGACATCACAAATGGAAGGAGTTGTAGTCAGTGCACAGGACAGAGAGAAATGGAGAGCATGCAGTTGAAATCTTTCATAAGACAATTTTACTAAAGAAGAATACTAAACCCGTTATGTATATATGAAAGTATTTCAACCATCCGGGCTATAATACGCATTTGAAAATTAGCCTGGCTAGTTATCGCAGATCATCTAGGTACAGTTCAGACTGCTTCCTAGTTATGCCACTAGAAAGGTGAACATAAGCGTTTGTGGTCAGTAGAAATCCACCACTAGATCTATTCTGTTGCAGACCACTGGTATGCTTGGTCTGTGTGTATATACTGCAGATGTGTATTTGTTTGCTCTCTACCTGCTTGTACAAGTCGGCCAGACTTGTATCAACATTATACTACCCATTACGCAAAGCAGATGAGATACTTGATGGTAGCTAGTAATCCGAATATCATGATTTATTCATTTTAGGGTCGCTTCAAAGTAAGATTTACACTAAGAACATAGAGATACAAACCGTCTGCCATCGGGGGAAGTACTGGTAAATGCGTTGCGTTTTAATGAACATACAAAGAGCATTGAAACTGATAATACCAAGACGTTATGATAATTGCATGACGTTAAGAAATCAAGCACACGAACTGGATTTATCGTCTTAATTAGGCCTACTATTTTGTTTAGTATTTGCCAGTTTGTAAATAAATGACCTACAGTGCTTATTTTCCATTATACAACTAAACTTCTTGGTTTTGATTATAATCACATATGCGTTTTGATGTGTGTATTTTACAAGTACCTAGGATTAATTGTAATTTGTGGCATGTCTCATGTATGTAAATCATCTTATAGTAATATAAATTTATCTGTTTCCAAACGTTATGTGATTTTAATTATACGTTCCAATGGCTTACTAATGGTGGGGATCAATCCTCCCACCCAGAGCTATTAAAAATTTCATAATCACTTCACGTAGGCCGTATTTCTGAACCAGTTACGTGTGTTAAAATAAGGCTTATAAATAATTGTAGAAATAAAAGGATTTATAAATAGAAAAAGTAGAGTTATCTTTGTTTTTCGTCCATACACACTTCTCCTTACAGGATTGTCCATGTCATGACTCCTCTAATGTAATATAGGCGTATCTATGGTTTAAACCATCGTCTTTGCACAAGGAAACTAACAGTTTCTTCACTTTAATTCGGAAAAAATGAGAAGCTTTTATAGCTGAAAAACATTTTTGGGACAGCTTTAAAATAAAGCAAGAAGGGGTAATAAAACCGGGTTTTCCAAACTATCCTCAGAACGACTGATCTATTAAGAATACAAATTTAGAATTAAAGTGATTTCTAATGCATGAGCTTTATAACTTTTAATTTCAATAACAATTAATTAGGATACTACTTCAGATATTCTACATGGAACTTACGACGCGTATGCGTCTGCATTTCGACAAATGTGATGTGACCTGCAAAAATTCAGAGTTAAATTAGTATCGTCCCAATTTTCACGCTCATCTTACAGAATTTCTGACAGGGAATACATTTAGGAAAATTTTTGAAAGAGTTGGGCCGTAGGACAACCTTAAATAAACCTTTAGATACTTGATCCTACTGAGGGTATCATATTTATTTTGTATGGGACTTGTGTTATTGTGTGTGTTATTCAACAGAGCTTATGAGACTGTACGTTTCGTGTTCCCTGACTTGCGTGGTTTCTGAGAATGTATCATGTCTATTCATCAGACTGGTGAACGCTAAACGCGTTTCCAAGTTAAAGCTTCGATGCTTGTCAGTAACTTGCGTGACACTGAAAATGTCAACATTTGATCAGGTAGGGTGGTTATCAATAAATAGTCTCTCGATACCAGCCTTATATAGTCTCTCGATAGTTTGTGATAGACAGCCTGCCTATAGTTACAGGTACAAATATTGTTTCATGAATTCTATAAATGTAACGTTTTTTAGATATCGGAGGTCATGATCACCTTTAAAGTCTAGTATATAACCAACGATACACCAAGATGTATTATTCGGTTTTTTTGTATGATTGGTATGTAAATAATAGTAGAAAGTTGGTGATGAAGAGTCTGTAGATTTGTCAGAATTATAAACGTCTACAGATGTCTACATAAATCTGTAATTTCTTCACAGAACGCAGATAAGACTAGTGTTACATGTAAACATAATAGACTCCGTTTCTGAAACACTGAAATGCTTTATCTGTACCACATGTGCGGCCAGCACCAGTAAATTGAAATTACAGCAAACTACCACGGGTACCAGCTATATGTAAAGAACAATTTAAAATATCTGTTTTTATTTTTTACGGAAACAGTATTTACAAAACCGACCTCGGACCTTTGCCATTTTGCAGGTTCGTCTACTGTTATTTAATATCTTTAGTCGTTTTCAGCTGTCAGAAAATTGAGGACTTCTTGTTAAAGTATGTCTTCTTTGATAGATATCGTGTATTAGTTTTACGATTTACAAAGGTTGATTAGGTGAATTATATTGTATTTGTATATTTCGTTTGTGCGGAGAATGTTTATACTTTATATGGTTTATTTGATTTTCTTCATAATTTTTCTTTCCAGACTTGTTAGTTGCTCCAATTATTGCTTTTTAGAGTCCTAGAGTACTGTTTTCGAAGTTAGTTTTATGTTAAAATGACTAATCGCAACACAAATGGGGATTAACTACCCTGCGCACGATGTATGCGCACGATACTCAGAAAAATACAGTAGTGTGGCCGTCTTCACTCGTTGTACTGCAGGATCGAGTTCTCACACACCATGTTGTGTTATACCGAGATTTAATATTCCTCTCTCTCTCTCTGTGCACCTTCTACGTATTAATAAGAAACTAGTCTATTTGTTGTTAGGGTATGTCTAATCCGTTTTCCTTTTTTTCTCTTTCCAAACAGGCAGAAACTCCCTTGTAGATTCTTTTGAGTACTTATGCAATTCTCACTTTTGATTTGACCGTTTAGCATGTCTGTCTGTCTATTTGGTTTATGTCTTATGACAATTTTAACTTGCGTGTCCATACCTTTACTCCACAGATCCATATTGTTTATGAGATTGATCCACCCGAAAATAACGGTACTGGTGACAAAAATATGAGAAGTCAGGATTTTGAAAAAAAATTTGAAAAATCCATGTGAGATATCAGGTAAAGGGAATACATACGACCACAATCTGAATATAGTGTTCAGTTTTAAAAATTTCAAAATTTGGGGTCACCGGGGCCCAAAATCATAAAAAGATATAATACGTGATATCAAATTAAAGAGAAGTTTAACCACAATCTGAATATACTGTTCAGGTTTGGAAATTTCAAAATGTTTGGAAACCAGAGCCTAAAAAGAGCACTAAAAATTTGGAAAAATCGCAAAAATCCATGCCGGATATCAAATTAAAGATAATTTTAACCAAAATCTTAATATACTATTTAGTTTTGGAAATTTCAAAATTTTAGGACACTGCCCCCCCCCAAAAGATTACAAATATTTGCGGAAAATTGTAAAAATCTGTTTGGTATCATTCTAAAGGGGATTGTAACGCAACTCTGAATGCACTGTTTACATAGAAAATTTTTTAACTTTATACAAAAAACTTTACATATTGTTGCCAGTTATGCATTTAGACCTGCAGATATCTATTGAAACGTACATGCACTATAAAAGCTAGAAATAAATTATTTGTCATTTATGCGTTATGTTTATAAATTTAACTGAAAAACCAGTGCAGTAGTTTGGAATTTGTTAGTATTATTAAGTGCTTTACAATTTCTTTTACTAAAAAATGTAGTAGAAGAATGGAGGCTTTCGTAATATTTCTGATAATTTAAAGATTATATAATAGCGAGATTTAGCTTGTAATAAAAATATTACGTTCAAAATAGTGAGTGATTTTTGCAGCTCATCCGTTTTCCACTTTTGTCTACATAAATCCATATTTTCGGCTCCTCGAACCGGTCTCTGTCCATTTTTCTCATGTCCATGTCTCTGGCTCATAAAGTAAACACTCCGTACAAAACTCTTGACCAGTTATCTTGCGCAGATCCCGTATACATCTGAATACTACCGATATTATACTGCTCACTCCTTAGTCAACATGCTGTATCTACTTTGGTATTACTATTCTCGTACCTGTCTGGTCAACTATTTTACTTGTCACTTTCATTTTCCTACATTTGTTTTCATTTTGACGCAAAAAATAAATTTATTTATTTATGAAATTGGAAGTATAGTGGTCAAAAATTTTAAAAATTTATAATTTTCTGATCAAGAGGTACGTTCACACACACTCGAATTAACAACCCAGGCCGGTGTCGTAAATAAGGACAGTTAGGCACACGTCAGACCCGACGCCAGTGAAGAAACAATGAAGAAACGTCCGACTACACGTAACAATAGAAATTGGGAACATCGTTGACAGGACGAACTCAGCTCTGATTTACAACACCAAAACGAACCAGACAAAAAGACAGAGCCCGGTAGCCCGCCTACGCAGAAGTTAGACGGAACACATGCTGTGGGGGTTAAGTTGTAACGCGCGTACGTGTGAATGAGATACTCAATAACAAAGGGTGCAGAGAGGTTTTGACGAATATGTAGACAATGGGACGGGTATTCAATGAATACGAGATACGTACTCGGCCCAGCGTGAAAACAAACCAGGATGACAAGTCAGATTTACAACTAGAAATCGTGGGACCAGTCCAGGGATGACGTCCAGCGAAGAGTTGGTAATTGACGGAGAAAAAACGAAGGGTGACCTAACAATGGACCAAACACTGCAGATTGTTAACAAAGGCAATAACAGAGAGCCTCGACAACAAGGAAACAAAGGATTGATGGACAGGCGGGCAATTGCTCCACTTTCCGAGAAACTACGCAACGTTCGTCGCTGGGGTACTCCGGGGATGACCAACGACCAACCAGGATTTGGCATCTTTCAAAGGAACTGGTGGAGAGAGTAGTGACGACTTGGACGACGAATCAGGACACCGATGACCGTAGATCTGCAAGGTGGAAGAAAATCCTGAAACTATCAACAACGGCCATAGGCGTGGACGTGAGAAAATTGCATTCTGGTAGAGGGTGCTTGATAAAAACTGTTTACAAGGGGCGCGGAGCTCAGTAATAGTATGAGTAATAGTTGTAATAGTTTACTCGGTAGTTTTACTCAGTTCTTACTCCGACTTACTCAAATTTTAAATCAGTTAGTCAGTCAGTGACACAGTTTTATAACCAAGTCTCGGTCTTAGTCGAACTTAGACATTTTCAATTCAATTTCAGTTTTACAAAACGTTGTGTTCGATAGATCATCCAAGCTACCGAACTTACAGCAGTAACACGCAGTGCGAATGTACATAAACATCGTTAAAATGTCGAGTGTATACGAGAAACTTTAGAATACGTTCGGCTACGAGTGAATTAACATTTCGACAGTAGAACATCGTGCGACAATTTCAGACATTATGAAACATTATCCAATCATAACCATTCTAATTTTGAGCACATGAACTAAGTGGATTAACACTCATGAACACTAATGCATACATAGCGTGCATCACGTCCAAGGTAGACGAAAGTATCTAGCTACCTGAATCACGCTTACAGTAAACACTTAAGCAAACTACACCAATAATAATGATTGCATTTTACTACATAAAACTGTAAAGACACTTATTCCATGCGGATAACTCCGACATTACACTACACAGAACGCGAGTGGGGGATTATCGCGAGTTAAAGTGTCAGTGTGCATCCATCAACAGCAACAACCACGTACATGGAACCATCAATGGATAAGATACCACACCGATGGAATTGTGGATATGCTTTTCTGAGTTAAGTCCTTGTGTTCTTAATACTAGTTAATACTTACTACTGCACTGTCTCTTTTCAAAGAGCTACACCCGAGAAAATCTATATAAATCGTAAAATAATGATAATGTTAAATAGTAAAGTCACTCATCTGAGGGCATTAATGAACGCATTTAGCTTAGGATGAAGTATATTTGATTGTTTATTGTTTGAGCATATTTATATTATTATGTGTTGTATTTTATAGCATTGTATGTCTTGTTTTTCAGGGAACAGCGAAATGAATATTATTATGATTTATGTTATTACGTGTTTTGTTTGAAAGTATTTACAGGACATAATTTCATTTGTATATCAAGAATTTACTTATTCAATAATGTGTAATAAATAAGTATTTATTGCGTTGTGTATATCTTGCGTTCATTATTGCAATCAACCTCAAATAATTGATTTGTCATGTTTCAATAATTTCTGTCATATTGCTTACAATGATAATTAAGAGTCTCAATAATTATGCTAATTAACAGTGAATACACTCAATCACCCAGTAAATTGTCAGAATAATATATTTGCGTAATTGTATTGATTTGATAAATATTCAACTTAATTGAGTAATTTAATAATTTACATAAATTAGCATAATTGCACTAAAGAAGAAAGGTCTAAAATAATAAATTACAGGGGTTAATGAGAACTGGGTGAATACACAATTTTTCTCGGACGATGAGAATTATACAAACAAAAATATCGCAACTAAGACAAGCTAACAAATGAAACTAATATCTAGAGATGCATAATAAAGTAAAAAATGGTCTATTGATCAGAGAGTTAGACAGTCACAGAGAAGACTCGCAAAAGAATTGAGGCAAAATGTGTCTGTTAGACAAGCTTCTAGAGCAGTGGTTCACAACCTTTCCGTACACGCGTACCACTTTGGTCTGCCGCGTTCATTTAGAGTACCACCGGAGCTTAAAGAAAGGTTATTGGGGGTTTCTCAATAAAACCTTGATACAAAAAGCATATCTTATTATTTCTAATTATGTATAATTATTTAAATCTAATACATAGAATTGACAAAACCGGAACTGATTTTAAAAATTAATTTCCGGTTGGTTCTATGTTAAGATAAATAGGCCTATAAATATATAGTTTTTCAAAAGACAGTTAATTACTTTCATTACAGATTTTCTTATTAGTACTGAAAAATAATAACATATTGAAAAGAAAATAATTAATGTGAAACTTGTTGTTGTTTATTTTGAACCAGAGAGTTAATGTCAGGTCTGTTGATGTTATTTTTAACCTTAAATCACACTCAATAGACATCCTGTTAGACTCTAATGAAATATTACAGCAAAATGTTTAGGTTGTATTTATAAGGGTAATTGTTTTAAATCATGTCCGATGAAAATTTATTGTTGTTTTGAACATAAATTTTTGTTTATTTGTTTTTTTAAGGAAATACTTTTTTAATTTCCTTGATCTTCTTGCGTACCACCTAGATCCCTCCGCGTACCACTAGTGATATGCATACCACCGGTTGGGAACCATTGTTGTAGAGGGTCCAGACCAAAGCAAATAAAATATAAATAGATTAGTTAGCCAAGCGGAAAGAAAAAGCTGTCATCCAAACATGAAAAGAAATCAAATTATTGGTATGGATGCGTGCTAAGAATGAAAGAAACAGAGGGGTACAGCAGCAGACGAAGAAAGAGCCTTAGAGCAGTGGATAAAATGACACTAAGGCATACATGATAAGCGCCTTTGGAAGCAGATATGTGTGATACTATAGGAGACATAGGACCCTCGCTATATTTGTGTGTGTGTGTGTGTGTGTGTAATTATACATAAATAATACCAGGATGAGAAGCAGAAGAAGCAGAAAAACTACAGGACAACAAAACAGCAGAGAGCATTATTGTTGGAATGACAAAAAGAAGGACGTAAGCTTGAAAGGAAAGAAACGGAGGACCCAGGAAGCACAGCAACAGTTGGATGGAAAACGTAAGCGTGTTAATTAAGTAGTCAAGAATCGGCAAAAAGAAGAATTTATGTGTGAACCACAGTACGTCCCGTCATTGATACACGAGCAGAAACAGTTGGAGGAGGTTAACATTGCAAATTCGGTGTAATATCAGTTCAGAAGAGCAATGGAAAAAGCGGCATTACCTTAAGTGGGGCCGCATCTCCCCCGTACTTATTGGAAGCTCGCAGCCGCTGAGATACAGGACCTTTAAGAGCGGAAACTAGAGAACGGTTATATCGGAGAAGGATACAGCAGTTACAGAGAAGAGGTAGGCTACACTTAGTGTCGGATAAGAAAACGGGAGATGGACTGGACGATAGAGTACTGATTTGTACGACCAGTCCACTGACACGCAAGTCACAACATCTGTGTGTGTGTGTGTAGGCGGGTGAAACATATCTGTTCACGAAATATTTTTGAGATGTTTAGACTATAGAAGGGATGTGTCAGTCCGACACGGTGATCCTCCCCAGCACCAAAATATCTGCAGGCCTTTAAGGAGCTTAAGAGTAACACGCGTGAAACAACACAACAAAATAAACACACAGATAAACACACACACAGAATGCACCGACATTTGTCATAAAAAGTTTTCCATTACATTTTAGCGTTTTAGGCAGTTGTGATCAAGGAAACGGATGTACATACTTCTCAGTTCACACGTAAGGACGCGAGTTACAAAATATGATTACAAAATTGACTATTACAAAATATGTCTCAGACCGTTATGTTTATGTTGAGAAACTGGGATATTTCCTTTTGCAGATGCATTTACTTTTTAATCACAACCTCGGTTTGTACTGTAGCAACTTTACGTTCGCAGGAATTATATTAATTGATAAATAATTGCATCTGGTTTTCCGTTTGCCCTCTACAGACAGATTCACTTTCACTTTCAGTTTTCCTTTATAATTTTTAATGACAAAGAACGTATGTGTTTCTGCGCATAAAATTAATATACATCGTGCAAATGGAATTTTTATACACCACATCCTGGACATTACTCGCTTGATGTCGACACGGAGTAGGTCTACCCGCGTTCAGTGAACAGTTCGTTTTAAAAAACGTGGTTTATTCTTTGTGTTAGTGGCTTATAAATGATGTATAAAATTGAGCAACCCGGCTGCTTTCAGGTCGCAGAGTCAGTTCCTTAGCGCCACAGTTGCCAACGTTTTAGCCGCCACATTAGTCTGAGACGTTCCTGTGACCACCTCGCAAAGTATGGCACCTTGACAATCAGACAATCACAGGCCGGCCAACTACAGCGCCGTTTGTCGATTAGACGATTGGAGAGACAACGAGATGCGCAGTATTGTTCTCTAAGGGCCAGAGGAAACAGCGAACCCTCATGCGAACAGGCATCTGAAGGTCTAGTACTTCGGTGTACACACGGACCATTGCCTCATCTGGTATACTCGCGCCCAAGCGAGTGTCGACTTGCTTTAAAGTGGGACAACAGTTTCCGATATTTGTCGATCCGGCTATGGACCGTAAACCAGGCAAGTATTCCGTCGATTTCCGTCACGCTTGCTAAGGTGTTCGATCCTTGGAGGACGATACTTTGCGACATCTTGCGTAGTAATTGTGCGTATGAGCAGCAAGGGGCCACCCCTTGGCAGGCACTGTTTGCGCTCCGAAAATACTTGGAAAAGCCTCGGCGCATAATGTGCTAGTACGATTAGCCATTGTATGCCTTCTCAAATAAAAAAGTTTGTTTCGGACCGGAAGTCAAGACAGGAGCTGCAGAAGAACGGTCGGTACTCGGCTGCCAATCCGAACAGTGCAGAGTCGGATCAGTCTGCTTTTGAGATCTGTATTTCAGACCCATTTTGGGTCTGTATTTCAGACCTATAAGTAAGTATTGATTCTACCATATTTTGTTTTCCTGCTTAAATCTTGTTTTGTTTACCTACAAGAATATGTCGTAATCCCGCAACAGGGAATTACGACGTCCCCCGTCTCACAGATGTGATAATTCTTATGTCGTATGTCAGTCCCTCTCCCAAACTAATTTGTCAGTGAACTCTCATCGGTGTTTGAATTTTCTGAGTAAAGTAATCTAATGTAATATGATAATAATAACAATAAGAGAGTGGTGGTATGGACATCGCACTCAAGCCCGCGGGCGTATACTATCCTAGAGACAAACGCAAAACGTAGAAAGTAATGTGAAAAAATGATACTATAATCTAATTAAAAACATTTATAAGAGCCAAAAGAGAAGTCTTTCGACTGTCTCACCCTTCTCCACCAGCCTCGACACGGAAAGAGGGTATAGCCCAGCTCGCGTAAGATATCGTTCGGTTGGCTGCTTTGTCACACCCTGAACACGAAAATAAAGTCTTGGTGTTCGGCAGATAAGGTGTAGTACTGAGGAAGCAAGGCTACAACCTGCTTGTACGTAGAAATGTCACATACGACAATCTTCACCGTGTCGCCTCCTAGGATCTTGTCGGAGAGGCTGGGTGCTGCGATTAGCCGCCGATAAATATCGGAGGAGAGTAACTAACTGCGACAGGCTCTTAAACACTACCCGAAGTGGCTCAAGGCTCCGGTCTGTTATACTCCTCTCAAGGACAAACGTCCCTGGCCTTGTTACGTGGAAGGGAACGCCAAGCTGTTACGCCTCGGGTTCTTGGCAGGGTCGACTGTCGGTTGAATTGGAGGGGATAAAAAACAATACGCAATTAATCGACATGCCCTGTGAGATCGCAAATATCGGTGGAACACCTGGAACACCACTGAGCGACAGCAGGGCCTTACCTGCAGTAGAAAGGGATAACCTGAGAAGTGTCAAGCGAGTCTCAAGATTAGAACGGACTCGAAGAAGAATTACGTCCATTATGGGTGGAAGAGATACCACGATATCAAGAAGCAAGGATTAAAATAATTTGGACATTAACTAAGAGCATTAACTAAAATTAACATTAATTAAGAATGATAGAAAGTCGATGGCCAAAAATGAAAAAGATATTGTAATGGAAATCTCCAGAACGAAGGAAAAAGTAGAACTCAGCAGTTTTGGAATTAAGAAATTATGAATGCTATGGAGATTCGGAATCTGGGAGAATGTCTGAGTCTTAGTCGGTACGACATCAGAATCCGTAGACCGGAAATTATTGGAGAAATACTCTTTGCCTTCGTTGAGAGGAAGAGGCGTCATGCTTGCTAGTATACGCTGGGTGGTGTGCTTGTATCAGTGGCGCAGCCAGAGTTACCTTGGAGAAGTTCTGGAGGAGATATTAAATTTTTATGAATAAAACAACAAGCATTTTAAAAAATCTCGTTATTTGCTAATTATTTCGTTGTAAGAAAGTAATATGGAACCATACGGTTTACGCTAACAGATAAGTAAAATTTAACAAAGTCCTGAAACAACAGATAACATCTTACATTACAAAATAAATAAAATAAAAACGATATCCAGAAGCTGGCACAAATTTTATCTTTCTTCTGTGTACACTGTAGTGTCAAACATTTTGTATGATTATTTTTAAACATCACGATGGTGAGTACAAGTCTGTCAATATTTGTACAAATGGAGTGACATTGATCCAGTCGTTTTGATACAGAAATGAATCAAAAATTTCCTTAAAATGGATACACCAAGGTCTTTAGAAAAAACAAACGTTTAATAATTTTGTTATTGGATGTGCAAACAGATTGCAATAAAAATCATTTCGGTAATATGTGGCTAACAAGGCCTCCGCGATCGGTCTTAGGTCTACGTGTGAACGGTATCACGGACACATTTTAAGATTTTAATTGTTAATTTGTTTTAGAAATGGTAATAAAGTACTAAATTAAGAATACGAAAAAATGATGAGATACGGATTGATAACCGTGTATAACAATAGGCACAACTGCATAAGATTCAAGTAGCAAGCAAAAACTGTTTAAGCCGCTGTGGAATAAATTGCTGGGCAACAAACACTGCGGGCTGAATGAACATTCGAAGACTACATCGTTCCTACTAGCTGAGATGACCTGACCACAAAAACTACGTTAAAATTTGAACCATCCTTCGTCCACCAGACAACGAGGAATCTTTACACGAAGTGATTTCTTCTTTACTCACAAGAGGAATATAGGGTACAGGAATTAAAATTGTTCATCCTCATATTACTAATAATCCCAGTTATATAATTCGACTTATATGATTTATTTTTTACAAACATAGTTTTTTTATTTTTGACATTTTCTTTCTTTATACGGGTTTACTTCCTCACTGCGCTGCTGGCTTCTACATAAGTTAACAACTCGATTACACTGTTTTTAGGCAGGGTCAAGATTTATTTACTTATCTCATAACAATTATACAATCAATGTTTTCAAAAAGTAAAAAGAAATCATTCCCACTTGGTCACTCAGCCTGCGTGTGGAAACGAGTTCCTCAAAGAGATAGTCATATAACTATCAACTAAATGAGCCGAAAGCAAAGAATTATAATTTTATAAATTACAAAAAACTATTTTTTACTAATTGGAAAGTAAAACTTATTTAATTATAATTAAAAATTGTAATTAATAATTAAAATTACGAAACGGAAATTATTATTTACAGTTATATAATACACACATAGAGATACATTCAATATAATTAACACTGACACACAAACGTAGATATTGTTACAACACAAACAAGCCACCCCAATACCAGGGAAAAAACGATGAATCAACTATATAAAATGTTTAAACTAATGAAAATAAAATGACTATGACGCGACAAATACTATGACCCAACCCAAGTGATTGACGAAATAAAATAAGAGGGAAAATGAAAAGGAAACAAACAAAATATAAATGAAATAAAATGAGAAGAAATGAAAAGACACAAACGAACAATATAGAACAGAAAAGGAGAAATGTTACACTCAAATAAAGTAATTAAAAAGAAACAAATAAATAATAAATGTAAATGTTAATTATTAGTATCGACTAATTAATCAATGTAAATGATAATTATTAAAATCCAATAAAGTAATGACAAACTAAAGTACACTAACCAAAGAAATAGAGTTTAAATGTTATAAATAACTCTATAATGACATGAAACTTGTTAACAGTATAACTAACCATTGTGAAGTGAGAGATAGATAGATAGTGAACATGATTAAGGGAGAAAGAGAATTTAATGTTAGGGAATACCCACTAGTAACACTTAAATACTATAAAAAGTGCAAAGTGCCAGTGTAAAACCCCCAAAATAAATAGAAAACCCTACTGATAGGGATAGACACCAAAAAACCAGTGATAAACACTACTGTTTAACGGTGAAAAGTGATAGAAAATAAGAATATTGTTATTATTAGGATTAAGAATAATTGTAGATTAGGAATACAATAGTATTCAGGGAAGGAATCCCATGGAGAGTCAAAATATTAGTGTTACCATGGTTAGATAGTAAAGTTTAGAAAAGAAAAAATGTGGTAAAGAATATAAATGCAAAATCAATAAACATCCTATGTTCAAAGGGATAGTTAATTAGATAAAGTAAATAGTGTGATGATGTTTGTCACAAAAAAAATAAATAAGAATAAACAAAATGTAAACAAGAGTAGCATAATAACTGTTAAAGATTTGTTCAATTAAGTTTATGAAAAGGAATATGGCTGAAGGAAGTATACAGACCATAAGCGTATATGTTGTGTTATATTTTATAGAGAATAGTAAATAATAGACAAATTGTAAACAATGGCAATATAGATAAGAAAAAAGATAAAATCATACAAACCTAATAATACTGGAAAAGCAGTTAGAAAGTAATAGACAAACCATGATTTTGTAAAATAATGAAAACATACAATTATTATGAGACAAACCCAAATTAATTCAAAAAGTAAACAAATCATTTGTAACACAAAACAAAACGTGTATAAAGGTAAAATAAAATGTAATTTGTATAAAATAAGAAAATATAGCCAATTTTACTACCTAGGCCTATGAAATGCCTAACTGTATAAAACCAATAACAACAAATTGTAAGAAATTAACTATTATATTAGCAAATCCAAGGCAAGTAACTAGTTAATGATAATTAGTGGATCATATTAAGACGTAAAAGTTAAATTAAGGACATAAAATAAGAAAGAAATGTAATTACATAATATGAACGTTATTGTCAAAACATTAATACATAAGCAAACCCAGCTTTGAGGGATGTCAAAATGATCTTTGAAAGAAAATACGAACAGTTGTGATAATATCTCATACATAGATAAGAAGACAGAAGAATAATAGCAATCAGAAGATATTTAGTCATTTTGAATAAAAATTCAAATATTATAACAATGGGCTTAAGTTATGAATAGCCAATGAGAGTCAAACCGTTACCATAACAACGGAACGTTATTTATTATTATTCCGTTAGAAACTGTTAGTCCATTATTGAAGCTCGAGACGAATAGACGCCAAGCCGTAAATGACTCAAATTTTAATTTAAAACAAGAAAAAGTAATCCAAATTTATTAAAATGAACAAGTAAGAAGATGATGAGGAACTATTCAATTTAACCGAGGCCAAAGACCAGATTAATAAATTCCAAACTAATAAATTTCGATCACCTTATCCGAAAAAGACGCCAGGCTTAATTAAATTCACACATGAAGGAAGATTGATGACTAACGATGACCCAACCTATTTCAACTGAATGACGCTACACCTTATTCAACTGATTTGATAAGTATTGCTGAGTTACCCGAATTTATGAAATACATTTTCTTTAATTTTTTCTCACAACACTTTTAACTCTCACTATAAACTGATGAGCTTATTTCTTTCAAAGATTAATTAAAAATAAAACACTAAACTTATATGAAACTAGAAAATAACCTGTATAGAAATTACGAACTTTTGAAATACACTTTTTAACACTTCAAGAACAAATTGTAATTACACCTTATAGTATATAAGTACCAGTAATGTAAGGTAGTGTACTTTATTGTAATCAAATTGATATTTTTTCGTAAACCAAAAGAATCCAGATTCATGAACGAAATTGAAAAAATAAACATTCAGTAGACGCCATGTCTGACTAACTAACTCGTTCAAAATCGATTTCGCCAAGCCTTGAGATATAATTGTCTTTTACTGTCGGAGCAAATTTGTTTAATAACAACATATAATTTTGTATAATACTGAAAAACTACTAATCACAATGTAATAAAGTAGTACAGAGTTGTAACCACTGTTCTTTTTTTCATAGTAAAGTGCATTATATGATTTGTGTATTTTAGCGACTAGCATAAGTGACGGTAAGCGCTCGACATCGGAAACTCGGCGAACTACCAGCGAGATTAAGAAATTCGCATGTGGCGGGAGTAATTTGAACTCACCATACCGTCATGGCCACGAACGCTCAATCGTCCTATTCTTTTTAATTGTTTTCAGATTAAACAATTTGGCGCCACCCGGGAAATACAACCACATATTAAAAAACAGGTAAGGTTCCCACTCGCGTGTACTGGTAATTCGAAAGATCGCTACGTACATCGTCAGCGTAACCATAAAGTAACGACCACAACGTGTGAGGCGAACACACGATACACGCTTCTAAAGAGTACGCAAAGATTTAAACGTTACAATATTTATTACTGGTGGTGAAACACAGATCGAGAAATATAGAAAGAACGGACAAAAACGGACAAGACAAATGGAGAGGCAGCGCTATAACTTGGGTCAATTCTATTCCGTTTATTACACGAATAGCATATACCTTGATCGCACTTCATCTCCAGGTGACAGAACTACATGTTTTCCCGTTTTCTGAATGATTGAAGGGAAAAAATGTGAAAACTCCGTAGATCATTCGGTGGATTTTTGTAATTATATGCGCTATATAAAACGAGTTGGTTTCTGAAAAGGATAAAAAAGACGACCAATTGAAATATTGAAAAGAGAGACAGCAAGGGCAGAATAAAAATGTTCGCTAGATTGAAATATCTCTGTAATATTTCTAAAAACATAAATGAAAACTGAGTTTTACTTGACGTCTTTTGAGATGAAAGATAAATTCACTAATTTCAATTAACTAAAGGCAACACAAGGCGAAAATCTTCGAAATTTTACCAGTACGGATTTAATGATTTCTTTTTGCTTAACCAAATGATTTTCCAAGGAATTTGTATTTTAGTAGTATCCATAAATCATAAAATAGTATGCAGTTGATTAAATGGAAAAATTATCTTGTTATTGCCATATGCGTGTGTTGTGTTCATTTCAAATCGAACTGTTAAATATGACGCCTAGAATCTCTTCTGTCATACCCATTAGAGTTACACTATATACTTTTAAAATTTCCAAACACGTCTGGGATTATAAATTGCCACTTTTCGTCCATATTTTGTCATGCAATTGGCATGAGCTGTGCTTTTGATGTGTTTAACGTCCAAATGTTTAGTTGAACCTTTGAAAGTAATTCGTTTTATTCACTCTTCTCTTAAGACAAAGCTCTCACAAATTTCCTCAGCGGTCTTCGTTTCCTGCAGTTTGCAGACTCATAGAGGTGCACGTTACCGCCGATGACACCAGTGACAAAAACGCCCCGAACTGATTTTGTCACCTTTGTTTTTGTATATACCAAAACTAAACCAGTTTTATTTCCTAAAAGAATGTTCTTAGTTGTGAAAACCTCGAATATTTAAGACCGAACTCTTATTATGATTATTGTTTGGTTATTGTTCTAAATTTTTTTTTCATTATATTTAAATGGTGTTCTAGATTCCGATATCTTTTACTCACCATCTGGACAGTGGTAGACGAAAGCCAATGAAGAAAATCAGTACCAGAGAGAGAATAGGTCCCTTGGCCTCCCTCCGGAACATTGGACGGAAAACGATTACAAGCAGAGAACACCAAACGTCTGGGCATGCGTGTTGACCACAGAATGACGTAGAAAATGTTAAAATGACGCAAAATGACTCATTAAACAGAAATAGCTAAGGTTGAAACTGAGACGATGGGCAGACAGTCATAAATAACAATTGAAAATAAGCTATTAACATGCAGGACAATCATAAAACCCATATTAGATATGATAACATTATGGATGCACTGCGGTACGTACCAACTGCAACATTACAGTGTGTCCTGTCAAAGTGGTGATAAACGAGTTTTAGGACATCCAAACGACGAGCTG
Source organism: Magicicada septendecula (assembly GCA_034769895.1). Classification (NCBI taxonomy): domain Eukaryota; kingdom Metazoa; phylum Arthropoda; class Insecta; order Hemiptera; family Cicadidae; genus Magicicada; species Magicicada septendecula. The sequence continues at coordinate 180,203,283 of CM068376.1, read as the reverse complement.
GTGGACAAGTACTATGTCACTTGCTAACAAGATTTACTGTGAATTAATGAGTGACAATACCACGCCCAGTAGTCGTGTTTGTTTATAATAGAATAAAACTTGAAGGAGCACTCGCTACAAGACGCAAAATGTAACATGGATGTGCCTATTGCCTAGGTGGCTGACAGCTTGTACAGTTAAATAAAACAATAAACATTCCCGCATCTCGTAGTTTTTAGAGTGAGTAAATCCGGAGGAATAGGCAACCCACTTTATGTACTGCCGCTGGAACAGATATATCGGTATTTTAAAGCAAGCAGCTACTTATATGCATTCAGTCAGTGAATACACTCTCAAATGAGGAACAGCATAGAAGGACGATCTGAGATTATGTAAAGGAACCAGGAAATGGCTGCAACGGATATTGTACACATTGACAATGCAGCAGACACATCCAAGTGAAACTACTTTTCCTCAACAATTTGTATTCTCGTTATTCAGGCCTTGTTTCGCCATACGCTATTGTGTAACTCTCAAGCCGAGTCATATGTGATTGACCTCCTCTACACACCTTTATTCGTTTTTTTTTAGTTCAAATGCCTATAACTTAACAAATCTGGATTCGGGATAGTTGAGGCCGTATAATAACGCATTATCTGTTATATGGAGGCGAGAAACAACGCAAACGTTTCACTTCATTGTACTATGTCATCTTCAGTCGGAGTTCTATACACCATTGCACGTTATCGCGTTAGTTTCAGTGTAGATCGTTTGTGAAGTAATGGCAAACAGACGAAACGTTTTGTCGCATAGTGTAAGTATTATTTTGTTATTATTAGGCTGTACATTCAAGCCGCCACTTCACTGTCACTCTTTTCTTTCTTCTCTAGTTTCTACGTCTCTTAGCTTCCTCAACTACCTATCCCAACTCCTGCCTGTCCTTCATCCCCTCCCTCTAACTGTTATGAACAATTAAAAAAAAAGGATCTGAGGAACAAGCATTTTCAATGTTCATGGAGTCGTCACCAATCTATACAAGACTATCAGAGATACATAGAGTAGTCCGTGGCTACTGATGGTGTTGTTGAAAGGGTAGATAGGATGGTTCGAGAGCGCCGTCGTTTCCCAACTACTGAACTTTCTCCTGATTTTCCTGAAATTTCTAGGTCTGCTCTTTATGTTATTCGTACTCAGAAGCTTGGGTATAGGAAACTCTGTGCTCGGTGAGTTCCCAAACAAAGCATGACCTCACAGACTTTCTTCCTTGCCCTCCTTCATTATGAACATGAATTCGCCCTTCTTTAAATTTTCGACATCATTCCTGAACTGAACCATCACTCATCACATTTTCTCCATACACATTACACAACCTTCGATGAATTTCTGCAGCATTATGACCTTCAGCTTGAAGAAATCTAATAACAGACCGAATCTCACACTTGGAGGCAATTTCAATTGTAGTTGCCATAATTAAACTGTCGTCACCACAGTAATAGACAAAATAACTATAAAACCAGTGATTATAGGTTAGAACAAAGCCTCAAAAACATTGATCAACAATCAGATTGTTGCTATGACAACAGAAACAGGTTTCCCAACTCACCGGAGGTTGAAAAAAAAAATAGCCCTCGTACTACCCTAATAATTATGATTCTGTCTCATTACGATTTCCTGCCAGCCTTCTCCAAGAATACGTTTCCAGTGCAGGTAGTTAATCTGCCTATCATTTTTGCTTGCTATAATAATATAATAAGTGGCACGTACTACACAGATGGCAAATTGAGAGAGTGTTTACAGTCAGTATGCGACGATTTCAGTGACGGTTTGAAACGTTGGTTACAGAGTGGAGACAGGGGACATGCTGTCCCTTGATGCTCTGCGTCCCCACCATCGAATCCGTTTACATACCACATTTTTTCATCACCTTCCTTCTTTTATTAAGTTCTATACAATATCCATTCTAAAAATATGACCAATATAATTTTCTTTCCTCTATCTAACCAATTATAGCACCAACCAGTTTCTCTTGTAATTTATTGTCATTAAGTTTTATCCTCTCTCTCACCCCTCTCTCTTTATCCGGCAAGATAAATATTTTCATTCTTCGGCGCAACCACGTTACGAAGCTTTCAAAAGGTTTCCTTTGCTTGTTATTACCCAAGTCTCTGATGCATACGTTACTACGTTCAGTATAAAACACTCAAAAAGCCTGTTTCTTAAACCATCGTTAATTCCTCTGTTAACGAGAAAATGTTTACTCAACGAATGTACTTTCCAAAGTGAAATTCTGTTTGTATATCCTGCGTACAGCGTGGCTTTTACTGCTTCTGTTGACAGGCGACAATTATTACCATGGAATGTAGTGATGCCCCTTCGGGAGGTACAACCCTCGCTCACAAGGGCGTTCTCTACCCTTAATCCTTTCTTAAGATTGACACTGCTATGAGCAGACTACAGATAATACGTAGGTGTGTGCACGGGTTGAACGGTTTTATTACGTAATGCTCGCGCCCCTTCTCGATCTTTCCAAACGTGTCTTCCAGATTATGGTCCATTATTCTACTGGAATCCACGTCTACTACACCGCACAGAAGCGGAATTAGTGAGTTTTGTGTGCGTTATTGGAGTTGTGTGATAACTGTGAATACTGAGTGCGGAAATCTGTAATTGGTAACTGTATTATTTAGTGGGGCACGGTAAGTGACATTTGACGTTTGTTACGTTAGTGGGTGGTCGACAAACGTAAACTTTAAGAAGTGTTCATTGTAGTCTTTATTTATTAAAACTGTCGTTAAATATCCAAACAGCGATTTCATATGGTATCAGTTATTCTCATTCCACTGTTCAAACACGACTATCTGTGCGATCTTTGTAACAATACACTATTAAGAAACATGATAAATTCTTTGCTTCGGTTAATATTAAAGACACGAATTCAATTAATTAATGTGAGGCATGATGGAGAATAAGAAATAACCAGGCGTTAGATGATCTATTGAAGCGTAAAGGCTCAACGAATGGATGATCAGCGTATGCCAAAGAAAATCCTGAGGGCACAGGTGTATAAAAGCAGAAATATGGTACGACCTAGGATAAGATGGTTGGCTGATGTGCTGGATGATCTCAGAAGAATGGATGTGAGGTGATGAGATGGCGACGGACAGGAGACTTTGATTTAGATTGGAAGCTAGGGCTCACGTTGGGCTGTAGTGCCAAAGAAGAAGAAGAAGAATGTGAAGCGTGAAAACAATTTCGTTTAAAATCTAGAGAGGTAAAGATAGATTAACCTATAAAAATAACAAGATTAGGATTGCCTTTTGCACAATTAGTACAGTCGCTGAAGCCGAAAAAAAATAGAAATTGCAAATTAAGTGGCTTCTACGAGATTTTCTGCATAGGTCTAGATAAAAAGGTAAGAAAGAATTTTAAAAAAAAGTTTACAAAAATTCAGTCGCGGGTTTTCGAAAAAAGGGAGGGGGAAGGTACAAAAAATTCATTTTTTTGTGATTATCTTAAACAATATTAAATTTATGAGAAAAATACAAAATAACAAAAAGAAAGAGCATAAAAGTATGCATAAAAAAGGTTATTAGCATTTTTTTGTCAGGGCGATACTTTTAGTAGAAAAATTAATTCAAATTTGGCCAAATTTTTCACAAGGTGGATTTTCACAAATAAATACATGTTTATGTAATAGACATGCAATTTTTTCAGGAATATAAGTTTAAAAACTCATTATTATTCATTTATGTATATATTATTATGTATAATTTTTACTTATTTATTACGCATTATAATAAAAATGTTATTAAAAAATGCACTTTATAAATATATTCAAAAATAGTTTTTCTTCCAATCATTGAAGATTTTGACAATAAAATAACTTTTAAAACCCAGATAAAACAGAAGAATTTATAGTTAATAATAATTGCATAACATTAAATAAAGATCACACAAACAAATATCAAACATAAATAACAAATATACTAAAAAATAGTACCCAAATCATAACTCCTAGACTCCTTTAAATATAAAATGGATAATCCTTGTGCACCAAAATTAAATTCTTTAATAAAATTACACAAAATCAATAAACCTATCAGACCTTTAATAAACGCTAGAACCGCACCAAATTATAAAATATCAAAATTACTAACACAAATCATAAAACATAAAATTGAACTTCCAGCAAAATACAATATAAAATATCGGTATGCAGAACCATACATGACTTCCATGTTCTAAGATTTATATTTAAAATACTTTTCGAAATGAACTATTTCCATAGAAACTACTTCTTTCTTCAGCCTTAACCACAGTACTGTGATCACTAACGTATACCACCTCACGATAGTGAACTCAATTTTCACTGATGATGGCAGTCGATAGCACTGCCGAAACGTCTGGTTTTGTAGAAAACACTGGATCAAGCCCAGGAAGGAATTTTAACAACAAACTACTTCTTTGTTGCCGATAACGTAGTACACATGACATATAAATAAAAATTATCCCCACGCCCTTTAACTATCATTTTCATTTATAGAAAATTACCCCCACCCCGTTCAACTAGACTCTTCATTTATAGATATTTCATCTACGTTTCTACAGTGGATTATTATGATCTTCTTATCAGGATACTTTATTTATCAAAATTAAGTACTTCACTCTTGCTAAAACATAAAATGTTGCAGGTAAACTACCCTTTCCCCGTAACCGATCTTCACCAAAATCAATAGTATTCTACAATTCAGGAACGTACACAAAAAATATTTGATTCTGATTGAATTTACGGCAGTTATCGTTCGTCATAGAAAAAATTGAAACGTCCTCCTGAATTTTTATAAAAATTTTTTTTAGGGGTCGTTACTTAATTCTTAAAACTAGACTCGTGGTCTAGACGGAAGAAAAATTGTGGTGATCCCATCATGACAGGACTTGCAATAAAACACTTGCATAACTATAACAGCGTTTTATTAGTGTTCATATTATCATGATAACATTTTTAAGTTGTCTATCAAGTAGTATTAATCACAATTGGCAATATTATTAACAGACAACAAATTATTCAACACATTTAAGTACACTGTTGCAACATAAGCCGACATTTCTATATATTAACATTCATTCAAATGGCATTTTCTAAATCACAGTTTAACCCTTTCACGGTTAAAATTTGTGGGTTGCAATATTTGTTTGAAAACTTGTTTCAGAACCTTAAAAATACTATTAATAACATGGAGTATATGACATAATTTTGCATTTTGTCTTTTGTCCAAAATAATTAGTGGGACATATATGTTCCACTGACCACGTCAAGTACACAATTTTTTTTTAAGTGTCGTATGTTATTGTGTAGGTAATTTTTACAATAAAAGTTTTTTTTATTATATTTTAATAAAGTAAAACATTTGAGTAAAAAATTACTTTTAATAACACAAAGTCTATACATTTTACTTCTTTGAAAACTCACCTTTTATGAGATATGTTTTATAAAATAAAAATAGTCCGCACAATTTCTATAAAAACACTATAATCATAAACACTCAGTTTTACCAAAAAAAGAACATAAGATAAACACAAAATGTTAAATGTAAAAAATATGTATAGAGATCCATGAGTCTTTCACTTTTCATGAAATTTTGAGAAGCATGGTGTAACGCACAGTGGAACATTGCATGATGAACATATTATTTTGGTCCGTTTGTCTTCCCTCTTTGTACTGCAACACCTGCATCTCCTCCTAGTTTCAGATGACTTTGGGATGTGTCTTCCTACATTAGTACATCGGACCTCATCTGGAACTCCTGTGACACCCCTTTTTGCTGGCATGAAAACTGGAACGGGTCCTCTCTTTATTCTTGATGAAAAACTACCAATTAGCTGTCTTGCCAATCGAAGACGAAAAGATAGTTGGTCAGTTTTTCCACATACTAGTTTTTTTAACTGAAATTAATTAATTACTGCTAAATCAATAAAGAAATAGAACAGTCTGTGCCACCACTTTACAGATCTCCTCCCAATCGCATAGCGTTCTCGCAGTTGGCCGAACCTATCTACTCCACCCATAATATTATTATAGGTTCTTACAACTTCAGGGCAAGAAATGTCAATTCGAGACCCATCCTTTTGTTTTCTCTGGATAAAAACAACGTCTTTTGGATTATGCAAAGTTGAAAGTAATGAAACGGCTTTATTATCTTGCCACGTCACAGCTGCAACACAGGATTTGACTAAAAATGTGAACTCACCACGATTTAGCTTCATTTTTGTATCAGATAAAATTGAAGGCAGACCTTTCCTATTTCCCCTTACTGTACCGCAGCTGTACAGACTATTTTTTCGTAGTGTCTTCATTAATTTATATGTGGTAAAGAAATTGTCAAATGCGACAAGCCTATTTGTTGAAAAGTATGGTTCACACAGATCGAGAACAACACGTTCACACATTTGAAAATTCGTAAAATTTCCAACAGAAACAGCAGTTTTTCCAGTGTACACTTGTAAATTTGTAATGTAACCAGTTGCAGAATCTGCTAAGCACCATATTTTGTACCCTCGCTTCACGGGTTTTAGCGGCATGTACTGTTTTAGTGTTGTGCGCCCTTTGAATGGCACCATAGATTCATCAACTGAAAGCGTATGTGACGGTACATAACATTTCTGGCATTTAGCATTCAGCATTGTAATTATCGGTCTTAATTTATAAAGTCTGTCATATTGTGGATGATTTTTGGATGGAAATTTAGAATTGTCATTACAGTGAAGATTTTCAACTATCTTTTTGTACCGCGATACAGTCATAACATTTGATACACTGTGGACATTCAATATTGGATCTGAACTCCAGTAATTACAAGCTGCTGGTAATACATGTATTCCCATTATAATGTTAACCCCAAGAAATGCTTTTAGCTCACTAACTGTTATATCTTTCCAGTTCTTACTTTTGTTTTGAAAAGCATACAAATTTGTTTCATAGCATATTTTGCTAAGTATCTCTTCATCTAGAAACTGTTCCAAGTATACTAATTCAGCATCAGTTTTAGAAAACTCGCATGTTGGTTTAAGTAGCATCTCATGAACACTACTACACAGTCCTTCAAATTCTGTTACATCATAATCCCAGTCCTCACTATCACTTTCTTCTTCTATCTGCACAGGATTTATATTGCTACCACCATTAGAGTACGATGTATCTTGTAATTGATTTTGAGGTAAAAACACATTTTCTGTATTATCATGATGATTACTAACAGACCCATTATTCAATGAATTGAGGAAATCAAAACTGTCATCTTGTTGTGGTGCACAAGAGGTTGTGCTGTCAAACTCCTCTAACGCATCGTCATCTCCTTCAATGTCCGATGTTTCTGGATCAATAGGAGTTGAGTAAATCAAATCTAAAATTTCTTCTTCAGTCAAGAACTGGAATAGATATAATAATATGTTTCAGAAGCAAATAGAGGTAATATTATTATCAATAATGTTCAGATAGAAGCTGCAAGTAGGTCTACGGGTTATATAATGTTATATAATAGCACTTGACAATGCACAAGTATAGGTTATAATACTAGAGATAAATATATGCTTATAACCTAATTATAAATTACTATAAAAACTTTAAAAATATCAAAACTTTCGGTGAATATCAAGTTTTTATTTGACTGCTACTATATGAATCTGGTAGACGCCTAGGCTGTTGGGACACGTGTCCCACTAATTTATGTGCACCAGTAAATTTATATACTTACCTAAAACTCACGAAATGGGTGTAGGTATGACCTAAATATAATAATAAAATAGCTAAAAACACGATCACTTACTTTACTCATTGTATATTGATGTAGTAGAAAAATAAACACAACATTACACAATTTGAAGAGGTTATGCCTCCAAAACGATGCACTTTGTCAACAAATATGGCCACTGCTACCAACATCGTAACTACACAACAGTACAATATTTTTTTTATGTTTACTAGTCTTCTCACAAGATAGCACCACTAGCCAAAGGTGGGATAAACGTGCACCAGTCAGCCAGGGATTGAAAACAGTAAGTGGTACACATATGTCCCACCAACCACGAAAGGGTTAACTAAAGTTGCTAAATAACAATTCTATAGGTACCTTATTAATTCAATTTATACTCACACAATAATGCATCATCACTGACAAGAAACATGTAGTATGTCGGTTTATATCTGATAAATGAAATTTTAAAATATTTTGCATTAAAAGAAAAAAAAAAATATATATATATAACCATATTCTAACACTACCATAATATTCTTATATGCACCAGTTGCTCAGAAAAATTTGTCCCATAAAGTTCTGATACTTCGAAACTTATTCTTACCTAAGTTTTATAATAGATCATGATAATGTACTGTTTCTCACAAAGAAGATTTAGAAAAGCTAGCCAGTAATAATTTACCATTACTTTATGCATAACGTTGTTACTGACATTTTACATTCACCAGAAACTGTATAATAAAAACTGACCAACTAACAGTTTAAAATTTTTCTTTGCCAATTACACACAGCAAAAAGACAATTAGTGTTTTATATAATACAGTATGGCAATGGACATATATTAACCGGAAGATTCTTTAATACAGTTAATCACACAATTCACAACATGTCTCCAGAGCATGCTATAACAGAACTTTAATCATTGAATATCTGCGTTTACTCTTTATGAAGGTGTCTTTCGTTTTATACGTTAAATCCAATGAAATGCTGTGTTTGTGGTTTAATATAAGGAATACTCCCACCTGTACTTGGAAGATTACATGTTATCCGGAATTAGAGATGATGATGACTATGGTGAGACAACTGGTGAGTTTGAGCTCCGAATAGTATGCTTCATTTTCTGGGCAGTTGTTCATGCTGGTGTAGTTGGGATTTCTCCGGGTCTGACGGCGTTGGGGAGCTTATTGCGATGCTCTGCAGATGAAAACTGATGGCCTGTCTCCATTCTCGCAACCCTTTCTCCTCCCGACTATGCGGGAACCCTGGAAAAATTTTTATTTGTAGATAGCCGTCAAGAAAATGCCTTAGCATAATTCTTTCTCGCCCCCGTAAACCCAGATCACAGACACACTGTCACAATTCTGTACCGACAACTAAGTGTTAATAGAAATAGTAATCCTCACAATTTCAAATTATCAAATTTCAGATTTCAAATTACATTTACCTTTAAATATTTGTTACATCAAATTATTACTTTACATGTGAATATAATTTCCAACGACATCTCATTTTTTTAATTTTCAAGCAAGCAAAGGCAAGTCGGCCACGTGCTCTCAGCTACCCCAGACGTAACATTTGAGTCGCACACACACATATATACATATAAACGTAATACCCACACAAGCCCTTAATAAATTAACATTAATACAATACTTTTGGCTCACCTGAAGCACTTAAAAAATATTACGAACTCATTTCGTAAAGATGGACCACAATGTACCACGCCGCCAGACCAAACGTCCCGTCAGAGGGCAAAAATTAAAATGAGAAGGGGTAGCGGTTCCTGCCGGCCGACCACGAGTATCGAAAAATTTGTACAAAACAGCTGACGTGTCGCCGCGGACTTGATTACGTTGCCCCAAGCTATCGCGATATAACGGTCAAGGCCGAGCTATATAGCCGTGCTCTTGCCTAGCCCGCGCGTAACCTTTGGTACTGACATTCGGTCGGCATTGTAGGCACGAAATATGGCCGGGAAAATTTACTATCTAAATTTGCAACGGCACAAAATTACCCTAGTTAAAACATAAAACGTTGCTGGTAAACTACCCCTTTCTCTTAACCGATCTTCACCAAAAACAATAGGTCTTGATTACTCTACAATTCAGGGCTGTATGCAAAACATTATTTGATTCTGTGTGAATTTGCGGCTCTTATCGTTTGCCATAAAAAAAATCTACACATAGACACACAGACAGACAGACACACAGACACTTTTCGAAAAATGACTTTTTTCATGTTTTGATGGTAGTACAATCAGAATCTGCCGTTATCTTATACACGATTTTTTTTCGCCATCACCATACTTCCATTTCCTTATGGAACATGGAAGTAAAATAGTATCGAACTCACGGAACATTCAATATCGAACTGCGTTAATTCAATATCTGTATGGCGCATGTACCAGCTGTACTCGCTCTCCCTAAAATTCTTCAACTTTCAGGGTCTGTTCTTTTTATGCCCATGCACGGATATAAATTCTCACTATGTAGAAGAGAAACCTCAACTATTGTAGTTTCACGTACAATAGTTACATATTAATATTTTTTTTTTTTAGTTTTTAACTATTAATATTAATACAAGCAATGGACATATTTTTACATTTATTAATAAAAGTTACATTTATTTAAATTTAACTAAATTTTAACACTTCTTTACACCGCAGTCTTATAGAAGAGACTTTTCGGTTCATACGTGTTCATAATTTTGTTAAAAAACATTTATTTTCAAAATTTCTGTAGAAATTTTAAGTTAAGAAAATGATGTATACTTGCGAACTCAAAAAAATTATAAATTTTAAAACTCACTCATTTTATGCGAATAAATCAATACTAATTTTTATTATTTTTTTCAAAGACCTATATATGTAAAGTTCATATTGTGAAGTTTTTTTTAATGTAAATACATTTGTAATAAATTGTTAATATGTTTATGCATTAGTTGAGAAAATAAAAAACAAAAAAGTTATTACTTTATTTTAAGTATTTATTAATACTTTAATTATTTTCTTTTCATTTTATGTAAAAGTACAGTACAAACATTTAGCTTTAAAATGCTTTTTGATTTTTGTCTCTACGACTATTATAACGGATTTTATTAAAATTTGTATGTTGCAATGTAAGAAAAAATTAGCCTTCCCGCTCATCGGAGCGGACTCCGACAATCAATTTTTTTCTAATATTTCAATTCCATTTTTCTCACAAAGTATTGGCCTGACAAAAAACATGATAAATAGCTTTTTTGTAGAGAATTTAATGCTCTTTAATTTTTGTAATTTGTCTTTTTTCGTAAATTTTTTTTATTTTTAACAATCACGAAAAATTAATTTTTTGTACCTTCCCCCTCCCTTTTTTCGAAAACCCGCGACTGAATTTTTGTAAACTTTTTTTAAAATTGTTTCTCACCCTTTTATCTAGCCTTATGCAAAAAATCTCATAGAAGCCATTTAATTTGAAATTTTTTCCTTCAGTGACTACTAAATATGTAAAAGAGTTTTGTTGATCGTATGATGTATGAGCACGGGGCCGCGGCCCTCTTAGACGTCATTATCTGGTGGTGCCAAAATCAGGGACGTTCTTTGAAAATGTTGCTCTTAAATAATTTAATACTAAAATTACACAACGCATGAACACGCTATGTAAAATTCCACTAGTTATGTAAAATTCTTTGTGTAGTTATATTTTACTTTATAACTGTTGAACTTGTTATTTTAGTTTTATTCTACTTACAATAAAGTTTTTTATTCGATTTTTAAAAATATAGGTGCTTTTCACAGAAAAAACATGAAAGCAGGTGCCTACAGATATTATTGTATATACAAAGAAAAAACACCATAACTCAATTTTTGTAACAGGCCCAAAATCCAGATATTGCCCCGGGCGCTCCTACGCACGGAATTGATTGAGCATGTCTGAAATTTAAGATTATTCCAAACTGGTAGTGGAACTGAGAGATTGTTTTGAAACATTTTTGGGGCAGATATGATTCAGGTACCATTGATCAGTGGTACCATATAAACCGTAAGCATCTCTTTAATTTTCAGTGTGTGTTAAATATCTGTTTTAAATCGGAATTGCCAATCTAAAATACATAATCAGTACGATACCGTATGCTTCAAGTGGTTAAGGAAAATAAATATTCGTTTAGTATATATTCTAACAAAACAATCTGCTCTGATTACAGATGCTGTCGCAAAGGAGAGACCTTCTTATACTGTGGACTGCTTTGGCAGGTAAGCAAGCCATTGACTTGTTCCGTAACTAATTGCACGTCTATTGTCCTGCCGCTGTGCCAGTTTAATAGTTATGACATTTTCAAGAAGGCTAATGTTATTTCAACCGATACAAATGTATATTCCATTTTGTATTTAATTACTACGTTGGGCAGGTGTCTTAACTACTACCAAACTATACTATCAGAACTGTGTTTGTTGATTCTGAAATCTCTTTTATGGGTGTAAAAGAGTTCTCTTCTATCAGCGTCGGTACCTGACATAAGTACATGAATGTGTACAGTAGACGTAATACAAGAGAAATGTTGATGCGTAGGGTACCCACATGACAGTGGAGAGAGAGAGAGAGAGAGAGAGAGAGAGAGAGAGAGAGAGAGAGAGAGAGAGAGAGAGAGAGAGAGAGAGAGAGAGAGAGAGAGAGACGGAAATAGGTGGCGAAACGTAGAGAACTGTTTTGTAAACTTTTCGGGGCAGATATTCAAGTACCATTGAGTACAGGATTAGGGGAAGTTTTACTCTCTGTAACTATGTTAAAGAAAAGGTGATATCCTGATTGCGTATTGTCGGCTACCTAGAGAGATCAATTGTTTTGCAGTTAAGGGATGTTCCGGATTGCGAATAAGTCAAGGTCATTAGGCGTACCTGATTATGGCTAATTCTGACATAGTTACTATTAACACACTATATTAAGTAAAGTCAATAAAAATCTACTTCTGAAGCACAATTTAATTAACTGAAAGTGCGAAAACGTCCATTTTTCCCAGTGGTGGCCATCTACAACTGCCTTCCTTCTACGCAATTGGCACTTTGATTATTTTCATGGTGAGTCTGTTGTGAAGCATCGGTCAGGGTTTGCAAGACCATACTTCACAACAGTGGGTCAAGACACTACGAATTATTTATACAAAAGACTTCCTCTACACGAAAGACTCTGCGTGTAGAGGTTTCCATGAAGAGAATATTATTTTATATGTAAGGAAGAGGTAGAGTGTAAGGAAGAGGTAGAGAATGTTCTCTCTACGTTTTCTCTGTGCGTATTGCCGGCTTTGTAACAGCTTACACGGGTTGAATTACATTTTCTGACATTATCTCTGGCACGTACCAGTGCCGAGTTGTTCGTTTTTTGCAATCCGAACACTGGATATTTCAGTGGCAGTCACGAACTTATAACTGTTCGCAATCTGGACAAATTGTAGCATATACGCAGCCAGGGCACAACAAATAAAATGACTAGCAACACATACTTGTACACAAACAAAAGGCGAGTAAACACCATTAAACAAACTTACGAACTGCACCAAGAGTTTGTAGTTTCTGATTTGTTTAGTAAGCTGAAAAAGTCTTTTTTTTTTTAAGAAAATTAGCTTGTAAAATATTTATTAAAATAATAACCACTTACCCATTTTACTTTTATCTTTATCAATCTAAAATTCAATCTGCAGTTTTTTGTTTTTACTATTAAAGCTGTGGAAATAAGTTTGGTTTAAATTTTATGCCAATTTCATCTTAATTTGAAGTAATCAGATTTGTTTATGGTATATATGATGTAAATTGTTTAGGATAAGACTCAAAAATTATACACTAAATACTTACAGTATTGTTTATTAGTAATTAAAAATTTATTTATATTAAAGGATATTCTTAAATTTTGAATAAGAGGTAGTCATACTCACTTAAACGTTTTCTTTACGTTACATCAGATTAAACGTTATAAGGTATTCCTACGCTAGAAGACTCTGTAGCGTAGAACTCGCTCATCATATTATAAACGTCTAGTTCATTCAAAAGATAAGTCCAGTTTGGCTTTAGAAGAAATCAAAGGACACGAGAAGCTTATAATAACGGAAAGCATGAAGATTGAACGAATTATGACGTTCATTGGTATTCAAAAGGCTTTTGACAGTATGGATGGAACACAAAGTTCAAGGTGCTCAGGGGTGTACAGGTAGATTACAGGGACAGAAGAATAACCCTGGAGCTCTACAAGAACCAGAAAGCTCTCACAGGTCAAGATGGATTAGAGACAAATATGGGCAAGAGTGAAAAGGTAGAGGCTTATCTCCACGTTTGTTCAACTTATAAACAGGGCATACAATGCAGCAGTTCTCGTAAATCAGCAAAAGTGGGATAAAGACAAATGGTATGTGCTACAAATCAATCCGTTTCGCGGACGACATTTCCTTACTGCAAGCAATGAAAAAGAATTACAAAAACCACTGTACCATGAGAACAATATTCTAAAAGATAAATATAGGTTGAAGATCACGACTAAGACTAAATCTAAAGTCATGAAATGCACGAAATGTGGTGAACAGAAGGCAGAAATATGGTTCGAAGGAAAAAATTTGCGGGTTCACTGCTTTCATATACCTGGGGCGCTCTATAAAATCAGATGGCAGAAGGACCGCTGACATAAAAAGTAGGATCCTTCAAGCCAAAGAGTCATTTTTTATAAAAAGAAGCATTTTAACATCCTACGTGACCAGCAGAAGAAGTTCATTCGTGCAAACATTTTTGGCCTTATGCTCATCTCCCCCCACCATGGTGCTCTCAGCATTAGCTGTGTTTGTCCCTCACTAATTACAGTACTGACTTAATTTATAAATTTGCTACTGTCATCTGTTACTGATCAGAACGATAATGTGGATAAAAACGATTTGGCTGATCTCGTTCTTGTTTAAAGAGAATACGAGGAAAAGACTGAATGGAATGTACCTACCTGCTGAAATTAATTGTATAGTCGTCAACTGAATATAGTATATCAATAATGTCAGTGAGCAAGAGACGACGGTAAGGTTTTGGAATTTCGTAGCAATGAGCTTTAGCAAAGCAGCTCTGCTTATTTGATACCAAAAACGAATGCTTAGTTAATAACTAAATTACCTTAAATTGTCCGCCTTGTAACTTCTTATAATTTTTCTATGACGCGTTTCAGAGCTTATGCTCCATCATCAGATATAGATTAAAATAAAACTATCACTCTATTTTAATTATTTTAATCTATATCTGATGATGGAGCATAAGCTCTGAAACGCGTCATAGAAAAATTATAAGAAGTCACAAGGCGGACAATTTAAGGTAATTTAGTTATTAATTCGTACAAGTGACTTGGATACCACATTCAACATGAATATTAAAAAAGAATGCTTAGTGCTTATTTGACTGATAAAAGAAAATCTCCGCTTTATGTTGACCGATTTTCAAATTTCAATGATCTCTACCATTTTGTCACGCGCGAAACATGCAACGCTCACAAAGTTGCTAGGCAACTGACAGACATGTTGACACTAAATACCAGGCAATGAAGAGAAGCAGCGTAAGTTTATCAGTGACTTTGTGCACGAGACAGAGAATATGACATACGTTTATCGGAATCGGTCCCAACTGCGGCGTCTGCTAGAGGCAGTACTGCTCGCAGCCACGAGACAGAAAGGGACGGGCCACATCATAATTTATCGATTTTTACAAATAACGTAAAAATAAAAACCGGTAGCATTCGATTGTGAATAAGTAACGTAGGATAATTTACACATTCAACATATTTTACTGTGCATCTTTAAACGTTACTATCTTTATTGTGTCAGTATAATATAGTTTGAAAAGACACACAACTTTGATCCAGATCGAAATATCGACAAACAAGTTTAGCCAAGGTATGGGAGGAAATAGACTGTGCCTTGCCATATAGGCTAATGGTAATAGAGCAGATATACATTCTATTACAAAAATAAACTAGAATCAGTTACACACTATTTCACAGGTTTCTTACCCAAGACCAACTTTACTGATCTCGTTTAAAAACATACGTTTTATTAAATTACATATCCAAGCTACTTAACGCGATGCATAAAACGGTATCTAGGCATAAACTAAAAGAATGAAATCATACTACATATGTCAAATAAAATATCAACAAAAAAGAGAGTATAGCGAGAAGGCACCTTATCACTAAGGCTCTCAACACCACTGCACATGTGTTCCATCGATAAGACTAAAGGAATTAAGGGGTGTCTGTAAAGACATTTTGGTCAAAAAATTCGATTTTTATTTTGTTTGTTCCAAAATACTGAATGAAATATTTGCTTCAATTTGATATTAATTTTAAATTAATCGCACAAATACAAAATTTTTTACGATTTTGTTTAGGTGATGATGTCAGGGATAAACTCAGTCCAATATGTCACCCATTCGAGCTTATGCATATTTCAGTTTGTTATAGTACACAGAACTATTGCTTTTTGTGCTCATTTCTCTTTGTATTTATACTACAAACCTTATGAAAATGACACAACAAGTTCAGATTCTAGTCTTTTTGACATAAATCTAGGTTAGTTTTTGCCTTACGGACAAATTGGTAAAGGGCTTGGTGCTACGCCAGTTTTTTGCGGCCTAATAAATTTGCCGAAGCCTCCTACTCGTATCGATAAGTATTTCAGAATTTTATGTCCTGTAGTAAAATCTGTTTGCATGAATACTATGAAAGATGCTGTATATGAAGCAGTCAAACAAAACAATGAATGTAAAGACTTAGATATTGCAGCGGATGGATCGTGGAAAAACGTGGGCACACGTCAATAAATGATGTTGTAACTCTAACCAGTATTGATAAATTTGTTAGGTAATGCACACAAATTCATTATATTGATGATTAAACTTCAATTGCTGTTTTCCGAAAATCTTTATTTTTCACACAAACGTTTCTGGAACTACTAGAGATACAGAGCTCACATTTTCTGTACATGTGTAGGGCAAAAGGGTACAGCTTTTAACACAGGGATTTTTTGATACAATGCGCCTGTCACGAGAAACAAATCATAATATGCAATTTTTTTGAAATGTTAAACATTGCATTCGATTAAAATTTCAAAACGGCTCAACATAAGCATATCCTAAAACCCCTCTGTTAAAGTTTCTATTGAGGGCCAATCAATCATTGGAAAAGTTTCGAACAGCTCAGTTAATTTGTGTTTGAGAAAACGGATCATTAAATCTAGTAAATTAACATGGGCGAAATAGGGCTTACAAACACGCATATGTATAATTTTTTTTAATACGACTGTTCTACTTTAACTTAAATAGAACAGTTCACAACTGGAACTACATGATGTTTCTATCGGCTTTGGATAGTATATCCAAATAGTACAAATTCAATAGGTGCGCGCGCGTGTACCATTTAATAGGTACACGCGCGCGCGCGTACCTATTAAATGTTAATACTTGTTGTCAGTAGTACTTAACAGAAAGTGTATATGTAGCATGCAGTGTTAATAGCTTTGAATATTACCTTGAAAGTAAACAAGTTATTGAAAGGAGAGCAGTGTTTACTTTTAGCCACACGTTACAATAAACTCCGTTACAATTAACAATTGTTGTTTATTTGTTTACTTCAGTATGATCACACGAACTAGAAAGCCCGTGGAGAGTCTCTTGTGCTGTCATCTACATTCCTCAGCGATTACTCTGCAGAGCACTGTAACCGAGTCATCCCAGCCTAGCGATCTTCCTGTCCTACGCCGAACAGTTATCTTAGTTTCATTTTATTTAATACTATAATGCCCTCCTTCGTCCTGCGAGTGAGAGGGGCTTTGCACCGCTTCTCCTCGTTTTGCGTCCGTTGTTCGGGACTTGCGGGATTGTGTGTAAGGCGAACGTTGACGACTGGAGGTATCAATTCTAGTTAGGTTGGATGTCCTTGTAATCACGTATGCTGTTATTACCAGCGCATTCCTTTCCATACTTTTGTTTGCTTTCCACATCACTCTCTTAACAAATGTCCCAGTTCTGTCACAGTAGAGGTGTCTGTTTTTTTTCTCCTCAAATTATTGCTCTTCTTTCCAAAATCAACCGATCTTCACGCGCTAGCGCATAAACAACTCTCTCTCTCTCTCTCTCTCTCTCTCTCTCTCTCTCTCTCTCTCTCTCTCTCTCTCTCTCTCTCTCTCATTTTTGGAACCATTTTGCTTCCATCGTTGGGAAGCATAATCATCGTTGCGATCCGACTAATCATCTAATAGTTTCATGCATAATGCACTACAAAGAACACACTGTATACACGTGCGCACTTCTCTCTCTCTCTATCTCTCACTCTCTCTCTCTATCTCTCACTCTCTCTCTCTCTCTCTCTCTCTCTCTCTCTCTCTCTCTCACACACACACACACACACACACACACACACACACACACACACACACACACACACACACACACACACACACACACACACACACACACACACACACACACACACACACACACACACACACACACACACACACACACACACACACACACACACACACACACACACACACACACACACACACACACACACACACACACACACACACACACACACACACACACACACACACACACACATGAACACCCGTTTTAAGAAAACGATGTCCTCCAATCAACTTCATTGAGTGCGTAAGTCCTTTTTTGTTTTAATGCTAGAAGTTGATCATAACGGTGATTAATCGTAGTCGAAAACTGTTTGGATTTTTTACACAAACGGGGAAATGAAACAAGGTGACAAATTGAAAATTAAAATTGGTATCGTAGTCTGTAAAACTGGAATGTGAGTTGATTTTAGCGTTATTGTTACCACTGCTTGCAAATCGAATTATAAACAACGTAATTTAAGTTACAAACAACGCAGCCCGTCCAGAATGGTAAGATAAACAAGTCAAAATGTATTGCAAAGCTTTACTGCAATAAGTGAATATTTTCAGTACCGGTAAATTTGTCGTGACCAGTTGTCTGTTGCCACAACGAATACAAAAAGGTGGCCTTCACGTTCCATAAACCTTTCAAAAAATCGCCGATTGTCATTTTGAGTATTTAATTAGTAAAGCTGTGTTAGTGGTTATAATCACAAACAGAAATTACACTGTTGCACACCACTATAGAAAAAAATCCCGATTAGCGCTTTCAAGCGCATCATCAAATCGGAAATATACAATTATAAAACCAGATGATTCTTTTATACCTCTACTTTCCCAACAGGGTGTACACATTTATATAAAAAAAATTATACAGTGTTTTAAAAAATACGGAGTAGATATAGCCTTTAAAAAAATGTGAAACAGCATTTGATTAAAACTGCATAAAGAATAAAAATGTAGAAGAAATTCCAAGCTTAAAAATGCAAAGAATGTAACAAAGTGTACCTAGGGGAGACAGGACGGAAATTGGAATTCAGATTGTCTGACCGTAAGCGTGGAGAAGGTAATGAAATAACGACTTATTTATATGCAAGACATTTCGTAGAAAAGAATTACGAATTTGTTAGTCCACTTAAAAACTATAAGGTTTTAAAAGTATTTAATAATACGGTTGAAAGAAGACTTATAGAAGAGTTAGAAATATTGAAAGAAAGGGAAAAAGGGTTATGTAATTTAATGAATATTAAACCTTTTTTTGAAAATGAGTAAATATTATATAAAATAATTTGAAAGTAAAAGGTATTGGATGGATATAGAACATTAGAGATACATATACATTATAGAACTAAATAGCATACTCGGAATGTTTTTGAAATAAAGGTAAATAATCGACACGAGTGAGTGACCGCGCCCATATGCGGCAATAGGACTAGATGAATAATCGACACGAGTGAGCGACCGCGCCCATATGCGGCAATAGGACTAGATGAATAATCGACACGAGTGAGCGACCGCGCCCATATGCGGCAATAGGACTAGATGTGTTTACCTACGTTGTTGTTTAAGTTAGTATTATTGAATGGGTTTGACAATATAACCAGTGGCGGCGATAAGGCCCCCGCAGACCCCGCGGCGCGGGGGGCCCCGACCCTCATGGGGGGCCCCAGTTGGGCCAGTCATGGGACATAACTTGTAACATGAAAAATAAGCGTAAACGAGTTGTAAAACGCTTCTTTGTTGAATTATCAGTTGACCATAGAATTGACGACCCAGTGAAATCATTTGAAGTAAAAGTTTTCAATGCAACACTAGATATTGTAATAGCTCAGCTACAAATGAGATTCGAAGAATTGCGTTGCATTGATGATAGGTTTTCATTCCTGACGCCTCAGAATTTAGTAAACTTCTCACAAGAGACAATAGTGGAGAAACATAAGGCTCTGGTAAATGTGTATCCTGGTGACCTTTCCACATCACTGCCTGACCAAGTAATATCCTTCAAAGCTCTGATGGCCAAAGAAATTGTACACAAGAAAAGAATTCGAGAAATGATGAATTTACTGGTTGAAGAAAACAGCTACCTTATGAGTTGCCTCCCAGACTTAACTACAGCTTTGCAGCTTTATTTAACCATACCTGTCACAACAGCTACAGCGGAAAGAAGCTTTTCAAAACTTAAATTAATTAAATTAAGTCATACTTAAGAAGTACCATGGCCCAAACTCGGTTGAGTGACTTGGCACTGTTAAGCATTGAGCATGAAGAGACACAGAAAACTAATATCAACGAAGTGGTTGAAAAGTTCTTAGCTATTAAAAAAAGAAGACTAGGCTTAGGAAAACAGTGAACTTTGGTTGATCCTCATCTGTAAATATTGTACATTACTTGAGTTCGAGTGTTATTGAATTGGATTAGACTTAAGGAGAACTTGTATAGAGTATATTCAAGAATTTTACAAATTCAGTTACAAACTAATTTAAATGTTTGAAAAAAGCTAGAATGTTACTTTGATATTCGTTTTTAAATAATAAATTTTTAACGCTCTGTGTGCGGTACTGTTTCATAGTCTGAATTTAGATCTTTGACGTAAAAATAAATCATTCTTTTTGTTTTGGTTTTTTTATAGTTTGTATAGAACTTATCTATTTAGCAACAATGAATTTTAAGAGTTTGTACTCGTGTAAAACATCCTTTGCAAATTGCAAACGCTTTGTGATAGACGAGAAAGTATTCACAAACCATTGTTGTGAAACACACGTAAATAGAAACTCATTTGAGTGTTTTCCCCTATTACGTATACAAAATTTAACCATTTTTATAGGGCCCCCTAATTAGTTTCGCGGGGGCCCCCGTTTCGTTAGCGCCGCCACTGAATATAACGAATACCAAACTTGTGCCGAAAAGGAAGGAAAAGGACATAATTAAAAAGTAAATGATTGAGAGAGGTTTTGATGCATTAGGTATACAAAAAGATGCGCGCGCGCACACATACAGAATGTACAAATGTGCGTTAGCAACGAAAAGGCAAGGGCGTTTACCTCAGACTTGTTTACGAAAATATGTTCTCCCTGTTGGGCAAGTAGAGGTGTAAAGGAATTGTCTCGTTTTTTAATTGTATATTTCCGATCTGGTGATGAGCTGTGAAGCTTGAAAACACTAATCGGGAATTTTCCTCTATAGTGGTTGCAACTGTGTAACTTCTGTGAGTGTAATTTCAGTTTATTTTTAGATTGTTTCGCACGCGTCCAAGAAGGGGCTATAATACTTGCTCGGAGTGACACTTGCTCAGAATGTACGTGTGTTATCAACGAGATGATAAAACACGCGCACGCGAACACACACACACACACACACACACACACACACACACACACACACACACACACACACACACACACACACACACACACACACACACACACACACACACACACACACAGGTATATACCAAATAATTTACTGCTTCATTCTACCAGTCCGATATAATTAATGTATATGGAAAGTTCGAACAAGGGGGGATTCACAATGTGTACGTGTTGTCACAAGACAAATTACGCCAATCATAGATTCATGTTTGTGGCCCTTAAAAGGGCCGTTGGGCGAGGATGCTAATTGTTACGGCGGCGGCGAGCGCGAGCCCTCCGAGCCGCGGGGTGATGTTCGGAGGCTGCTTTCGCCATTGGTTTTGCGCCGCAGTCCTCTTCACTTGGCGGCAGGATATAGCGCCCGCTGCCGTCTCAGTCGATGGTCTTCGCTTTTTTTTCTCGTACATTTTCTGCTGTCCCCTTCTTCCTTCTCCGATCTTGCTTACTTCGCGTTGTAGGACGGAATGAATTTTTCTGATTGACTGACTCTGGGCTGCGTTGTGCGTGCAGTGATGAACCACTCTGGAATCTTGAGTTCCAAGTTACCTCATCGCCCTGCCCAAGTAGGGCGACGTTTGCTCAGGAGCAGGGGGCTCACATCGGTAGGTAGTTTGTGCTAGCCTACGCTAGTGCCGTACACACCGAAGTCGTTTCCACGTATCACCTTGATGTATACAGTACAGGCCTAGCCCGGTTATAAGGGGATTGTCTGGGTTCCTTGCCGCACGTGCATAAAACTTGCGTGCAAGACGCCGCATAGCGTCATCCAAGGAGCGGACACCGAGTCCACTTCTCAAAAGACGAGAAGGGAACCGACGGGGGACTTTGGCCGCTAGCCTAAGCCCCTGTCGAGAACGCTTTGCAACTTTATTTTATGAACAATGGCAAGGTAACCCCAGACGGGGACAGTGTAGGTGATGATCGGCAACAGATACGCGTTGACGATCAACTTACCTAGCTTACGGCCCATAGCTTTGTTGACAAGTGTCGGAAACAGAGACCCCAGGCGAGCTAACGCTCTAGTTTTGACTGTCTGGGAATGGGTATGCCAGGTGAGCCGACCATCTTGGTGGATACCGAGGTATTTGACTTCTCTCGACCAGGACAACTACGTTCTGCCGATTCTCACTCGTACTCGCGGTTCCTTCCGGCGCTTAGAGAATAGCACTCTTGGTCTCGTTGACGGCATCTTTCCAGTTATCCGTCCAGGTCGTAAAAACATCGAGTGTGCGCTGAAGTCGTCCGATTGCCCTGTAAGCGTTCCGCTCGGCGGTATAAACCTGTGCGAACTGGATTCTAGGCTCTCCTCCGGGCGACCCAGGATTTGGCTGAACGGTACAGGAATGGCGGGTAGCGAGGACAGCCGCTCTACCACGTCAGACCGGTAAGGGTGACTCTCGACGCGTCCCCCGTTTGGGCCTTGGCAAGTTTCCAACAGCGTCTCCGGTAGGTCTGCATTTCACGACGTAAAATAGCGGTTGCCCAGTTGTACGCTGCCTTGTCGGCCGGATCACGAGTTCGCTGTCAGCGTCTCCGGAGGCAATTTCTCTCGCGAACGGGAGCACTCGTTTCCTCAGTGATCCGCTGGTAGTGGGGCGTTAAGCCAGGCTTAATCCTAGAAGACGCGTCAACCGCAGAGATGATGACCTCGTCGAACGTGGCAACTGCCTCGCCGACTTGATGGACGGTTTCGAGTGGTCCCGCCTCTGGCAATCGACGACTGAGCGCCGGGCTATAGCGATCCAGCTCTACCACCTTCCTGACATCTCTGCGTGTGGCGTGTTGTGTAGCGACGTGGACCAAGATGAGGTGATCAGACGAGAGTTCCTTAAATCAGACCTGCACCTTAAAAGGACAAGGAGGTATGTTCACTATTACTCTGGCGTCTCACGGCTGGTTCAAGGTAACTAAGAACAAACACTGTACAAACTGCTGAGCACCTCACTTGCTGTTCAACTGCCAGGGCTTCGGGCACTCTTCCCTGTTCTGCCATGCGCCCCCACGGTGCGTGCGGTGCGGCGACCCTCACCGTGGCTGTGATAAGCCTCGTGTGCCGGGTTTCGTCCCGTACTGCTGCAACTGCAAGGGCGCCCATCCGGCTAGTTACCGGGGTTGTATCAAGTACATCGAAGCGGAAAGACAGCAGCGATCTGCGCGCCCTGGCGCGCAGCGTCGTGTAGCTGGCCCGGCCCCTAATCGGCGAGAGGTCTTCCCCCCTCTCTCCGGTACATCTATCAAGGCCCCGGCAGCGGCTCCTGTCGCTCCCGCGGTCTCAGTCCCGCCTGCAGGCGCTGCTCTGGCAGCGCCTGTGACGGCTCCACTCCCGGCGCCTGCCGGAGCGCCCGGCCCTTCCTACGCAGCGGTTGCTGCGAAGACATTATCGTCAACCACTTCCGCCCGCAAGGGTACCAAGAAGCGCTCTCGTCGCCGGACTCCCGGCCGACGACATCAGCAGGCTCGACCTGCCCAACCTCAGCGGGACTCTCCCGCCCCTGTCATCTCCCAACCTCCGCGTGAGCAGACCAAAGTTCAGTCCGCCAACCCAGCGCCATCTGTAGTCCTGGCCGAAGTTCCTCAGGAACGTCCGCGCGGGTCCCGGGAATTTTCTCGGGCTCCAGCGGACCCCCTGACGGCTTGGGCCACTCAACTTATTGAAAGCATCAGGTCTGCTCCTGACACCACGACAGTACTGATGTTAGTTTTCCAATCCCTCTCTGCTCTCTTCCCTCTCCTCCCCCTCAATGGCTAGATCCCTGCGGATCGTCGCTTGGAACGCTGATGGCGTTTCCTCTCGCCGATCTGAGCTGGCGGCTTTCGTCGTGGAGTACGACGTTGATGTCGTGCTTCTCTCCGAAACCCATCTAGCCCCCTACCATCGATTCTCACTTCCTTCTTACACTTGTTATCGTCAGGATCGTCCCCGACAGCCGCGCCAACCCCCGAAAGGGGGTACGGCGATTCTGGTCCACAGGCGGATATCCCATAGGCCACTACCCCCTCTCACTACTCGACTCATCGAAGGTTGCGCGGTGGCAGTGGACGCAGGCGGCTCGGAGTTGCGCATTGTTTCCGCGTATCTCCGGCCTGGCCTGAGCCCGCCGCCCCCGCCTGAGGAGTGGAACGCTCTCCTCGACCACCCAATCTCGACGATTGCAGCCGGCGACTTCAACGCCAAACATCCTTCTTGGAACAGTAGGGCTACCAACGCCTACGGCAGATCACTCCGCCGGTTAGTCCTAGACGACCCGGATACGCACGTCATCGGCCCTGATGATCCTACCCACTTCCACTATGCCGGTCACCGACCGGACGTTCTTGATGTAGTTGTAGTCAGGAACGTGGCCCATAACATCCAGGTCTCGTCAGTGTCAGACCTCTCGTCTGATCACAATCCCCTACTAATAACTGTTCGAGATGTGTCGGCTTCACCCCGACTTCCCGCTGGTCCTGCTAGGAGGGTCAACTGGCGCTCCTATCACGACGAGCTGTCTCGAAGGTTACCATCTGTCCCAGCGGACCCGATCGCCACTCGTGACGATCTGGATCTCCGTGCCACTCATCTTCAGGAGTTGGTCCAAGGTGTCATGGATCGACACACATACAATGTAGAGGTGAATCGTAAATCGGCCCTTCAACCGGAAGTTATCCACGCCATCTGGCTTCGGCGCAAGCTCCGCCGCAGATGGCAACGAACCCGAGATCCCGCCGTCAAACGACGGTTTCAGGCCCAGTCTCTTTACGTCCAGCAACTTTTGCGGGACGTAAACTCTGATCAGTGGGACTCATACCTTGAGTCCCTTGAAGTCGACCCAGCCTCCGTCTGGAGAGCAACGAGTCGCCTTACTCGCGAGAAGCGTACTCGCAACCCGCTGAATACCCCGAACGGCATTGTTTCTTCGTCGGAAGGCAAGGCAGAGGTCTTCGCCGACTGCATGGAGACTCAATTCACCGTTCATGGAGGCGTCTCGGACCCTGCCTTCTCGGTTGTGGTTCGAGACTTCCTATCTGGTTATTTTTCCCGCCCTCCACCTGACCCTCCTGCTCTCTTCGACAGGGACGAACTAGTTTCGTCTATCTGTCGACTAAACCGACGTCGCGCCCCTGGTCCTGATCGGATCGGGGCCGCAGCTTTGCAACATCTCCCGGCCTCGGGCGTTGAATTGGTCCTGGATCTGTTCAACTCCAGTCTCCGGCTGCAATACTTCCCCCGCCTGTGGAAAAATGCCAACATCTGTATGATTCCCAAGCCCGGCAAGCCTCGAATGCTTGCAGGCAGCTATCGTCCCATATCATTGTTGCCAGTACTCTCAAAGGTGTTTGAGCGTCTCCTACTCGCCCGCATCTGGCCGCTGCTGGATAACTTTATTCGGAGCGAACAGTTCGGGTTCCGTAGAGAGCACTCGACAACTTTACAACTCGTCCGAGTTGTCACAGCATTATCCGACGCCGCCAACAAGAAAGAGTCTACGGGCGCTGTCTTGTTGGACGTGAGTAAGGCCTTCGACAAAGTCTGGCACGAAGGTCTTCTCTACAAACTCGCTCACTCCCCCATCCCACCGTCCATTGTGCATTTCTTGCGGTCATACCTCTGTGATCGTACCTTCAGGGTTAGCGTCGAAGGGTCCTGTTCGTCAGTCCGACCCGTCGCCGCTGGCGTTCCGCAGGGATCTGTCCTCGGCCCCGTTCTGTACCTAGTGTACACGAACGACTTGCCTGTTATTCCTGGAGTCACGTTATCTCTATTCGCTGACGACGCAATGTATTACTGCAGCTCCCTGTCCCCGCGAATTGCGTGTTCAAAGCTGCAGCGTCAGTTGAATCTGCTTCCGGCCTGGCTACGGAAGTGGCGGGTGCTGATCAACGCGGAGAAATCCGAAGCGATCTGTTTCACCAGCAAGTCCACTTCCCGATGCCAGGCCCTCTCCCTCGAAGGGAGGCCTATCGCCTGGCAAAAGTCGGTGAAGTATTTGGGCGTTCGGCTAGACCAGCGCCTTAGCTTCAACGGCCACGTGACTGCTACCCTCAACAAAGCTCGAGGCGTCCGAGCCAAAATATTTCCCATGCTCTCGTGCCGCAACCGCCTGGCTTTGCGCACTAAAATTACGATCTATCTTTTGTTTCTCCGGTCAGTATTGACCTATGCTGCTCCCGCATGGTGGTCGCTTGTGTCGACCACTAACAAGTGTAGGCTGGAAGCTTTCCAGGCCCGTACCCTTAGATCCTTGTCGGGGCCTCCATGGTTTGTGAGAAATGATGTCATTCGTGGAGGCCTTCGAGTTCCTAGATGAGGCCTCATAGATCACTTGTTAAACAAAAAATTTTATTCACAAGCTTTAAAACTAGTTTACCCTCCCTCAACACAGATTAAAAGATATCACACTCTCACCTACATAGGTTCTGCTTCTGATAATATTGGTAAATATTTCACACAAAGGAATGTAAATATAGCTTTTAAGACGCAGTCTTCTTTGGGAAAATATATTAAAAATAATAAGAGTAAAACAGATAAACTGCAAAAGTCTGGTGTTTACAAATTATCCTGTGGGTCTTGTAATAAAGTGTATATCGGACAGACAGGTAGATCTTTCGAAAAAAGAATGTATGGTCACAATTATAGTTTTAGATATAATGATGGCAAATCAAATTATGCAAATCACTTGTTAGAAAAAGACCATAGTTATAATGACAATTTTGAAATTTTACATTTATCTGATAAAGGTCCAAAGCTTGATTTATTAGAAACCCTTGAAATTAATAAACACAAATATTTAAATGTATTATTAAATGATCAGTTAGATCTAAATAGCTCGCCTCTGCTTAATTTGTATAAATAGACTTGGTATATGTTATGTTATATGTTTGTGTAATGTGTATAAATCTTATTGACACGAGATTACTATCGCTCTCTATACAACAGCACTTGTATTATATTTTATATTCTGTATCGTTTGTACGAAAATTAGTCAGCTTATACCATCTGATGAAGGCACTGTGTTGCCGAAACAGCTGTCATGGTTTTATAATTTTTAATAAATTGACGAGTGGAAATCACAAAAACTATTTTATGGTTTTATTTTTTACTATAATTTGAATATTGTTAAGAGAAGGAAATTCAATATGCATGAATCGTTACACCAAAAGTAGTCTGTTGTGCGGAGCGAAGACACTAAGAATCGCAGAAAGTAATAAAAGGAAAATCGAAGCAGTACAACAGGATGTGATTAGGAGAATTTGAAAAGTTCCGATGAGACAGATTACGTTATGCAACTGTGCGACAGGAGATGAGCGTGGTTGATATTGAAGGCTGTATGGCCATGTACAAAGGATGGAGAGACATAAGAACAGGGAAGATGATCACGTAGTGGATCCTTTCAAACCGCCGATAGTTAAAATGTATTGAAAAGAAGGGTAACAAAGTCAGCTAGCTCAGAAGGGCAATGGGATGACAGTGGGAGGCGGCCTTGTTTTTGGACGCTTAAAATGTTTTTGCTTGCTCTCCTGCAGTCTGTACTGCTCAGGCAAGATCGCATTGCTCAACAATTGAATATAGAAAATTAATAGTTTTGAAAATATTGTCGATATGAATACACTTGACAAATTGTGATCAGTTTGTGGCACCACTGCGAAGAAAACCCTTTAGAAAACCTTGTTGGATTTCTGTAAAGTAGTGGCTATATCAATGGATCAACAACAAACAGATACTTAGCAGATTTCAGGCGTCGGAAATGAAGTCTTTCTGGTATGCAAAAGGGTTTATAATTACAAATGCCTTTGAAATTCCGATGTCGCGATGATCGTATTACCTATAACAAAAACATGCACAGAGAATTAAGACTTACCAGAGGGATTTTTTCGTACACGCTAAAACAAAGTGAGATGTCGGAAAACCAGGCAAGAATAGCTAGGTCTTGCCAACTATGTGAAGTCACTTAAAACTTAACAATTAACGACTCTGCGTGACCGACTTTATGTAAAAAAATAGATATCTTAAAAAGGCTATCAAAGCTATGGTTTTCAAGATCGTGATAAGATCCATGTTAACATTGGCGCAAAGGTTAGATCAGAAACGTCTAAAACAAAAAGAGAGGTATAATGACACAAGTGAATTGTAAGAAGAATTATAGGGAAACCAAGGTGGGACAGAATATGGAATGATAACATAAGAGAGATTTGTGGAATAACGGATATAATAAAATGGAAAGCAAACGGATGTGGACTGGAAGTGAAGTTTGCAAGAGGTGAACGGCGACTAGCGAGGGGAGAGCTGGAAGGTCGTGTGAAAGCTTGTAGAAGCTGATGCTACCAAAACAGGATAAATATTCTATAAAAAAAGGGAGGGGAAAAGGAAACGTATAACTTGCTTGGCGATGAAGAAGAAAAAGGAAGTATATTTATCCATTTTCAGAGTTATTGTTGAGGTCTATTGAAATCATTCTTATGACTGAAAAGATTTTTACATGTTTCTATGGTATTTATGTATTTAGTTAAATATTAAAAGTGCGACTTGCTATACATTTACGAACCCCTTCTCGTTGGCATCATTGCACCAGGAGAGAACAACGAAAAATGAATAGAAATATAGCATCAGATAAGGAATTTGTGAAAATTATTTCAAAGAGAGTACGTAAAAGAACCTAACAATCCTAGAAAAGTGAACGAAGTAAAGAAAGTGCGACTCGGAAGAAACAGGTGCAAGGATAACGAGAGAGAAAACAACGTACATTTGCCACTGCTGTGCTATTTTTAAAGACACGTTTTGGCTGAGAAGTCTTCATTACACGGAGTGGGTTTGGATAATTAACTTACATGACAATTGTTGTCACAGCCGGCTTCGTATTTCTGTTTACCGGGATATCAGGGCGTGGTCCGATGTTATTACGCGTGAACGTTTCAGCCATTCCATCGGTGGCTATCTTCATTGCTTAAAGAACTGAAACACTGACACAGGTCTACAGTCAATAAACCTCAGTACTGTGGCTAAGGCTGAAATGAAGACTTCTCAGGCAAAAAGTGTCTTTGAAAACACCCTTAACCCCAGTACTGTGGTTTCTGACTGTAGACGTGTCAATGTTTCAGTCCTTTAAACACTGAAGATGGCCACCGATGGAGTGGCTGAAACGTTTGTGAGTAATAACATTGGACCACGGCCTGATAGCCCGGTAAACAGAAATATTAATAACATGGCAATGTTTCATCCTCAGTGGAACTGTCCATTGTCCCCTGCCTCACTGTGCACTGACCTTCAACTCTCTGCCCCCCCCCGAACGTCCTTTAAACTTTTCCCCAGTATCGTTCTCCAGACTCAATTACGTCTCAGTAGGTACCTTATCGTCCTTCTTCTTTTTGTCTTACCAAACCTTATCAACACCTACTCATTAGTCACTGTATCCCTCCACTCCAATTTTTAGCATCCTTCTCCACGTCCATGTTTCAAAACTTTAATATGTTATTTCTTTTTTCGTCAGTGTCCACGTTTCCACACCTTATAATACTATGATACAGACATAATACTTTACATAACTCTTTCTCTGATAGTAAATGGTAGCCTGTTTTTGCAATCGATAAATTTGTCGATTGCCGCTTACAAATTTGCGATTTTGTTTCTGATTTTTGTTGTTGTTCAGATTCCATTAAACTTCAGTAACCTGCATAAATATTTTAAAGCGCTAACCTACTCCAATTCCTTCCCTCAAACGATGATAATTTTTTGTCCGCCTTGACTTGACGTTCTTATTACTTTGGATTTGTCGGTTTGCCGAAGTCACACTCATTCTACCACTCCACATTTTCTGCAACTATAGGCCTACCTCATTCGTTGTTAGTAGTGACCGGTCATCTGCATAATTAATTGTTTTTATCTTTTCTTTTGATATCTACGTAAATTTAAATTTTGCCTGATGGTGGTTGCACGGCCGAAAGTGGTTACTTTGAAAACAGTACCGCAATGTGCTTCGTGTAGAACAAAACGTCAACACGTTACTGATGCTCTTTAAAGATCGAGGGAAACGACAGAGAAACAGAAATCAAACCTGGATAACTAGAAGCTGAAGGGAAATATTTTCTACGAGTTACCGAAAGTTCTTGCCACACAGTGAAGCAGCAATGTCCCGTAAACTCACTTTACAACGAGCTGAGGCTGCACGGTACAATGTAGCTAGTTCACCGAACTACTACTCTATTTCGTAAGTGCGCTTTGTTGTTTCAGAAATTATACTCAGGTAGTAAAATACAGTGATCGCACTATCACTCACATTACTGGTTGCAGGGCTACCTTAACCAAAATGACACATATACCTGTTTATGTACCCGACGTTGTAATTATTGGTAGATCTCTGCTTTCTCTAAAAGAAACTTTCCTAAAACTGAATGAAGCAGAGGCGAATCCTCAGAGCAAGCAACGAAAGCAGGCAATGCAAATCAGGCAAAAGTAAATAAACGATTACCCAACATTATTATTGTTACCAAAAACTGTTGCACATGCCTTCTTATCTCCCAACTTTTGAAAATCGGGGGCACATTTGTCACCTATCTTCCGGTCAAAATGATACAGATGACTTGATTCGATAAAAACCATTAATATGACTTCGATTCCAGTTCTGTGTGCTGTTTTAACAGCTGACTGACCGCTCCGTCCCCAAGGCAATCACTTCAAGAAATGCTTCGGTGCACTAACTATGAGTTGGCCATTAATTTCAAAAATCTTAACATTTATTTAAGATTTTGTAACTACGCTTTCATTATCTACCCTTATTTTTTACATTAGGTTACAGTCAGAAATAGTTAAAACTTATAATAATCTAAACTTTGAGTACAGTGGTTTGCTGGTACCTACGTAGAATGATAAGCCGCATAGCACCTGGAGCACAGCACTAGCAGTATCCCGGCTCAGTAAAAATGCGGCCACTTTTTTCTCTTGATTGTTTTGGTTGTTGCTGTTTTAGGTTAGCTTTTGGACTGAAAGTTTCAAGCCAAGGCAACTGCCGGTGTGCGGCACTTTTTTAATGCTCATACTAATTACACTTGAATATTTTTCTCACAGCGACACAAACAGGCGAGTGCCTGAATATTTTTAAAATGATTTTCTAGCATTGGAATTTTATGTACATGTGCTTATACCGTGCTTAGAGTCGATGCTTGATCTAACCATCGGATCACGAGTCGCCACTGGGATGAAGATTCACGCAAAATGGAATTAGAGTAAACTAAAGTAAGACCAAAATAATGGTGCCAAAAAGGAAGAGGCACGCGAAACACACCAGCAGCATTACTTACTTGGTGAGTACTGCTTTGAAGCGGTCTTTAGTTTCTAGTTCTTTTGTCTGTGAAGACCTTAACGAAAATGAGAAGAACTGGGAACAGAGCATACTTTGCTTTATTGCTTTGAAAAAATCTTAAAAAGTAGGTTAGTATGCTAGTCAAGGAAGATCAGACCTTAAGCAGACCACTCGTGGCGTATGGCAGTGAAACGTGGAGCCGTAAGTCGGCAGTGGAACTGTTGGACAGATTTCAAACAAAATTGTTCAGGAAGATTATAGGCCCAACATGTTAAAATGGGAGATGGCGGCTGAGAAAAAATAGATAATTGTATGCAACATATGATGATCTTAGCATTCCCTCCTTTACTAAGGTACAAAGATTGAAGAAGCTAGATAATATCGTGAGGATGGGAGAACAAGACACTAAAAACTCTGTACAAGGGTTCCCCTGGTGCAGTTCAACCTAGGTACTATTTACGGGCTAGGTGGAGAGACAGTGCCTTGAGGTATCTCAAGCAGCTTAAGATAAAGTTTCCCTTGCTTATGACCGATATAGTTGGACGACAGAGGTTGAGCAGACAAAGGATAGCTATGTGTTTGTCGCAGTAATGAAGACGATGACGTAAATATAGTACTGTATGTAGACTACTCTTGTTCTAGGCTATATACAATACTGTACGGTACGCAGTAAATTATTATTATAATTTATTATTTGTTGTCTTATAGTTTATTATTAAATCTCAATAGAACCGTATATATGAATAGATGCTACCTACTTGAATAGATGCAGTAATACTTGAGACAATATCTACGAGTAGTTGAGGTAATAATATGGGGGTATAATTTACTTATTTACATACTTTCATTTAGATCTGTTTATTGATTACATACTAAGAAAAGTTGACGACATTTTTACTTAAAGAGTTCGTAAAATGCACTATGTGTTCGTTAATTTTTACTATTTTGGAAGTCAGTCTTCTTATTACCATTACGCCAGTGGCCTGATGCGCTTTCTGGCCTGAGAAACTACGCCACCGCCACGGAGAAACCGATCTGCATTTAGTGTCAATCTGCACGATTTTGGAGGGTGGGAGAGGTATTGCTTGTGTCCACTTGTAGCTTTCACGTTGTTACTGACTAAGGCCCGCCTACTGTTGTGTTGCGTCGCTAGTAAATAGGCCTAGAAACCTGACAGCCATTCGTGACTGGCGAAATGCGCGGAACCAACGAGAGAATGATCCCGACTTACAAGTGTAGCGTACAGGGTGAGAGAACGTAATAACTGTTTGCTCTCTCTCTCTCTCTCTCTCTCTCAAATGCTGTCGCTTCAAGACATTTACATGTATGTAATGTTTTCGCCAGTCTTGTTGCAGCCGACGTACACTGGCTTGCAAATTTTGTTAAGCTTGCAACGAAATGTTTGTCCACTGGGCATCTCAGAGCCAGTGTTCAAAGTCTGTACATAGGGTTGGACTGACTCGACCGTGAGTCGTACCCACAGCATATCATGATGAATCAACACCATACAAAACGAGTTAAAGTTGCATTTTATTGCTACGTTATTGCTGGCGTAATCATATTCGGATGGAATCGTAATTCATAAATTACGCCTAAAAGTATTTTGTGTTAACTACTTATTACTGTTCTGCTTAAAGTGGTTTTACTCCATGAAGGGGGGGGAGAAATAAAGACACTTTGAATAACTAAGGTTTTTTTAGTTAACGAGGCTCGAATACTGTACAAAACAGGAAAGTAAAGGACAATTTCATAAAACCCGTTGTGGTTTCTTACTAATGAAATGTAATAGGTTAGAATGCAGCTATAAATAAGAACGATGAGATAAAGCGATAGTTGTAGAACTCGCTAGGCAGATAACTATGTAAGGATTCTCAAAAACGTGGCCAACTGCTATCCAATGCTAAGGGATCGCTCTCGGTGGAAGTAGAAATTAAGGGAAGTCATGGCCCAGAGGGGCTGTTAAAGCTCGGGAAAAAAGACAAGAAAGAGGAAGACAGAATG
Organism: Magicicada septendecula; assembly: GCA_034769895.1. Lineage (NCBI taxonomy): Eukaryota > Metazoa > Arthropoda > Insecta > Hemiptera > Cicadidae > Magicicada > Magicicada septendecula. Next base: position 180,169,515 of record CM068376.1, on the reverse strand, counting down.
ATGAGTCTTGTAATTCTTGGTGCCAAAGCTGCTCATAAAAGAAAATTATTGGCTCCTGGGCAGAAAATCATTACTGTCAACCCGAAACAAGAAGTTGGTGTACAACACTGTCTTCAAGCCTGTGTGGACATACGGCTTACAGCTTTGGGGAACTGCATCTAAATCCAATGTCGCCATAATGGAAAGGTTTCAGACGAAGGTGTTGCGTGCCATAACCAAAGCACTGTGGTTCATCAGCAACAAAGACATATATAGAGACCTGGACCTGCCCTCGGTCAGTGAAACCATTGCGATGTTCAGCGAAAGATATGTGAAACGGCTTGAAGAGTACACGAATCCTTTAGCCATAAATCTACTAGACAACAGCCTACAGACAAAACATCTAAAGTTAACATTTCCTGTGGACTTACCTAAACTCTAACACTATAAATATTTGTTGGATTTCGTCGTCCATGACGTGTCCGTTACTTAACTAAATATAATTATTTCACTACCGACTCGGAACACAAAGTTTTTTATGGGTAAAAACGTAAAAGTTTTACGTTATAACCTGAACCGGTTTTCACTTTTAAAAAGCTTCTTCAGAGGTTGCCGCTAGGAGCACTGTCCGTCTTGTTGTTGGCGACGGAATCGATTTTCGAAAGATCAATGTTGTGTGTGTGTGGGGTGTGATATGTTCGAATAATGCGTGTGATTTGAATTGTGTCTGTTCGTTTAGGATGTTGTTTTATTGGTTTTCGTCTGTTTGTATATTTCCAGTTGTTCTAGAGTGTCTAGTTTTCGGCCTTTTGTGTGTACGTGTAGAATGTTCATGTTATTGTCGATGTTTTCGTATGTGTGGTTTGCTTCAGTGAGGTGGTTTGCAAAGGTGGATTCCACTCCACTACAGAATCGGACACAATTGTACACCATTTGTGTCAATGTTTCGACACCAAACACACAACTGTGACACTTTGGTGTCTTAACAAATCAAAAAAAATTTTCCTGATGATGGCAATAAATATTGCCGAAACGACGACACAAATGGTCGACGTTCACTACTTATTTAAGAATTTTTATTAAAAGATAGTAAACATCACTTTTGATGAAAAGAGATTGGATCGAATAACTTTAATGAATGTAAGCAAGCTGTGATATATAATAATACATGTGTCCGTTTGATGACAGCTAGAACCAACGTAGCATAAATTCGAGACCGCAGTACTACCGAAACAAAAAGAAAGAAATCTACTCTGTGCGTTGAGTTTACTCTTTAGATAACACGTCTTTTGGTTGTTTCTTCTTTAGTCCCCTTTCTGGAGGATCCGCCTTGAGCGGTCAGGTGGCTTTGCATTGTAAGTAAACGTTTCTTTGTTCCCAGGGTAATGGAGACATCCAGTAAGTACCAGATGTACTCGATGTTGTGTAATGTCTGTAGGGAATCTGCATCTGTGGAGTCTTGTTCAAAAGGATTTTATCTACAAAGTTTAGTAGCGGCTTTCTGCCAATGAGTCAATAGATTACATTTTCTTCAGTTGTAAGTCCAGTTCTTTGCGCGTTGTATTGATACGGACTGTGGATAAGTCAGCAGCCTGCCACGGCGAGTATTGTTAATCGACACTCGCAGACATAGTAGAACTGACGACGGATTTGGTCTTTGCTTATTTCAATTTTACACTTCTATAGCCAACATAAATCGTATAACACTACATGGTATTGCAGTCTTATCGACAGCACCGTATATTGACGACTCCTTTAGCGTCAATTATGAAGATTTTTGTGAATTTGGAAAAAGTCGCTTTCGTGTTTTTTATACTCTTCAGAATAGCAGATGATTACGTCTATTTACATCGGACTTCGGTCTTCACTGAAAAGTGAGTCTTACGAAGACCAGTTCATTTAAATCAAAACGGACGATTGATACTGATCATTGGTGTGGCTACCGGAAACCAAAGCGAACACGCGTGCGACAATATTATTTCCGAAAGGACAAAATTGAACATTCAGCCTGTTGTTAGAAAAAAAAAAATTGCTGGAATATTAATGCTGGAATACAAACCAGACGTAGTGTATTTTGTAGCCTTGTCAACTTGTCTCAGTTTCTGACATTGACTCCTACTTTATCGCGCGACACCCTTGAAAAGTTATTTTCTCCGAGACGCGTTACAAAATGTGTAATGTACTGCATCCAGTTATTTGCTGTCTCACCTGCAGTACATTTATTATGCTAATTCGTAACTGGGTTGTTTCTGTAAAGCAATTGTTTACATCAAACTCACTTTCAAGTCTATGCGTGGATTTTATTCTTAAGAGGGGCCAGAATTTTTAACCGCAACTATCTCAATAGACTTTTAACCAACGCCTGTTTAGACCCGGTTAGTTAATCTCTCGTTAACACGATTATGCTACCATGACAATTGTCGATTTTGCTTCAGATAGGCTGAAAAGTTAATACAATGTGTGAAATGTCTGTAGGGCGGCGTTCCTTTTTCATAGTTTTCTATTTCTTAACTGTGCTTGTATATGTATAGTACACATTTTCCTTTCTCTCATTGTAGTTGTTATTTGTTTTATTCCGGTTATTGGGGATGTTCCTGTTTAACCTAAATTCTTCAAGAATTACGAGAATAACGTTTTTTGAAAGCCTATAGAGTTTTATAAATTCCGACTCATTCAAATGACCAAAATCGGCAGGCCTGTTTCTATTATAGGTCAGGTTTATTTTCGTCTTTGTTTTGATAATTTTCAAGTACACGTAGGCCTACATTATTTTAGCATACAAATTTTCTCTCTGCTCCATTATAGTTTATATTATTTACGCATACTCGACATTTGAAAATAAAATAAATTATTTAACGAAAGAACAGGACAGAGAAAGTAAATGTTTTGATCATAGAAACCAAACAAATATGTACACGTATGTTTTATTTATCTTACACGAAAGATTACTTTACAGAAAACAAGCTAAGCATAGACGAATAACGACAACGTAATATTAATGTTAGATCTCGTCGTTTTAACTGCCCGTTAGCCAAATATCTTCCACTAAGTTAACCGACTACAATTTTAAAGGCCGTTATATGTAACTGAGCTTCATGAAACGGTTTATCTCCCGTTAAATCGTTAACGGGTAGTTTAACGGCCGTTAAATTCTTCATAGAGTTCGGTAAAACGGGGCATGGAACCGATAAAAACGTATTCTATTAAAATATACGTATTGTAATTTCTAGTGATAAGTCTACTGTCTGAAAGTATTTGGTATAGACCTACCTTACATGTAAGTATGGAGGATATGGCCTTTAAGGTCAGCAATAGAGTTTTAATGGCTTCATTATAACTACTAAATGCACTAACAGACAAAATGATAGCCAGGATGTGAAACACACAAACGTTCGCACTTGCAAAGTACAGTAATTTAGTTTGGTTTCAAACTGAATGTGAAACATACGTAATTCAAGAAAACTATTCCCTTATCAAATCGTGTATCGAAATAATAGAAAACCGACATACACATCAGCACGATATTGTTTTCGTGTTTCGGACTCAAAATCGGTGTCATGCTGACACATGTATTAACTTGAAAGTAGACCATTAATCTTGATAAATTTAAACATTACACACACACACACACACACACACACACACACACACACACACACACACACACACACACACACTACATAAATTTAAAATAATATTTATTTTTACTTGCAATGTACAGCGTAGGTTTAATAAAATAAAATTTATAGCAAATCTATTTATATAAAATCTAGTACAATAACCCAATGCCGCGTTTTTCTCAAAATAAAAATTGAACCGCTTTTCATGATTGTAACAAAACTAAATTTATGATAACCGAGTTGGTTAATCGACAACGGCATGTAACGAGCAGAAAATTTAAAAAATTTTAAATTTTCACCTCGGCAGAGTACGTTCACACGAGGGAGTGTCAACGACTTATAGTTGGCGCAATAAATAAGGAGTAATGAGAAGATGTCAGTGAGGCGTCGCTGACTTGACAATAGAAACACATTAAGTTCGATCCAACTATAGAAATTGGTGGCGTAAGATGACAGGGAAAGTTTCGTCCAGAATTATTGCTCTCCGCAGCTGTAACAAAGTAAGCCAGGACATTCACACCCGTACCGAGAATTGTAGCAGATGTTGACCATGTTACGTCAGTAGACGATAAACGACAAAAACGAGTGAAACTACACCATTACAATGGAACGGATGCACTGCACCTTAAGAAACAATACAGTAAGATAGGCCTGACAAAGACTAAAGTCATGTTACGCAGCTGGAGTTATCGTCTAATTGACAGACAAGAATTTACGAAGGGAAAGTTGGGGTGACTTCACCAGCCAGCAGATGTTCAAAATTGTTAATAGCCAGAAAAAAGGTGTTAGAACTTGGAACAATGCGCCAGGAAGACTGAAAGTATCGATAATGGGAATCTATAGAAACAAAGAGTTTACTCAGACAATAGGCTGATCGACAAGTGTCTAATAGCCATAGTTTCGTCGAAACGGGTCAACGTTCGTCAGAGCAAAAATCGGGGAGACCAAAGAACCTATCAGATGCCTTCAGCCAACGAGAAATTTGGTGGTGAGGAGTGTTTCCATAGTAACAGAAACGAAGGGCCTATCAGGAGAACTATGACGTAGAATCTTGACATGGTGGGACAGTATTTTCCAAGAAAACTAAAAACTGACCAATCTCGAAATGAAGTAGGCGTGAAGCGCGCCAGAGACAAAATTTTGAGTAGGGACGAATTAATAAAACTATCTGTCTAAAACGGCGGAGGGACAGTCTACACTCAATTTTTGAAACAAGTAATACTAAATTTTCGACAGTTTTTACTAAAGTTTTCAGACAGTTTTTACACTCAAATTTTCAAATAGTTTAACTTCAAGTGCGAGACACGGTATATCATAACTTTCAACAGTTTATTCTAATCATTCGGAGTTAGTATTATTTAAATTTCAGAAGAGTACATTAATCGTGCGGAATATTAACTCGAGTCCGGAAGTTAGAACGTTAACCAGTAACTTAAAAGACTTAGTAATACATTCATATCACGGTAGTGAGATTTAACCGAAGTGCGAGGTAACGGACTTAGTTAAAATTATACAAAGTGAACAATCAGACCGTTACACCAACAGACATCACCACCTAACGATATACAAAACAGTTGAACTTAATATAGTGTACTACACATTATTAACAACATAATGAACACGAAATATTAAACAAATTAATGAATAATACGAATGTTTAATGAAGCAGCGACAAGTGGAACTAGACATGTATATTAACATTAAAACGAACTCACAGCACACACAGTAAGATGAAACATTTGATTGAACACTGAACTTCAATTATTCACATATACAAACGCCTACGCGAGTGATCGGAAGAGTAAGTGTTAAGTGATTGTGAGAAAGCAGCATCCGACGAAATGGGTCTACGAGCCATCTTCATCTCTGGAACTCAACTTCAACAACAACTAATGGATATTCAATAACCAAGTAACCATTATTATAATCAATTTCTAATTAGTAACTTCTACTGACCTGGTTTCTTTCAAAGAATTCACACCTGAGAAAATTATTAAGAAAAGTAATGAATAAATCTGAATAAAGTAATTAATGAATGTACTAACAAAAGCTTATTGGGATTTAATGAACGCATCAAATAAGTAATATGAATTGTTATATTATTTGATTTATATATGTATGTATGTTTTCTTTGTTTTCAGCATATAGTGAAACCCGTAAATTGTTATTATAAAATACGTATGTATTTCAGGTACAGCGACGTATCATATGTACAATTATAATGTATTCTGAATGATAATTAAACTAGAACTTTAAGTTGATCATAAATATGCGTTCATTATTGCCAAATACAACCTAAATATCAACCTGAATTTTGAAGGAATATAAATAGATTTTAAGAGTTTCATGTGTTCGAATAAAGTAAATGAACTGACAACGTTCATCTAATAAATGATATCACATATGTGTTTTATGAGAATCAGAATAGTTACACATAAATTAAATGGCTGTTTCACACACGGCATGAAAGTAATCAATTAAAGCAAGTAAATACATATTATCTATGGCACCTGAATTATATAGAATTCACTATATAAACTGTGTTCCAACACGTTGGTATAGATAATTAGAGTAATAAATAAAATTCAATTACACACATACATGTGAAAATCAATAAAATATTTATGCAATTAATACACACTTATAAATTTACATTTATAAATGGCGCCCATTCGCACGGCATGATACGTATTAACAAAGATTGTTAACACGTACAGCTTTGGTAAAGAACAGGCAGTAGAAGTAGTAGAGAAAGTAGTGTCATAGAAATAGAAGTAAGATAAGTGTTATTAGTGTAAGTCAGTTTGAATGATTACGCGTAGGAGGGCAAAAATGGCGAGCAATTCCGATAGCGTAGAATTCGACATTAATAACCAATTAGGTACAGTGAATACAGAAGACAATACTACACCTAGCGAACCAAATAGTGTTGTAGAGAGTCCAGAAGATAGGGCGCGAGGACAGACATCAAAACTAGAAGATGGAACTCTACAAATGTTGATGGAGTTCATGCGTCAACAGAGAGAGAAACAAGAAGAAAGTAATAAATTACTTAGTGAAAAACTAGAAGAGAATATTAACAGAAAACAGGAAGAACGAAGCAAGAAACTAGAAGAAAATATTAAATTAATTAGTGAGAAATTAGATAAGCAGAAGGAAGAACAAGAAGAAAACAGTAGATTAATTAGTGAAAAATTAGAAAAACAAAATGAAAAACTCGACCAGCATAAGGAAGAGATTACACAAATAAGGTCCGAGATACGTGAGTGCCAGCAGACCTGGGAAGGTAAGGTTAACGAACTACAGAAGAAGCAAGATGATATCGTGAAAGACTTGAGCGAAGAAGCCAATAAGAAGTACGTAGAAGTACAAGAAAAACAAGAAAATGATCGTCAAGAATGGATGGCAGCGGTGCACACTACCCAAACGACCGTTAAAAAGATTAATCACAAGTTCGATATTCACGTCAAGGACTACAATAAGAAGCACGAAGAACTCAAGGCCGAGATACACGATACCATACTGCAGAAACAACAGGAGCAAGAAGGAACAAATAATAATATTATACAGAAGTTGGAAGAAGTTGATGGTAGACAACGTTCAACAGAACAGAAGTTGGACGAGACTACGAAAGAGAAGACAACGAGGATCGAAGAGTTAAAAGGACATTTGACTAAGGTAAGAGAAAACCAGGAAAGACTGCAGCGACAGTTAATGGAAGGTGAGTGTGGTATATTAAACCGAATTAACGGGCCTAACCACAATGACCTTAAATACAATGGCACGGACAGATTCCCTATGGAGTTCCTTAAGGAGTTGTCCGAAATACAAGAGTTATACTACCCCGCTGACAATATCAAGTGGATTGGTAGACATCTGGAATTAGAGGCAGGAATTTGGTGGCGAGTGATACGTAACCAAATATCAAACTTTGAAGAATTCAAGGAAGCGTTCTCTCTGAAATATTGGGGCCAAGAACGACAAGACAGTATCCGGGATCATTTGGAGTATGGCAGGTTTGATTGGCGTGGACCAGTTACTGCTATTCAGTATATTGAACGTATCTTATTGGAGAGTCGGCAGTTAACACCCACTCTGACTGACAATCAACTTATACGTAAGATATCTCGTCACTTTGGGCGCGAGATTCAGCTCGCGGTGGTCACAAGAGGAATTGTGACAATCCCAAGCTTCGAATCTCTGATCATAGAGTATACACAGATTCAACCGAGAAATAATAGAGAGTCGAACTATGTTACGGCGAGCGAGGGGAGGAATGCCTATAAGGAAAGTGAAAGCGGTCTGAACAAAGGAAGTGGGATCCAGAAGAAAACTTGGGGTGACAGACCGGCCATAAATACCCAACAACATCGTAATGCGGACCGACGCGCCGTCAACACAATAGAGTTTACAAACACGACTGCTGGTGCATCGGGCACTCAACCCAAAAGGAACCGTCAACAAGAAGAAGAAAAAAAAATCCCCCCACTCATTAACGGAGATAGCCGACAAAACAAATGACTACCAGACGAATATAATCCTACCGGACTTACGAAGCGATTTATTATGTAATGATGATGAAGAGATTTCCCAACGAATAATAAGGTGCCCAGAGATAAATATCAAGTTCAACAATAATGTTAGTGTACAAGCGTTGCTCGATACCGGATCCGTAATTGCCGGATTATCCGAGTCGTGGTTTCACCAAAACAAACATAACATTACACCTTATGAAATATTACCGATGTCTAACACATTAATAGTTAGCGCGGTTGGTAATAAGTCAAAGCTAATAAGAAAACAAATATTATGTGATATCTATATTGAAGAAATTAAATATGAATGTGTTTTTCTCATAATACCAGATTTGATAAAACCTTGCATATTAGGAACCAATTTCTTTCAGGAAACAGGATGTCTCATTGAAATGGGAAGAAGGATCGTCGAGTTAAGAAGAGAGGATGACAAAGAGACGTACACAGTGCCAATGATGCATATAAAAGTGGTGGACGTAGAAGAAGAAGAAGGGATCATCAGAAACATTGACAAGAAGATAGAAAGTATTGAATGCGGAGATAAAGGAACGTTGGAAAGATTAAGGGAGATTCTGGTAAGGAATAGGAGTTTATTCAGAGAATGCCCCGGAAGAATCGAAGGGTACGTTCACGAGTTCCAAGTCACCGACCAGACACCGTACTTCCAGAGAGGATGGCCTGTCCCATTAGCGTATAAAGGGAAGGTAGATGATGAGATTAAGAAAATGTTGCGGTATGGGGTCATTGAGAGATGCAACAGCGCACATATCAACCCACTTGTTACTGTAATTAAGAAGGACGGTAGTGTACGATTGTGTTTGGATGCGAGGATGGTGAACAGCGTGACTATCCCGGACTACGAGGGTGCTCCTCCGATAAACGACATTTTGGCGAGATGTGGCGAGATGAAATATTTATCTACCGTAGACTTAACTAGCAGTTTCTGGCAAGTACCACTGAAGCTGGAGTGCCGGAACTTCACCGCTTTTATGTACGACGGCAAGTGTTATCGTTTTACAGTTACGCCATTCGGACTGAGTACCAGTTCTGCTGCATTAACCAGGGGATTGGACGCAGTATTAGAAGATGAAGTTAAAGAAAATACCATTATTTATGTCGACGATTGCCTGTGTTATTCAGAAGATATAGAAACGCATTTGTTACATTTAGATTTATTATTAGCCAATTTAAGAAGGGCAAATTTAACCATCAATTTGGAGAAGTCGCAATTCTTCAGACAAGAAATCGCGTACCTTGGGTATCGATTAACGACACAAGGAATACGAGCAACGGACGAGAAGATCGACGCCATTATGAAGTTCCCTACACCTCGGAACCAAAAACAATTAAAAGGTTTCCTGGGTTTGACAAATTTCTACAATCGTTTTACAGACAAATACGCTGAAACCACTAAACCATTACTTGAATTGTTACGGAAGGGACAGAAATTTACCTGGACACAGGAGTTAAATGAATGTTTTCAGCAGGTTAAAAGGTTATTCGTGGAAACAGTCGTCTTAAAATTTCCCCGAATAAATCAACGATATTATATGCAGTGTGACGCCAGCAACTTTGCATATGGCGGACAACTATATCAACTGGACGAGGAAGGAAAAATTGGAGTAATAGCTTTTACCAGCAAGACATTCAAGGGTGCAGAAATAAATTATTACACTACGGAGAAGGAGCTTTTGTGTATTGTACGATGTCTTGAGAGGTTCCGTATATACATACTAGGACAACCGTTAACTATCAATTAGGCACTGACTTTTATGAATAAATGTCACTTAAACAACTCGCGAATTACACGCTGGATCTTAAGTATCCAGGAGTACAAATTCGACATTGTCCATTGTAAAGGTAAGGACAATATTATTGCTGATCTGCTAAGCAGAAATCCAGAAGATGCCACGCTAGAAGAAATTAGTGACAATATTTCCGAATACTTAATTAACCACCTGACAATCAAAATGGATAAGAAGGTAAGCAAAATCCTAATGGATATTGGAAAGTACCAAATTCAAGATAATAAGCTTAAGAATATTATTGATAAGATTAGGAAAGAGTGTATAGATAAGGAATTAAATAAATTTTATAGATTCGTTGATGAGAAATTGTACAGATTACGTAGGAGGGAATGGAAACTGTACATACCGAACAGTGTGTCCGGCGAAATAATTGCTGAAATACACCGTATGTATGGTCATCCCGGTGCTAAGAGATGTATTAAATTATTGCAAGAGTATTTTACCATAGATGGTATGTTGAAAAGGGTGAAAAATTACGTACGGGCTTGTGACACTTGTCAACGGAAGAAAGATTCCGGCAACAAAAACTTGTTCGGAGGAACGAAAGCCATTATACCGTTACGCAAGGGTGACCTAGTGAGCGCCGATTACTATGGCCCGCTACCTGCTTCGTCCGCCGGCGTAAGATATTTGTTTGTTATGGTTGACAACTTTACCAAATACGTACGACTTTTCACACTTCGGAGGGCAACGACCGCAGCTACACTGAGAAGAATACACCAGTATTGTAAAGAACTGGGGTCTCCTAGAGTAATTATCACAGACAACGGAACGCAATTTTCGTCTAAAAAATGGTTAAATGGGTTAACTGAACTAAATATTCAACCAAGATTTACCGCAATAAGGAACCCTTGTGCGAATCTGGCTGAAAGAATCAACAGACAGCTTGGGAACTTATTTAGGATCTTCGTTGGTGATCAACATACAAAGTGGTCGCGTTACGTACCAATCGTTGAGAGTTGTATTAACGAAACGTACCACAAGACGATAGAAGTAACACCGTACGAGGCACAGCTCGGGAAGAAACCTACCAGAGCGTGGGAGAAATACATAAACAAGGACATACTTCTAGTTAAAGGAGTGGACCATAACCAAATATTCATCAAAATGAAGGAGAAGAGGGAAAAACAAGCGAAATTATGTAATGAAATCAAGACCATTACAAAATTCAAAATTGGTGAAAAGGTGTTAATCAGAACATATCATCAATCGGACGCGGTCCAGAAAAGAATTGAAAAATTTTGCGAACTGTACTGCGGACCATATAAAGTGCATCAAATTCTCGGAGAAGCTACTTATCTACTCGTCGATTGCGATGATGACAGTAAACTCCGCGGAAAATTCAATGCCAGACAATTGAAAAAATACCATGAACCAGAAAATTGAAGATGAAGGAAGAGGAAGAAATTGAAGAAGATGTCATAAGAAGCTAGCTGATGCTGATGAATCATCTGCGTTAGGGTAGTTGACGCGCTGATATCATTCAAGCTGGCTTAACCAAGAAAATTATGTATTTAATTGTCAAACATAACATAAAGTGTATTTAGTTAATTAAGCACTAATTAAATGTTAGATACTAAGATAAATTAACATTTAGTGTGACATTTTATAAAAATATTGCAGTGAACGCAAAGGACATTTAAGTGCTATCACTTGATTCACATAGTGATAAGATACTAGGACAAAGTGAAAGAAAGGGACACTTAAAATCAAATAAGTGATATTATTCAAAGAACTAGATCGTAAATGAACTTTATTAATGTGAGCGTATATAATTAATAGGCTAAGATTGTAAATGATGCTAGAATGAAGTAGGTAAATCATTAAAACAAAATGTATTACGTGTATGTAAATTATTAAAATAATTACAACTAAAGTAGCGAATGTGTTAATTAACAATTTAAATTTTTATAACATCTTAAAAGATTTTATTGGTAAGATCATTAGTAATGCACAGAATGTATATGTATAGGAGATTTTTTTTTTTTTATGTCATGTAAAGTGTTACACTGAACCAATTGATTATTTGATAATATCTTGTGAATATGATATTTTAGAAAGTAAAATTTTATTCAATTGATTAAATTATTTAATTGCTCATTAAATTTATGATTTGTCTTATAATTATAAGGATAAGGTATTTATATGTAAATACGAAAATGTGAAAAACGTTCAGCTATCCCAAATAGCTAGCAATAAATTCAGAGAACCGATTAAAACCAAAAGGGGGTGTACCACTTCTAATGTAAACCTTTAAGAATAGGTTATCATGTATTGCTTTCCCTTTTGAAGGAGATGAACACGGCGAGGCGACGTAAAGGGCGCAGAATTTAGATTTGAGTTGTTCCCTGAGGTCACATCGTCAAATCGAAATTGAGGACACTGTAACGAGCAGAAAATTTTAAAATTTTTAAATTTTCACCTCGGCAGAGTACGTTCACACGAGGCAGTGTCAACGACTTATAGTTGGCGCAATAAATAAGGAGTAATGAGAAGATGTCAGTGAGGCGTCGCTGACTTGACAATAGAAACACATTAAGTTCGATCCAACTATAGAAATTGGTGGCGTAAGATGACAGGGAAAGTTTCGTCCAGAATTATTGCTCTCCGCAGCTGTAACAAAGTAAGCCAGGACATTCACACCCGTACCGAGAATTGTAGCAGATGTTGACCATGTTACGTCAGTAGACGATAAACGACAAAAACGAGTGAAACTACACCATTACAATGGAACGGATGCACTGCACCTTAAGAAACAATACAGTAAGATAGGCCTGACAAAGACTAAAGTCATGTTACGCAGCTGGAGTTATCGTCTAATTGACAGACAAGAATTTACGAAGGGAAAGTTGGGGTGACTTCACCAGCCAGCAGATGTTCAAAATTGTTAATAGCCAGAAAAAAGGGGTTAGAACTTGGAACAATGCGCCAGGAAGACTGAAAGTATAGATAATGGGAATCTATAGAAACACAGAGTTTACTCAGACAATAGGCTGATCGACAAGTGTCTAATAGCCATAGTTTCGTCGAAACGGGTCAACGTTCGTCAGAGCAAAAATCGGGGAGACCAAAGAACCTATCAGATGCCTTCAGCCAACGAGAAATTTGGTGGTGAGGAGTGTTTCCATAGTAACAGAAACGAAGGGCCTATCAGGAGAACTATGACGTAGAATCTTGACATGGTGGGACAGTATTTTCCAAGAAAACTAAAAACTGACCAATCTCGAAATGAAGTAGGCGTGAAGCGCGCCAGAGACAAAATTTTGAGTAGGGACGAATTAATAAAACTATCTGTCTAAAACGGCGGAGGGACAGTCTACACTCAATTTTTGAAACAAGTAATACTAAATTTTCGACAGTTTTTACTAAAGTTTTCAGACAGTTTTTACACTCAAATTTTCAAATAGTTTAACTTCAAGTGCGAGACACGGTATATCATAACTTTCAACAGTTTATTCTGATCATTCGGAGTTAGTATTATTTAAATTTCAGAAGAGTACATTAATCGTGCGGAATATTAACTCGAGTCCGGAAGTTAGAACGTTAACCAGTAACTTAAAAGACTTAGTAATACATTCATGTCACGGTAGTGAGATTTAACCGAAGTGCGAGGTAACGGACTTAGTTAAAATTATACAAAGTGAACAATCAGACCGTTACACCAACAGACATCACCACCTAACGATATACAAAACAGTTGAACTTAATATAGTGTACTACACATTATTAACAACATAATGAACACGAAATATTAAACAAATTAATGAATAATACGAATGTTTAATGAAGCAGCGACAAGTGGAACTAGACATGTATATTAACATTAAAACGAACTCACAGCACACACAGTAAGATGAAACATTTGATTGAACACTGAACTTCAATTATTCACATATACAAACGCCTACGCGAGTGATCGGAAGAGTAAGTGTTAAGTGATTGTGAGAAAGCAGCATCCGACGAAATGGGTCTACGAGCCATCTTCATCTCTGGAACTCAACTTCAACAACAACTAATGGATATTCAATAACCAAGTAACCATTATTATAATCAATTTCTAATTAGTAACTTCTACTGACCTGGTTTCTTTCAAAGAATTCACACCTGAGAAAATTATTAAGAAAAGTAATGAATAAATCTGAATAAAGTAATTAATGAATGTACTAACAAAAGCTTATTTGGGATTTAATGAACGCATCAAATAAGTAATATGAATTGTTATATTATTTGATTTACATATGTATGTATGTTTTCTTTGTTTTCAGCATATAGTGAAACCCGTAAATTGTTATTATAAAATACGTATGTATTTCAGGTACAGCGACGTATCATATGTACAATTATAATGTATTCTGAATGATAATTAAACTAGAACTTTAAGTTGATCATAAATATGCGTTCATTATTGCCAAATACAACCTAAATATCAACCTGAATTTTGAAGGAATATAAATAGATTTTAAGAGTTTCATGTGTTCGAATAAAGTAAATGAACTGACAACGTTCATCTAATAAATGATATCACATATGTGTTTTATGAGAATCAGAATAGTTACACATAAATTAAATGGCTGTTTCACACACGGCATGAAAGTAATCAATTAAAGCAAGTAAATACATATTATCTATGGCACCTGAATTATATAGAATTCACTATATAAACTGTGTTCCAACACGTTGGTATAGATAATTAGAGTAATAAATAAAATTCAATTACACACATACATGTGAAAATCAATAAAATATTTATGCAATTAATACACACTTATAAATTTACATTTATAGGCAATTATGTTGCGGTTTTAACTAACAAATTCTTAAAATGATGAATAACTTACTTAACTCATATAAAAACGAATATTAGTAATATACACTTAACAGGGTAGAGGTTGTGCAAGACTGTTGCTACTGTAACGGATCTGAATGTCCGCATTACATAGCGACGAAACATAATATGCTTCTTTGCGGGACTTTCGAATGTATAACATTAAGTTTTGTATGCTCGTATTGGTGTTTAACAAAAAAATGTCTTTCTTCAAGGTACTATTGTAGAATGGTATAATATGGGTTGGTAGATGTTTATATAGCTTATATAAATCCTTAATTTAGTAGTGACCGTCGATCAATCAATTTTAACGATGGACAGTTTAGCGTGGATCGCTCAATAAGTATAACACAGATTTGTATATTATTTGTGTCGACGTTTCGACAATATTTATTTCATCATCAGGACCTGTGTACGGACACAAGAGAAAATATCAAACACAAAACGACACAAAATTGTCGGGAAAACTCAAAAAATGTTTACTAAAAATTAAAAAAACTAAAAACATTTAGAAACCAAAACACAGTCCGATCCCTTTTCTCGAGCATCAAAGACAAACGATCTAATGTTGTGTACACTGTCCAGCCACATTACGACCCAATATTTACGCAAGAGAATTTATCAGCATCATTGTGGTCGCCATAAGAAAACTCACAATGCTAACCCCAACGCTTTAGTGTCACACCATTTGAACACCGGCCATGGATTCAATTTTAATAACACAAAAATTAAACATTACGAAAATAATTATTTCAAAAGATGTGTACTTGAAATGATTCAAATAAAAAGTGACCCCAACTTCATAAATTTGCGTACAAAATCTTTCGTCCAGCTAGGCTCAACTTACAGACACCGTGAGGGTACGATTTCGTAGAAAATGTATATAGTCAGATTGTCTCTTATGTGCTGGTCATCTTTGTTGGCTTAGAGCGTTGTCAGATATTAATTGGTCTTATTCCCCTTATAGTTTTAAATCACACCCTAACTGCCTTCCAAACACTTGTTCCTTTTAATTCCTTCACTAGTCAAACAAATGCTGTACAATTGTTATCTGGTTGTGTTTATAAATAGGGCTGTTGTTTTGGGCACCTTACAATTGTGTGTTTGATGCCGTAACAACTCAACAACAATTATTAGTGCCTCACCCATCATATTATTTATTATCAGTTAGTTCAAACAAATGAATAATTCATAATGACACATATTCGATTATTTTCAAACACAGTGCAGTTAGTCATTCGCGTTTTTGCATAATTTACGCTTACGTGAAAAGATAATGTATATACTAAATTATGTGTGTGTGTGCGCGCGCGCGCGCGGGAAAGAGGTTTATGCAGCCTGTGTTTTAGACTGAATGAGAGCGGAAGTGGGGGAGTGTAATAAGATGTGGGGAGTGTTGGAGTGCCAGTGGAGAAAGAGATTAAGTGAGAGAGTTAGGGGAGAGAGAGAGAGGGAGAGAGTAAGACTGTCGACATACACATAATTTTTCAATATACTGTGGTACTCTAAATGGACTAAGTTCTCGGTAAATAATATTTTACAACAACATAAATATTAAGTAATAACCATTTGACACGATAGATTGGTTTACCATAAATCTGTGTTTCTAATATTTTGTAATTCTGTAATGTAAGTTTGTAATTCTCTAATGTTATTTTGTAGAGAATTCTCCAAATTATGGATAGTGTTTTCGATGCCAGTAGTTAGTGGAAAATGATAATAATTACTTTTAATAATATACATAATTGAACATCCCTACAATCTGTATTCAGCTATAAAATATTTTACTATGCTATATGTAGAAGTGTATATGTAGTCATGTATATATAGAATTGGTATCTGTACCAATTCTAACAAGCATTCAATGATTACAGCTTCTATAATTAATTATAAATATAATTAAGGGATTATTGCGTTATCATTATTTATGTTGTAATATTGTATTAATTATGTTCGGGGGTATTATAATTTTGTCTATGTGTTTAAGGAAAACAATGTGTCATAAATGTAATTACTTTGACGATGTAAAACAAACTGTCTCAACTCCCTCACATGCGCGAGCGCGCAGTCTCTCTCTCTCTCTCTCTCTCTCACACACACACACACACACACACACACACACACACACACACACACACACACACACACACACACACACACACACACACACACACACACACACACACACACACACACACACACACACACACAACACACACACACACACACACACACACACACACACACACACACACACACACACACACACACACACACACAACACACAACACACACACACACACATTCACTCGATGTCAGAATAAGTAGCCTATTGTCGAAAAGTCGGCACAAATAACATAAACAATTTGCGTTATACTTATAGACGGATCCTTGCTAAACTTTCCATCGTTAAAAAAAGTAGTTTATATAATAGGGCCCTATGCCTAAACTTATCAGAAGGCTGACTTATATCCAAAAATGGTGCAGAACAGTATCATCCGTTTTCGAAGTCACGTTATATTTTGTTGACTATGCGTACCGAGGACCTCTACATTCGAAGGAGGAGAAGGAGCAGATATTCGATGGAGATTCGAACAGAATTATTAAAAAGACAGGTGTTAGCAAGAACTTCTGAAACCACGAACAGAGGACACATCTACGTACAAATGTTGGACATACTGTGCATGCTGTGCCACGAATTCTGTGGGTAGAAAGAAGAGGAGACTAATAGATGAATAGACTGCAAAAACATGAAGAAAAACAAGGAAAAAGTGGCTGCCAGTATTGGCACAAGATGTGTAATAAACAGTACGTGAGGCGTCAACTGTGGTGAAAGGTTTGTTCTACGTATTGGAATTCCAGTGACTTGACACAAAAAACGTACGGTATTACAAACACTTCCCGCTTGCTGTATAACAGCTCAGTCATCTTCCCGTGAAGCTCACGATACGATCTTATACCGCGACAATACGCTTGGTTGAGGTAACCAGTTGGCTGACGGGGACTAAGAAATCAAGAGCAACTCATCCGACGGCAACCAGTTGCGTGACTAGAGCTGTTCCTATGATGATGAGACTAGTTTGATGATTGCGTGTCCAGTTCTGCATCAGGACAATTGAGAAATTCAGGACTCTTCCCGTATAATTTTATAAATACATTCTATAAGTTCTTTGCGTCTCTAAGTTTTTAAGAAAACCAACGTTAAGTATAAGGGTGGAAAGAAAAATGGAGAATCGCTGATTTCAAACTATTCTATTTTGATTAATTGTTATTCAAGTTATATGTAATAAGGTAATTAACGGTTTGCAATATAATTTAAGGAAGTTTCAACCAAGAATGTTTTAAGCAACTGATAGTTCATGTTAAAGTACGTTATTTTTTATGAATAATTCTACAGTAAACCCTTCTCATTTTTACTTCCATATTCCTTAAGGAATGGAAGTATGGTGATGGCAAAAAAAATCGTGTTCGAGATTATTGCAGATTCTGATTCTACTACACTCAAAACATGATAAAAAGTCGTTTTCCGAAAAGTGTGTGTGTGTGTGTCTGTCTGTCTGTCTGTGTGTGTGTCTGTAGATTTTTTTTCTATGGCAAACAATAACTGCCGCAAATTCAAACAGAATCAAACAATTTTTTGCATGCAGCTCTGATTTGCAGAGTACTCGCGACCTAGTGTTTTTGGTGAAGATCGGTTGAGGGAAAGGGGTAGTTTACCTGCAACGGTTTTTTTTTAGCAAGGGTAATTTTGTTTGTTTGGCAAACGATAACAGCCGCAAATTCAAACAGAATCAAATAATGTTTCGCATACAGCCCTGAATTGTAGAGTTCTCAAGATCTGTTGATTTTGGTGAAGATCGGTTAAGGGAAAGGGGTAGTTTACCTGTAACGTTTTATGTTTTAACAAGGGTATTTCCTATGGCAAACGATAACAGCCGCAAATTCAAACAGAATCAAAAGATTATTTGCATACAGCCCTAAATTGTAGAGTTCTCAAGACTTATTGTTTTTGGTGAAGTTCGGTTGAGGGAAAGGGGTAGTTTACCTGCAACGTTTTTTTAACAAGGGTATTTTCTATGGCAAACGATAACAGCCGCAAATTCAAACAGATTCAAATAATGTTTTGCATACAGCCCTGATTTGTAGAGTACTCAAGACCTATTGTTTTTGGTGAAGATCGGTTAAGGGAAAGGGGTAGTTTACCTGTAACGTTTTATGTTTTAACAAGGGTATTTCCTATGGCAAACGATAACAGCCGCAAATTCAAACAGAATCAAAAGATTATTTGCATACAGCACTAAATTGTAGAGTTCTCAAGACCTATTGTTTTTGGTGAAGATCGGTTGAGGGAAAGGGGTAGTTTACCTGCAACGTTTTTTTAACAAGGGTATTTTCTATGGCAAACGATAACAGCCGCAAATTCAAACAGAATCAAATAATGTTTTGCATACAGCCCTAATTTGTAGAGTACTCAAGACCTATTGTTTTTGGTGAAGATCGGTTGAGGGAAAGGGGTAGTTTACCTGCAACGTTTTTTTAACAAGGGTATTTTCTATGGCAAACGATAACAGCCGCAAATTCAAACAGAATCAAATAATGTTTTGCATACAGCCCTGATTTGTAGAGTACTCAAGACCTGTTGTTTTTGGTGAAGATCGGTTAAGGGGAAGGGGTAGTTTACCTGCAACGTTTTTTTATCAAGCGTATTTTCTATGGCAAACGATAACAGCCGCAAATTCAAACATAATCAAGTAATTTTTTGCATACGTCCCTGAATTGTAGAGGTCTCAATGACTTTCGATTTTGGTGAAGATCGGTTAAGGGGAAGGGGTAGTTTACCTGCAACCTTTTACGTTTTAACAAGAGTAAAGTACTTGAAAATTTATTTAAACTTTTTGAAACAATGGTAATTGTTAAAAATAAAATAATTTTGTTGCCAGGCAATAAAATTATAATTTTTTCATTTTAATGTAATATAATATTTTTCATTTCATACAGCAATAAAAAGGCAGGTAAGACACAGCCTGGCTGTTTGGCTGAAAATGATTTTAAATATAAATCTTAGAATATGGAAGTCATGTATGGTTCTCCATACCGATATTTCGTTATAAGAAACTGCTGGTTTACTTGTGCAAAGACGACGGATCAAACCACAGATATATTGTACTAGAAGAGGCGTGACGTAGACACCCCTGTAAAGGGAAGTGTGGACAGAAAAGATTAATTTTGTTTTCTGTTGCGTGCGTAATGTTTGTTTTTTAAGTCTCCAAATACATTATTTGCCAAATATTGAGTGATTGTCTTTATTTTGAAAACTCTGACTTTATTTTATTCATTTTCAAATATTTTAATTCGTTTTATTTCTACAATTATTTATAAGCCTTTTTTTAAATCATACAAGTGGCTTAGAAATAAGGCTTACGTTAAGTGATTACGGAATTTCGCTGAAATGCTTAACAGCGATGATCCCTCATCAAGTGGGAAACTCGTTCGCACGACGGGAGCAACTAGTCCAGATTCTTATTAAAATACTCGTTACAAAATATTTGTTTTTCAATCAAACGAGATAGATTTACATAAAAACGATTTATTATAAAAAATAGAAAAGAGAACGGCGTTTAGATACGTGTAATCTTCAGATTGTTCAAATCACGAAAAGAAAAAAAAAAAACTGAGAGGTTGTGGAAGTGAAGGATGGTGGTGAAGGTTGTGCTGATCAAAGAAAAAAGAAAGTTAGTTTTAATACTTCCTCAGATCAACGGAAAATTCATGAACATTCCTTTACTATGACGTTCTTTCAGTAAGGGGTGAACCCATTTCTTCTTTGTATTCTACAGGCATGAAGCTAATTACCACCATAACAGAAGATTGTGGTGGGTGTGGGATTTGAAGATGAATTCTCTTGGATTTCAAGAGCATTTTACTAATTATTAAGTTGATCTAAATTTAGTAGCTAATAATAATCCTTTCTTATTAGACAGAGAAATGTAATATTATGAATAAGAATTAATTAACTAAAATTTTGGAAATAGCATAAACTTCTTAGTCCTAATTTCTACTATTATTTCTTTATCTTTCACATTTTATTATTGTTATTTGTATCAAATTTAGCGCAGAATTTTTCAAGAGAGTAGCCGTTTTTAAACTTTAAATTGTTAAATTATTTTTCTTACAGTTTGTTTTTGTAGCGGTTCATGTGTTTTTCTAACGCGTACATGTTTGTTCTTTAATTCCCAGGAACTTCCTCCTTCCATCCTTCTGAAACTCTTATTTATCAATCCTTTGCCTCGCCCTCTGGTTTTTCCTTCCACCTGTCTTCTAGTTCTTGATTGGTTGTTAGGAAGGTAAGAAGGGATTGGTGTTTTGCGTCGCAAGATATCAACACGTGGAACACAAAACTTGCTGACATGTAGCTTCCCATCTGACTGTTCTCGCTGATGGAAGATTCCAGTTATTTTATTATTTTTTTACTAGTGTTACTTTTCGGAGTTTAGCAGGTCACGTGTACTAGCACATGGGTTTTGTTTTCAATTTCGGACACGTGACAGTTTCTTTGTTCTTAAAATTTCTTACAGCCTTACAGTCTCTAGACAAAGCCACCGCTAGGCTAGTTTTCCTTGTTCGGTAGTCCTTGTTGATCTATCATGTTTCGTCTGCCTGCTGGTAATAGTTATTGCCGTGCGTTATTCTAGCTGTTCTGCTATCATCCATTAGTCTTACATGACCCAGTCATTCTAATCTCTTAATCTTGATGAACCGGGCTAAGGCGGCACCGTACTGTAATTAACCCATTGTGGAATAAGTTACTACAATATAAATATCGTAAACCGAGTTGGAAAAATGAGGGCTGAATAAACATTCGAAGGGCGTCCTTCAACTACCGGACAACTACCAATTGTCGTACTCGCAAAACAATTATAGCGTGCCTCAGTTTTTTTCCTACTCACATAGCTAATGGGATTAAATATTTATTTTGACTTATAAGATTAATTTTTATCGGCACATATCTTTTCAATTTTTGACATTTCCTTTAACTTCCATACCTCTTGAGGGGAGGGTTAACCCCAGACCTCTCCTTTGCTGCGGCACTTGCCGCTGATAATTTTTTTTCAAAGTTATTCTACTAGTTTTAACGGCGTTGTTATAATACTGTTTACTAGAGACAGTGCAACTGGGTGGACTGAGACGATACGGTCCAGAAAGCATTTTGATACTGGGCTACCAACAACGTACAGTTTGGTTGCCAAAGTAATTATATGTTACTCCAGTACAGAACTTCCTACAGGTTTCTCGGTTACCCCAGCTGTAATGTTGCGTGCGTACGTGATTCTTAACGTGCGACGCGGTGTTAAGTAATACGGAACAATCTCGTACATTCGATAGTGTTGTTCGACAAGGTTCTCAACTAGCCCAACGGTGCGTGTTTCTGCCGAGGTCGTGCTGAAGTATTCTCTAGAATAATTATTGATTGCTTGTTAAGGACGCATATTATGGAACCCTGCAGACTATAAATACCCCATACCTGCCGCTTAGTTTTCAGTTATTGTCGGGCGATTTACACAGTGCGTCTTAAGTGGTATATTAGTGAAAAGTGATTATTGTGCGCGATTCTATTAGTTGACATTATTATTGCGTGTGAACAAGCTTAACTTGGATTATTGTACAAGTTTATTATCAACTGTTATTTGTAATAATTAAAGCTAGTTATTAGCGACTTAATTGGTTTCTTGTATTTTGTTTACCAAGGAGACCGTCGTAACATATACTAGTCTGTGGCAATAAGGTAAAACAGTTCGTTAAGGATAAAATATCTGTCACTCCTCTACTTAAATGGAATTCGAGGGAAACGCTCACAATTGTTCCCAAATCCTTGAATTCATTTTCATATTATTTTAAATTCGCCATGATCTGCTATAGAGATTATTCGCCGTAAAACACGCTACGGTGGGTGGAACACTTTCACGAATCCCTTGAACTAACTAACGTTTTCAGAATGATCATCGTTCTGTTTTACGTTGCCGTCAGGAACCTATTTTGGGCCGCAATATTAGTAGTAAAAACTTTGCGCAATCGATTTTCTTCATTTTACAGGTCCTCTTACGTCTTTCTGTTTCGAGCAGCCATGAGTTTCTTCCCGTTACTGTTCTCTGTTCCTGTTAATTGTAGGTCATATCGATTGGTTATATTGGATTCTTCTATGTGATATTTGCAACTAGGTCATTATAGCCTACAAGGTACCGTGTGGGGGATCTTCCTCAATCACTTTTGGCAGATACTATGTCCTTTATAATGAGCTTTCCAGACCGATTTTCCGTATTAAGCCTACATATTGGAAGAAATCGCTCTTCCTTCACCTCCGCAGTCGTTTCTTCAAGTTGCTCGAGGATTGATTGCCTCAACATTGTACGCCAGCAGTACATTTGGAAATCATCGTTTTTCTTTTAGCCCAAGTGCTACCACTTCAAACATTCTAACTCATAAAGAAATACAGGAGAGGCTAGACTTTTTCTGGTCTCATTTAGAGGCTTAAAGTGTTTAATGACTTTTTTGTGTTCCTTTATTGGTTAGTAGGCAGCCAAGACAAATTAAACTGTCTACTGTTTGAATTTGTTTTCTTTACGTCAGGTCTGTTATCTCTTTGTCGGCCTATTGTTATTAACTTTGAGTTTTGTTACATTATAGTTTTGTTAATATAACGTAGTTTGACAACTAACTTTTTTACTTATTTTCTTAGCGGTCTGTAGAGACTAACTGTTCCTGCGATGAAGCAATTAGCGTGGAGGTCAACACTTTTACTGCCAGAAACTACACAATGGGTTTATTACATTTAGGCAACAAGGTAATCCGATTCCTAAGCACCTTAGCAGGAAGCGTATACGTGCAGGGTTTTTTTTTCTTCCGAGCGTTATTTACTGGAGTGGGTCGCGGGTGTGGTTATGAGGAAATAAACAGTTTGGCCTCCACGCATGTTGATAACCTTGGAATACTTACAGTCTCTTTCACGTGTAATTTACTTCAGCTTTCAGTTTTCACTTGCACAATACGCAACGTACTGAACGTTCATACTCGACAGTTACGTCACCGTTTGTGTCTTGTATAACGGAAAACCACTTTCCTGAGTTAACAGAAAAATCATTTCAAGAAGATGGAAAAATGATACATTAAGAAGGCTGTACAGTTACAATTCAACGACTTTAAACCCAAAAGTAGTCTGGCGAAATTTAAACATACATACAATAAGTTGCTTTGTTTTCAGTATGACAGATTATTTACAAGTGTAAAGTGCAGATTGGAATTTAATTCCAGTTCACTACAATTACACTTTACAATCTACGTCTTTAGGTTTCTCAAACTAATAACAAAGTACATTTTGTGAACTGGCATAACTTTTAGGATTCAGAAAACGGGTACAGTATTATACTACCCTACACTCTTTGTTATCATTAAATTCAGGGACGTCTTAAACGGGTAGGGGGTGCAAGTGGGTGCACAGAATTCGGGCTGCATATAGACCTTATTTATTATTAGAGGTGAACTTTGTTGGATTGAAATGAACTCGTTAAAAACACTCCAATGTGTCATTAATGTACCAGTCATATCATAATTCAAAATGACTTTCTGATTTTAACAAACCCTTTTTCTGCTCATAAAAGACAGTCAAAAAAGTCAAACCTCCGCTCAACAGTCCCTGAAAGGACCAAGGCGTACCGCGCGGCTGTTGTGTGCAATGTGACGGTTGCATGGCTAGTACAACGCGCCACCAGCCGCTAGTTGCGGGTATTCACAGCCAGGAGGCGGCGCTGGTATCTCAGCGCCTACTCACAAAGTTCAGCCTCACGACGCTGAGTGCACGCCGTACGGAGTGCCTCCGTCGGGAATTGAACCCGGGACCACGAGCGCATCAAGCGACCGCGCTAGCCACTAGACCACCAGGAGGCTCTCATAAAATACAGTTACCCCCTCCAAACACAGACGTTATGTGCATTGCGTGTGTATGTTGAACGTATCTCTAATAAATAGATGTCTACGTACACAACCATATAGTTACTAACCATGTTGTACATCCCATATAAAAACAGTTAAAAAATTGCAAAGAGTAGAAGGCATCATGAAATGAATAATTACTATAAATCTGGAAAACAAAAGGAAGTATCTTTCTTCTTATCTTTATTTTAATCTTTTATTTAAAAAAAGACAAAAATACAATTTTAAGATACACCCGTTGTTATAAATGTGCATCTTCATAAAAATGCATGTGGATAATCAGCGTATTGATGTTTATTAAAAGATTAGCTTTGCAATTACGAACATCGTATTAACATACAATTAAAATGACAACATTTACTTAACATCGGGTGTCTTATAAGTACATAATATGTTAAGTAACTTAAAATAATGAGAACATTTTAAAATTAATACTGATAGTAAAGAAAACAATGCACATCCATTTTCAAAGTTTCCCCATTATCAAAAAGGTTGAGAAACGCTGTTTAGATGATTTTTACAAGATTATTGCATGTATAATTTTAAATTTTTGTGTCACTTAAGTTGTGTTTCGAGTCTTACAAAACTTAGTTTTAAATTCGAAAAAATGACATATTATTCTAGGTAAAGAAGACATGTTAAATATTTTTTTTAAATCAATCGGTTTTAAAGGAAAAGCCAAAAACAAACCGGTCGCTTTTAGTCGAAAACCACTTCAATGTCAGATTTCAATTATAAAAAAAAAATTAAAAATACCGAAGAACTCCAGCCAATTGTCTACACTTACGAAACTTATAATACACAGCATACAATACAAATACCAATACAAAAAATATAACAATATAAATAAATAAGGAATCAATAAATAAGAACTTTCAGTCTCGATTTATTCAGCAGGGGGTGCCAGTAAAAGTATCCAAAATAATTTAGCGTTTGTATGTAACAATTCGTTAACAAATAAAGTTCTAAATTAAACACGTTTCAGTTTCGAAAAAGTCATTTTGCGTGTACGTCTAAATAGCATACACAAAAAAAAGTTTTCAATTATGCTGATCCCTTAATTAGTGCAACCCACTGTTGATAACTCATGTTATGAAATTTTTTAAGAAATTTTGGGCGAAATAGATACTGCAAAAATAATTGATGAATTTGCCAAAGAGAAAACAAGACGCAAATTCATATAGAAACCCTTTTTTAAGCACTCAGGTAACTTAGTTACTGTTAAATTTTTTGAATAAATTTCTGTTTTTACTTCCATATTCCTTAAGGAATGGAAGTATGGTGATGGCAAAAAAAATCGTGTTCGAGATTATTGCAGATTCTGATTCTACTACACTCAAAACATGAAAAAAAGTCGTTTTCCGAAAAGTGTCTGTGTGTCTGTCTGTCTACCTGTCTGTGTGTCTGTCTGTAGATTTTTTTTCTATGGCAAACGATAACTGCCGCAAATTCAAACAGAATCAAATAATTTTTTGCATGCAGCCCTGATTTGCAGAGTACTCGCGACCTATTGTTTTTGGTGAAGATCGGTTGATGGAAAGGGGTAGTTTACCTGCAACGGTTTTTTTTTAGCAAGGGTAATTTTGTTTGTTTGGCAAACGATAACACCCGCAAATTCAAACAGAATCAAATAATGTTTCGCATACAGCCCTGAATTGTAGAGTTCTCAAGATCTGTTGATTTTGGTGAAGATCGGTTAAGGGAAAAGGGTAGTTTACCTGTAACGTTTTATGTTTTAACAAGGGTATTTCCTATGGCAAACGATAACAGCCGCAAATTCAAACAGAATCAAAAGATTATTTGCATACAGCCCTAAATTGTAGAATTCTCAAGACCTATTGTTTTTGGTGAAGTTCGGTTGAGGGAAAGGGGTAGTTTACCTGCAACGTTTTTTTAACAAGGGTATTTTCTATGGCAAACGATAACAGCCGCAAATTCAAACAGAATCAAATAATGTTTTGCATACAGCCCTGATTTGTAGAGTACTCAAGACCTATTGTTTTTGGTGAAGATCGGTTAACGGAAAGGGGTAGTTTACCTGTAACGTTTTATGTTTTAACAAGGGTATTTCCTATGGCAAACGATAACAGCCGCAAATTCAAACAGAATCAAAAGATTATTTGCATACAGCCCTAAATTGTAGAGTTCTCAAGACCTATTGTTTTTGGTGAATATCGGTTGAGGGAAAGGGGTAGTTTACCTGCAACGTTTTTTTAACAAGGGTATTTTCTATGGCAAACGATAACAGCCGCAAATTCAAACAGAATCAAATAATGTTTTGCATACAGCCCTGATTTATAGAGTACTCAAGACCTATTGTTTTTGGTGAAGATCGGTTAAGGGGAAGGGGTAGTTTACCTGCAACGTTTTTTTATCAAGCGTATTTTCTATGGCAAACGATAACAGCCGCAAATTCAAACAGAATCAAATAATGTTTTGCATACGTCCCTGAATTGTAGAGGTCTCAATGACTTTCGATTTTGGTGAAGATCGGTTAAGGGGAAGGGGTAGTTTACCTGCAACCTTTTACGTTTTAACAAGAGTAAAGTACTTGAAAATTTATTTAAACTTTTTGAAACAATGGTAATTGTTAAAAATAAAATAATTTTGTTGCCAGGCAATAAAATTACAATTTTTTCATTTTAATGTAATATAATATTTTTCATTTAATACAGCAATAAAAAGGCAGGTAAGACACAGCCTGGCTGTTTGGCTGAAAATGATTTTAAATATAAATCTTAGAATATGGAAGTCATGTATTGTTCTCCATACCGATATTTTCTTGAAACATTGAGTTTTATTATTAGCTACATATTGCTGGTTTAAGCAAGTCATTAAAAGTCTAATACTGAAATCTTTCCGAAAAAGCCATCACTTCCTTACACAATTTTTTGTTTTGGGGCTTGGGTCTAAGGGCCTCGAAATTTTTACCGCCAGGGGCCTCCAATCGGCTTAAACCGCCTCTGCACATAATTAACTATTTTTAATACTAAAACATCAAGTAAGCAAGACAACCCTTAGTCTTATTATAAGTAAAAAAGTAACGAATATTTGAAGATAACAAAAGCATTAATTTGTATATCAATCGTTGCAACGTATTTTACGTAACTACTCTTCAAAGCTACATAAGGAGAGTGCAGACAAATTCTTCACTTTGTAACTTATTGTCCACTGACATGGAACTAAACACTTCACACAAAAGTGGGGTGTCGAGTTCACCTGCGAACGTTTTTGTTAAAGCCATTTTTACTTTATTTCTTCATTTAGATGCTATAAGTTCGCATGGCACTTGCCACTTTATAAGGTATACTTACGAAGAGTAAGTAAGTATACCTTATACTTCATTTGTTTATAAGGTAACGAACGAAGAGTATTCCACGCACGTTCCAAAACAATAATCATCATATTAGCAGCAGATGGAATTGTTTTTGCCTTGTTTGGGTTTGGTTCGCCTTTCGTGGTCCATTGTTTTGACTTCAGACTCATCAACCGTTATAACCTATCCAGCGCACAACGTTGTCTTATCCAAACGTTAGTGTAAGATACTGCCGCACGCGTTCCGTTGATATGACGAAAGTCTTTCATATCTCACCCTATTTCACTCTGCGATCTTCCAAAGTGCTCTTGTAGATTTTTTTCAGTTGGTAGCGTTGTCACTTTATGGGGCGTTCACTGCATGGTTCATCAGTTTTGCTCGTCCGACCCGTTTTAAATTCATAAATCCAGTGCTGAATTATTGTATTCGTTGAAGAAGAGTTCCCGAACGTTGAAAGCAGCTCCTTCTTCATGTCTTTTCAATTAAAAAAAGCGTTTCATCACGCCATGAATTTCGAAACTGTCCACTGGTAAACCAGTGCTTGAGGCGAGTACTGTGGTGGGCTGTTGAACTAATACTAAACAATTCATTGATTTGAAATATCAAACTTCAGCCTACGAAGGATGGTATCATACGACACAATTAAAATAACGAGCGTAGTGGTGAGCCGTGGGACGTTTCACTCTACCCAGGCATTCACATTCTATTTGCCGTTTGAGTGCGGGCTTAGCTTATGTACTTTTGAAATATTGAAACACTTATTGCCAGTATTACTTTATAGTTTATACGTAAACTAAAAATATTTCTGATTAAGCAACAAACCAAAGCAATTGTTACACGTCTCAATCATCCCTTCATAAAAAAACCTTTATCTCATAATTAGATAAATTACAATATAATTATTATGCGTTTCATAAGAAATTGCATATTAATTTCATTTCCTCATTCCTTTGCACATATAATAACGGGGGATCGAAACTTTACGCAACCCGGAATTTCAAAATGCTCTTCTCGAGGTATGATGTTAGTAACACCGAATATTTTTCATAACATGAGTTATCAACAGTGGGTTGCACTAATTAAGGGATCAGCATAATTAAAAACATTTTTTTTTTGTGTATGCTATTTAGACGTACACGCAAAATGACTTTTTCGAAACTGAAACGTGTTTAATTTAGAACTTTATTTGTTAACGAATTGTTACATACAAACGCTAAATTATTTTGGATACTTTTACTGGCACCCCCTGCTGAATAAATCGAGACTGAAAGTTCTTATTTATTGATTCCTTATTTATTTATATTATGCTATATTTTTTGTATTGGTATTTGTATTGTATGCTGTGTATTATAAGTTTCGTAAGTGTAGACAATTGGCTGGAGTTCTTCGGTATTTTTAATTTTTTTTTTATAATTGAAATCTGACATTGAAGTGGTTTTCGACTAAAAGCGACCGGTTTGTTTTTGGTTTTTCCTTTAAAACCGATTGATTTAAAAAAAATATTTAACATGTCTTCTTTACCTAGAATAATATGTCATTTTTTCGAATTTAAAACTAAGTTTTGTAAGACTCGAAACACAACTTAAGTGACACAAAAATTTAAAATTATACATGCAATAATCTTGTAAAAATCATCTAAACAGCGTTTCTCAACCTTTTTGGTAATGGGGACCCTAAAATAATTATTTTCCCTCGCGGATCCCGTCTACTTCGTACACGTATAATCAACAGTATACGCATATACTCTTTATACTTATATGGATGGGCATATTTATATGGATACCAGGTAAGTGATATAAATATAAATAAATATATATATATATAAAACTAAACAATACCGGTATATTAACAAAAACAATTACAAATATCTGTAGGCCTATTCTTTAAAATTGAAACGCTTTTATACTGATAGTCAGCAATTTTATTAAAAATTAACAGGCTACAGTAATACGATCACCTTTTGAAATGTCAAAACACGTATGAGTTGTTTTTCTATAATATAGTATGAATTTATTAAAGAAACATAATTGTATAACATGGGTTATAGTATCCTTACAGATATAAAAATTTGTAAAACTTTTACCACATACGTGTAAAAACTACGATAATACAAAATAGATTAAATAGCTAATCAAAAGTAATACCTATGAACAGTTTTCTATGTCGAACAAATCTTGAGTGTTTCTTTCATTAATGTGACTTTTGTTTCTGCGCATCACACGCCAGCCTTTCAAAACGAAGTAGAATTTCTATGTTAATTGCTAACCGCATGCTCAACTACACGTTCTCATGAAGTAAGTAGTTTCTCTCCTTTGATTTCACATTGGCCATAGTTGAAAATCCCACTTCACAGAGCCAGGCAGCTGGAAGTGGAAGCAGTTTCGGATAGAGATAGATACTCTTCTTTGACGTATAACCAAAGCTTTTGTAGTGGAAGTTCCTGAAACTTTTGATTGAAAGTGCTATTACATTAGGCATTCTGCGTCAATTGATTTAAGAAATGAACCTACAGTTACAGGAAAAAGGGACTGAATACAATAAATCTTCAGATAACCATCATTTGGTGTAGGAAATTATTCTTCAAAATATTTACTTAATAGGTGTGTCAATATGATGGTGTTAATATTCCTCTTGCCTCCTGAAGTCGTTACAATATACTGGACAAACATGTCAGTAACATTTTTCGTAATTCTTTCCTCGAAGGCAATGATCTTTTTCTTGAACTCATTATTTGAATCCCTAACTACAGAATTATTTTTCATATGCCCTTGCAGGAAATTAATCTTAATTAGGAAATTGAGCTAATTAATCTTACTAAATGTACCCCTTAAGTAAGCCATTTTCATCGTCCGGTCACCATTACATGTGAAATGTGCAAGTGATGATTGTTTTTCAATAAAAATATTTCCACTTCACATGCTAACTCAAGCACTTTTCCTCGACTCAACCAGCAAACGTCTGTATGAAGTAAAAATCTGGTATGGCCAGAACTCATCTCATTGCAAAACACAGAAATATTTTCACGGTGTTGCAGAAAATATTTGCAATACAGAGAGACGTTCACGGTGTATCTTGCTTATGTCAGTGTTTGGTGTCTCTTCTTTGATCTGCACACCAATTCCAAATCCGCAGACGTGGCAAATATTGAAACTTTTTCACGCCTTTACCACTAAACAATTCAGTCACAATTATTACGAAGCATGGTATTATTACAGTTTCACCAAAAATAAATGGTTCACTCGTTTTTTTTATTTCATGGGCCACTAAAAATGACGATTTCATAAATTTAGAATCAACACCTATGCGTTAAATTCTGCATAGTTTTTGTTGCTCCTGAAAAGCAGACTTTTGTCTGAGAAAATATTCTCGAGGCTTATGTTTGAGATTTGGATGGACAGTTTCAAGTGATTTTTAATTCTGCCGACTTCATTGATTCATTTTGACAGTCTTATGTCACAATTTATACACGTTATATTGTGAACTCCACTAAGTGATCCCTAAAAAAAAACTGCTATAAGAATCATCGTGGTACTTCCCTACTTCTATTTGCTTAAAGTAAGGTTTACTGGCCGGGGTGACCTCTTTAACACAACCATCACTACTTCGTGATGAGTTTCACTAGGCTGTTCGTTAAACCAAGAAACTATACCAACTCTGTCACTTCTTTCTTAAACTTTTTTCAAAAAACTCTAACAGTGTATTTTAACAGAAATAAATTCACAAAATAACTGGAACGTCTACACAGCACACAAGCAGAATAACAGACAACAGAATTACTTATGTGCGTAACTATCTGACAATGCTGCCACCTGAAATATCCCTTTAGCGAGAAATAATCCTCACTGAAACCGTGTATCGTTCTTACACATCTAAATTATAAGTTACTTAAACGTTATATACTATTCCTCAACATACTGTTTGTATTTTTAACAGATTACCTAATTAATAATATTTCATGTATGAAGGACTATGCAGTATGAAGGATAGGCTAATTACAAAAACTATTTAAAGAACTGTTAGTGAAACTGTTATTAATAATTTAAATCGCGTTGAAAATCACTGGTCTAAACAAATAACATTTTTTTGGCATAACTTTCTTATGAGAGAAAATAAACAAAGAACGCAGCAGTCATAATCCTTTTCACTCTTCGTATGGTTAACTGAGTATAGCTTTTAAAGCACGTTCTAAATTGTTTTTGGAAATCAGTTAAACATTTTTTTAACTTAGCTTGCTCTGTTATAAAATGAATGACATTTCTGGTTATTTTCTTAGACTGTCCTCGTAGGTTTTTATCTTTTCCCAAATTTGATGTTTTTTTGAAATTATACGACGGCTTTCAGTCACGCAAAAATAACTTGCTAACATATGAAAATATTATCTTGTGTTTAATATTGTACGACTAAGCCTGCACATGCAACTGAACTGAAGGTAACGACTAACAGAACGGATATTAAACACAAACTAATGAAATTAATTAAGTACAATATAACTGTTCAGTTTTCGACTATAGTTTTTTCTTAACTCGAAATGGTAACCGAACAGACACATCTGACAATCATCCTTTCGCGTCACGATAAGCAGTAATCTATTTCAATGATATATTTAAATAATGAAATGGAAACTAAAAGACACAAACCACTCGACGACAGAAATTAGTTAAAATAAACTCTAACATAAGGTTTGATTCATAATGACATTAGTAATTGTTATGAGTAATATGAAACTATGAATATGTAAGCACGTGTTTATAAGAGTGGTGTGTTGTGACTCTCGACTATACTGCATGGATTATATGCTTTTCTCTGTATACGTCATCGACGTGTCCAAGTTGCATGACACGCGGTTGGTCATGTTCGCCATGAAACGGCAGTGTCCATAGTAGTGCTAAATTGGCCGTTATCTGGCTCCAGTAGCATACGTTGAGTGAACGAACAAATGGAGCGTCTCCATTAACGCGGGATAGTCTTCTCCACCTCAGACTCCATACCCGACTCCTGGTATAAAGTAACTAGGGCTTCCCCTCACCTGGCGGTCGCATTCCGAACAGCTCATCGAGACGATGATAGAGACTGTCAACTCCGTCCCCTACTTTGCTGCAACGCAATGTCTCCCCCCCCCCCCTAGGCACACTCATCGTTAACACGTATGTGATACTCATGGTTACTTAACGCGCTTCCAGTATGGGGTTACTTAGCAAAGATCCAGAGCCTGAGGTTTGCGCTGGGCCTGTGAAGCTCATTGTCTGACTTCGAACCAAACCATCCACACTGCCCTAGGTGTCTGCTCCCTGAACGCCACAATACAGACACTTACTCGAAAGCTGTACTGCCGCTGTGCCTGTTTCTAGGGCAACCCCCTCATCAGCGCCTTTCTGTCAACACGCATCTGTATCTCTGTACCAGGACCCATCCCCATCCTCGGCGAACACTGACCCTAAATTAGAAAATATCTAATTGAAACCCTTCGGCCTGTAGCAAACCACACCAAAAAAACCCCTACTATATCCCAGTCCCTGTGGCAGGAACTCATCTGAAAGTTCGTCGGCTTACGCAGCCCCAGGTCTCTCTCTCTCTCTCTCTCTCTCTCTCTCTCTCTCTCTACATGGGTGAAGGCCGAAGAGCGGGGATGACGTCAGAGATCTCCAGGGCCTAAACAAGCTGTACATGCCTATAAATACGAAATTATTACAAATTTTAACAAAATTCATGAAACGAGTAGGATTCAAGAAAGTTTCAAGCATGCTGTTATATTTCTTCTCCACAAGAAAGGTGACTTAAATGTTGTTTCGAATCATTGAGAAGTTTCCCTCGACATACAAAAGATAAACTGTTTGCGGACCTTCTGGTAAATCGATTTTCAACTTAGATTGTTGCACAAACCATCCTCAAATAATTTCAAGCTCTATTTAGGAAATCCTACTCTACAACAGACAATGTATGTAGCTTGTCATATATATTATTAAATTAAGACTCAGGGTGAAGAGACGAAATGCTTTTTTTTGTTTATTTATCAACTGCGTTCGACGGAATAAACCGCCGTGCTTTGTTTTTCAAATTAAATGAACTGGAAATTTCGTATAAGATGGTACTAGCTCTAAAAACTTTTTATAAAGATACAACACCATCGGTTTGATGGACAACCAGAAAGTTTTTAAACTAAGATGGGCGTAGAACAAGGTTGAGTCCTTTTTATTTACGTTATTCATAAACAATATTGCAGATTATTTGGATAGTGGACTTACAATCTGTGGTGTGAATATTAGTTACTGACGTTTGCAGACGATATTGTTATTATCGCTACAGGCAAACTTGGCACTACAAACTATGATAAATATTTTAGAGGAATATACAGTAGTAAGAAATGGAATTTAGTTGTAAAGCTAAACAAATCCAAAATTCTTGTTTTCAAAAAATGGAGGAAGGCCTGCGAGATATGAACAATTGTTTTTTAACGGTGAACGGATTGAAGTAGGTAGTGGTTAACAGTATTTAACAACATCAATGTCTTTAAATGAACATTTACAGGATTAGTCTTCAATAGCTAAATGTGCCACAAATTCCTTCAGTAATATAATTTCTAATAGAAATACTCAATTTACTGCACAACTTAAAATACTGAATGCCGTCTGCAGAGCCATATTGTGCTATGCTGCAAAAGTGTCGGGATATAAAGCGCGTGGATCTGTTGATTAGAGTTCAATGTTTCTTCATAAGAAATATTTCTAATTTGCCCAGAAATTCTCTGAATCGTCTGTACTTAGAGGCACATATTCTCTTCATTTCTGCACGCACCATCATTGCGTTTGGAGTATATTCATCAGACCTTGCGTCTAACTTCAAATCGGTATCCAATCGGATTTTGTTGCAAGAGTTAATTATAAGAAAAGTATATTTCTATAACGATTGGAGGAATTTAAACAACTTATTTGAAATAGAAATGGGCTGTTTCCAGAAAACACGTTTCAATATTAATGCTGCTACTCTAAAAATTGAAGAACCACTATTTAGATAAGTGTAAATTTACAGGTTAGGAATAGACAGAAACGATTTCTGTATAAAGAGTTCAATTTATATTTGGAATATATAGATAGCCTTGTTAGCAGTTGGTTAATAAAATTTAGAACCAGAGCGGAGCAGTTGCAACTAAATAAATATTCTTCTACATCTCCGTTCAAATTATGTATTTGTGTAAAAATAAAGAAGATGAGGATGCTATCCATTTCGTCTGCAATTTTTAAGTATTAATAGATACCGTTTAAAATATTTTTAAAAATCTTTTTTTTTTTAAGTGAAGAGCCAAAAAAACTTGCTAAGCGGTAAAAAGTGGATGTTACTTAGTGAATACTGTAGATCAGCGTGGCCATATCGGTATGAATTAATACCAATAATTGAATTAATAAGGTGCCAGGTATAAACATGTAGCGTCTCTGATGTGTTATCTTGTTTTTCCGTTACTATTCTGTTTATTTTATTTGTATATGACGAGTGCATTAAGACTATAAAAGCTTTACTTCATTGTTTTTAAGCAGAAGCAGCTCATCGTACGTTATACGCTTTCTTAAAAGAGCGTAGGCTAGTGTATACCCCCCATCCCCCCTTGGGAATTTCTGACTCACATATTTTTTTGTTGGTATTGCCATCTAGTTTAAGTTTTTAGTTGTTTGCCCCTTATCAATTACAGCATATCCCCGGAAAACCCGGAAAATCACGGAAATACGGAGAAAATGACTTTTTTTGAATTCATTCCCATTTAATCAAATTTTTAGTTAAAGAAGATACATTTATAACCAATATTTTGTGCAGAAGTTCTTCCCCTAGTTTTCCCTTGTTTTCTAGGAAAATAGCTGGAAAATGAAATTATTAGTCACATATTCTTCCATTTTTTTATTTGTCAATATGAACCTTTACACAAAATTCTTATTACATAAGTATAAATGAAAATATCCAAGTTATAATAATGAAAATTCAAACTTTTAATCTCAAAATTAAATAACATCATTTAATTTTATAACAGCATTTGTAATCAGCAGTCTTCTTCTTCATCCTCATTTAGTATATCGGATAAGTTAACTAGTTCTAGCTCATCTTCATCCTCAAACTCATCTGGATTAAAGCTTTCCATAACGTCGGTTAGTTCATGTGGCAATGGATCCCTTTAATCCAATCAAACTTAAGTTGTCCATTCTCCAACTTCCAGCCATGTTCCACTGGAGTTGGTGTTATGGGTTTAGCGATGTGTGCATTATTCCATATGTAGCACTGGTAGTTTACACGGATGATGTGGTTTTCAAGTGAAGCTTTGCAAGAAGGTAGTAGACTCAGATCGACACCTTGTGTATTTGGCTGTGCAAATGTCATTGTGGGAGAGTATTTTTGTGTGAACAAATCGTACCGTAGCTTATTTATATCTGTGTATTCCTGATTACTGTAGGCCTACATGCAACAGACGAATTCCTCTAGGCCTGTCAGTAACATGTCTGTAATTGTAAGTGATGATCCTAATGATCTGAGAATAGGTACGAATTTTCGAAACTTTTCCAATTTAGATTTCACTGACAACTTTCCACGACGAACAAAAGAACTGGTAGTGTCGCATCCGGATAATGCATGCATATTCAGCATAGCATGGCTCATTGCTACACCTAAATCCCGAGAAATGAAGGTGACATTAATGACTCTTCGTTTGTTTCCAGTTCCTGTATCAAACAGTAACACGTTTTTAATTTCGTTGGCGTACCTTAATAACAACATAAAAATATCTGTGTCTGGTGACCTAATTCTGATAGGCAAATTGTCTTGACAGTATTGAGAAGCATGGAAGCAATGTAATATAATTTTAGTATCCGCTTCTTCTTGTGAAGAACATAGCTCTTCTTGTATAGTATACTTCACAGTTGAACCGTCTTCGCTAGCAAACAATGTGCACTGATCATTATGTGATAAGTAAATGCTTGTACCATGAAAGTAGTGGGCATATTTGTCTTGCTTCCATTCATTATGTAAAATGTTGACAAGTTGTTCCTTATTTTTGCCATTACTAAGGAATTTTTTCCAATCCCGATGAATCTTGGTTTTAGGCCCTTTTATTAAGAATGTCTCTCCACAACCTCTTCTTAGTCTCTCAATGTTTTTAATAGATACATCTGAGTAAGTATCCGCCAAAAAAATCTATCCTTTTACATTTTGGAAAGCGGCTTAAGACAATTTCGGCGAGCTCTCCAAAGGTTTCTGGAATGCTAATGAGAGCCTGAAAGTAAGCCATGCCATCAATCATATAAATGCATTCTTCAATCTTAGGAGGGTCGTCTACCACACCCTTGATCTCCAAAGCATGGAGTAGTTTGGCCTTGTCTGTTTTTGTAGGACACCCATCAGCAGTTGCTAATGCCCATGGTACTAGACCTAATGGATAGGACAAAAGCATCTCTAGGCTAATTTCACGTTCCTGGGACAGGAGCAAAGCTCGACCAAAAATATTTCTTTCTGCTCTTATCTCAACTAATCTGTTTTGTGAGGATGTAACAATTATCTTCTCTTGAATACTCTTAAAAGTTTGAAGCTTTTGTCTCTTTAGTGGTTCATGAAAATTTTTGTTCTTTAGAATAAATCTGTCTTGTAGGAAAGTGTTGTAGGCTGCTTTCCCCAGACTGTCTACATTTAGTAAATGCTCTTTCACCGATTCAGGTACAGGTCTTCCAGATGATAAACAGAACAGAGTATCCTTGTTGTCAACGTCAAATGGATTGATATATAGCTCAATGGCTTCAATTACTTTCAAGACACTTTGCTCACTTCGTTTCATTTCTCCTGGTTGCAGGTCATGGTGAGAGGCATCTGATGTACATCGTATGTAACATACTTGCTCTTTCAAATGACAACTCTACATATTTAGCACGTTCATGTCTTGTAATACACCATCGTGCATATGCCCAGAAATTTCTGCTGTAACCCACTATCCTGCCAGTACATTTGGCATATCGGTTGATTGTCTGTTCTATTGTGATGTCCACAGAATTTCTAGAACTTGGAACTTGTGATCTACAGACACTGAAACCGTTATTACGAAGTAATTCTTCTGCTCCAGGGTGTGTCCTTTGCAGGTTCAAAAGGGTGAGTATGTGGACTACGAGATATCTGGCATAATTGTGATGGTCACATGCAAAGAAAAGGGGAATCATATCTTCTAAACATGCCAAGTGTAAGTCAAAGTTGTTTTCTTTAGTTGCTCGCTAAAACCTCAGAATCAATTACACTTTGTCCATGTAACCAATCCAAAATTGTGCTGTTTTACCCAATGTCCCTTCTATAACTTCAATCAAGAAAGTTTGGTAGTCACTGTAGAACGTTTCGCAAGATAAGTTATCATTCACAGACGTCAAATTAGAATATGAAGGGTTTTCTGCCAGGTTTTCAATCGCTTTCATCCCTTCAGCATCAGGATTTTTATCAGGATTCATTGTCATGAACACTTTAATGAGTTGTCTTTGTAGTGCCTCCATCATTATTTTATGGACTCTCATAGCTCTGTTGTAATGTTTTCCTGACATTACTTTCGCAATCGAACCACTAGCACATATTCCTGATTCGACTAAAACATCTTCAAACCCAGAACCAGCCATAAATTTTCCTAAGCACCCAAAATAAGAGCAGATGGTATGAAAGACACCAATGTTAATGACAATATCTTGATATTTGTTGCTATGCCATTGCACAGCATATGCTTTGATGGCAGCCGCCAAATCGAGTGTAATAAATGTATACAACTGTCCAGTTTTTTCTGTAGCCTTCTGAGATTGTGTCAGGATTTCTTGAATAGTGGAATATTCTGTAATTGGCGAAGTAATCGGTGTCATGTAGCCTACTGTTGAAAGTTTCTGTTCACCTTCAATATTTGATGTTTTTGAAACCCACCCTGACCATCCGGGTACTTGGCTTGTTTTGTTGAATGTTGCTCTGCATAATGACCAGAAGAAATCAGATTGTGTAGCATTGTTAACAGCAGCTCTGTTTACACAAGATGTTATTGTTGCATCAATATTTGGCTCAGGGTGCTTTTGAATGGAACAAGGTTGAAGATCTCTCTCAAGAAATTTGACAGAACGTTGTTTAGTTCTTGGTACATCAGTGGCACTAATCAATGTCTGCATATCAGTCCTTCTCTCTTGAATCATAATCCCATGTGTTGAATGAGTTGTCCCACTACCAGACGGAGTTTCTTCATTTAGGTCGAAATTATCCCAACACAAGTGCGACACAATGTTACCTGTTGTAGATATATTTGAAGGGAGAAGTTGATCATTGCACTTTATTTTGTTGCACATAGCAGTCTCTAACTCAAGCAAGTGTGAGTACGACACACAATGACCATATCTATTTAACAAAGTTACCAGTTCTGCACTTCCTGTAAGGTGCCTTATAGTAATTCCTAAAATCAAATGCTTTGACATTTTCCATTTACCATTAGTAATGCTATAGTATAAATCCTGTGCATAGGAATTCACTGTGTGTTTAACTTTGTCATTCGCAACATTCAGTGGTTTTCCGCTTGTCACATACGAAAGAAATTCACATAGTAAATTAGGAGCATTTGTTTCATCTGATGCCAGGAATTCGGCTGAAGGAGGCCAAGGCACTGTAGGTGAATTTTCATATGTCTGCTGCACATGCCGTCTCAAAATGATTGCAGCTTCTTGTATTCTTCGCATTTCTGATGAAGCAGCTTCAAATGCAGCTTCTACGGCTTGTCCGGGTTGTATCCATGATGAGTACACAAGCTCACTCCTGTAGTTTGGCTGCCAAAATGCTTTTTTAATTTTTCTTTTAATTTATCAGTTTTATAGTTTTCATTATAAAATTAGGGTGAATGTTCCGTCATGAATAACAAATACCTCTCATGCAGCATTGCCATGCGTTCAACATTACCACCAACAATTATACTCTCTTGAACATAATTCTTTAAAAGTTCAAATGCTTCTTTGTGCGCCTTTTGCTGTGCAAGTGACTCACTTTCTGGAGCGGCATGGGGTCGCCTATCAGGATGTCTTGTGTATTCCTTACGACAGTGATTATGATAGTGCACCTCCCGAGCTATAAAATCTACATCTTTCAGTTCACATAACAATTTTTCATCTGCTTTTGCTTCTGCGGCTTGTATAATGGACAACCCCGCTGTTTCAGTAACACATTTGGTAGGCAACTCGTATTTTTTTCCGAAGAAATCCATTTTCGATTCTTGTGGCAAAAAAATGCAGCTATCACTCGGAAATAGATTTCCTGTAGAAGCTGATCTGTGGCTTCGCTTGGATGTTGATGGGTCGCTTTCATTGCCCGATGCCCGCACACGTTTTTTAATTTGTGAAATGTTCGAAAACTTTTGGTAACACCACCGATGGTAAAAATCATGATCTACATCGAGATCCACTGGCATTTGTCTGCACACAGTTTCAAATCTATTATTTTCAATGAATTCCTTCAGTCGGACTTCGACACACTCACGAACTTTCTGAAATGATTGGACGGAAAATGATCGGAGAATATTGTCTGATTTGTTTTCATTAAAATGGATGATACATCTCTTCCCCTGTGATGTTGTTGATGCTCCATCTCGCTTCAAACTTAAAGGCTTTTCATCAGACATGGTTACAGTTTACCTGAAACAGAAATCAATAATTAATAAAAGTTAACTGGGAATATTAGGAGCAAAGAATAAAGATTTTTTAAAAAAGAAGATTTTTTTTTAAATATCTGGTGTATCTACTCCACGACTTTTCTACAAAAAAAATAAATAAAAAAATTAAATTTTTCCCTATTATAACATAGATTATTTTGGAACAGGAGCGTTTTCATAAGAAACTGATACCACCGCGTGATTCAGCGTCAAAAAATACATAAATATCATGTGTCACACTTTGTAATTGAGAAAATCACGTTTTTCGGCTATTGCGCACGGTTTGCGCATGCCGAATATAAAAATCGTCCGATCGACTCGTGCGACCATTCATTTTTTTCAGCGTCCCGAGACAAACAACAATGGTTATATTCAATTTTTGCGTAGGAGAACGGTTTAGCCGATATATCAATAAACAGGTAGAAAATATGAAATTTCATTTGCGCCTAACTTTTTCCCTGAATTTTTTGGGAGATGCGACCTTTGGAAAATGGTCAAGGGCTCCTAGGAGAATACTTTAGGCAAGTTTCATCAAAATCGTTAGAGCCGTTTTGGCGCTACAGTCTATTGAAAAACAAGTTTTTCGGCTATTGCGCAGCGGGTATTGCGCACAGGATGTCCGATTTGGTACACAGTCATCGGAGGCTGTAATTGATAAGAGGCAAACAACTAAAACCTTAAACTAGATGGCAATAGCAACAAAAAAATATGAGAGTCGGAAATTCCCACGGAGGGGGGAGGGTTTCATATTGGTAGCTCATGGTCTGAATACAAGACACCAATGAATTCACTAATAACCAGCTTTAATTATCACAATTAATAATTTGTAATCAACAAGATAGTCTCTTACAACAATTCAAGTAAAAATTGTCCACACCCAATAATAATGTCAACTATTAAGAATTCCGCTTTAATTGTAACACAACAACACTTCGCTACAAACACTCGATCCGCGATAAAAAAAATCGCTCAACACACTGAACTGACAAGCCGGCTGCTATGGCTTTTTAAAGGTAGCGCACGCCTTCTAGAAATCATCCATCCTCAATGTGCACGGCACTTAATCCGTTTTCAAGGGTTCTGTAGAGTACTCTGGAACGTACTTGAACGCGGCCTTGACCTGCCACACTAAGCGGGTCGAGGACGCTCTCGGCTATTCTAGGTGGTTCCATTCGTTTCAATATTTTTAACGTCATTAATAATGTTTAAAAGGGTTTTCATAGTATTGTGATACACAGTAGCTGGTAAATATACACTTCAAGAAAAAAAGGGTTTCAGTCGTTAACTGCCAAGTTCTGTTACCAGTCAGAAGTTGATTATATTGTGTATCAAGTCCATGGACCTTTTACCAGAAACTAAAGTCAAATATAAGTACTCCGCACACGTGCTGTCTTGTGTGTCAAGTAAAAATCCTATTGCCAAGCAAGCAATGGAATTTACGTTACTATTTGGCCTTACTTGTAGTCTCCGTACAGGTGTTGAAATTACGCATACACGTATTACATTGCGTATATAATATAACATCCACCAATTAATAACATCAATTGCAATACTGTTCATAGCGACAGTTCATTTTCAAATGCAGGTTAATTATACTCTAAAATATTTGTGAGCGTAATAGCTTTTATTATCATTTCCTTCTTCTTCACTGTATAGAATAAGCGTGATAAGTTAAGATACGGTAATTTAAAAGGTTTTATTGTGTCCGTTCTTTTGTGTACTATCCACAAACGTAGTTCAATCTTGATTTAGTTTCAGTTTCCGCATGGACATATCGCAGTCGATCAGTGAAATGAGGAGAATTTGTTTTAGTGTTTGCTCAGATTCATTAGTACGCTTGAGTCGTTTACATTAACATCCATCCCGGCTGAGGGTGCTAAATAAATAAATTGTTTCCCAAGACAAGTTACCGATCTGTAGTTAGGAATGATGGAAGAATTATCGTCTTGCAACTTCCCGAAATGCTGAGTTTGATTTCTATATTTTTCATCCGCAAAGGGGGATTGGTTTCCCTGACCCGACAGTGTTTTTATATCAAGCTTCCAAACTTGGCAAGCCCGATTCATTATCACAAACTAACCATTTCATTTTTATTACAGTTGACATCTTCAACGGAATTTCCAACGCTGGCGTACATTTACTGATGGATCCTTCTCCATCTCATCTAGAATTCGAGCAAAAGCTTCGTCGCGTGCCGTCGGACTTGAAAACCGCAATTACGCCTTGGTCAAGAGTGGGGGTAGTGGTTAAATAGAGAAACATAACTTCCACTTGTGGATGTTTCTCTATTAATGCAATAGGAACATTCCATTATTAATATAATACCATATTAATACCAGGAACATTCCTCAAAAGAAGTGTAACTTTAAAAGCTAAGTTTTTCTTTTCCAAGTAACTTTGTACTTCGAATACAAAAATGTCAAACGAATCCTCGAACGAAAAGGCCTTAACCCATCCTTTCTTGTTGGATCTCTAAATGACGGGAAGCTGGCTCTTATTTTT
Source organism: Magicicada septendecula (assembly GCA_034769895.1). Classification (NCBI taxonomy): domain Eukaryota; kingdom Metazoa; phylum Arthropoda; class Insecta; order Hemiptera; family Cicadidae; genus Magicicada; species Magicicada septendecula. Next base: position 180,126,279 of record CM068376.1, on the reverse strand, counting down.
ATCTGTCAAGGTCCTTGGATTTCTGCTTTATATACAAGCATGAGTTTACATTGCAAACCACCTGGCGCGTTTCCTCATAAGAGTAATGTAAGCCAATCTTTTGCTACTTTACATCCAGCACACTTTTTTCTCCTATAGAAATCCACGATCTATTCGACATTTTTCCCAGAATAATCCAGTTTCATCAGCATCAAAAACGTGGTCTTCAACAAAGTTTTCTTCTATAACTTATTTCAAAAACTCGCTGACGAACTTTTCAGCTGCTTCTTTATCTGCTGAAGCAGACTCAGCAACGGTTTTCACGTTGTGCAATTTAAAACGGTTTCTAAATTTATCAAACCATCCTCGGCTATCCTAAAAACTTTTTGTATCTTTGTGTATGTCGTTTAATTCTCAAGATGCTAAAGGCCGAGACTGCTGCGCAGATATTTATAGGGCTGAAGGGCTTCTGATTAGTCATTGTTTATGAAGTTTTAAATTTAATTATATAAATAATTTTAAGATGTAATTCAATTAATCTTTAAATGATTGATAAACGATATTTAAATTTTTTGTAAATTTTGAATGACTTGCAGTGGCAAGCTAATAATCTATGATGATTACCAAAACTGCGTATTTCCGCCTATTAAAACCTACTTAGTGACCATTCTGTAATCATTTTCTTTAGCTGAACATGATTCAGCCGCCAGAATGCAGTGAAAGGTGCACTCGTGTGCAATATACTACATGTGGATGTCTGCAGCGAGGTTTCCTCATATTTGATGCGGTAACATACGTGTATTGTGTCTGGATTTAACAGAGTCACTCTATGATCATCGCTGATACAAAATGCTGTAATGTCTTCCTGTAAGTGACTATTCATTGTTCAAGAGTCCCGTTATATGTTTTTAGTTCCAGAGGTTTTAGTGGTCTTACTGACCATAAGAAAGAAAAACGAACTACTTGTTGCGTACTTCCCGAACGTGAAAGCAGATACAATTTTGAGTGTGTTTAGTTTTTGTCAAGCAAATGTTTCCTTTCCCGCATAGAATAGGCCTACTCAAACCAAAAAGCGAACAGTGGTGTTTCTTGAAATTGATCAAAAATAATTTGAACAAGGATACTAAAAAATGTCGTGAATCTTTCGGATGTGTTTCCTTTTATTTTAAGTCTCACTGAAAGAGATAAGAAGAAGAGAATATAAAAGAAATCTCTACAAAATACTCCTGAGGAGAAACTTGCCTTGACTTTGAGGTAGGTAAGTGAAAGATAATGACATAAAACATTAGACTGAAAATATTTCCAAATATTCCCTTTCACTTATGAATCATGGTAAGGTGAGCGTTGCGTATCATGTAAAACTGGGTATTAGACTTTCGTCCTCTTCAGCGGATTGATCCGTTTTTGCACTATGAGAGTACAAATATCTGAATGTACATATAACGCTAGCGACTGTGATTTCGGTTCCCCCCAAGTGCAGGTGACTACACCTATCGTTAGTAGTGGCGTTTCTAGGAAAACGTGCCTTGAAAGGGAGTTTATAGACGGAATGCATCTTCATTGTATAGTCTCTAGAGCGCATCACTAACAGAAGTAGTCTATATTTTGTTTTATATAACTTCGGAAGTAACAGCTCAAATTGCGGGAATACTGTGCTACACAACTCACGTGGTCCAATGCTGACAGTTGCAGCGGTCTGACGTTTACAACAGAAGTTTTAACCGTCTGACGGAGTTAAAAACTTTTGTTCTCTTTTTAACATCTATTTCACGGTTCGATTAATTTCGTAATTTCATATTCTAAACGAGCAATGAGTCATAGTGGGCACTGTCAGGCCCGGATTTCCCACTAGGCACGGGGCTAGGGGCGGCAGGCTCAGGGGGGCGGCACAAGGTGGAAAATTATTTGTTAAAATTTCATGTTTTCGGTTTCTGCAAATGAGATATTTGCAATAGAGATAGTTGAAATGACTATTTTCAGCAACTTTTTTCAGCAGTCAAGGAGAATTGAATATATAGAAATATATAGAAGGGGGGGGGCGCTAACAATAGTGCGTAGGGGCGGCAGGATACCTAAATCCAGGCCTGGGCACTGTAAGATTTTAAGCATTTCGTCTTATTTATAGCGTTCAGGGCTCAGTTGATATAAACTGATTTTAAATAATAACAAAGGTAAATAAATTGTTTTTTCAAATAAATAACATTCAAATCAAGTATAAAAATTATTTTTCTTACGTTTCATTGACGTTACCGTTTGGTCACACGTTTGATTACGCGGGTTTCCTGATGACTCATGCCATATTTACTTTATAATTTTTGATAGCAAAGGTATCAAACCCCTTATATCACTATCATAATGGGCTAGTGACATCTTTTCCGTGAACTACTGGCTCCCGTGTCGGAAGACATTTTACACAAAAATAAATTTAAAATAAGCTATAGGCTACAAATGATAATAGGCCTACTGCATTTGAACAAATAGTCACTGAACGTAATTTTAAAGTTTAATTATTAGTGTAACAGCACGATAATTACAAATAATCACTTGTTTGGTATTAACAAATAACAACAACAAAAATTTAGTGAAACCAAAACAGGCAGGCTTGCATAAAAACTAACAGGTAACTCCGAGGTACAGAACAGATACAAGAAGTGGCAATATTCATCACGTGCTGTATAGGAGAGGCGTCTTAAACATCATCGCTTAGTGGATACTTCAAAGAACGCCAAATTCTCACGCCTACATTCCCAAGTGTCAGTTCGGAAGTTATATTAAACAGATCTGACACAGTGTGAACTAGGAAAATTTTACAGAAATTGTACTCCACTTGGATTAGGTCTATAATAAAGTGGAAATGAAAAAGCCTACAAAGACGAACTAAACATGATAAAATATCTAGCAGAATCCAACGGATACAACACAACAATAATCAATAAACTCCTACACAAAACAAACAACAGACAAAGACAGAAAACAACAAATTCATAACACTAACATACATCAATAACCACACTGAAAAATAGCCCACAAATTCAAAAAAGCAGGATACAGAATCGCATAGGCCTACAAAACTACAAACAAAACAGAACACACACTATCAAAACACACACACAAAGCACAAAAATTTGATCTACCCGGTGTGTACAAACTAAATTGCTCAGATTGCAACAAATTCTACATAGGCCAGACAGGACGTTGCTTCGAACAAAGATGCATTGAACACACAAAAGCACTACACTCCACTACCGAATCCACCTTTGTAAACCACCTTATTGAAGCAAACCACTCATACACAAACATCGACTACAACATGGATATTCTACACGAACACACAAAAGGCCGAAAACTAGACACTCTTGAACAATTGGAAATATACAAACACACAAAAACACATAAAAACGACATCCTAAACGAACAGACACAATTCAAATCACACCTATTATTCGAACATATCACACCCCACACACACAACATCGATCGTTCAAAAGTCGACGCCGTCGCCAAGAACAAGACGGACAGCGCTCCCAGTGGTAGCCTCTGACGAAGCTTATAATAAGCGAAAACTGGTTCAGGCTATAATGTAAAACTTTTACGTTTTTACCAATAAAAAACTTTGTGTTCCGAGTCGGTAGTGGCATAATTATATTTAGTTGAATAATAAAGACTAAAATTGCATTATTTCTTCAGGTAGTTACCCCCAAATACGATTTCTGAAAAAAAATTGGACGTTCAAGGTGAAGCAGTCCTCTCGCCCCCTCCAATCAGCTACCTTACCGTGCCTTCACTGACTGATTCATGACTGTTCATTTTGTTAATTGTTTTCCTTGTCCGTAATAGTTTGACTCACAAACGTGTTGACGGCAAAAAGAAAGTGCACACAATTGTAGATCGTAAATTCGTCAATCTGACACTGGCGTTATAAACACAAAATGAAAAGAAATAAACGCTGTAGACAACAGTGTAGAAACTGTTGTTGAAAGCCAACCCAAAGAATTCAATTGTCAGACACGAACCCGGCGAAATTAGATATTGGTATTTTCCCACATATACGAAGGCTATTGGATACTGAAAATCTTTAGCAGTACTTAAATTTGAATTTCAAAAGTAATTATAGATTAATATCATTTTTCTAATATTCCTAATAAAAGTTTTATTATTACTTTTGTTTAGTAACAAAAAAGTTATTATTAAAACAAATAATTTATCATTTTTGGTTGATACAGACGTCTCAATAATACTGATTAATTAATTGCTTATTTGCTATACGTATTTAATTACGTACTTTTTTTGTCCATCGCTGTCACCATCACTTTCTTGCAGCTTAATGACAATGCGTTTCATATTATCGTCGCGGAGACCTTCTTTCACTAAATCTTTCTCTTTTAATGACTCAACATGGCGCAGACTTCAGCGTTATCCGTCAGGTCGAAATTCGGGTGTTATTTCCTCCTGACATTAATCGCTGGACACTTCGAAGAAGTGGCGTAACTACGGGAGGGGATCAATCCCCCCCGCCCCAAAGCTATTTCATAATGAGGGAAACGTCATCTCCAGTTATTACAGCGTACGTTAAACTACGGCCTATAAATAAATGTTTAAATAAAAGGCATTAAAGTGTTGTGTAAATTAATTTAAAGTTTTATTAATAATGGTAATTACTCAAAATTGAACAAATAACGGAAAATTGCTTCACTTAGTGGATTGTGACAAATAAACGGGATAGTGATTCTGCTAGATTGTGTGCCTTTTATGGGTTTTTGGATCACGGAGTTATTATTTATCTACAGGAGGCAAGGCACCCCAATTTGCGAAGGGTAGAAACAGAAAGAGATTAGTAATGCCCACAAGCAATTACATGCATAGGTTATGTTGTAACCCCTCTTTCAAACTTTTAGACTTTATAAAAAAACCTTTTCATTTTTTTTTTTTTTTTTTTTTTTTTTGAAAGAGGGGCCACTAGTCATTTAAAACTAGGCAAGAGCCTAGAGAAGCCAAAAATGTGCTGGGTCCAGTATGACGGGACTTGCAATTACACTCGTTGTTAAGCAACAATAACAATTTTATTCAGCCATTTCAAATAACATGTAAGTATCACTCCCAGTATACAATATACTTTTATAGAATTGAAAAAACTTCGTTACAAACTTTTACTCCCCTCCCTGTCATTACAATCCTCTGAAAATATACACGTGTAATCTCATAAAATTAGAATATATGTAAACATCAGCATAATAAATTCTCCCAAATATACATAAATAGAACATCAATCAATATAGTTACATAAATACACATAGCACACACATATCTATATACACACATATATACTACACACATGTTCACCTGGCAGGCAGCCCATATACATTTCACCATGCCGCCGAAGAATACAATCCTCAGTCCTCAGTATCCGTGACCTAGACCCCCATCCCAAACTACTGTAAAAGGGTAAAGTGCCCAGCCTCCATAAAAAACTTTTCATAAACCAATCCATTAACCCGTCCGGGTATGACTGCGTTGCAACCAATGAAATTATTACAAGTATTCAATTTTTAGAAAAGTTCCCCCAGATAGGAATGTGCCATCGCCAGGTCAACATGGCTGCACGGCCATACAAAATGTATAACAGAATTTATGATTGAAAGTAAGAATCAATAGTGCGTGTATCATGAATCAAAACTCGGCACAATGTGCGTGTATCATGAATCACGCATACACCAGAAAATGAAGGCAGAGATACTACTAATCTATATTTCCTTTTTTGACCAGGTACAATTTATTGGCATTACACATTTAATATTGAGGTGATTCTAGATATTATAAGATTTATTACGTTTAATTTGAATATCAATTTACCGAGATAAAACATTTTGAAATTTGCGGGTTTCCTACTTTTTATTATATCCTTACACACAACAGACACATACTATGTAACAATTCATGTTTAACATAATTTATTGTTAAGTGGTATTTACAGTCAGTGATTTAATATCTGTAGATTTCTACAAAAAAATTTACAACGAATTTAAAGATTTAAAAAAAAATCATATACCAGTAGTTTACAAAATAATGACAAGTTTGGCAAATCTTTTGTATGCACAAGGAGGAGGGGTTAGACACCTACTTATTTTTGCTTACCAGGGGGAGGAGATCTAATAAGACTAAAAATGTGTGTACATAATGCTAGAATAGCCCCTTACTACTTAAGTAGAATAGATGACTTCTGTCACGTATATTATTTGCCTTTTCTTTTTTATGAGGTTTGTTAGTATTAAATTCAATTCAAAACACTTTTTGAAAGCAAAATATATGTCTAACATAAAGTTCTGTGTTGTTACCTTTAGGACCTATTCTAAATGCTGTATCTATTTTCATACTCTCTTGACTGTACACTACAGTTTAGTTTATCCGGAATTGATGAGACCGGGCCCTTTCTGGATAAACGAAATTCTGGATAAACCAAACTAATGGTGAAAATGCCGGTATTAGCGATGTATACCTACCGCTATACAGAAAAGTTGCGTTTTTTTATTTTGAAGACTTTATTCAAACTGTAATAGCCTACTGTTGGCCTACTGTATTTTACGAGTAAATCTTAAGGAAAAACAAAATCTATTTCAGAATATTATACTGTATAAACAGGAAAAAATGTATTTAGCATTAGACATTATACATACAGTATATTAAATTTAGTACAGTAGGCCTACAGTACTAGCATTTATAAAAATTAACAAGTTTAATTTAGCGAGAAAAAACAATAATAAACACACATACATGAATGATCAAAGTCTTTACTTTTTAAAAAAGTCCATTATTTTTTTAACCAGATCGCCGTGGGACTATACACTGCACTGTATTATTTTTACCCTTGCAGTTTAGATTAATTACGTTTATGTTGATGAGCTCTGAATGGGTATAACAATGTTGAATTTACAACAAAACAGGTTGTTTTTAGTACAAATCAAATCTTAAAATTCACCGGTAAAGTCGTTAAAAAAAAATTATTTTGAAAACTTATTCCGGATAAGCCGGAATTCCGGATAAACGAAGGCCGGATAAACGAGAGTGTATTGTACTTCTATTGTATACATTTTCTAACTCTTGTTTTGCTGTCCTTTATATACGACTCATTTATAGTAGAATCTCTGAAAGTAGTAGAATCACTTAATTATTGAATCTGCTAAAACTCATAACTTTTCCTAAAAATGTGTCACAGTAATTTCAGTACTGGGTTTGTTGGAGCTGGTCAAGCTGCAAAATAAATCACGCCTAGTATTGTTCGTGTATCTACAAATGAGTTCTGACAAAACGAGAAGAGATAGAATGTTGTAGTATACTGTATCTAATGATAAAGTTCCACAGAGTGATGAAGCTATTGATGATATGTTGCAGAATATATAGAGCAAGATGAAAATGATACAGTTCTCCTGGAAACAATAAAATTAGTGTAGTGGTAAAAGAAAAGATGGAGAGGTTTTTTTTTCTGCCCAGCTGGGACAAAAGCAGTACAAGATTACTGTAATGTATTTATAGGAAAGATGAGAAGAGTGTTACAGAATTCAAGTTATTGAGTGTTGAGTTTTTGAGACTTTACTAATGAATTGTACGGTACATAAAGAACAGGGAAACAAGATTTAGAAAATATACACCAGTATTCCTTCATAACCAATTCACATTCTCTTGTAAATCAAGAGAAAGAAGGAATCAGAGCACAAAGAAATGGAAGTTGGTGGAAAACTTGAAAAGTCAAGGGGGACTATTTACTCAGAAGTCAAATGAGATCTACTGAGAGAACATTGTATTATTTTGAGCAGCAAGTTGTATTAGTAATGCAACTGCAATTTATCTAAAATAATAAATTAGATGTTTTATTTCTCTAGCGGCCGTCTGATGAAGCAGTATGATACAGAACGCAGTGTTTTAAATAATTGAGCATCACCAGTGTTTTTTCTTTTTTTTAAAGGGCTACATATAGTAACACATATATAAATTTGATTGTATTTAATTTTTACAAATTATTTTATATTACATTGTAATCATATAATCTTCTTAAATCACATTGTGTGAGAATTTGCTATTCTAGTAAACTTGTTTATTACATACAGTCCTGAGTTAGAATTAGCCTGTCCCTATTCCTTAAAATTCACCATTTCAGTAACTCACCACCCTCTCAGTCAATAGTATATTTAAGTTTGCAGGACTCTACTGTCATCAATCCTATAAACACCATGACAACATCTATTCTGGAAACCATGTCTAAACATACTCTATAAAAATCATTAAATAAATAAAGGTACAAACAGTGTTAGATTCAAATGGTTGCTAAAGAGGCTACTGTTCAATGTGAAAATTGTTATGTTTAAGAATGTAATATTTAACGAATCATGGCAACATAGAGTAAGATTAATAATTAGTAAAGGTTTGAAACAAGGCTGTTGCATAGCTCCATTGCTGCTTAAAATCTATTTGAATGAAGCCCTGACATGATAGAGGAAGGAATATTGTAATGTGGATATACCAATAATTGAAGATGGAAGGCTCTTTATGTTTGACATATGATCTTTATATTTTGCTTATGATCAGGTTATACTGGCCAAGGATGAGATGAATATAAGTTATATGTTTAGAAAGCTTGAAGGAGAATATATGAAATGAAGCCTCAAAATAAATGCATCCAAAACAAAGTACTTAGTAGTAACTGGTGGAGGCCAATACATAGAGTTAGAAACAAATGTTATAAGAGCTATGAGTAATTTCAAATATTTAGTAGTAATACTACCATCTGATGGTGATAACAATCAGGAAATAAAATCAGGAATGAGGCAAGCAAGAACAGTTACAAGGTAATTGCATGACCTACTATGGAGTACCTGAATTATGAAGTGTAATAAGATTAGGATGTATAAAACCATAATAGAAAACATAGGCATGTATGGGGCAGAATTGTGGGAGGTAAATAAAAGTAATAAGACATAGTCAATCGAGACAGACGTGAATATCTAGTACATTAGCAGATTGGAACTAAGCCTTAATGTGTTTTTTTTTAAAGCAGCGATTGTGGTAAGTACCCCCCCCCACACATACATATAAACCAATAGATATGTTTCACTTACTCTATAACTTATTAATTATCTGATCCTATTTATTTTGAAATTTCAGTAACGTCTTTCTGTTTTGATCACCACTTTAGAACGTGTTAAGATCCATAACTGATCATATCTATAACTGATGTCTTTTATCCACCACCTCTGAAATTGCATCTTGAGCACAGTTTTAATTTTTTTACTTTATTGTTGTCTAATCATATAGTATTAGATCATATTAGATGAAGGTAATGTATATAATGTGTATGCACTAAAATTGACCAGTACGGTATCATGAAAGATCTACAAGTTCTATACTCAAACAATGTGGTAATTTATTATGCAATAATGGTAAAATTAATCATAAAACATGTGATTTTCCTAAATTATTATTTAACTATTTTGTGGTGGCTCATAGTCCCATATTGTCTAACATTAAATTACTCTTCTGTTTCCAAAGGCTCCTTCTGTTTTCACACCTTCTTGACTATTATTGTAAATAAGAAAATATGAAAATAGTGTACATTTCAGATGGCTACTAAAAGTGCTAATGGATAACATAATAACTAATGTATGGCAACATAACATGTAAACGAATTATGCCAAATTAGTGATGGTTATACTATGATGAATCCTACCTTTTATAGCTTTCTTGGAATGAGACTGTTGAGAAAATGTATTTTTAAAAATTTCTGATTGATTGCTTTTTAATATTGCTGTACTAGTTACTACATATAACAAGTTATCAAGAAAATATTTGTACTGTACTACTTCGTGCTGTTACATTTTTAATTTTTTCTTATTAATACTGAAAGCTAAAATAAAAAGAAAAAATAATTCATACAAGTTAGCTAAACGACAGACAGAGAAAGAGAGAGTGTGTGTGTGATATGTCATTAAAGTAACGCTTAAAAATAGAACAGCCAGGACATATCTTTAGCAAGGAAAGAATTTTAATACAAGTGTATGCAAGCTATTCTGAATTAACTGTCAGAACTGGTTTCCAATGTATTATAAGCTAGTTCCAGGCTATCTGATTGCAGATGGTGAAGTTAAACAAGTTATGTAAATGCTTTTTATTTCAGTGTGTCTCTTTAACTCAAATTTTAAATAATAATAGCAACTCATTTACAAACAAAATAATATTAGAACTCAAGAATAAAATTAATTGTTGCTATAAAAAAAAATAAAAAAAATATAACATTTACTTCTAATCTATTATTTATTTCTACTGACACACCCAAATTTTAACATACAACAAAAGATTAGTATTTATTTTCTAAATTTTCTTGTTAAATTAGATTCTTTTATTTAACTACTATTTAAATTTTAATTCTTTACTGTTCATAGTTAAGTTCTTTTTGAGAGCTCTTTTCACAACAAAAATATAACTGTTCGTTATCACCTGCGTACGTCTGCCGTTACAGTTGCACGCGTGCGTGTGTGTGTCCAGAATCCAGAGAATTTGATGATGATGATTATGCTGATGCTGTGTTCTATGTCTCTACGGGTTGTTGTTGGTGATGCTCCAGAGTTCCTCCATACGTCTTGGTGTGTGTGGTCCTGATCGGTCGGTAAACTGGCAGCGTGAAGTTGTGTGAAGATTTCTTAAGTCTGAGTGTGTAACCACCCAAATTTGCTAGTGCTATTTATACTGGATGGCGATCTGATAGGTTCAGGACTGTTTCCGACCTGTTAGATATTGTCAGTTCGTGCAAAGCGTCCTTTTAATTACAAATCACTTTTTGGTTCATTTTTGCGATTTCGTCAACATACTTGTAGCATGAGCAATATCATTGTTTGCATAATTTTTTTCTGGTCACTCACATATACCACACTTATTAATTATTATTTTAATCACACTCATAATTAGCATTAAATTACCCAGCCTCTTTATTATTGCACATTTTTCAATAATTTTTATAACATCATATTCATTAAAAATTCCTTAATGTAATGGTGTCTTTATAATTTGGGTAATTCTTCGTTCACAGGTTTAAAACGTATTAATTAGTTTATTTTAATCCGGTTAAAACCTGATTACAGCCGTAGCATCACCCCATATTTTCCTGTCGTAGCTTGTGTTAAGCACACAAACACTGTATTTTTACTACCGAAGCAGGTGTCACTTTCGACAGACCACAGCCTGTAGTCTCCTGCACAAAATTGTTTAAAACTGTTCGTCGTATTCTTTTTAGACTAATTATTTACAAAACATACCGCCCTGGGCAAATATGCAAATATATGTATTGTTGCATACATTCCCCAGGTAGGTTTAAATAAAATTTGACTGTTGTTCAAATTTTATTTACACAAATATATATGTGTACCTTATAATTACAATTACATCTTATTATCTACATTACAATTGCTTTTTACAACTCCTTATAAAAGTAGTATTTTATAGCGATATGTGCGAAACAAACCCTTTGCGGTGGGGCGACAAAATTTCTTCCCCCTATACAAAAATAGCAGCTGTTTAGATCCTGCTTCCTATTGTTGTATTGTTATATGTATCGACACCCTTGTTCACTGTACATTTGGTCAGCTTATATTTCCTTCTCTCTGTGGCTTGGCTCTCGTCATAATAGGCGATAAACATCCTGCATTACACTTGTTCTGCATACATAACAATGATTATTGTATTCTTTGTGTACTGTTACGCCACTAATACGCTTCCTTATTTTCCATGTGTCAGGTGTCATTCTCCCTAGTTTCCCCCTCTCTAAATATTTAAGAGAATCAGTTGAATTAAAATTACTATAAAGTTTTGTTTCTCTCTCACTCACTTCTCCTCTCTTACCTGCATTCGGAGGGTCTGTGGTGTTTTTCTCTTCACAACAATTCTCTTCTCTCTGTACAAAATTAGTTTTATTTCTGTACTCAGTGTGAAACATGTGTTCGGATTGTGCGAGTAAATTTAACAATTCTTCAGTCGTTTTTAATCCTAGTGTTTTACTGGCGAATCTACTATCTCTGTGAAAGTGATGTGCTAATTTAAATACAAATTCATGTTGTGCAAATGTGGATATTAAGTATTTACTTCTTTCAATCAGCTGGACTACGACATATTCTTCAATGGTGAGTGTATCTTTACCTTGATACTTACCATATTCTAATTGGTCTCGTATTTGTTTTTGTGTGTGAATATTCCAATAGCAACCTTCAAATGAGTTTTTAAATTGTCCGTTAACAGTTAAATTATATCAAGCACTCGTGTACCATCTTGCAGCAGAACCATGAAATTGTTTACTAATAAAGTTAATTTTCTCTCTATAAGTTAAAGCATTACCTGTTAACTCCATTTCTTGTTCACAGTTCAGTAAACATTCAATTTGATTGTCTCCCTTTAATCCTTTGAAGACTAACAATTTTGTCCTTTCATCAATTTGTGTTGGATACACCAACATCTGCGTTGCTCCCCTCTTCAATTCCATTTTTAGACGTTCTACTTCTCCACATTGATTTTCTTTAGTGTATTTATTTCACTTGAATATTCTTTTGTGGTTTTATTAGACTCCACTATGGCAGTTTCCAGCGTCATTGTTCTGGCTTCCAGCTCCTGTGTCTTATTGATGTTTTCAGGTACTTGTTCACCGACTGTTTTTATCCTCACATCTTGTTCCTGCTTCGAAACTCTAAACTTTTCATTCCAGTTTTCAGCTACTTGGTTCACACTATCTCTTAATTCTTTTGACAATTCTGCTTTCATTCTTTCTGTTCTTTAAATGTATTCTCCATCTTTAAAGTTTGTTCATTTAGTGACTGTTCTACTCTATCTCCTAATCTTTCTATTCTGGTATTTTTTCTTCCTTTAAATTCGGCTTTAACTTCGTCTTTATTTTTTGCTAATTCAGCTTTAACTTCATCTTTATTTTTTGCTAATTCAGCTTTAAATACTTCTTGATTCTTTTGCATTTGTTCCTTATTTTTGTTTAATCCAGCTATAAATTCTTCATGATCTTTCTGTATTTGTTTCTGGAGACTTCTAAACATAGCCTCAATATCAACTCCTTTCTGCGGTGTAGCCATTTCATTAAATTTAAATTCGTTTTATTATTAATTATTATTAGTAAACCGCGACTCTATTGGTTTTTATTTAATATTGTTTATTCATGTTTATTATTATTATAAATTATCTTATACCAACATTTCTCTTCTCTTTTAGTTTTGTTGAGCGCGAGTTGTGAAATACACAACAATATTACAATTACAATACAATAATATTAATAACAATACACTTATTAATTCTGAACATATATGATAATTAACATATATTGGGCCGCACTTTGGGCATGCCAATTTATTATGCAAGATTACAACAATTATACAAATACATTACCATGTACTCAGCGCAACTATAAAGTCTATTACACCGGCCAGGTCGCAGGATTTTTTGTTTCTCGTTGCGTCAAGTATATGTAGTTGCACAATAATTAAATAATTTTCAAAGAGGAGTGAGATGTTGTTGACATGAAATAATTAATTAAAACCATTTCAAATAATCATTCTATGATTTATTAATTAATAGAAAAATATTCAAATATTAAAATTTCAAATATTACATAAATCAAATATTCACTTTTATAAGCTTCAGAAATACAATGTAACCTGCTATGCTGTTCATAACATATCAAAAAAATAAACAACCATATAATCTTACTAGCTAAACAGACATGTTAAACAAGATATTTAAATCCTTTTTATTTAAGTCTGTATCTTTAACTCAAATTTTAAATAATAATAGCAACTCATTTACAAACAAAATAATATTAGAACTCAAGAATAAAATTAATTGTTGCTATAAACAAAAATAAAAATAATATAACATTTACTTCCAATCTATTATTTATTTCTACTGACACACCCAAATTTTAACATACAACAAAAGATTAGTATTTCTTTTCTAAATTTTCCTGTTAAATTAGATTCTTTTATTTAACTACTATTTAAATTTTAATTCTTTACTGTTCATAGTTAAGTTCTTTTTGAGAGCTCTTTTCACAACAAAAATATAACTGTTTGTTATCACCTGCATACATCTGCCGTTACTGTTGTGTGTGTGTGTGTGTGTGTGTGTCCAGAATCCTGAGAATTTGATGATGATGATTATGCTGATGCTGTGTTCTCTGTCTCTACGGGTTGTTGTTGGTGATGCTCCAGAGTTCCTCCATACGTCTTGGTGTGTGTGGTCCTGATTGGTCGGTAAACTGGCAGCGTGACGTTGTGTGAAGATTTCTTAAGTCTGAGTGTGTAAACACCCAAATTTGTCAGTGGTATTTATACTGGATGGCGATCTGATAGGTTCAGGACTGTTTTCGACCTGTTAGATATTGTCAGTTTGTGCAAAGCGTCCTTTTAATTACAAATCACTTCTTGGTTCATTTTTGCGATTTCACCAACATACTCGTAGCATGAGCAATATCATTGTTTACGTAATTTTTTTCTGGTCACTCACATATACCACACTTATTAATTATTATTTAATCACACTCGTAATTAACATTAAATTACCCAGCTTCTTTATATTGCACATTTTTCAATAATTTTTATATCACCATATTCAATAAAAATTCCTTAATGTAATGGTGTCTTTATAATTTGGGTAATTCTTTGTTCACAGGTTTAAAACGTATTAATTAGTTTATTTTAATCCGGTTAAAACCTGATTACAGCCGTAGCATCACCCATATTTTCCTGTTGTAGCTTGCGTTACACACACAAGTGCTGTATTTTTACTACTGAAGCAGGTGTCACTTTTGACAGGCCACAGCCTGTAGTCTCCCACACAAAATTGTTTAAAACTGTTAGTCGTATTCTTTTTACACTAATTATTTACAAAACATACCGCCCTGGGCAAATATGCAAATATATGTATTGTTGCAGTTTATTAAAAAGGATTAACACAGAGACAGACATTGTTTTAATAAAACAATTTCAGTGTAGTAATAAAGAAAGAAGAATTATAAAGGTACAGAATATGTTCATATATTTAAATTTCTTTCAAGTCTGTCATTTTTTTTATGTATTGTACAGTGTATTGAGTAATCAGTGGACAGTGGCATATGTTAATGAACAGCAGACTCTCGCATGCAATAACTGGCTATGTTTGTAGGATTCCATAAATGGGTGGCAGAAAAATGTGGTTTAACTGTACCATATTAAACTTGTAGCTTAGACCTTTAGATTATTAAAACAATCATATTTCTTTGAAATACTAAGCATTTATACTAGAAATATTTTGTCATAATTTTGCTTCAAGGCTACAGTGCCTACTTTGTATATGTTTACAAAATTTATACAGTTACTTTTGTAAAGAAATGGACAGGATAATATGGAATAGAACAGTTCAGGTTATGTCAAATGCAGATGGCCTAAGACAACAAATGAATGACTACTTCCAACAGATGGAAAATGTAGACCAAAGATCTTACAGAAAAACATTGGCCTAGGAATCCAATGCAGACTAGAGGATTAATGGATCAGGATTGCTTGGATAGGCAATGGATTAGGTTTGTGGAGATAGTGTAATCCTTAAAAACTTGCTATAATATAATATTTATATTTATTATATCTGTAAATGTGATCTTTTGCTCATATGACTGTATATGAAAGAAGGTATATCAGATACTGAACTCATGTTGCAGGTGTAATACTGATGTCAAATGAAGTATCATGTTTGAGAGGTTCTGCCCTGGTTGCTGAGCTAAAAGCAAAAGCTAAGGCTGCTTTGAATGCACCCACAGAGACTGTTATAGAGGTAAAATTTTGTTATTCAGTGTTTTACTTCTGTTACCACACACACACACACACACACACACACCATATAGAAGGAAGAGACATTTCATTTTCATTAGAAAGAGATAAAACTAGTGATTCCATTTTGACATTAAACAAAAACTACTGTTTTGTTTTGATAAGTGCTATCAGTGTGTTCATGTTGATATTAGGAGCATAAAATAAACTATTGTAAACAGATTTAAATTTTTAATAAAACTGCTTGAAGGTTTTACTAAATTCACTGCACAGCATTATTTCTTTTTGTAGTTTAAAATGAATACCACACTCTCACAACCAGTCTTCTGTAACATTTTTAAATTCAACTTGAGGCCAAGCAACTGACATCACTACATGAGAATAACTATATGTAATTTCATTATTACAATATCTTAAGTTTATTATTCAGATTTTCAAGTTATCCTTTTGTGAATGTTTATGCAACAGCAATAAACATAATTTTAAAAATTATTCTGGTAATTCTATTCCAGTTGTTATGAATTTTGTTTAATTTTGTTTAGACAAAGAGGTTCTATATTATCTGTTACCAGTACCAGTGACATGAATTAGGAACCTCAGAGTTAAGCATTAATCATACATTAGTCAGTTTCCAATCATCGCATATTTTCTACCAAATAATTATTATAATTGTAATGGTATCTGTGCCTATACCAAGTTGTAATAAGAATACTTCCACTTTCACTTCAAAACACTACCAATAATTCAGCATAACAACTGTATAAAATGTAACTATAACACATTAACAAACTGTTAATAAAAAAACATTATTTCCATATTATCTAATAATAAATATGTAAAATTCTGGCAGAAGTTAATATTTTGTTGTATAGAATTACTGAACAGCAAAATATATTTAGTTGATTTAATTGAAGGTAGCTTCACTGATGAGGCTGTAGATACACCAATTTGTGCTCCTATCAAAGACCATGCCATTCTTCTTTAGTTCTCTCTTGTATTCTCATGAAAATGAAATAAATAATGAAATTCATTGTATTTGACCACCATCAATTAACACAACGACTAAATGATATACCATATTCCTAATTACGGATATCTTGGAAACTGCATCAGTCTGTCAGTCTGGTAATTTATTCTCCTCTCCTCTTCGTGAGTAATCAGTCTTTTGACTGGTTTGTACCCTCCCTGCATATACTTGTGGTGTGTGTTACAGATTGGTAATTTATTATGAAAGTAAATTTTCCTCAATCCTGGAATTTCACTGTACCTCTTAAATGAGACTATATCATGCAGCAACTTCTATGAATTAGCTTGAGTAAAAATCCTTGTTTTGGAAATTATGTGAGATAAATCTTACCTCTTTATACATACATACTTACATCTTATATCTTACATACAGCACAGTCTAGAACATTAAGCTAATAAGGAAGGCTGATATACCTTGATTTAATTAGTAGCAAAGTAGTGAGAAATAATTGTGTTGAATGATTTAAAAATAGATAGTTCAAGATTTTCAGAATGGCATTGGCCTCCATTGTTGCATTCCTTGATCACTGGCTGATGAAATAAAGGAACTGGTTATGATAGTATTATCTAATATTAGAAATGAATGCTTATGGGGTTGATCAGTTGACTTGTTTAATTTAAATAAGTCATATTTATTCTTATTTCTATACCTTCACTCATTGTGTAATTTGTAAACATGGATAATATTGTCTACAGTAATATTTTTTTCATTTTCCAATTGATGTGAACATAAAACTAATAGATTAGGAGGTAAACAGAGCATTCCAAGTAGTTGCAACACAAAGTAAATATTTGAGTCCTTCTAGCCAAATAACAATTAGAAATGTGAAAAAGTTTTGTTTTTAAAGATTATATGTATAATCCTCCAGTAACCATGTAGTCCTTTACAAATAAAAGTAGGTAAAACTATATGCCATACTTAAAAAATTTAAAAAAACTCTCCTCAGAAGATTTTCATTGTGTTGGATAGTTTCATACAGTCTTTAAGACTCATTTCTTATTGTAGCAACTCAAATTAAATAATTAGTATTATACCAAACAGGGACTTGGAAAGAGTGTCATATTCTGAAATAAACTTGGATTCATTCTTAATAAACTAAAAAAACATTTGTAGACTAATGAAGCTATTAATCAGTGGCAGCTAGTACTTGCAAATTTAAGTGGTTACACCAACCTGTAGTAGATGTTATCAATGGTAAAGTGACAGAACATTAAACTTAATTACAGGTTTACATATCTGCATTTGGTGTCACATTGCCATATATAATAAATACAAAATTCAAGTATAGTAAACTATAATAATTTTTAATACCAAATAAAAAAGTAATGCATGGGTAAAAGAAAACATTTATATCTTTTGAAAATCATCATCTTCCTCAGCTTGCCATGGTTGTTAAAGTTTCGAGCACACTATGAGGTTATTACCTACTGTTAAATTTGTGAAATTTGTTATGTTTTCAGTTCCTAACATAGCCTTGGTAATAGGGTAGATTTAAATAGCTCTATATAATAGATAATTAAAAAACAAGAGATAATGGATTTAACATCAGATTAAAGTAGCAACATGGAGTGTGATAGAAAGTGGTAAAAAAATTAATATAACTGGGGATGTGGACTCATTTTTCTCAACAACTGAATCATAAGCAGAGAACATGGATGTACTGAAGGCCATGAAGCTCTTAAATGCCATAATAGAAGGTCTGTAAGAGGAACAAGATAACATCATTGCACACTTCAAATAACTGTACAAAAATTGTGCAGATTTTATGAGAGAAGAAATAAAAAAGACAAAAACAGCAGGATTCCAAAAAGCTAAACCAATGTATAATCACATCCTGTGGAAGAATATTTTTGTTTGGAAATGCATCTATACATTTCCAGATCACCTGATCAATGTACAAACTGGACAGATTGAAAAACTGTCAAATTGTCCCAATTTTGGGTTGATAATGAATAGTCTGTTCTTCAGAGGTTGAATTTTAGAAGGCCACTTTACCTTATTTCAGAGCTCTAAAAGCAACTGAAACGTCCCCCTGAATTTTTTTATAATTTTTTTTTTAATATATCAGAGGTCGTTACTTAATTCTTAAAACTAGACTCGTGGTCTAGATGGAAAAGATGCGCTGAGCCCACCGTGACAGGTCTTGCAATAAAACACTTGCATAACGATAACAGCTTTTATTAGTGTTCTTTCCTTTTATGATGATAACATTTTAATACAATATGCATGTTTATTTTTTTTTTTTAACATTTTTTAAACAATATGCATGTTTAAATTCTCAATATTCATAATAATGACCATTGGCATTAGTAACAAGAATTAATTTTGAACCATTACATAATTAACAACAATTTTTTCAAACACCTTTTCGTGCATTGTTTCGATATAAATCAACATTGCTATGCATTGACATTTATTTACTCAATTAACATTTATAGATCACAGTCTCAATAACAATTATTACATTAGAATTTAGATACGTTATGAATTAAATTTACACTCGAATAATGATCACTGCCAAGAGACAGGTAATGTTTAATATTTGCCAACTAATAAATTTATTTTTTTTTTAAATTGTGCATTACAGGAGTAATATAAATAGATATAGATACATCTTAACTCTATTGCCATATTCTTACAAACACCAGTTGCCCATAAAATTGAGTACTAATACTTGATACTTATTCTGGCACAATGCTGTAACAGCCCATGATAAAGAACCTGTTCACACAAGAACGTTCAGAAAGAACTACCCCCATAGATATTTGTCAATGCATTCAGTACAAACTTGTTCAGGAGATTTGATCTTCATAAGAAAGTTAATAAAACTGACCAAGTAACAGATTTAAATTTTTCTTGCTAATTACTCACAGCTAGAAGGCAAGTGGCGTCGTATAAAATACAGCACAGTAATGGACATATTTAAACAGGCAGATTCTTTAACTCAGTTAATTACACAATTCACTATATGTCCACAGGACATGTTACAACAGACCGTTGGTCATAGAATATGTGAAGTTACTGTTTATGAAAATGTCTTTAAGTTCATGCTTTAAATCCTGTAAGTTGCTGTGTTCGTGTATTAAAATATAAGGAATAGTCCCACCTGTGTATAGAAGATTACTTTACTCAGGATGCACGATGATATAGAACATGGTGACGCAACTGGTGAGTCCGAAATTCCAGGAATTCATTTCCTCCTCTGGGCAGTGGTTCAGGCTGGCAGTATGGGGATCTCTAGAGGTCTGACGGCATTGGGGTGTTGCTTAGATCTTCAGCCAATGAAGACTGATGGTCTGTCTCCATCCTCATCTCCCCTTTCACCTCCCGGCTATCCGGGAACCCTGAAGCTCTCTAGTAACTCAGCCACTCATTTCAAAGATGACAAAACAATAGGAGACGCCACCAGACCAGTGTTTCCCTCGAGTGCAGAACCAGAAATGAGAACAAATATCGATGCCTGCCGACCCACGTGAACAGAGAATTGAACAAATCAGCTGATCGGAACGGCAGACTTGATTACGCACACACACACAATTATTGCCCCGTCACGGTCAAGGTTAAGCGATATAGTCAAGCAGTGGCACTGGCCGCTCACGCGACCCTTGAACCTGCTATACAGACGGCACTGTGGCCACGACGCACGCCGAATAATTTAATGCTTAAATTACATCGGCACACAACAATTCAAGATCTGGGAGGAGATGTGGACATCAACATTAGAAACCATTCCCAAAGATCCTGCAGATGCATACAAATATGCACCAGATTTACCTGACATCAGAATGGTTTTCCATATAAATGAATAAATGATATGTGTATTACCAGTTACAACAGGCATGTCATAATGTTCATTTTTGGCTCCACCTGGACTTAAAACTTATTTAAGATCAACAGTGACTGAAAATTGATTAAATGGATTCACAGTACTCCAAGTCCATCAGGACTTTGTCTCTTCTTTTCAGCCAAAGAAGTGCTAGAAATAGTTATTAGAAGTCACAAATGAAAACTTACATTAACTTTAGCATTACACAAGTAGATAGCTTTGATTTTGTATTCTCTGTATCATGAAAATATAAGTCTAAATACTTGTGTTCATGATGTGCATATGTTTTTTGTTTATGGTGATACCATTTTACAGATTAATTTTAACTCACCCTTGCAACGTTAGTGTTGTACATTAGTGTAGTCAATATTCTATTTCAACAAATAAAATTAAGTAAAAGTTATCAACATCACATATGTAAATTATGTGCACCAATATACATCAGTTAATTTTTATAATTTTATAAGAGAACATAGAAATATTTGTAGGGCTTTTTCATTAAAAATTAAAAATCAAACATTATTTTAAAATGTAGCTAAAACTGCTTGTGTATCGTCATTTATTGAGCTGTGTGGCTACCACAATGAGAGTTAAAACAAGACTAGAAAGTTGTTTAAACATATTATCAAATTAAACAGTCTAATAAAAACAAGATATTATAAGAATATCTGTAAAATATATCAGTCATGTTTACACATTACTTTGATTATAATGAGTATTTGCCATCACTGAACATTTTTCAAAACAGCATACACTTGCAGTCTTTACAACCCACACTATACAAAAATTAGTTCTATGATTTATTTATACTATGTAGTCCTATAGTTTAAGAAAATATTTTTGATAATGGAAATGTGCAAAAGTCTGATACCCAGTATTTGACTTTGGTGTTTTAAATTTTAATTTGTACTGCAACCTACTAAACAGATGTGGCAGATAATGTATAAGTGTATAAATTATTTACTAAATGTTGTACATAATTATACCATGTAATTATATAAGGGTTATAAACAAAATGAAATTACTTTTCAACAGGAAAAATATTCAAAACCTATTTGTTATTCACCTTTAATGGACAGTCTAATAAATTTTAATAAAATATTCCTGTCACTCACTAATAATTTATTGATATCATGTTAATACTCATGTATTACCTGAAATTAAGACAGAAAAACATATCCAACAACAGTACTTAACTAAATATAATTATTTCACTACCGACTCGGAACACAAAGATTTTTATGGGTAAAAACGTAAAAGATTTACCCATAAAAATCTTTGTGTTCCGAGTCGGTAGTGAAATAATTGTATTTAGTTAAGTAACGGACACATCATGGACAACGAAACCCAAGTACTTGACTATTCACAACAGTAGGTAACATAAACATAAAAATAGATCTTATAGTTAGTTTCAACACAGATTGTATGTACAACAACAGAAAATTAAATTAAATATAAGTATAGTATGTTCTTTGAATCTAATTGACTTATGATATGCATACTAACTTGTAATAAATAAGCATTCTAATATAAACATTTTCAAAACATACTATTCTTTGTAATAATAAACAATATAATCATAAAACTAGATATGTTTTTTAAACACAAATATTAAATGAAATTTGCTTATCATATGTGTAGTGTTACTTATCACACTTCCACTGTTACACTTGAATATTAAAAAAAACAATTTTCATCAATTATGAGTTTAAACATTTCCCTCATATCCCATCTAAAACTCAACAAAGGAACTCATGGGCTATTACAGTTTTCTATTTCATTTAGTCAATTTCTTCTACTTATTTCTATATTAGTTATTTATATCCATACATGTATAAATATTTTTTATCTTAGATTTATTCAGTGTACCCACAGCATTGTAGCTTTGTAGGTAGTTGTATAATAGATTGTAGGTACCTGTATGCTAATGAGGACTTCACAGTTGTGTGTTTGGAGCCATCTACACTTGTCCTGATAGTGGCAATAAAAATTATTGTAACATTGATGCAGATGATTTAACAATTATGTCTTCTTATTGACTGAACCTTTCACAAAACCATTTTATTAATTCATGGTAACTACTAATTTAAGAATGTATTTTATTACATTGTTTTATCTTAATTTTAAATACATAATTTTTATAAGTTTCATTTAATTTATTTATTTTATGTCTTATTTTATATAATCAAACTAAATGGTTGTTAGTATCATAACTTATACATCCATTACTGGTGTTGTAATGTATGGTACACACTGTAACAAGTTGAATATAATGATGAAACTTTTTTTAAATATACTTGTAGAAATCATTTATTATTTTATAACAATATCATTTGTATAAATATATTATTTATAATAATATTATAATATATAAAATACCAATACTAAGGAATAGTAAGGAACTCAAAACATAAAGAGTTACAAAGAAAACAGTAATTTCAATATGGAGTAAATTATAATTTGTTTATATTATAAATTAAAGAACATATAATGTTACATATTTAAAGCAATTTTACAATTTAATATATGTTCACCAACTTGACTGAACAGAAAATATTTAATCTTCCCTGTTATCTCCCCACCATAATTGCATTTTTATAAAATCGGGAAAAATCTGTAGGTGGACTTGCCATCAGTAATACTTGGCTTGGCATTTTTGTAATACTGTATGTAGTATGTTACATCAAGATAATAATCTGTTTTGGATCTAGAAAATTAAGAAAAATAATTATTAATTCCTATTGTATATAAATGTTTGAATACTCTAATAGTTTGTATCCTTGGTTCATAAATACTATAAGTCTTAATGCCAATTTCTTTGTTTAGAATTGATTAACTTATTAATTTTTGTCGGGTTTAATCATTTTTCTTGTTTCACATTTGTAAAAAAAAACAAGTGCCAGTTATATGCAAAGTTCAAAATGATGAAGGGCTGTACTAAAAATTATGACTCATTTAAAATTCAGAGAAAAAGCAAATAAACAAGACTCCACTGTACAAACTCATAACCTAACATATTAACATATTCCCAAAAAACTTCAATAGTAATACAAAATACAACCTAAATTATTGATGCAAGCCAGTGAAAATTTAAGTAAAGTGTAAATGCAATATAGAGAAGTTTTTATGTTTCTTATTTTATAAACTAAGTAAAGTGATAACAGTAGTAAATAATGAGCACAGAACATTATGAATAAGTAGATTATTTATAAGGATTAATTAATGATAAATACAAATGTTTTAAATTAATTTAAAAGGTTTATGAAGTGTAGTTGCGCAGTAAGTGTCAAGCAAAATTTTCTTGGGATTGGGGTGTAGAGTAAGCCATTTTAGTCAGTAGCAGTGAAAGGGTTAAAACTTATATGTACCTACAGCATTGGACATTGTGGCTGTTTAAAACAATTTCAAAATTATTCAGTGTTTCTAAAATAACAAATGTTATACGCAAATCTTATCATACCGTACAGACCACTGTCAAAAATAGTTGTTAAGGATTCACAAGGACCTCAGAATGATACAATCACCACAGGTGAAACAGATCATGGTTCAAGGCTTGGTTTCTTTTAAGAATTGAAAGACTCCAAAGTATCAGGTTGCTGAAGTTGTTGAAGTGTAAAAAAGAGTAGAGTATAGTGCTAAATATGAATGACATTGAAAATGAAAATACAATTTAACTTCTATACATCGATTTTCTTTGTATCAACATTTTTCTGAGTCCCATGAAATTTCTGTTACAAAATACTTATGTAATCAAAAAAGTTTCTATACCAAAACTTAATTATAATCATATAATTAATGTCAAAACAAAAGTCTTTAACTGCTGTGGAAACAGCGGCCTGGATAAAAGATGTGGATAGTGGAGTGTCACAAACAGATATTGCTCAAAAGTTGAGATTCCATCCACAACCTGCTGACTATAATGAAGAGTTGGGAATCTGTTATAAAAAGTCACAAACCTTCAGTGGTGTAACTGCCAACCCCGCAGCGCCAGCAATGCGGGGGGGGCTGCTGACTAGGGGGACCTGTGCAAACTTTTCCCTTAATTTTTACAAATGGTAATAAACCTTTGAACTTAAGTAAAACCAAATTTCCCCATATACTTCAATGTACTTAACATCCAAAACACATACATTTAGTTATTAACAGTTATTTTACCAGTACCTAATGATGTACTGTGAGAGTATAAATTATTTGGTTAACTGCACAACAGAGTGGTGATTCCAGTTAAGAATTCACCCAGGCCATCAGAATTTGGCCAAGCGAATGTTCTTCAAGCTAAAATTCATTTAGAATTATTTGCATAGAATGGTGTCTCAAAAAAAGTTAGTAAGTGTGGTAAATTTAACTGCTAAATCAATTGATATTTAATGAAATTATAAACACTTTTGTATCTCACAATGCAGTAAGATCAGGAAAGTTTCAAATGAAAGAAAACTAAATTAAAATTACTTGAATTTCATACTATTTTCAAAATATAGGTAGTAATGACATTCAGATATTGTTATTTTGTCTTGTAAACACTAGAAATCTTCAAATTACATTTTTGTATGACTCTGTCATAAATAATGTTTTGAAATACAAAAACTCTATTTTTGTAAATAAAATGTCTTTACATCAGAATATTTTTCTTTAACTCCAATGCCAATATTAGTCATATAATAAAATTATTGTAAATTATGAAGCTATAAGTATATGTCAGAAAGTGCTTGTATGGTGAAATAGGTGGCTTGTTTAAAAATATGAGATCAATTAATAAAGTGTACAATATAAAATTTCATATAAGCATTCAATGTTTTCAATAATTTAAATTTAATAAAATTTGTACTTTTTCAAGATTCTATAAAACGACTAAATTATAATTGATTACTAGTGACATGTCTGATTATCAGTATTCTTTTAAGTTTTAAATATTTTAAGCCTTTATAGGTCAAATATCATCTATGAAAACTATATATAATCAACTATAAAAACTGTAGATGACAAGTGATGTTTTTGAGCAATGGTTAAATAAACATCAATAAAAAAATGAGGTAAAAATGAAAAGTTGTTCTTTTTGTTGACAGTTGTCCAGCACATTATTCTACTGTAATCAAAAACACTGTCAGATGTAAAACTGTTTTTTTTCCAGATACAACATCAAAGCTACAATAATTGGGTCAAGCTACAACAAAAACCACGAAACTGCATTATCAAAATCAGATTCTGAAAAACCTAATTTTTATGTCAAAAATAAAAAGCCTACTGACAGTTTGATTGATCTCAGGTTGAGTACAGTAAAACAAGCAAAGTGATATAACAGAATCAACAATAAAGAACTGATTTATGAAAGCCTCTGAAAAACTGCTATGGAAAAAGTAGTTATACTTCCACAGTTTGAGGAATATTGGAATGAATTCCTGTTATCTTGAATAATAAATGGTGACATTTAACTCGACAGATTTTTATACATGGGTAAGGATATTATTGTGACAGATTAGTCAACAGACAAAGGCATTTTTAAGTTTGATAAAAGATCAAGGACAAGACAGTAAAGAAGAGACAGAAATTCCTAAACCTTCCAAGAAAGAAATTCAGAACGATTCATCAAGGACTTCACTTAGCAGAAAACTACCCAATGAAATTTTTCAGTCACACAAAACGTGTGAACATTTTTATGAGTTAACAATATTAAAATTTGTTCAGCAGGATATTATAAATTTTGCTCTTACCACAGATTAATAACATATTGTACTGTTTGGTATTAATCATGTAGGTACAGTTATTACAGGTTACTACTGTATGTTGATTAAATAAATGTATGTTGCTCCTTCCTTGTTGTTTTTATTTATTTATAGTACCATTTTACCAAAATACGTATTGTTTTATTAGTATGTAGCCATATTTGTAATATTGTTTCAATGAGTTATACTACTAATATAAAATATCGGTATGGAGAACCATACATGACTTCCATGTTCTAAGATTTATATTTAAAATCATATTCGAAATGAAATATTTCCATAGAAACTACGTCTTTCTACTTATTGCTTCAGCATTAACCACAGTACTGTGGTCACTAACGTATACCACCTCACGTTTTCGCACTCGATTTTCACCGATGATGGCAGTCGATGGCACTGCCGAAAAGTCTGGTTTTGCAGAAAACATTGGACTACGGCTAAAGAGCCCGGGAAGCAATTTTAACAAAAAAATACTTCTTTGTTGCCGATAACGTAGTACACATATAAAAAATTCTCCACTACACCTTCAACTATAATTTTTAATAATAGAAAATTACCCCCACCCCGTTCACCTAAATTCTTCATTTATAGATATTTCATCTACGTTTCTACAGTGGATTACTATGAGCTTCTTATCAGGATAATTTATTTATAAAAATTAAGTACTTTACTCTTGTTAAATCCTAAAATGTTTCAGGTAAACTACGCCTTTCTCTTAACCGATCTTCTCCAAAATCAACAGACCTTCCGTCCCCTACAATTCAGGGAAGCATGCAAAAATATATTTGATTCTGTTTGAATGTGCGGCAGTTATCGTTCGTCATGGAAACATTTCTCTTGTTACAACATAAAATGTTGCTGGTAAACTACCCCTTTCCCTTAACCGATCTTCACCAAAATCAATAGACCTTGAGCTCTCTGCAACTGAGGAAAGGGTGCAAAAAATTATTTGATTCTCATTGAATTTTCGGCAGTTATCGTTCGTCATAATAAAAATTACCCTTTTTAAAACATAAAACGTTGCTGATAAACTACCCCTTCCCTTAACTGATCTTCAACAAAATCAACAGACCTTGAGTTCTCTTTAGTTCAAAAAGGTATGCAAAAACCTAGTTGATTCTGTTTGAATTTACGGCAGTTATCGTTCGTCATATAAAAAATTACCCTTGTTAAAACATAAAATGTTGCTGGTGAACTACCCCTTTCCCTTAACCGATCTTCACCAGCACCAATAGGTATTGAGAACTCTATAATACAGGGCTGTATGCAAAACATCATTTGATTCTGTTTGAATTTGCGGCTGTTATCGTTTACTATAGAAAAAAATTACCCTTGATAAAAAATCGTTGCTAGTAAACTACCCCTTCCCCTTAACCGATCTTCACCAAAAACGTCAGGTCTTGGGTACTCTACAATTTAGGCCTGTATGCAAACAATTATTTGATTCTGTTTGAAATTGCGGCTGTTATAGTTTGCCATAGAAAAAACGCTTGATAAAACATAAAACGTTGCTGGTAAACTACCCTATTCCATTAACCGATCTTCACCAATAACAATAGGTCTTGAGAACTCTACAATTCAGGGCTGTATGCAAAACATTAGTTGATTTTCTTTGAATTTAGGGCAGTTATCGTTCGTCATAGAAAAAATACCCTAGTTAAAACATAAAACGTTACAAGTAAAATACCCCTTTCCCTTAACCGATCTTCAACAAAATCAACAGACCTTGAGTTCCGTATAATTCAAAAAGGTATGCAGAAGAGTAGTTGATTCTGTTTTATTGTACGGCAGTTATCGTTCGTCAAAAAAAAATTACCCTTGATAAAACATAAAATGTTGCTGGTAAACAACCCTATTCCCTTAACCGATCTTCACCAAAACCAACAGGTCTTGAGAACTCTACATTTCAGAGTTGTATGCAAAATATTATATGATTCTGTTTGAATTTGCGGCTGTTATCGTTTGCCATATAAAATACCCTTGATAAAACAAAAAACGTGGCAGGTAAACTACCCCTCTCCCTTAACTGATCTTCACCAAAAACAATAGGTCTTTAGTACTCAACAAAACAGGGCTGTATGAAAAAAGTATTTGATTCTGTTTGAATTTGCGGCTCTTATCGTTTGCCATAAAAAATACCCTTTTAAAACATAAAACGTTGCTGGTAAACTACCCCTTTCCCTTAACCGATCTTCACCAACACCAAGAGGTATTGAGAACTCTACAATACAGGGCTGTATGCAAAACATCATTTGATTCTGTTTGAATTTGCGGCAGTTATCTTTTACCATAGAAAAAAATTACCCTTGATAAAAAACCGTTGCAGGTAAACTACCCCTTTCCCTTAACCGATCTTCACCAAAAACAACAGGTCTTGAGAACTCTATAATTCAGGGCTATATGCAAAATATTATGTGATTTTGTTTGAATTTGCGGCTGTTATCGTTTGCCATACAAAATACCCTTGATAAAACAAAAAATGTGGCAGGTAAACTACCCCTTTCCCTTAAACGATCTTCACCAAAAACAATAGGTCTTTAGTACTCAAGAAATCAGGGCTGTATGCAAAAACGTATTTGATTCTGTTTGAATTTGCAGCTCTTATCGTTTGCCATAGAAAATACCCTTTTAAAACATAAAACGTTGCAGGTAAACTACCCCTTTCCCTTAACCGATCTTCACCAACACCAAGAGGTATTGAGAACTCTACAATACAGGGCTGTATGCAAAACATCATTTGATTCTGTTTGAATTTGCGGCAGTTATCTTTTACCATAGAAAAAAATTACCCTTGATAAAAAACCGTTGCAGGTAAACTACCCCTTCCCCTTAACCGATCTTCACCAAAATCGAAAGTCATTGAGAACTCTACAATTCAGGGCTGTATGCGAAACATTATTTGATTCTGTTTGAATTTGCGGCTGTTATCGTTTGCCAAACAAACAAAATTACCCTTGCTAAAAAAAAACCGTTGCAGGTAAACTACCCCTTTCCCTCAACCGATCTTCACCAAAAACAATAGGTCGCGAGTACTCTGCAAATCAGGGCGGTATGCAAAAAATTATTTGATTCTGTTTGAATTTGCGGCAGTTATCGTTTGCCATAGAAAAAAAATCTACAGACAGACAGACAGACAGACACACAGACAGACAGACACACACACAGACACTTTTCGGAAAACGACTTTTTTTTCATGTTTTGAGTGTAGTAGAATCAGAATCTGCAATAATCTCGAACACGATTTTTTTTGCCATCACCATACTTCCATTCCTTAAGGAATATGGAAGTAAAAAAGAAAAACAGATTTCTATATATCCAATTTTTTCTGAATAGCTATCTGTTTCTGTGTATGGAGATCCAACTGTAATCACTGTTTTGTTAATACTTCAATTTAATAAATATATATGCAAATACAAGAGGAGAAATACAGACACTAGATACAACAAAGCAGATTGAATGGATAGCTGACATCTGATATAACATTAATAATTAGCAAATTGTTGAAATTATAAGACTTGAAAGTTTATAATAAAAACACTGGCAGAAATGTATGAACCAGTAAAAAAATCTCTCACCTTACAATTGGTCCCTCAATAAACACTTCATAATCAGATACAAATTAAAATATTCAATTCATGTATTAAATTTAAATTAAAAAAAAAATGGCTTAATGTGATTTTATATGTCAGACAAGGTAGAAAGGTGGTTGAGAAAAAACCATAGTCTTGCTGTATATTCCCTGTATATATAGGTTGTTTGACAAGCATAGACAAGTTATTTTAATTAGCATATGAAAACAAAAAGTATGAAATTGTTTTTTTATCTTGAGGGTACCAGTACCATAAAATCAAAACATCACTATATTAAAATAAAAAGAAATTCCTGAAACTTATTGGGAAACAATCCATGTAAAAAATCTAATTACTTGACTATTTAGTTACTAACTACTCACATGAATAAGACAGTAATGAAAATTTAAAACTAATGTGTATTTTTGTGTTCAGGTTGTTACAGTTGAAAACAACAGTACAGGAAATGTAACAAACGTAACTGTGACGAAAACAAAGAGCCTGTTGACAGGTATCCCCCAGAAGGACTATATCTATGATCCAAATCTTCCTCGTGAATTGAATGGTCAAAATCTCACAAATTATCCATTTTACAATGCTGTACCTGAAGACATTGATTTTAAGTGTGATGGCCTTCATGATGGTTTCTACGCTAGTGTACCACATAAATGCCAGGTATGATTTTTTACTAGTCACATGTACGTCTTTTGTCAATATAAACTAGCCTAAGTATATGTGTATACGCACACATAGTAATTATAATAACAATAATAATCATCATCGTCACTGTAATGGTTTTACACTCCTTGTACTTTCAAGCTCTTCTGACTAAAGAAGATGGGAGGGAATGATAAGAACTTCATTCTTTTATCACAGAGTTGCATGCTTTTGTTTTTTAATTCTTCAACCAACATTCTCCACTCCTTTTTGTCCCTCAGGTTGCCAGATAGTACTTTGTCTTTTTATTTAAACCATCTTTTGAGACTTTTTTTCTGCAACTACTGTTTTAAATTAAATTGAGTCTTTTTCAAATTGATTTGTTTTCTTGTACCTATAGATGTTTGAATAACCTCTGCACTTTAATATACCTCACAATGCCTTTATCATTTATTTTTCTTTAGGCTTTTTAGTTGGACTTTATACACTGGTAAACACCCGGTTCCTCAACCCATATATTATCCGTATTGTTTGCTCAAAGATCTTCAGCTTCATTTCACTCACACATGAGATACACATTATCTCCTTTGTGTATACCACCACTGAATGAAATAATGTTTATAAAGCTTTGTTTTTTTCTCTTAATTGTGCAACTATAAATTTTTTGTGTGCCCCTAGTCGTGGGTGTCATTTTATACTCTTATTGGTAGTTGTTAAATTAATAGTATGAAACTCATGTATTAATTGTTTACTCAGAAGTGATGAATACTAATTCTTTAATTTATTTGTTGGTGTTCATGAAAAACTATTTCAAGTAATAGTGTTGTATAATCCATAAGGTTAATCTTCAATGAATGAAACAGGACACATTTATCAGTCTAACCAACACATTTATTAAATTTATATTAACTGTCATTAATATCAGTTCTCTATGCCTTTTAACATATCATTATCATTAATTATTTTAAACATAATTTCTACCAATAGACAATTTATGTGCTAAGATCTCTGTATCTCAGGGTTCATTTGATTTTGTATCTAAGCATGAATAACACTTACATTTAGTTACTTATCATATTACAATATATATATATATATATATATATATATATATATATTCCAAATGGATTCATTTTTAAGATATGAATAACTATTCTTAATTGAAGTGATATATTTATTTTAAAATGTGCGTAGTTCGCTTTTATATTCTAATCAGATTACTTCAAGTTTTAATGTGTAATTCATACGTAAGTTCTTTTAGAAGGACAGACAGGTGTATTGTAAAATAGTAATTAGTACATAAAAGTTTTACTGTTGGTACGAATATTCCTGTCTATGGCGTGCTGATGCACTGTGAATCCATCTCCGGCTCCTTAGATCTGCTTAGTAGGTGTAGATTCTCTCCCAGTGTCCTTGCATACAGTATTATTTGGATGAATCATAGTGTGGTTTGCTCTCGTAGTGGTTGATTGATTAACACTTTTAATCACTTCACTTTATCTAAGTATATCCGGCTTCTTCCGATATTTACATTAGTATAAGTACTGTTCACTAGTTTACAACGGTTACTCTCGTTACGTAAGTTTACAGTTTGCACACGACTTATTCCGTTTCAATAGTTTATATCGCTAGCAACACATGATAAGATCCGATTTTGTTTTTTTTACGAGTATATACTAATAAAACTCTAGTTCTCACTCTTTCGATATTTAACCACGTTACACAAATTGTTCGTTCATTTTGACTCTACGAAAATTTAGAATAGACTTCTAAATTTTCACAAACTATTTACTCATGTTGCCTCTACGAAAAACTGAAGTAAACTCTCTGAACTTTCATCGTAGACTCCCGAAAACTTTACAACAGACGCCATGAAAATTTACCACAGACTCGTTCCGATTTTAAGTAGACTCTTCGAATTTTAAATAAAGACCTCTTGATTGTGCCTCAGCTCATTGTATACATTCAATACACATAATTCCCTACTAGCTTACTACATTTCACTTTGCTCCATTTTAATTGGTCCTTCTTTCTTTTCTTCTAGGAAAAGTCACTCCTGGAAATCCCCCTACCTTTAAAGCTGTTTTCTGATAGGTCAAGTTCGTTCCCTCTTTATTTCTCACTCTTGGTTCATCCACCTCTGCCACAGTATGTCTGATTTCAGACTCATAAATCTTCCTGGTGTTTTTATATGCCATTTAGCCAGAACAACCCCTTAGTGTCTTCTAACATCCAGCTGCCCTGTTAATTAGTTCACTCACGTCTGCTGTAGCTTTCTCAGTATTGAAATCGTAACTCTCTCTCTGGTGTTTTTCTATAACCTTTTGCCAGAACAAACCCTTAGTTTCTCCAAGCGTCCAGCTGCTCTGTTGATTAGTGCAATCATCTCTGCTGTGGCGTTCTTGGTATTTCATAATTGTACTTCTCTCTGGTGTTTTTCTACGCCTTTCAGCCAGAACAAACCTTTAGTTTATCTAAGCTTCCAGCTCCCCTGTTAATTAGTTCAATCACCTCTGTTGTATCCTTCTCGGTATATCCCATTCATACTTATCTCTGGCCTTTTTCTATGCCGTTCAGCCAGAACAACCCTTAATTTCTCTAAGCGTCCAGCTGCACTGTTAGATTTATGATACATCCATACACAATGCATGTCGACGTTGAAATTTCACTCTCTTTTGTACTGACTTCCTCTCCTAGTTTCTCTCTATACATCAATGTCATTTCACAAGTGCGGACAGATGGGTTTCCTTTTTTTTTAGCGTTATAATTGTATTCAATTACATGCATGTTATTGAATTGTTATATCTGTAGTAGGCATTATATCCAGATCCAGTTTGTATTCCATGCATGGTTTCAAACCATCTCAGATTTTGATAATAATCTCTTTCTTTTCCTTCCTCACCACTCTCATTTATTTGGTTTCTTCATGGTTGACCGTAAGACCTCCTACCTTAATTTGATCTGGTTATACTCAAGATAATAATTTTTTCCCAGCTTTACTTTGATCTTTACTATTACAGTAATATAATCTGTATATGGTATAATATGAACCAATTTGTGCACACTTATCTTTCCAGTACAACATTAAACAGCATTTTCATTTGTGAATAGTACACCAAAAGTTGGTTTCAGATGTTTATTGGCCTTTCCTAAAGTTTCCAATATATTATGCAGAGTTCAGTGCTAGTGTATTATTTCAGTGTTGAATGATCACACATAGTTTACATAGTGCATGCAGTTAAAGTAATGTTCTCTTCTTGGTAGTCCCCAGAAAACAGTATGTGGATGCTTTATTTACAATTATGACAGTAACCTGTGTTCATTCATAGTACTTGATGAAGTAAGTATGAACTGAATGATGAATTAAATGTCAATATCCAGTATTAAAGTGAACCTGTTGTTGATCAAGTGGGTATTATGTGTAAGGTGTAAGGGTCTGTTCAAATATTACATAAGCACATTTTTAGTAATTTCAGACTTCCTCCCCACCTTGTAGGCAAAAACAAAACAGACACCTGATCCCTCCCCTTGTGCCATTTGCCATTACTTTTTAGGCCAAATAGTGTTTTCAGTCTTTACACTCATTGATTATTTTTGACTAGAAACAAATTAGTCCAGTAAAGGGGTACATTCGACCTCGACCCAGATCAGGTAGAAGAATTAATTTTTTTATCTTGTATATATAGGCGAGAGTATGCAGAATCCAAGTTTTCGACCTCCGACACCCTCGATGCAACTTTCTGTGGTCAAAAAACCTCGAAGTTTTGGCACTTTTTTCAGTTTTTCAGCTATAACTCCTTTCCGGTGTGTCCTAGCAAAAAATATCTAATGTTCACTTTGAAAGAGGATAATATTTCCTACAACTTTTATATGAACATTTTTTACCTAAATTTAAAACTAAGCGAGCTACAGTGCGTCAAAAATTGGTAAAATTTCTCATTTTTCGGAAAAGTTGGGTTTTCACCTACTTTGTCGCTCTAAATGACCTGGAACCCCTGTATAAATGAATGTATTAATGTCTATTGTAAATTTAATTTATATGTACATGTATTTTGTACGTATATACGTATATACCTATATATATATATATATATATACACATATTATATATATATAATTATTACCAAATAATACCCATACAAAGAGATTGTGCTTTGATTACTGACGGTATGTATATCATTTGGAAAGATGGGATGTAGAAGAAAATAAAAGCTTAAATTGTGGCACAAATTTTATTTACAGGAAGTTTATTTAGAAATTTATTTACAAATTTAAGTTCAAATTCAAGTCAAATTTTGTTCAATTTTTCAATTTAAGCCAATTATTGTTATTCAATTCAAGTCAAATTTGTCCAATTTTTCAATTTAAGTCAATTTTTATACAATTCAAGTCATTTGTATTCAAGTTTTCCTTCTTTTCGATGGTCCGGGCTGAGCTGTTTCCTCCTCTTCTTCCTGCACGTTCTCTTCAACCATTTCAGCAGCATCATCATCTACGAGGTCGAAACACGCTTCATCACCGTCGTCTACTTCCATTTCATGAATAATTTCGCAGTAAAGCCCACAGCAATGTTTGCACACAGTTGAACAGTGCAGGCCGGATTTCCGACAGCTGCATGCTGCTGTGCAACCTTTTTTACAGGAACAAGATACAATCTTGAGCAGGAATTCTGGGGCAGCGTCTTTCATCATTGTGATGGGAAGTAGACTGGAAGGACTTTTTCTCCATCCCCATTGCAGTGAATTCATCACTTGACCCAACCATGCCTGCACTTGATGGTATGTGCGCATCAAGTGGAACGCTGCTGCATCTGTCGTTGGTGGCAGCCGTGCTAGGTTGAAAGCATTTTTTACAGTTGACTTTAAAAACATTCCGTATCTCAGCTCATCCAGTGTTTCACAGGTCATTTGTCTG
This sequence comes from Magicicada septendecula, assembly GCA_034769895.1. Classification (NCBI taxonomy): domain Eukaryota; kingdom Metazoa; phylum Arthropoda; class Insecta; order Hemiptera; family Cicadidae; genus Magicicada; species Magicicada septendecula. Next base: position 180,090,754 of record CM068376.1, on the reverse strand, counting down.
TACAGTGCCAAGATGAGCTCCTCCCCTGCCTGTTCTATGACGTCTCGGGAGGCATTGGGTTCCGAGAATTTGGCTGCATGTTCTTGCAAAAGTGGTTGGTTTTGAATTAGTGTGCAGAATTTAGTTTTTCCATGGCCGAAAAATGCTGAGGTTGTATCACATCCTGTAAACGCATGGACGAAGAGGACATGTTTGGGATCAAATTTGAAGGAAGTGGTTGAATACCACAAACCTCCTTTTTTGCCTTTCCCTGGTTTGTGGAAGTACAAGTTCTCATACGTGTTTCCAATGCCTGTTAGCAGAACGAGAACGTCGATGTCCTCACTGACAACTGCGACGCTTTCATATTTTGCTGTTAGGGAAATAGCTGCGTCAACTATCACTCCATCCGCATCTTCTGTTGCCTGCTGAACTTCGATGCCTCCTTGTTTTAATGTTTGCAGCAACATACAAATTAAACGGTTTTTGTTATTTTCGTTTGCAAGAAACTTTTCATGCGTCACTGCAACATTTGTTTCTTCATTGAAAATTATGTCTGCTGAAGTACCATATGTCTTTAAACGACGAAACCTTTCAGCTGACTTTGTTGCTCTCTGCTCAGCATCACTTGGGTAGCCATCAAATACAACTGTAATGTTGGATCCGTAGTGCTTCCTCAAGTAGGATTCATATTTTTGACATATGGATCTAAACTTATCATTCCGATTCCACACTACTTTATGCAGGAAGTATCCTCCGTCCACAACAAAGCTTTTTATGTTGGGAGACACGTCTTGAAGAAGTGTGAATGCTTCGTACAGAGATGATTTTGTTCCCTTACGGAGACCTTCTTCAGTAAACAAACACGTGGGGTATGGACATGGAGCAAGTTCAAATGAGAAACTGTGTTTCAAATCTTCTTCAGACTGTTTCACAACACACAGTCTGTGAAACAGTGTTAAAGGATTGATACAAGCTATCTTCTTGTTCCCTAACTTCAGAGCAGTGCAGGAAGCAAGTGAAATAACCTTATCTTTGCGTTTGAACAATACATTCTGAAAGTCCTGTCCAATAATTCTGGCTATTCCCATACTTCCAACTTCTAATGATAAATGACAGTTCACCTCCGTGTTCCCAATTAATCCACTGCTGATTGACATGATAACATCAGATTGTGGAAAGGGGGGGGTATTGTGACAGCCACTCAATCAGTTTGTTACAATCAGCAGTGTCTCGTTTTATGCGTGAATGTCTCAAAGCCACATGTTGCTCACTGGTCCCAGATGATACGTCACAGTATTCTTCAATCTTCTGACAAACGTTTGCAGACTTGTCTCACTGCAGTCCACTTTGTAAGCACTGAGTCTGAAAACCCACACCCGTGAGTTAAACCGCCAATGACTTTCATTGATTTCATTAAAGTTTGGTCGATTGTCATATCAGACCATATGCCACTCCAAAATTTATCACTATGCCTGATGGTGAATGAGCCTTCTTTGGTGAATTGATTGAATTCGAAAGGATTCATTTTCTCTTCCAATGTCAGCATATCTTGCAGATAAAGGTGAGCACTTTTAGCATATAGAAAATGGCCCGCAGCATGGAAGTAAGGGAGCATTTTTTTAATGGTGTCTAAATGAAGAGTCCAGTTTCCCATTCGCTCTGCCTCAATGAACTGCTTCATTAGCGTAACCGTCTGAAAATATTGCACCCAAAGTTTTGCGGTTGGACCTCTACTTGCAATGGTGTGAAGTGCTTCATCAAACTTAGAGATGACAGTATTATTTCTTTCATTTTCATGGAAGTTGAGCACTGCTGATCTGTTAGAGACGAGCAACAATTCCTCCATTACAGGTTTTTCACCATCCGTGAATTCAGTCTCCTCAAAGATGAAAGTTGACAATGCCATATGAACCAGCGTATGAGCTCTTACTGCTCGAGCATATGCATGCCCACACAAGAGTTTGTCCAAACTGTTTTCAGCATATATAGTGGAAAGGAGGTGTCTCAAGCCGCTTCCTGCCATTATTATACCAATGCACCCCATGAACGACATGAGAAGATGGAACCCACCTAATCAAACAATGACATTTTTCAGATCACCGTCACCACTGTTTAGTATATCCTGTGCCTTTATAGTAGAAGGGCTGATCAAAGGTTATGCACGTCTTTTGACCGTGTTCAACACATCTTTTGGAGGCTGTAAGGAGAGAAGTATATATTGTGTCGTACAAAGTTGGAGGATAGTTCAAGAATGGTAGACCCAATATTTTTGAACGAACAGAGGGTAGTATATTTGTAACTTCTTCCATAAACCCACTCCACCCGGGCACATCACGTTTCATCCACTTCCCATAGAGCCATAGGATCTCACAGCCAGAGAGAGTTACTTTCAAGTTCAATGGGTCGTTGAGGTTGAGGTCCTTTATAATCATGGTGTTTAAGCCCACATTTTCTGTTTTGTGGTAGGTGTTCAATTCAGGTATACCTACTGTTGACAAAACTTCTCCTGATGAAAGCCTAGGTTGGCGATCAATGCTTCTTTCTGACTCTATAGCTCTGTGGGGAGTGACTGCCATGATTCCTTCCATAGAATGGAATGTGTTCAATCCGTCAATGGTGCTGATATTGAAATCAGCGTTATCAAAAATGAACTGGATAAACGCATCACAGGTCAGCTTAGGTTGTTCAGGGCGCACAACAGAAGACATCTCAAGTAGGGCTGTTTCAGAATAGGACGCCACGAAGCCGATAGCACTGAGCATGTCCACAAGAAGTCTTGAGCCAAACCTCTTATATATAAATGTACTGAGCCCTAGCAAAAGTGAGGACAGAAACGACCGTGGCCTGACTGCTGCAATAACAGCGTGTGACAATGCCACACACTTTTTTTCCACTTATCCAGTGCCCCTCCTTTGTTTTTCAAAATCAAAGACTCGAAGAAATAGAGCAATGATGTAGGGATCACTGATTCGACATCTGACAAGAAATCATCAGGTGGAGGGTATTGCGATGTCTCGTAGACCTGTGATCGGATATCCTCCCGAAGGATGTTTCCTGCAGTGCGTACAATTCTGAGGCGCTCTTCTTGTGGATCTGAATGCCTGCTCTGATAGAAACTGTCACTCAGTATCTTATAGCCAGTATTTATAAAACAAACTACTGTCTGCTTGGCGCCCCTCTCAACTATCAGTACATCTTCATCGTACTTCTTCAAGAGTCGGGTTTTTACTGTCTTTTTATCTGGAACATGTTCACCCTGAATTTTTTCCATTAATTCCTCCAAAGTATACTGGCATTCTACTGGACATTCTTCAATGTAGGAATAGATCATTTCCATTGCTCGGTCAACCTCACTGCGTGGATAGAATCCTGTTTGTCCTCCTTTTACTGTGACTGGTCGGTAAAAGTCCCTTTGACAAAACCGGTGATACCAAGCATCTTTAGCTACCAGATCCTGATCATTGATATATTTCACAACTTCACTAGCCCAGTTGTCACCTCGTCTTTCAGCAGCCTGAATAACACTCTCTTTTAATTCCAACTTCATCACTTTGTGAATTGAATTTCGTTTGTCAATGGGAAGTTTTCGTTGTTTTGCCACCCAATCATCTCCACTTTTCTCACCACAATAAAAGCAATTGTTTTTTAAATCGAATTGTTTCACAGTTACCGAAGTGTTGACGATGTAGAGGGTTCAGGGCCTCTTTTGAGATACGCCGAAATCAATTTCGGGTTATTATAATTCTTTTGACAAGCACTGTGCACTTTCACTTCACTCAAATTATTCAAAAAACGACGATGGGTAGAAATTTTCCTTTGAATGGCGGAGTTTAATAGAGTTTTCACGCCTCTCTGTTGCACTGTAAGCACATCACCTTCCACCTTTTGGCAGATGAAACACACCTCTCTCCGATCGAGAGAGCTCATCGTAAGCTAATTACACTGTAGATATGACGCACAAGATAAGACTGCTACGAAATAACTGCTGAATCCTCTGGAATAACGGAGAGGGGCCGGGTGAGCAGAAAGCAAGATGACGTCAAAAGGGACCTGTGGAGAAGAAATTGAATTAATTTTTGTTTTCTGAAAATAAACTTCCTCTAAATAAAATTTGTGCCACAATTTAAGCTTTTATTTTCTTCTACATCCCATCTTTCCAAATGGTATACATACTGTCAGTAATCAAAGCACAATCTCTTTGTTTGGGTATTATTTGGTAATAATTATATATATATATAATATATGTGTATATATATATATATATATATATATATAGGTATATACGTATATAAGTACAAAATACATGTACATATAAATTAAATTTACAATAGACATTAATACATTCATTTATACAGGGGTTCCAGGTCATTTATTGCGACAAAGTAGGTGAAAACCCAACTTTTCCGAAAAATGAGAAATTTTTCCGATTTTTGATGCACTGTAGCTCGCTTAGTTATGAATTAAAAAAAAATTTCATGTGAAAGTTGTAGGCAATTTTGTCCTCTTTCAAAGTGAGTATTGGATATTTTTTGCTAGGATGCACCGGAAAGGAGTTATGGCTGAAAAACTGAAAAAAGTGCCAAAATTTCGAGGTTTTTTGACCACAGAAAGTTGCGTTGAGGGTGTCGGAGGTCGAAAACTTGGATTCTGCATACTTTCACCTATATATACAAGAAAAAAAAATTAATTCTTCTACCTGATCTGGGTCGAGGTAGACCCCCTTTTTACGACGCCGTTACTGGACTAAATATATATTGAATCTTTGAAATGCAACTGACAAATAAAGTAAAATATTCAAAATTACGGTATATTAACATTTTAATAGTTTTCTAAATTCTTAATTTAATAATTGCAAGTTACCTTGGACATTATATTATGAGCATGTGACATTTACTCCCGAATTAAAATTAATGAGTTCATTATAAAAGTATGGTATTTGAAATACTGGCATATGAAATACTGAGGAAAAAGTCAACATTTAATCTGTTGACCTAGGTCCTCTAATCCCCATTTCAAACTCATAAATTATTATATTTCCAGTGGGTTGGTTTTAGCTGTCATCTACCATCTTAACTGTGACTCCTTCATCAAACTACTCGATAGTAGTTTGTGCGTATCCATCTCTGTTTGTGCATATCCAGCAGTATGAACTAGATGTAGTCATGATTATTTATTTTTGTCAGTACATGAGTGTTTTCCTGTGGTGACCTACTATCTTATTAGAAGTGTGCACCACATTCCCTGCAGGATTTTGAGAGCTTTGGCTTGACTTGAAGGAAATAATAGTTGTCATAGATGGAACTTGAAAGAAACTTTCATTTACCTTGTCTGTATTTAGTACCAGGCAAAGTCTCAGGCTAAGAAAGTCTCCCTCATCACTTACAATAAGGCCATTTGCTTTTTGTGTCATTTTCATATCGTAAATGGGAAGAAGCAGTCTGAAAGTATTAAAAAAATACCACATTTGGTAGTGTAAATACACTTGCATTTGATGACTTGCAATAAATGTAAATATTTTCCCAGACACGTTCCAAATTACTGACACCTGGAATTTCAGGCTCATTGGGTTAAATGTAGTTCATATACACAGGATTCCCACCAGTGGTCATGGTGTTTCATACTTCTGCAAGTGCCTTCTTAACAAACTCAAGTTGGATTTTCCCAAACAATAATGTACACTTTATATAATAATGAAACTTTCTCTTGTGAACTTACTTGTCTTTTTCCGTGGAACGCGTTTCGGCGTCGTGTTCGCCTTCGTCAGCTTAGAAACAGACTGCCAGTACTTTGTAACGGTTATTGCTTGGAAGGTATAGTGGGGGTGGTGTGTAGAGGAAGGGGATTGGCGCGGGGATCCAAATTATTGTTTGTTTTTTGTATAATTGTGTCGAAAAGTGTATGCGATTTATATTGTAATTGGTCGTTAAGTATGTTGTTTGGTTGTGTTGTGTGGTGTAAGCAGCTTCATAGCTGTAGGCAGTCTGTTTCTAAGCTGACGAAGGCGAACACGACGCCGAAACGCGTTCGACGGAAAAAGACAAGTAAGTTCACAACAGAAAGTTTCATTATTACATAAAGTGTAGTGCTGTGAAAAAAGATGATGAACAAACAAGACAACAATAATTTACAATGCATCCATGGTCATCTACTTAGGAGCCAAAGTGATTGTGAGCAGAATACCTATAAATCCAGCCAACTCCCAGCTTGATGGTTCCATTCTATGATCAATTCTGTTGAACGGATTTTGTATCATTAAGCATTTGAAGCAATGAATAAGCTGTTCAAATCATGTTTATTGAAGAGTGCTGCATAGCAAAAAGATTGCATTCTGATATTGCAGATTTTCATCTGACCCTACAGTTGTAATCACTGTAGCATTGACTCAATCATTCTCTGTTTTAACCAATAACAGAAACTAATACCAAAAACACTTCAAAATCCAGATTATGTAGATTGGTAGAAGATGAACTTTGCCTTCCACTTCTGATTCCAATGAAGTTTGTGGATATCCAGACATAATCGGATCTATTCCAATACCAGTATAAACAGAACATATGAGTTTGAGATAACCTGCTTGATAGAGATAGAAATAGATAAGAGATAGAGGGAACCTGAGTTTTGTCGTCTTGAGAAAAAAAGTTCCTGGGGTAAGGATTAAAAATAGGTTTTCCAGATAGTACATAAATATTGTCGTAGAATTGCTGTCAATTTGGTTACAGTGTTGATCTTTCTGTGCTTGAGATAGTTCAACAGGGACAATTGAAACATACCTTTGACTCTCCACAGTAATAAATGGTACGTCCCTACATCCCTCTATGGTTTATGTTGAATCGAAATTCTTTATATTTTAGTTCATTTAGTTTTTGTACCATGAAATTATTCTGACTTTCATCTAGCTTCTGTTCATTTTACATGCATGTATGATGTCTGATGTAAGCATTTCTCTGACCCCCTCTCCCCCTTGTCAGTAAAAGTAAACAAAGCTTGAATCTCTTCTTCCACTTGAATGCTTACATAATATTTGAACAGCCCATAAACTTACAGACACAATGTTTTAAATGCATCTTTTTCAAGATATTTATACACTTATTATTACTGCAAATAACTGTTAATTAAATAACTATTTTGTGGAGTTGTAGGTAAGTTCAGGCTCCATTGGAGACTCCTGAACAGGACCACTGCCAGAAGATGCTACTGGGGCTGTGCTAAAAAGTTGAAGTATATATATATGGTCCACTTTAGATCTAACAATAAACTCAAATGTGTGTAATAATACATTGCAATGTGCACTGTAAACTGAATTTTATATTTATTTGTGAGGGCCCTTTGAATAAATATTACCAACATTCACAACACACACGCGCGCGCACACACACACACACACACACACACACACACACAGATCTGCAAAATTAAACTGGGGGTTGGGAAATGAGGCACTTAAAACAATATATAAGGGGGCAATTCTCCCCCTTTTATCATATGGAGCACCCGTATGGATAGACGCATTAGAAAGGAAAAGTAACCAGATGAAGTTCAAAAGAGTGCAACGTCTCATCAATATTAAAATTGCGAAGGCTTATCGTACAGTGTCCCATGAAGCTTTGTGCATTTTGACGGGACTGACTCCAATAATAATAAAGTTGAGAGAGATTGTTAGTGCTTACAGAGTTGCTAGAGGTTGTGATGGTGCTAATATTTTGATGGAAACAGTAATTCCGTTCAGGGATTGGCCTCATCCAGCAGATACAGTTCTTATAAACTCGAGCCATGCAAGTAAAGTATATACAGTACAAGCATATACAGATGGCAGTAAGCACAACAATGGGGTTGGGTCGGGTATAGCCTTGTTTGTTAATGGTGAGCTCAAATATGAGATGCAGTATAAGTTGGGTGTTGGGTGCTCTAATAATCAGGCTGAGCAATTGGCAGTCTTGAAGGCCCTGGAAAAGATAGCTGAATTAAATTGTATTATAACTAATTTGAGAACGGCAGCTGTTTACACCGACAGCAGAGTGACGCTGGACTCACTTAGGAGCTCGAGGAATCATAGCTACTTGATAGAAGAAATAAGGAATAAGTTAAGAAGTTTAAAGGCGGTCAACTGGTCAATTGATTTTGGTTGGGTTAAGGCACATGTGGGTATTTATGGTAATGAACTGGCTGACAATCTGGCTTAAGAAGCTGCGTCCAGTAGCAGTATGGTGTGCTATGAACGAATACCAAAAAGTGCAATGATTAACAAATTCCGTGAGGTGAGCCTAATGGAGTGGCAAAGTGAGTGGGAACAAACATTAAATGGAATGGTGACTAAGTTGTTTTTCCCTAGTGTGAAGCACAGACTGTCCTCAAGGTTTGCACTGTCTCCTAATTTTACCACAATGGTGACTGGTCATGGCAAGCTTAGAGCCTACTACTATCGTTTCAAAATAAAAGATGAGCCGACATGTGTCTGCAACGACAGTGACCAAACAGTGGAACATTTGTTATATGAGTGCAATATGTTGAATGAAGAAAGACGGGTTTTCAAAAATAGTGTACTACGGAGTGGTGGACGATGGCCTCCGAATAGAAGTGAATTGACATCAAAATATGTTAGACAGTTTATTAAATATGTTAATAACATTGATTTTGATTCTTTGTAGTGTTTATTGTTATTGTGCTTGTCTATCTATTTTGAATCATTGTATGCATTTGTTATTATGAATTAACTTACATATTGGTCGAACAGCTTTATCATGCATATGATACATACATGCATACAGTTTTACCATGTTAATAATGTAGTACTAATTCATTGTATCATTGTCAATGATTGATTTTTATTTTTCTTGTTTACTTTGAATCTTTGTAATTGTTATATGTACCACTGAGTTGTTTTTATATGTATTGAGAATCGGCTTGTAATAAGTTTATATATAGCATGTAGTATTACTTTATTTGTAATGGAGCATGCTGATAAAATAAAGGTATTAAAAAAAAAAAAAAAAAAAAAACCACACACACACACACATCTGATGACTGAACTTCAGGGCAAAGGCGGCGAAGGTTTGAAATAATGGTATAAAAAAACTGTTGTGTGAACTTACAAAATATATCACCAATTTAGAGGGAAAAATTGTATATATAAAATGATCATGTGATCATGTGCCTGTGTGTGTGTGTGATCATGTGCACTCCTTTGTTTTATATGTGAGACATGTTTTTGGTACCATTTTTTACACTCACACTCCAGTTCAGTTACTTTTAATCTCATAAAGTATTTATGTATGGAATGGAATTCACAAATAGTTGGAAAAAGATGTATTGGCTATCATATGAGGGTAGTCTGAAAAGTTCTCAGTCTAACACAGAGGTAGTGGCTGGAATATCAAATGGCTAACATTGTTTAAACGTTCAAGCCCTCAGATGGTGTACCATAACATTTAAAACAGCTGTAGTTATTCAGAGTATCCACTAGAATTTATTGCTGTTTATGAAGCATGGATTTATATACATACTAAGGACAAAACAGCAGTCCTGACAATTCCTGTTTAGAACTGGGCAGAATTACTCTAAATAAGGTGAAAACTGTTCCATAAGTCAGGAAAGAGAGTGTCTTGTTTTTTTGGGGGGGGGGGGATTTACAGGGGTTGGTACTCGAAGACTATTCAGAAAAACCATCAGCAGAGAAAAACCATCATGCTAGATGAAACTCACTAATTAATATGTGCACACAGTAGTTAACACTTTACACTAAATGCTACTATCCATTAACACACTGAATGACAAATTCACAACTACTGCTAGTAACATGGTCTTATCATTCTGGTTGACAATATTCATCTGACTGAACTGCAATGTACAGTGGTATGTTTATAGCCAGCAGGAACAGTTATGACATTTCATGAAGAGAATTCCATGATGGAGAAACCTATAGAATAATCAGACTGTCTTTAGAAAATGCAGAAAGAGCAAAAATGTGTGAGAACATTGTGTTATCCTGCTGCTCACATGTGTCATATAAATCATGCTTGTGTTACCTACCTTCATGGCATTACAATATTATTATTCAGTATGAATAATATCCTTTAATTTGTATACAAATATTCTAATGGGTAAAAGATACAATTAAACTACTATCAATAAACTTGACAAAAGTGAATAATCATTATTTTGAATAAATTAAAAATAGCCTTCAGCTCATCTTAACATGGAAATCTTTTGAATTTAATAACAAAATATATCAGCAAAACAAAGCCAAAGTTCCACCTTTATGTAGTGCAGAAGCAGAAACTACACTTGTAGCTTCAACTATACAACCGTACTATACTACAACACAATAAAATAATTAGAAGCTTGAAGCACGTGTACTAGATATGTTGACAATAGTTTATATATTTCAAGTAACTTAAGTTATAGAGTCATTAAATTTATCATAGTCTCTATACTGGAAGATTTATTTTAGTTTTTCAAGTGATCTCTTTTGTTAAAGCAAAATAGATATTTAACACTATCATAGTGATTGAGTTTAAATTTTAAATTTTGTAAGAATATTGAATTTTTACCTATTATTTATATGTACAAATGTTCCTGGCTATTTAAATGCTGTGGAATTATTACTACAAATTTAAAGAATCATCAACTGTTCATCACTAAAAGTTACCAGAGGTCACTTGTGGTTTTTCAATAATAGATCAAATACATATGACAAATAACTGACCTACAACAATGAAATAGGCTTCAAGCCCTAAATTTGCGTACCTTCCTTTTATGTTAATAAATCACTACTTTGTAAAACAAAGTAACTGATTCATTATCCGAATCTCAGATACACTTAGGCCTTTTCCTGTCCCGTTTTGATTTGTAGACTTGCACTGAGTTGAGTTACAGTGCACTGGTTATAACAAGAAAAAATAAATGATTGTAATAATAAAAAATATAATAATAATAATAATAAATTCTGATTGTAATAACTACAGAGTGCAGCAGAAAAACCTTCCATAATAAATTAAAAAACAGTAACATTCGACATTTTATTAGGTAATATAAAAGGCCACAGAATTCAATTTTTACACTTGGTTTTGTGGATGATCCAAATGTGGTGGGCTTCTTCTGCAATACATGTTTTCAGTCGATTTCTGAAGTTTTCTATCACTTGCTGGATGAGTTGCAGCATTATTGCTGCAGTTTCTTGGCATATAACAGCCTTCAGTTCATCAATGGTTTTTGGCCAGTGTCAGTAATTATTAGCTTTCAGATGGCCCTAAAGGAAAGAAATTGCTAGGGGTGTGATCAGTTGATCATGTGGCCCATTGAATGTTACCGTGTGATAAGATAGAGCGCCCAGTAAACAGTTTTCTCCAAACAGCCATTGAGTTTCTGGCTGTACGAGCTATGGACCCATCTTATTGAAACTACACACCCCAATTACCAAGTGTGGTGAATTTTACTTGCAAAAAGTCTCATAACATTTGCACATACTGAGAGGAATTCACTATACCGGTAACATTTCGGCTTTCATCCTTGCTAAAGTAAGGACCATGAACATGATAATTTCCAACATATGGACTTCGTAGAGGCCTTTCTTGAAGCTGATGTGGATTTTTTTGATCCAATAATGGAAATTCTGTTTGTTTACAGCAGGGGTGCCCATCCCCCCCCAAGGCCCAATGCGCAAATTCCCCCCCAAGGCCCAATGCACAACCCCCCCAAGTCTCAGCACTCCCCCCAATTGAAAAGTCCCCCCACTAATAATGATCCAGGGGGTGCAAGCCGTTCCAGGGGGGTCTGGGGAGTATGGAATACCCCCCAGTAAAAGGGGAAAATTTGAAATTTAAGACTTCAAAACTCGAGTTTTAGGTATATTTTAGACCTAAATCTCGGGGTTTTTCAATAAGCCTATACAAATTATTTTAGAACTGAGGACCCGCCCCCTTTACTCCACTGCCCGCCGGTCTACAAGCTTAGCACACGCACACATTTTTACATTCACAATTTATTATTCACGGACCCTCTGACTCATTGACAGGTTGTTGCTGCAGGCTGCCAGGGTCAGTTTTCCAAATTCCAAAACAAAATTTACTACTAGATGTACTGGTAGAGACATTTATGCCGCCAGTTCATTAAAACAATCATAAAGATATGCAATTCTTGTAGTTTTTTACTAATAGCTTAGTTTGTTGCACAAACACGGTAAAAATTTCCATCAATGTTGGATTTAAAATGTTATTCTTGACCCCCCCCAAAAATCCTTAAAATACACCCGAAAATTCCCCCCCCCCCCAAATTCTCAATGCGCAACTTGCGCTATGATCCCCCCCTGTGGGCACCCCTGGTTCACAGAACCATTCAAATAAAAGTGAGCTTCTTTGTTTGAGAGTAGCATGTCATTTGCAGATTGATTTTCAAGGATAGTCTCACATCATGCGATTTGGTTCTGCCAGTCATGGTCTTGAAATTGTTGAACAACCATTATTCATATGGATGGAATTTTAAATCTGTGTATAAAATTCTCCTGACAATTTGATCAGATGTCCTGAAAGCAAAAGCATGTTTATGGGCTGAATATTTAGTGGTTGAACATACTGCTGGCAGGATGTAACGTTCTCATTTGATGACAACATTTGACAGGTTATAATAGGATTTACATCCTGCCAGGTGTGATGTAAAGATTTCCATTTGAAAAAGCATATAAGTTTGATGTTGGTATGAGTGTCCATTCCGTAGTGGGGACCATGATAAATCATGTCTTTGTTTTCAAGACAAATTTTTACTCCTAACATTGATACAGTGCATGGTCATGCATATTATGACAGTGATTATGTTGTAGCTAAGTGTTTTATTATTTTGTATAATGAAACAAATGCAAGGCATTCCATCATTTCTGACACTGAAAGTATTACACTCCAACTCATCAAGTACTCCCAGAAGGACAATTTCTAAATTCCTCATAAGGAGTTATGTCCTGCTGGAAGGATGCAAGTTTTTGTACAAAAGTCTTCCAGAAAGGTCCTTCCAGCAGCGAGACTGCCTGTATACTCGATCAGTAGGAGATTGTTTAATGGACTGTCTGACAGCAATTACATTTTCTGTTGCCCAAACACTCTATGATCTTCCAGGTGGTTTTTGTTTTAATGCCGACTCTGTAGACTGAAAATTTTCTACCCATAGCAGTAAGGTTCTTCTGTCTGGAACAGCATCACTGCAGTTAAGCTAAATGTACTCAAAAAGCTCTCTGCGTGGCAATGACCCTTTATTATTAATGATAAATAATTCAATAATGAATACATGATGCAAACCACTCCATCCTGTAATGGCAACCAAAACAACAACATATAAGCTACCAAAAAACCAACAACACGAACTTATGTGGGCATAGTGACTCATTGAAATGTGGAAGCTTTTTCTGCCGCACTCAATACAAGTCGCCAATGTGATGCAATGTACACAAACCCTATTAGCACTTATTCCTATTTGATGATATTTGTATTATATTTCTAAATGGTTTGTACTTTTATTTTATATTCTGAGAGGAAGTTTAACATTCTTCAAACATGAATAACCATTACATAAAAGAAATGTCTACCTCTTAATGCTGTGAAGTACTAAATAAAATAATATTTAATAACACTCATAGTTATTGAATAAAGTTGTGATAATAAAATTTCTTGGATTTCGTTGTCCATGACGTGTCCGTTACTTAACTAAATATCACTATAATATTGACGACTCGGAACACAAAGTTTTTTATAAGTAAAAACGTAAAGTTTTACCTTACAGCCTAAACCGGCTTTCACCTATAGAAGGCTTCATCAGAGGCTCAGATGAAGCCTTCTATAGGTGAAAGCCGGTTTAGGCTGTAAGGTAAAACTTTACGTTTTTACTTATAAAAAACTTTGTGTTCCGAGTCGTCAATATTATAGTGATATTTAATAAAATTTCAGTATATGTAAAATATTTTAAGAATTTTGTTTTATTACTTGTTATACTAAAAGATGTGTATTGTTTTAATTACCAAGACACTAATTACTGAAAATTCCCTTGTCAACAAATTCAATTAGTACCAGTACTACTGCAGTAAATAAAGAAAATATTGTGAAACCATTTATCAACTTTTTAATTTTACTTTAGTCTACATCAAGATGAAATAGTGAAAGAAAAACATATATCATATGATTGTTATTAAGGTTTCCACTGACACTATCGGTCCTTTGAAAGACAATTAACTGTGTAACAGCTGTATGCCAGTATGCTAATTGCACAAAATGTCAGTACACATACAAATTGTGAATCAATCTTCTCAGGCAGTTGACATTCACATGGCTGGCACATGTTCCATTTGTTTACGCCCACTAACTCATCTTGATAGAAGCATTACAGAATTATTATGAATGTGTTTCAACAAGGACTGTGTGAACTGTTGATTAGTGGTACTATGTGACTGTAGAACATTGTTATGCAGAGTCATTAACTTATCATATTTCTAGGTGTATCATCACTGCTTGTTTGGAACAAGATATGACTTTTTATGTGCAAATTATACAGCATTTGATCAGAAAACGTTCATCTGCCACTTTGTGTCAGAGGTAGACTGTGAAAACTCACCTAAGTATTACAAAAGGTAATGCCAATCAGTAAGGTCAGTATTTTATAGAATAATAGGTGTATCTTGATATTATACAGTAAAATCTTGATAGTATGTATTAATTTAAACACCCATGTATTGAGAATACTTCAGATTTCTAATTATTTAGACTCCATTAATGCTGGGTCCATTAATTTGGACTGCTGTCTAAACTAGCATAACATTTGGTACAGTATTAATTGTGCAAGGAATATGATGAAAAACAGTTATAATATTATGATATACTATCTAAATGCAAATGAAATAGTGTTAATTTTAGGCTATATTAGTACAGAACACATAACAAATTGTAATATATAGTTCAAGTTAAAACAAATAAACATATGTATATACTGGCTGTCTATGATTATGTTCACAACCTAATCTATTTGTTTATGTGCGATGAAACAACTTGTAGACTTCTTTAAATAAGTGTAAAGGTTCCTGATTGTACTGAAGTGTGTATAACATTAGTGTACAAGTAACTATAAACAAACAAGAATTTTAATAATAATTACAACATATTATGTATGTACATAACATTAAATAGATTTTATTAAAATAATGTCAATTAAATTCTTTGTTAGTGTGAAAATTTATTTGTGGTATTTTGTCAAATTCTAAACCACTATTCTAATGGAGTTACTCCACTTGTGTTACTACCAGAATCACTTGTATCACTGGATTCTGAATTTAAATTTATATTGTGAAAAACTTACTTTTTTTGTCGGACGCGTTTCGGCTTAGTATCCGCCTTCTTCAGCTTTTAGTCAGACTGCCATCATTTCGTAACGGTTTTTGTGTGGAAGGTGTAGTGGGGGTGGTGTGTGGAGGAAGGGGATTGGTGCAGGGATTCAACTTGATGTTTGTTTTTTGTTTTAGTAAAGTGGTAGTGCTGTGAAAGAAGAGATGAACAATCAAGACAACCTTAAATTTATAATCAGTTTCTCTATGATGACTTTTAAAATTCCTATCTTGCCACATGCATCATGAGTTATTTTTGTGTGTGTACGTCACCACCTTTTTCCAGTCATCTGCTGTATTATTATTAATACCTTCTGCAATCAATCTTTCCAATTCAGTTTCTATAAAACTCTTGTTATTTGGTGGTATAAATTATATGTAGTCTTGTACATACTGTAGTAAAGAATACCTTTCCTGGCATAGATGTTCCTCTGGCATACAGAAGCTGAAAATTCTGAGCAAGTAATGGATGGTTCAGGACTACTTAAAAAGCTGAATCTTTCTTTTATATTCCACATGAATTTGTTTACAGTTATTTAACAAGTGTATACATTATTATCAGATTTTCATAAGAAAAAACTTGTAATATAATCTGTACTATGAATTTGGCTAAGGTTACAAAGGATAAGTTTCAAATGTTGCTCGAATTAGAGGCGTGTTTAAAAAATGTCAGGAATGAAAGTATTGCATTTTCAAAAATAACAAATTCTGAAATTTCAGATGAATGAAAAAAAAATAACAGTGGAGAATAAAATAATTACCAAATTTTACCAATCTTACAAAATAATTACCTAATCTTCTCTCTGTGGTGAGAAGAAAACGAGAAAGGGGTGGACAGTGGAAAGGAAGGCGGCACATAGTGTGCGAATGGGGCCTTCTGACAGAAGAAGAGACCGAAATAATATTCGCGTGGTCCACAGCTGCACTGTTCATGTAAAAAAAAATATTACCAAACATCTGACAAGATTATTTATATGACTTGTTGGTCCAAGAGTACTGTTTTCAACCAGTAATCCTTGGAGACCTCAGATCTTATAATTCTTCTAAAGGCAAATAAACAGCTTTTAATATAGACAAATGACAAATAAACTTTTAAATAGAATAAAATTTACATTCAAATAATAATTAAACTTTGTAATGTACTATTAACATAAAAATTCTTACTAGATTGCCCAACCAGTTGTCAGACTGGCCCAGGCTTGGCTCACCTACATGTGAAATGCTGGAGCCAATATTCTGTAGAAGTATCACTAGTTCTGTAAGACTTTATAAAAACAAAATACAGTGGAACTTCACTGGTTCGTCACTCACTAATTCGTCTCCTCCTGTAATTTGTCGCCCACTCAAGCATTTTTTTTCTTTTTCTTTATTAACAAGAAGTTCCATATACACTCTAATTATAGCTGTGGTAAACCAGAAAGTGCTGATTGTGGCCGGGGTTCTAATAATAGCCAGGAGTATGGACTGTGGAAGGTAATGGATGTGGTTCTGAGAATGGGTATTTCGTACTTGTGTACATGGCACAAGTCACTCAGCAGAGCTTACAAGGAATTCCATTAAGTGGATCAATTATCATGAAAAAGCTGTCCAGATCAATCAAAAACTTAATGGTGACCCAAATTTCAAACCATGTCAAGATTTGGTTCCATAAGTTCAAGGAGAGGCATGGTATTCGACAGCTGAAAATCGAAGCTCAGTCCAAACAGTGGAATGGTTTTGTGATATCAGGAAAACTAAGTGCTCACATGAATAAGCTGGGTTTATGCATGGACCAAGTGTATAAATGTGATGAGACAGGATTGTACTGGAAACCTCTCCCACAAAAGTCCTAGCATCTGGCTCAATATTCAGCCCCGGGATGGAAGGTGAGAAAAGACCACATCACAAGTCTTGTTTGTTCCAATGCTAATGGGAACCATAAAATGCTGTTAGCTGTCAAGGATATTGTCGGCAGTCTGTAGGTTAAGAAAGACCACTGGTAGGAGTACTATCTTTGAGCTTCTGGTCCTGCAGACAGACACAATCAGATGGACATACGTATATAAAATTACTTAAGTATATTGCAACATTACATTATCTAAAGACATTTCAGTGGTAATACTGAACACAAATGTAGTGTATTAATTACTGGCTAGGTCGTAGTATTTATGTGTGCAGTACGTTCAATATTGCTGTTACACAATAGATATTACTGTTAGTTGAGAGGAGAAATATTTTAGTAGCATGAAAAACTACTTAAATATTCAAAAGAAAAAAAATTGATTTCTTAAAAATTACTTAAAAAACAAAGCATTGAAAAAATATAAACTTAGATATCCCTTTCTTTAAGAAGCTGTTCACAAAGTACAAAACATGTTACACATATTATAAATCACACATAAATACTATACAAACACTAAACGTATAACACATATATGAAAATAAATATGAGAAAATGTTTTATCTACTCGGTGTTTTGACATAATGTATTGAATTCAAATAATTAATTAAAAGTACTCCAAGTCATATATAAAAACACCACTTAAATATTTATTACATAAAATGAAAAGTTTACTTGTAAATTTTTTTACCAAAATAATATTTACTTTAATACATCCTAGTTTTTGCACACCCATATTAATTAAGTATAAACGTTATTAGAAAACAAATGTTAAAATTACAAACTTTCATTATACCAATTTTTAAAATTTGTGTATTTACAGTATGTACAATTTTGTATTTATACTGTATTCATACTATAACCAGGGGCACAATTGTAATGATAGGGTAAACAATAGGGATGAGGAAGGATGGGAAATGCCTAATTGGTTTTCAACAATTTAATCATGAAAATAAATTATTGACAGATTTTTAAATGTGCCTTTGCCATGTATTCATTTATATGAGACTTTGTTGGATATTATTAACTTAAAAGAGTTAATGTCAGAAATACAGAGGGTGGGGGGGTAAAAAGTATAATCTCTAAATGTCAGAAAGGCAGAACCATAAAATGAATAACCCCCAAACATCAGAAACTTGTTTGACGATAGAAGTAAATTAATTTCATATGCTTGGGTGGACAGGGTGGATGGCATTAATGATTGGAAGGGACTTAGAAAAATAATTACTATACACGAATCAACAATATGCACTTACACACTTATACACTTAGTGTCATACACTTGCTGTGTGTGTGTGTGTGTGTGACACTTTGGAAAGAAGGGAACATGATGGACAAGTCATTAGAATTACAGATGAGACAACAGGCTAACTTCTGGAGACAGGTTTTTCATTGATTGTTGAATGTGTCTCTTTTTTAAGCTCAGCAAAATTTAGTGTTTAGGGGGGTCACACATAACACGTCATATAACAGGAACTTAAGAGGGGAAATCTTCTATCTTCATTTGGACTACTCGGGAATTATGATCCTGTACTTAAGGAATTTATTGAAAAACCAGAGGGAGAAGTAAAATACTTCCTCAGTCATGATGAGCAGAATGAACTCATTCAAATTATTTCTAGAGAAGTGAAAAAACTATTCAGAATAATGTGAGGAATGAGTCATTTTTCTCCATAATCCTCGACACCACTCCAGATATTTCGCAAGTTGACCAGTTAAGTGTTGTTTTCCGTTACGCAAAAATTATAATTAATGAAAGTGGCAAGCCAGCTGACTTAAAAGTGAATGAATTTTTTCTTATGTCCAACTACAAAGCTTCCAGGCAAAAAGACCTTATTTTAAATTACCTTCAACTGAATAACATTGACTTGAAAAAGCTTACAATGGTGCACGCATTATTCTGGTGCATACAGCTGCTTAAACACAAAAATCGAGGAACCGGAGGAGAATACAAAATATGTCCACTGTGCTGCACACAGTCTGAATCTCATGTTGAATGATGAGATTCTGTAAAGTGGCCATTTTTTTGATGTAGTGGATTGAATTTTTCAGTTTTTTAACACAATTGTTAGGAAATGCCCTATATAATGACACATCTTCTTGAAATTTGAAAAGGTTGTGTCCAACCGAGTTGACTTCAAGAGACGAGGCATTGACAGCTCTCAGGTTTAGGTTTAGAGATGTGATTTAAAGTGCTTCCAGAAGTAAGTCTAAGATAAAAAATTCCAAAGAAAGAGCTGCAGCAAAAGGACTGAAAACGAAACTTGTTTTCATTCATTTTCCTCACCATAATTTTCTCAAAATAATTTTGCATTGTAACCCCCATAGTAGTTACCTCCAGTCAAAATCAATCAACATGAAGCGAACTGAAACTCTCATATCAGTGTTATAAGAAATAATTTTGTGGTGTCAAAAAAACTGCCAAAAACAAGGGGAATAGAATCAAAGTTTAAACAAAAAAGGCTTCATTGCATAAAGAAACATTTTAATGAACTGAGCCAAGATGAAAGAATTTAAAACAATGAAAGAAAAAATTTCAAGTTGAAATTAATAACAAGTTACTAGACATTTTAATTACTTGATTAGGTGAGCGTTTTGAATCATTCAGTGCAGTCATTGAAAAATTTAATTACTGAACCCCTCAGTACTGAATAAAGTAAGTGATGATGTACTATATTAATTATCTGTGTATCTTATAGATTAGTACGAGACAGATTTATCAGTCCCTTTTCCACAGCAGGTGATAAGTTTCCAATCAATTATGAAGTAAGTAAGTAAAAACAAAGTGGCAATCTCGGAGCTAGCTAAGACCACAATATGTGAACGCGCAATTCTTTTCTCAAATTTTCCAGAAGTTTGTACTGCCTACATTCTTTTCATGACTCTGCCTGTGATAATAGCAGAAAAATAGTTTTATGAATTAAAAATCATGAAATCACATTTGAGAAGCACATGTGACATGAATAACTCTCTGGACTGTCACTTCTAAGCATTGAAAATGAGACAGCATGGAATACAGACTTCAATTTCCTGATTGATTCCTTTTCTGCATCAAAATCCCTGAGAAGGCAGTTTTGAAATGGCAAATTAATCTTGTACCATTTTTCAATAATATATTAATTTTATTTAAGCCACATATTGAATTTTTTAAAGTAGGCTATGTGTAGAATTAAGAAAATTAAAATTTGAGTGTTATACAGTAGATTTTCTGTACATTTTGTGTGGAATGTCTTCATAATTTTGTACATTATAAATTATATTGCGATCATCATGTTATTTTTGTCTGTTTTAACTAATTAAACTTGTAATTTAATAAGTGACATTTACATATTTTAAAAACTATATTTAATTAATGCAAAACTTTATTTTAATTCTGTAATGTTTAAAATCTTGTTTTCTCTATGAGCACTGATTTGCTTTGAGGGAATTTTGTATCAGTATTTATTGAAATAAACTAATTTTACTATTTTATTACATTGTAACCGATTTTATTAGGATAGGTGGTTGGTCCGATAAACGGACAAAATGATAAATCTGATTATTATAACTTGTTTTTTCTTCTTTATTTAAAAATCTTCTGGGAAAAATTACCCAGACCCTTATTATTTACATGATTCAGTTATCAAAACACCGATTCCGATACTAACCAAACAATTGTATGTGGAGGCACTATCTCCTAACTTGTGGGGGGGGGGGCAGTTTACATAAGCAACGCTGCCATAATTCAATTTATTTACTGTGTTTTCTTTATAAAAACATAATTGTTCATTTTTCACCTGCTTTCCACATTGTATTTCCATGGTGAAGTTATCATTGTGTGTGTGTGTGTGTGTGTGTGTGCGCGTGTTGCTCAATTATGATGTTGATGATGAAGATTCTAGCAATCCCACGTCAAGAATCAGAGTGGCATAGTAACCCTGTTATTATTACTAGAGTCTCACCGCTGGCCCAAAATTGTTCAAGGTACCGTATTTATAGTGTGGTGTATCTCGACAGGTCTGATTTTGCTGTGCCCTTCCAGCTTGTCAAATTTTATGTCATCTTGCATAAGCATTGGTTTTAAACAAAAACAGAATCACGTTTTTGCATTAGTAACAGCTCTGATATGCAAACCAGTAGTCGCATATGATTTATGATTGTTCACTCTTTTAGTATATATAATTAATTATTTATAACTTATCAAGTACCAGAGTAATTAACTTATTTTTAAAGAGTTTAGTTGTTAACTACTTCAATATCATTCAGTATTTGTGAATTCTAAGTTATTGACCATTTATCAGTAATTTATCATTGCCTATTTTGAAATTAAAATTTCAACCAGCAGACATGGATGAATTATGTGTATTGAGTCTTTATTTATATTTGGAATAACAATAAGTTACTGATATAGGGAGCCAATTGAGTAAATAGCAAATTAACGTCTACATTTCAAAACAAATTATGGTTTTACTTTTGTAGCATAAACAGTTAGATTTTACTAGTTCATTACATTGTTTCATTATTATTGTGATTATTTTATTTTACTTAATTTACGCCTTTCATTTATATGAGAATTACTGTTCATACATATTGGTTGTGTAGAATTGTGTAAAATTATGTAACAGTGTGTGTGTGTGTGTGTTGGGGGTGTATTGATAGCATAAAAATATTGAAATATGTAGCTATCAAAATGAGGCTTTTTCTACCAAAAGGGATTTCAGTAGCTACCATTTTCAATTCAGCTACATAATGTAGCCGTGAAATGTGGCTCAGTACCTGAAAATTTGCAATTCAAATATATAATGAGTCCACATTTTGATGAAAGTCGAATAGACAAAATGTCCTACTATGTATGGCCTACACTGAATAATTATATACCCTATGATTGGAAAATACAGGTGAAATGAGGAGCCATCTAGTCTACACTGCCATTTTTCAGTAGTGGAATTAAAAAAATGTGTATGATCTACGAAATAGAAATACAATCGTATACATGAAAATTGTGTAGGTTTCATAATTTAGAACACTATTTAAAACATTTCAATTTGCACTACAACATTGTAGTTTAATATCATTAAAAGTTTTTTATTAAATAAATATTGTTAGTTGACTTTAAAACATACATTATTATTAAAATGACAGATTAAATAATAAAAAATACAGAAATAACACTGCATTTATTAATTAATACTTTGTAGTAATTGTATTTTAAAATATTTGTGCTTAACACACAATCGAAAAGTAAATTGAAGTGAGTAAACTGTAATTGTTAGGAAGTGGTAAAGAAAAACAAAGTGGTGAATTGTTCTGACAAACAAATGTATATATAATACAGCCTGTCAATGTAGTGAAACAACAAGTTTCAAGTGTCCTGTTCTTCTCAAGAAGTCTTGTTGTACTTTTCATGAAGATAACTGGCAATTCTGTACACATGTGAATATAGGTCATGTGTGTTATACTCTTCTCCAATTTAAATTTATTAAAATACAAAATTATAGTTTCCACCTACCTGCACAGCTTCTATTCGGGTCCAGGATCCAATCACATGAACATCAGATGCAAACCTGTGTTAAGGTTATCGAAATAACTGATTCTACACATCGTTATGAAGAGAAATAATTAGTTTTAATGATCAACTATTGCCATTTAAAATTTTTGTTTATCAAATACAGTTACTTACATGCTTTTCAAAAGTTGTGCAATTCTTGCTTATGTATCTTATTTTCTAAACTTACATAATATTACTTACAATTTAGATAGCCCAGCCTGCTCACGCACTCTCACATTCTATCATTTACCCTTTACTATGTTTTGTAATCCCTTTATTACTTAATATTTTAACACGGTTCACAAACGCATCACCGGCCGAACACGTGCTTTCACCAACTTGGTTTACTGCCCGTTATTTCGGTTCCATTGTCAGTCGTTCGTCACTAGTTGTACACTGGTTCCGCTACGTTAATTCCGCAGCTCCCGGTCGGTACTAAAACGGTATTATTTTGAAGTGATCACATTTTGGAAAGTTCAACCGACCGGGGCCGAGTCGCACTAACTACGTCTGATGCCCGTAGTAGGTTTTCGTGGACTGCCCAATGTAGACTGTGTAAAAGTACTGCCAGCGGGCGGAAGCTGTGGTTCACTGCCACCTGATTTCGTCGCCGTGCATAGCTGATTTGCTGTGGTTTGTTAGCTCTATTCATGATACCTAGTGGGTTTTTTCATAGTGTGTGACAACGATATTAAGCACGGCTATTCTGACGTCACTAACAGGAGGCGGTCCTTAGCTCCGTTTCCTGCCTCAGGGTAAAGGAGACTGCAACAATTCCGCTCTAGGCCATTTTGAGTTTTCTGAAAGGAGCGTCACTCCAGCGCGCATACCTGAGTCGTTGCGTGCGTGCACCATCACATTCACGCACAGTTCTGAGAAATCGAGGGTGGTACAAATTCCTGGCCTGGTTTCGCAACTGACTATTACGCTGCTGCTTTGTTTCAACACTGTTTTCTACACGTGTTCTGTTACAATGGAATTAACGTTTGTCGGAAAATAAAACTTTCACAATATTTTTTATAAAAATCCCGAAATGAAATAAAATGAAATACCCCATATTTTTGACATGTTACAATACCCCCCCAATGAGAATTCTTCTGTCCCAAAACAGAAGAAATCTCATTGATAAAACCCCTAAGAGGACCGGTGAGGAACTGGTGCCAACAACCCCCTTGTTCTTATACTTAATGGGTACATGACCCCCCTGGCTCGGCGACTATGGACGCATCTGAACGAGATCACTGGACTTCTCCGTACGAGATCCCAACACCGAGAAATCGAACAGACAAGTACCACAGCACACCTCACCTTCTAACATGCTACCCCCAAAAAATCTAACACCCTGGCTTAGATTACGCCAGATCCTCCACCGATATGTTTCCCCTTATATGCAAGCTGGGCTGCCTTTGGCAGATACTGGGCTCATACACACTCACATTACATACTGACATTACATATTATAAAATTGAAAAAATTTTTCAAAAGTTATTTAAATTACAACCCACTGGTTGTTTTCAGGTAAAATCGATTCATAAATTTTGTATAAATTTTAAATTATTCTCTTCCCTGGTTTCTGTTTTTATTTAAAATAAGTTGATTTAAACATTTCTTATAATTAAGAACATCCTTAACCTAACATGTGATCACTTATAGTCTAACAATACAATTCAATACAAAATAAATCAATAATCATAAACATGGTTAGTACACTAACAATACAATAATCAAAGCTTAAAATATCCATTATCTGGCAGGTGAAAAATCAAGACTTTTTTTTTTTTTTTTTTTCAAAAAATATTTTCCCCCAAAAAAATTTTAAAATTCAAAGAAAAAAATTTAAAGTTATTAAAATGTTTCCTTTATATATAGAAATTCTTTAAAATTTGTTTGAATTGATCAAAAAACACAAGTTGAATTGACTTTCTTACTACTAACTTATATGACTTATAAGTATATATTAATATTAAGTATATTATTATATTAACTTATATGTCAGCTGATCAAAACTAGGTCAAGTTCAAAAACCTTGACCTACATACGTTATGTACCAATTATGTCTGAAAATACCCTTAACATCTGTAAAATTCGGTCTTAAAACACAAAACATCATAAAATGAAATATTTAAAATAACAAAATACCGGGTGGCCCATAAGTCAGTTGGCACTAGCAGTATGTAGACGCTCGATTGACTAGCATAGTAGTTACTTGACTTGACTAGAAAAGGATGGAGGCCACTTTGAGCATTTCTTGTAGGTCATGATAACTATGCTATTAACTATCTGTATGCGTTATCTGTATCTGTATCCCTGCTGCACCTCTACAATGAAAGTGCTATTTGCAATTTTGCCAACTGACTTATGGGCCATCCTGTATTATTATAAATAATAAGCAAACTGACATTTAAATTATTCAAAATTATTTAAACAATTCTTAATTTTACATTATTTCCACATTCTATCAAAATTTCGTCACTGGTTTCAAAATAAAATTTTATATCCTTATTATAAATCTCTTTCTTTATTTAACAATCTTGTTCTACATTACTTTGGGTGATTTAAATACTTATCTCATTTAATTTACTACTTGATCTGTATACATATATAATCTTTCTCTCTCTGACTCTAACCACTAACAACTTCAACTACCATGACACCCATCTCTATCAAAACACTCTCTAAACCCAACTTATCATTAAACTCAATTCGCCACCTTCTCTCTATATATAAAAAAAAATACTCTCTAACCCTTTGTATTTAGGATACGTGTTTCCCCCCCCCAAAAAACTCATTTCCCATTATCTGGTCCCTGGATTCTACCTGAGGCGACCCCGTCCCACTAAATCGGTCCCATCCCGTCCCAACCTATCATTATGTTGCGGACTCCTACATTACACTACCCCCTACTACAAAATTGCCATCCCCAAAATCTCAATCGTATTACCTCACTTCGAATACAACAAAATAACATCATTAATTAATAATATCAATATATCACTCAAAACTCTACATATATTCTCCATAACTACTGTGTCAACATCAATACTTCTCAAAACTCTATAATATACATTACTTCAAAACAACATTACATTATCTTCATCTCTACTATTTCAACTTTAACTTTGACTTCAACTTGGACAGATCTACATGTCCCATTAAATATTCATCACCCAAAACTATCTTTTATTAACTTTCACCAATTATTACTTTATTTCTCACTTTAAATAGCATCGGTAATACATTGAAACACTACATTAAACATTAATTACTTGGAACATTTATAAACCATTTTACCAGTGACATTTTATTGCTGATCAGCGGATATCCCTAACACAATGAAAACACATCTCAAAATTGAACAAATTACATGAAATATATATATTTATCAATACTTACTTCTAACCTCCATGTTTCCCCTTTTCCTGATTCTGATACTTTGTGTTAACCGCCTGCCAGTCAGTTTAATTATTTACTTAGTTGCGAACATACACAAATTACATAAAACGTATAGTTTGTATCTAACTCTTATATCTAACCTGCTAAAATACAATATTACCCTTAAAAAATTATACAATGAACACCTTATAGTGAATGTATGAGCGTTATACAACAGAACACAAGCATTTTTATTGGATCAAAATTTGAATTAGCAATTTTTTATGTTATAAAATTTAAATTCGTGACTCATCTGAGACACCTCCCATCCACACACTCTATTGCAAGTTATGTAAGACTGTGGCACCTTTTCGCTTCCACAAAGACGGCATATTTTGGAGTAGTTTGACCTCTCCGTGTCTTTGCTTCGGCAGTTACATTTTAACTTTATGAATATCAACATATTCTTGTCTATAATTAAACGCCCTTAAACGGGTCTACCACCTGGCTTTGCTGTCCCCATGCAGACAGAGTGGTAGCCGCTGTTCCATAGTACCTGGATTCCCCTAAATTTCACCCCCCCATTTAATTTTTACTATATACCAATTTCAAGTCAGCTATGGTCAAGGGACTTGATATGACCATAGCTGGCCGCTAGCCAAATCCACGATTAGTGCTGGTAAGGCAGTAATCGCCCGAAAAGTCGGGGAAATCTAACTTGCATTTCAATGCCTGTTCCATTCATCATTGCTATGTGCGACACGAGCGTCTATCAGTGTGCAAATTGAATTTGCACGAAAAAGGTGTGTCGCACATTTTCGCCATTTTCGCCTCCGATGGAGGTAAGACTCTCTGTTACCCCCAACCCATTTCACTATCTATGAGAGCACAGGCCACCCCCGCAATAGCACCTTAATAACTAAATAGTGTTTTGTTCTATACATTCTATCGTAACATTTTCATTACCCATTTATTCATCACCATTCAAATCATTCATCACTTTCTACCATTGAACTTTCTTAAAATTTTCAAATTTCTTATTAATAATTATTATATATCATCTTTCAGTTATTATTAAATTTTTTAATTATCATTTTTATTGAACACAATTATTTCAAATAATCTCACTATTGGATTTAAATCTGAGTTACACCTGTAAACATTTTTATTATACATGATTATATAATTTTTATACTTACAATCCATTTAACATGATATACACAAAAAATATTCACCATACCACATTACTTTCACCTCACCTCTGAAACATTTAACACAAACATTAATTTAAATCAAACAATTGATCATTTAACTACCAAATTCACAAATCTCGAAAAATAATTTAAATTCGTTAGAAAATTTAATTATATTACCTTTAAATAATCAATCAAAATATTTAAAACATATCAAATTATTTTAATTAATTTAATTATTAACAACACAAATTTCATTACCATCATAACAACTATTATTAGTCAATTACTGTTTTTTTTAAATTAATTCTGTTTATTTATTTAACTTGCAAATATTTTAATATTATTATTATTGTCACTTACCTACATACATACATTGTTTACTTAACATTCTACAAGGCACACAAATAAATTTACTACATTTTATTTACAAACTTTTGTTATTAACTGTTCAGTTTTTTCGCACTTCATTGTCCAAATCTGCCATGTCAGAACCATAAAACATAATGTTTATCACTGTCTTTTATTGTTTTATAGTTTAGCCTCCATCGTCCCAGATTAACCTTGGTTTTATATAATGTCGTTCAATTTCATTCACACACAAATTACTGTTTTGTGTGCTGTAACCATAAAACCCAAATTCATTCATCTTACCAAAATAATCATAAAACCAGTCAACGTTAAGTACATTTGTTAAGTCTCCATATATTAGATATAACACGTGCTTTCACCAACTTGGTTTACTGCCCGTTATTTCGGTTCCATTGTCAGTCGTTCGTCACTAGTTGTACACTGGTTCCGCTACGTTAATTCCGCAGCTCCCGGTCGGTACTAAAACGGTATTATTTTGAAGTGATCACATTTT
This sequence comes from Magicicada septendecula, assembly GCA_034769895.1. Taxonomy (NCBI): domain Eukaryota; kingdom Metazoa; phylum Arthropoda; class Insecta; order Hemiptera; family Cicadidae; genus Magicicada; species Magicicada septendecula. Next base: position 180,062,587 of record CM068376.1, on the reverse strand, counting down.
GGAAAGTTCAACCGACCGGGGCCGAGTCGCACTAACTACGTCTGATGCCCGTAGTAGGTTTTCGTGGACTGCCCAATGTAGACTGTGTAAAAGTACTGCCAGCGGGCGGAAGCTGTGGTTCACTGCTACCTGATTTCGTCGCCGTGCATAGCTGATTTGCTGTGGTTTGTTAGCTCTATTCATGATACCTAGTGGGTTTTTTCATAGTGTGTGACAACGATATTAAGCACGGCTATTCTGACGTCACTAACAGGAGGCGGTCCTTAGCTCCGTTTCCTGCCTCAGGGTAAAGGAGACTGCAACAATTCCGCTCTAGGCCATTTTGAGTTTTCTGAAAGGAGCGTCACTCCAGCGCGCATACCTGAGTCGTTGCGTGCATGCACCATCACATTCACGCACAGTTCTGAGAAATCGAGGGTGGTACAAATTCCTGGCCTGGTTTCGCAACTGACTATTACGCTGCTGCTTTGTTTCAACGCTCTTTTCTACACGTGTTCTGTTACAATGGAATTAACGTTTGTCGGAAAATAAAACTTTCACAATATTTTTTATAAAAATCCCGAAATGAAATAAAATGAAATACCCCATATTTTTGACACGTTACATGTGGTGTCTTGTGTATGGAACATACAGAATACAATAATTGTGGCATGGTTACCATAAATAATGATGTTGCATGCATTTAGTTAATTTGGAGGTTGGAGTGTTTTCAAAAATTAAAAAATATTTTCAGAATTAGAAAGCATTGTAACATGCTCAACTCAGATGTTGTCACTTGTATGTGTGTGTGAAATTGTGCTAATAATTATGATAAATATGTGTGTGCATGCATCTATAGGGGGGAGAAAGAGTTTTATAGTTGTACATGAACAATAAATTTTGTAAAAAATGAATCAGACACTTGTACTAGACATATCTAATATGTTGTATTATTTTATTTATTTTTTTAAATGACAAATCTTGGGGTTAGAAATATTGATTATGTCCAAATTAAAAGTAGTGACATTTTGAATAGTTTAAGAAATATAATATGACTTCTCATGAGTTTTCATTAAATAACACTGTGTTGTTGTTAAACAGAAATGAAGCATTATATAAGGCTGCGACATCAGCTCCTCCCCCATCAACAACAAAAGTAACAACCACAACAACTTCAAGTACACCATCTCCAGGACAGACTGCCAGACCAAGGCGTAGGCGTCCATACAGACGTAGACGGCCTGTTTATGAATATTATTATGATGATCAATATGATGATGATGATTACTATGATGAAGATGTTGTGCAACCACCTCGAAGAAAGCCTAACAGAAAAAATCGCCCACAAGGTACTAAAATTACATATTATTCTTCTTGCAAAAAGCTTATATGAATATCCATTTAATTAATATTATATGATAGTTTTACTGGATATAACTTTTTAATTTTACTGCCACAACAGAGTTTATTATAATTGTCATAGGTTGGCCTCACACACACACACACACACACACACACACACACACACACACACACACACACACACACACACACACACACACACACACACACACACACACACACACACACACACACACACACACACACACACACACACACACACACACACACACACACACACACACACACACACACACACACACACACACACACACACACACACAGTAAACTGAATATAAATGAACAATAATGTTCTTAATATCTGTTATTGTTTACTGTTTGTGCCATTTGATTAGAGTTTCATTTAGTTGGTGAAAATGGTTATGCTTTGCGTAAACATGAGATTTACAACTCTTTAACAAGCAGATTTTCATTTGAAGATAAATTGAAAATAATTATAGTAGTTTTTTGTACCCTTTCACAAAATAGCAAATAAGTTAAAATTCCAGAGAACCTTACTGTCTTTAAATTACAGTAACACAATTAATGTATGAGGTTAGGTTAGGTTAACATTTTTTTTAGGTATCATTCATATAACTCTGCACAGTTTTCAGAGGCTGCATGCCATTTCAGTGCTGAACTTATCCAGGACTAACGTTTGAGATGGCAAGAACGATATTAACTTATAAGCTTTATGTAATGACAATACAATTACAGTATAATGGAAATGAATTAAATACTGATACAAATTTAAGTAAAGATTATTATATAATTAAATTTGAACTGATTACGCACATGCAAATTTGAAATTACTAAAAGTTTTTATAACAAGAGAGTTATCTAAAGGAATTGTTGATATCTTGTTGAAGGAAACAGGGTTTCTTTAAATGCTGATTTCAACAATTGAAGGAGTTGTTGATTTGCTCAACACCAAAGTCATCAGCAGCTGTCTTGTGTAAATACAGAAAGCTTACAAAATTTAATTTCTGCTGTTGAATGGTTAAATAAAGTTACATCATCTTTATTTAATACATATAAAAACCTCTCCTCTTTTGGTGTAAACAGTTTTGTCACCACATTTTAGAAACCTCCCAAGTTCTGAGAACAATTTCTTAAGATAACTTATTTTGTTTTAAATTCCTGCTATTGTTTTGTCTGTTTCCTTCTGCTCTTCCATCATCCTGCATTGAATGACTCATTCTTCTTTGAAACAGAAGACGGTCAACAAACTCTATTCCAGGCTCACAGAAATGTAGTAAGCTTACTTTCCTTTGTTTGTATCATTTCCAAGTGCTCCACTTCCAGCAACAATTGGAAAGACTTTGTCCCAGATTGCAAAATTAGAACATTGACTATGCCTTTGTTCACATTGACAATATTACCTATATTTCCTGAGATATATCAATATGCATTACTCTTCTGTCAGTGTCACTCCCTGCATTACTCTAGTAAATGTAAAGCATACTAATAATATTCGATTTTTTTATTTTTTGCACAACATTTACAAGAAAAATATTTCTGTACACCTGTGTATTCTGTATTATATTACCAACATAGATTCTGTTCAGTAACTACTTTCATTACAGCTGTATTTAGATTCATAATTTTGAACCCAAGTCTTGATGGCATGGATTGAGGGAACAGGATGCCTGCAACAAATACTAAACTGTCTTCAAAATTCATACTTATGGTCACAAAACTGTCACTATTTTGTGACAGATTTGTATAGCAAAGTACACTGTTGTCCATGAATCCATTACAACTTAATGTATTTTTTCAAATAATTCATAAACAATTGTATAATATTCAAGACATAAGTCAGGCTTAATAAAAATTAATTAAATATCACTATAGTATTGACGACTCGGAACACTAAGTTTTTTATAAGTAAAAACGTAAAGTTTTACCTTACAGCCTAAACCGGCTTTCACCTATAGAAGGCTTCATCAGAGGCTTAGTGTTCCGAGTCGTCAATACTATAGTGATATTTAGTTAAGTAACGGACACGTCATGGACAACGAAATCCAAGAATAAAAATTAATGTCTTCAAAGCAGCTTGCCTTTAAATGTCACATGCTCTCTGTCTCCATTATGAGTCATGCGTCACAGTTTGAGAACAGTAGCGTATAGTTATTTTCATATTATAAACATATATCCTTCTGCTACTTGGCTATAACTTGAAATAGATAACCAAACTTGGATCAATTAACAGGGAATACCATTAGTAAGTGAATATAGAGTATGGGCCAAGAACTTACACCTGCCTGAGTTCTTGCTATGTTATGAGGGTGTTTGGAAAGTAAGGTCCATTAGGTCATTAAAAAAATATTAAATTAATTTTTGTAATTCGTATTTTAATCAGATTCTCCATATGTTAAACTATTTTTCAACATATTCTTCACCTTTGTCAAGGCTTATTATAATTACAAACCATAAGGTTTTGTATATCCATTTATTATGATTAGGTTTTTATAAATCATTTTAGAAACATCCTGTATTATATGCTAAGCTGTTTAGAACTACATTTTGCAAAATGCCATCAAAACTCTGGCTGTATAGGAACTTCAATTGGAAGAGGCATACGTCACTTGGTACCAAGTCAGGCTATTCACTTGGACCAAGTGTAAAATTATTCACTTTCCTCTGTTCATACTCAACTACTCTTGTGAGTGCTGTAACAAAATTTAATTTTTTTCATTCAGTATAAGTTGTTTTGAATGACTTTTTTACTTAAATGGGCCTTTGTATGGCTAATCAATATGTAGTTCAGCTCCAGACATAATTTAAATCCTAACCTCCTCACATGGTCAACTAATTTCTTCAATAGGTCACTGTATTTATTTTTAAATTTTATCATTGTAAGTATTAGAATGATTCCTGTTGTCATTAATCATACAAATTTGTTTTATTAGTTATCCTGACAAGTTTTTAGGCTGAGAATGGTATTTAGACTAATAATATAGAATTACACATAACCTTCCAACCCATTAGTAAAAGTACAATTCAAAAAATGTTTATGCACAATAGGAACGTTGTCATTAGTATAAGATTATCTGTAACAATTAGACTGGATAATGCTGCCTTTTACTGTTAGTGTCCTGAATGCTTATGCACTGGATTCGAGACACAGACCCTTATCTTTATTTTCTACAGTATATTCAAGAGTGGAACTAAAAGCTTCATTACTTTAAGACATTTACTTGCAGATTTTATCTCATTTTAATAATATGAACGCTCAAAAAATTATTTTCACCTCTGACACATCACTGTTATTTTGATCTAACAGGACACTCAGACAATTAAATTTATGAATCTCACCACATTTCTTTCATTTTACTTTATATTCCTAACACTGATGTTGGAGATTTTTTCCAGGCAATTTTTCTTCTGTAAATCGTAAAGACTGAATCCATACTGACATCCAGCTGTTCTGACTGTGATATTGACATCACTTTTAAGCTACATCTACTGGTTTGTGTAGGTCAATATACTCTTCTTGAAGTTTTTGCTTGATGAAAGACCTTTATAGGATATTTACTAAGATATAAGATTAGTATGCCAAAACTTTAATAAAAATCTTCAAATCCACAAAACAAAACAAATGATTTAATTCTTTGGTATATTCTTTTACACATTCATTTCTATTTTGATGAAGCTATATTTTCCATAGCAATATTCTTCCTTGGACAGATCTAATCACTAGATTCTTTAACTAAGGCTTCATGTTTTATAGACACCATTTACCCGCTGACAAGTGATATCTCTTGTTGACTTGTGTGATGGAGATGCAGTGTGACTTTTCTTTAATTCTCTTCTTTATGTAGGTGAGTCGTCTTTAGATAAATTTGAAACTGAAGATGCCAGTCTTCCAAATAGCTCTCGATATAGTAGACAAACATGTCAACATGATTAGGTTAACTCTCCCACTTAGACTGCTTGCTGCTGTCTTTTTTTATGTACCTCCATTTTCAATTTCATTTCCTATGAGTATCATGAATTCCACAAACACTTAACACCATGTTATGTGAGCTTGTAATAATAATTACACACAAATTAACCTGTGACACAAGTTTATTAACATGTTAAGTGATAAGGCCACATGTACCTTAGTCAGCTGTGGTAGTCAGCATAGGCCTTCCTATGCCTGTGTCCTCCACAAGTTGTCACATGAAATATACAAAATTGACTGATGGCTATATACACCAACAAGTATTTTGTACAATTCTTTTGAATGTCGTGTGTAATTTTGTGCACTCTGCAGCTTACAGAAGGGGTTTTTAGTTCAGTATAATCGATGTAAACATTTGGTATCATTCTGAGTTTTTTTGTGTTCATATTTTTTTATAACCTACATAATTTGAGCAAAATATTGTTAGAAAATAAACATTCATGAATTTTGCTTTTCTCATGACAGAAAAATATAAAATAAACTCCTGTTTGGTACAAAAGTGTTTTGTTGCTATAGAAATATTTTCTTAATTGTCACAAAACATACAGTAGACTTTTTCAAAAATAATTGAATTAATGATGTGAAGGTGTAAATCAGTTTTAACTCAACCATTTGGGATTTATCTATTTGTTTGGGGTGTCTCATGCATTCTTTTGAATGCATCAGATGATTTTTATAAAACTTGGCATGTCCATCCACACTTTTATCCTACAGAACCCTATTGTTTTTTAAATTGATTCCTTGAAAAGTAGGGGGAGACAAAATGAGAGAGGGTCAAAATTGTGAGAAGATCTCATAAATCCATGTAGGTGTCAAAGTAAAGAGAATTTTGATCAAAATCTGAATATTGTGGAGTTTTGGAAATTTAAAAATTTGAGGACACCATAAAAAATGTTAGACCCTAATTGAAAGGTCAAAAATTTGAAAAATTGTAAACATTCACCCAAGTATCAGACCAAATAGAATTTTAACACAAATTTGAGTGTAGTGTTTGCTATAAAAATGTTTAACTTTAAGGGCACCATAGAGCAGAAACAGAACTCAACATTTTCAGAAAATTGTAAAGTTTGTGTGGGGTACTGGTATCGAGCATGAGAAATTTTATTCAGAGTTATATAACGTCGGGACGACATTATAATATCGGGAACCCGGTTAATTGGCTCAGGTCAATTAAACAGGCTGCCATAATATTCACAAACTCATAACTATCTGAAATATAAACAAACACTAAATAGGATCCCGTGAATTGAGGAATTTTTGACTGGGGTTTGTAGATTTATTCACTCACCTTTTTGGACCATGACATCTCTTCATTACATACTGTTTTAGCATCATAGAAGAAAATTAGTAATGTGTATACTAATGATAAAAATATTTGTGCATTTTGTACAATTGTAATTAGTGTAAATCATGGGTGAACATAGCTTGTACTGTCCTCGGATCCGAGTTGTGTGTTCCTGTATATGATATTAAAAATAATAATCTTTACTTTGTGCCATCTGAAGAATGGGCTTATTTAACTTTAGCGTGTTATACTCATTAAACTTAACACATCTTATTACTTATCATGAAATTACAATTTTATGCTAATTAGGTCAGTCTTTTGTGTTTTACTTTACTCTTATGTTGTTATTTAAGTGTCTTTCATATATTAGTTAAAGTTAAGTTCTGAACCACAGAAGTAGAACTTCCGTGTCACCTGTGTGTAACATATCCTCGGCGAATCGGGGCTTCTATCTGTCGTGCAGGGTGTCTGGGAGATCTTCTGTCTATCGTGTGTTGGTGAAGTTTGGTGTCATTCTTAAAGATGAGTAGTCTGTCTCTTCTGTAGATTCTTGTGGTCTGTTTCTTCATGGTAACTTTCACTAGTGTTCACATTGTTGTGCCGCACATATTGCTTATAGTTAACAGTTACATTCTAGAAGTTTAACATCACATTTAGGTGATGTTATTTATTTATAGAGATGTCATCGCCGCACACTCAAGTCATTCACATCATCCGGTAATTACGTAAGTTTTACTTAGTCTACATGTTTAATATTTTCTAGCGGTCTACATAATGTGCTGTACGCTGTATCACCAGGGGAGTCTCTGATTCAACTGGACTAACTAACTATAGGGGTAATGAGGCTGTCCGCGCGCGGGTAGTTTCTCAGCGCGAAAAGTAGTTCTTAATTATTATTAATTATTTTCCTTTAATTTGCTTACAATTTAATTACATCACTCTATACTTTTATTATTCTTTTATGTAACACGAGGTCGTTATGGATTTATTGAGTTTCTTAAATCTAATTTTATTAACTGATACATCGGCAAATCGGCATGTTACTACCGGTTTGGGGCATAGAGAAAGGGTTGTTTAGTACCTTATTAAATTATTTTAGTATTATAATTTTTTATTTAATTTTATTGTGGGATTTAGGCATATTAAATCGTCACATACTCTTCCACTTAAAGAAGACACAGGGTCAGGGACCAATGTGTTTTCAATGGGGAAATAGATCAGAATTGCACTGGGAGTTAGCTTGGATTTTCCGTGTGAAATTCCTTTCTCTCTTTAAGCAATTTCCTCATGAGGTACATGAATCACTCTCAATTTACTATTAGCAAGAGATACAATACCATATTAATTAATACTTAAACTACATAAAACTCAAAGTTCATAAAATACATAGAATACACAAAATTCATCTTAATTCTACTACTTAATACTACTACCGGTTTTTTTTGTTTAGCTTTTTGTTACTCTCTTCACGGAGTTACTCTTCACAGAGTATGTTTCACATTCTTACTGTGTTTCTTTTTCTCTTCCAAGGGTTTCGTTGAATCGTGGTTGACGAATCATTTTATTTTAGTACTGTATTCCTTTTAGTACTTTGATTAGTAGGGTGTGTGTGTCATATAGTATGGTATAGTATAGTACATATAAGTACAGTTAAGTACAGTAAGGTGATTAAAGTACTGGTGAAGTAACGTTACTTATTTTGTGTCAGCTGACTTCTCACTTTGCTTATTCTTTCTCGGTGAACAGGATCTAAGGTTGATCAGGCCTCATTCCTATTTATACGATTTGGTAATTAAGTAGTGACTCAATTACAATATAGCAAATGTACGTCTTAATACATCTATCCTTTTCTACTTCGTTTCTTTTCTTGCTCACTAGCATGTTTCTTTCCATGATAATATTTTATCTGGGAAACATGACTTCTACGTACATATTTATTCGTAGTGGGTTCATACAGTGCTACGGTTACAGGAGTTAAGTATTTGTAAATCTTGTAAGGGCCACACCATCGGTAAGATAGTTTGGAGGCGGTCTTATCAACTGCCCTACTCGTCGGGTGAGTTTTGTACATCACTAAGTCTCCGACTTGATACTTTATTTCTTTAATATTCATGTTTAATATGGTAACCAAATCACTTGTACGAATTAATAAATTAATTACCTTAATTATCCGCCGTGTGATTTCCTATGCTTCGTCTATGACGCGTTTCGGAGCATATACTCCATCATCAGATATAAAAATTAAAACAGTCACTCATACGAGATCGTTAAAAATTTAAAACGTCAAAATATGCATATGAACCGTACGCGGATTTGGGTGCGCACCCGTTCAAGTTCATGCTGCTACTGAGCGGTTGCTACCTTATCGTAGCCCCAGCAAGCAGACTCAAGGCAGTATCGTACAATCGGTTGGATACAAAGTTCAGGTGGTCATTTAGCACGATATCGCGACTCATTGGGTTTGAATATGCACTGTAAATTTCAAATTCCTCCAAGGCATTCATGAAACGGCCCTTATTACACACATGTAACGGTATTAAATTGGAATTAAAATCTGTGTAATTATGATTGTGTGAAGTCAGGTGTCGGGCGTAATTTGATTTGATGTTGTCAATATTTCTTATTTTCTTGGGTAAATGTTCTCAAAATCGTTTAAGGAAACCTCTCCCAGTTTGTCCAATGTAGAAGCACTCACAATCATTACATGTTAACTTATATATGCCAGTTTTTTCTTCTGGAGGCGTGTGTTTTTTCGGTTTGAGAATATCCAGTAACTTATTATTAGTCCTGAATGAAATAGTGAAACTATTATTATTCAATATAGAACACAAAACCTTAGGCATAAAGCTAGTGTAATTAGTAGATATAAAAATTTTTTGCGTGTTGCTGTTTATTCGGGGTTTAAGTATTCTTTTTTCATGTTTTCTCAACAATTTGTCAATGGTTAAACTACTGTAACCATTGGCAACCGCGATATATTTTATGACATTTAGCTCATCACGGAAGTCATTATCATCCAAAGGAATCGTTAATAATCTATGAATGAAACTATTGTACGCTGCCATTTTATGTGAAAGAGGATGATGAGAGTCTGCGTGTATTGTGGTGTCAGTGGTAGTCGGTTTCCTATAAATGTTGAACTTTAGTTTATTCATCTGTCGAGTGATGGTTAAATCTAGAAAGTTTATCTTGTTATCAACCTCTGTTTCAAGAGTAAACTGGATGTTTCTATTTATTTTATTTAGACAGTTTTTAAATAATTCGATTTGTCTTATAGTACCATCAAAGATTAAAAACGTATCGTCTACATAACGTGCATAAAATATTATTTTATTTGCATATATATTATTGTTCAACAAGTGAGTATTCTCATAATAATTTAAATAAATATCGGCCAGTAGGCCGGAAAGGGGTGAGCCCATTGCTAGGCCATCATTTTGAATGTAAAAAGAACCATTAAAAGTGAAATAGTTTTGTTTCAAAATAACCTCGAGTAAATTAATTAACTCATTTATTGTCTGTGTGTTCATGCAACTATTGTCAGATAAATTGCTTCTCAAGATCTGTAATGTATCTACGATTGGGATGTTCGTGTATAAATTAGTTATGTCGAACGACGCCAATTTGTGGTTAGGTTGCAGTTCAACAGATTTAATATCATTAATAAAATCATTGTTGTTCTTAATACCATGATTATTACGTAATTATAAATTATCTTTTATCAACCGAACTAGTGCTTTTGCAGTTTTGAAGCCAGGAGCAGTGGTAAAGTTCACGAGCGGTCTGATAGGTATGTTTTGTTTATGAATTTTAGGTAGTCCTGTGAATATCGGGGCTTTAGCATTGATGGGCTTTAAGTAACGTCGTGTGTTTTCATTGAATAAATTGGTACATTTATTAATACAATTGTTAAGTTCCCTGACGTACAAATCAGTGGGGTCAGAGTTTAATATATTAATGTTATTGTTAGAAATAAAATCATGAACTTTATGACTGTATGAATCAGTGTCCATGATGACTAGCGTATTTCCTTTATCTGCCTTAACGATAAGGGCATTGTTATCGATTAATTTTGTTTTCATGCGTTTTAAGGTTTTATATTCACTAGAGTACCTAGACTGACCACGTGAAACAAGAGGTAGACTATTGTTTAATTTAATGGCTCTATTGAATTTATTATTTATAAGTACGCGTGCTTCATTTTGTAAGTGTGGGTCTGGAATAGATTTGACGGCTGCCTCCGCTTCAACGACTTCATAAATAAGTTTGTTTTTACCGATAGGTGGGAGATTATAATTTATCCCTTTATTTAAAAGCTTCATTTCGTTATCATCAAAGACTGTCGTGGTTAAGTTCATGACTCTAGGGTAAAATGTGTGTTTACAAACAATGGCAGACTCTTGGCGATGTTTTTGTTCTAGCATATGAAGTTTGCGTGATTGACTAAAATGTGTACGACGTACAATATCATATATGTATCTGTGTACGGAATCTAAAACTTTATCGATTAAGGCAGTATGAATATTGTTAAGAATCTGCAAATGCAGTTTAAGCAAACGAGTGTTGAGGAGAGATTTTTTAATGTATAAAGCTTTAATTTCTTCCTTGACGCGAAATCGTTCAGCGTATTGTTGTGTTAGTTTCGCGGCCTTGGAGGAGCAATTAATTTTCACAGTAGCATACTTAGGAGTTATGTTCTTTTGTAAACAAATTTTATTGAACTTGATATGCAAGTTAGTTTTTAATAACTGAATTTTGACATTTTGGAATTTAAATACCATGCTTGCTTGGCTAGGCTCTAATTTAATATTCATGTTTAATATGGTAACCAAATCACTTGTACGAATTAATAAATTAATTACCTTAATTATCCGCCGTGTGATTTCCTATGCTTCGTCTATGACGCGTTTCGGAGCATATACTCCATCATCAGATATAAAAATTAAAACAGTCACTCATACGAGATCGTTAAAAATTTAAAACGTCAAAATATGCATATGAACCGTACGCGGATTTGGGTGCGCACCCGTTCAAGTTCATGCTGCTACTGAGCGGTTGCTACCTTATCGTAGCCCCAGCAAGCAGACTCAAGGCAGTATCGTACAATCGGTTGGATACAAAGTTCAGGTGGTCATTTAGCACGATATCGCGACTCATTGGGTTTGCATATGCACTGTAAATTTCAAATTCCTCCAAGGCATTCATGAAACGGCCCTTATTACACACATATAACGGTATTAAATTGGAATTAAAATCTGTGTAATTATGATTGTGTGAAGTCAGGTGTCGGGCGTAATTTGATTTGATGTTGTCAATATTTCTTATTTTCTTGGGTAAATGTTCTCGAAATCGTTTAAGGAAACCTCTCCCAGTTTGTCCAATGTAGAAGCACTCGCAATCATTACATGTTAACTTATATATGCCAGTTTTTTCTTCTGGAGGCGTGTGTTTTTTCGGTTTGAGAATATCCAGTAACTTATTATTAGTCCTGAATGAAATAGTGAAACTATTATTATTCAATATAGAACACAAAACCTTAGGCATAAAGCTAGTGTAATTAGTAGATATAAAAATTTTTTGCGTGTTGCTGTTTATTCGGGGTTTAAGTATTCTTTTTTCATGTTTTCTCAACAATTTGTCAATGGTTAAACTACTGTAACCATTGGCAACCGCGATATATTTTATGACATTTAGCTCATCACGGAAGTCATTATCATCCAAAGGAATCGTTAATAATCTATGAATGAAACTATTGTACGCTGCCATTTTATGTGAAAGAGGATGATGAGAGTCTGCGTGTATTGTGGTGTCAGTGGTAGTCGGTTTCCTATAAATGTTGAACTTTAGTTTATTCATCTGTCGAGTGATGGTTAAATCTAGAAAGTTTATCTTGTTATCAACCTCTGTTTCAAGAGTAAACTGGATGTTTCTATTTATTTTATTTAGACAGTTTTTAAATAATTCGATTTGTCTTATAGTACCATCAAAGATTAAAAACGTATCGTCTACATAACGTGCATAAAATATTATTTTATTTGCATATATATTATCGTTCAACAAGTGAGTATTCTCATAATAATTTAAATAAATATCGGCCAGTAGGCCGGAAAGGGGTGAGCCCATTGCTAGGCCATCATTTTGAATGTAAAAAGAACCATTAAAAGTGAAATAGTTTTGTTTCAAAATAACCTCGAGTAAATTAATTAACTCATTTATTGTCTGTGTGTTCATGCAACTATTGTCAGATAAATTGCTTCTCAAGATCTGTAATGTATCTACGATTGGGATGTTCGTGTATAAATTAGTTATGTCGAACGACGCCAATTTGTGGTTAGGTTGCAGTTCAACAGATTTAATATCATTAATAAAATCATTGTTGTTCTTAATACCATGATTATTACGTAATTGTAAATTATCTTTTATCAACCGAACTAGTGCTTTTGCAGTTTTGAAGCCAGGAGCAGTGGTAAAGTTCACGAGCGGTCTGATAGGTATGTTTTGTTTATGAATTTTAGGTAGTCCTGTGAATATCGGGGCTTTAGCATTGATGGGCTTTAAGTAACGTCGTGTGTTTTCATTGAATAAATTGGTACATTTATTAATACAATTGTTAAGTTCCCTGACGTACAAATCAGTGGGGTCAGAGTTTAATATATTAATGTTATTGTTAGAAATAAAATCATGAACTTTATGACTGTATGAATCAGTGTCCATGATGACTAGCGTATTTCCTTTATCTGCCTTAACGATAAGGGCATTGTTATCGATTAATTTTGTTTTCATGCGTTTTAAGGTTTTATATTCACTAGAGTACCTAGACTGACCACGTGAAACAAGAGGTAGACTATTGTTTAATTTAATGGCTCTATTGAATTTATTATTTATAAGTACGCGTGCTTCATTTTGGAAGTGTGGGTCTGGAATAGATTTGACGGCTGCCTCCGCTTCAACGACTTCATAAATAAGTTTGTTTTTACCGATAGGTGGGAGATTATAATTTATCCCTTTATTTAAAAGCTTCATTTCGTTATCATCAAAGACTGTCGTGGTTAAGTTCATGACTCTAGGGTAAAATGTGTGTTTACAAACAATGGCAGACTCTTGGCGATGTTTTTGTTCTAGCATATGAAGTTTGCGTGATTGACTAAAATGTGTACGACGTACAATATCATATATGTATCTGTGTACGGAATCTAAAACTTTATCGATTAAGGCAGGATGAATATTGTTAAGAATCTGCAAATGCAGTTTAAGCAAACGAGTGTTGAGGAGAGATTTTTTAATGTATAAAGCTTTAATTTCTTCCTTGACGCGAAATCGTTCAGCGTATTGTTGTGTTAGTTTCGCGGCCTTGGAGGAGCAATTAATTTTCACAGTAGCATACTTAGGAGTTATGTTCTTTTGTAAACAAATTTTATTGAACTTGATATGGAAGTTAGTTTTTAATAACTGAATTTTGACATTTTGGAATTTAAATACCATGCTTGCTTGGCTAAGCTCTAATTTAATATTCATGTTTAATATGGTAACCAAATCACTTGTATGAATTAATGAATTAATTACCTTAATTATCCGCCGTGTGATTTCCTATGCTTCATCTATGACGCGTTTCGGAGCATATACTCCATCATCAGATATAAAAATTAAAACAGTCACTCATACGAGATCGTTAAAAATTTACAACGTCAAAATATGCATATGAACCGTACGCGGATTTGGGTGCGCACCCGATACTGCCTTGAGTCTGCTTGCTGGGGCTACGATAAGGTAGCAACCGCTCAGTAGCAGCATGAACTTGAACGGGTGCGCACCCAAATCCGCGTACGGTTCATATGCATATTTTGACGTTTTAAATTTTTGACGATCTCGTATGAGTGACTGTTTTAATTTTTATATCTGATGATGGAGTATATGCTCCGAAACGCGTCATAGACGAAGCATAGGAAATCACACGGCGGATAATTAAGGTAATTAATTTATTAATTCGTACAAGTGATTTGGTTACCATATTAAACATGAATATTAAATTAGAGCCTAGCCAAGCAAGCATGGTATTTAAATTCCAAAATGTCAAAATTCAGTTATTAAAAACTAACTTGCATATCAAGTTCAATAAAATTTGTTTACAAAAGAACATAACTCCTAAGTATGCTACTGTGAAAATTAATTGCTCCTCCAAGGCCGCGAAACTAACACAACAATACGCTGAACGATTTCACGTCAAGGAAGAAATTAAAGCTTTATACATTAAAAAATCTCTCCTCAACACTCGTTTGCTTAAACTGCATTTGCAGATTCTTAACAATATTCATCCTGCCTTAATCAATAAAGTTTTAGATTCCGTACACAGATACATATATGATATTGTACGTCGTACACATTTTAGTCAATCACGCAAACTTCATATGCTAGAACAAAAACATCGCCAAGAGTCTGCCATTGTTTGTAAACACACATTTTACCCTAGAGTCATGAACTTAACCACGACAGTCTTTGATGATAACGAAATGAAGCTTTTAAATAAAGGGATAAATTATAATCTCCCACCTATCGGTAAAAACAAACTTATTTATGAAGTCGTTGAAGCGGAGGCAGCCGTCAAATCTATTCCAGACCCACACTTACAAAATGAAGCACGCGTACTTATAAATAATAAATTCAATAGAGCCATTAAATTAAACAATAGTCTACCTCTTGTTTCACGTGGTCAGTCTAGGTACTCTAGTGAATATAAAACCTTAAAACGCATGAAAACAAAATTAATCGATAACAATGCCCTTATCGTTAAGGCAGATAAAGGAAATACGCTAGTCATCATGGACACTGATTCATACAGTCATAAAGTTCATGATTTTATTTCTAACAATAACATTAATATATTAAACTCTGACCCCACTGATTTGTACGTCAGGGAACTTAACAATTGTATTAATAAATGTACCAATTTATTCAATGAAAACACACGACGTTACTTAAAGCCCATCAATGCTAAAGCCCCGATATTCACAGGACTACCTAAAATTCATAAACAAAACATACCTATCAGACCGCTCGTGAACTTTACCACTGCTCCTGGCTTCAAAACTGCAAAAGCACTAGTTCGGTTGATAAAAGATAATTTACAATTACGTAATAATCATGGTATTAAGAACAACAATGATTTTATTAATGATATTAAATCTGTTGAACTGCAACCTAACCACAAATTGGCGTCGTTCGACATAACTAATTTATACACGAACATCCCAATCGTAGATACATTACAGATCTTGAGAAGCAATTTATCTGACAATAGTTGCATGAACACACAGACAATAAATGAGTTAATTAATTTACTCGAGGTTATTTTGAAACAAAACTATTTCACTTTTAATGGTTCTTTTTACATTCAAAATGATGGCCTAGCAATGGGCTCACCCCTTTCCGGCCTACTGGCCGATATTTATTTAAATTATTATGAGAATACTCACTTGTTGAACAATAATATATATGCAAATAAAATAATATTTTATGCACGTTATGTAGACGATACGTTTTTAATCTTTGATGGTACTATAAGACAAATCGAATTATTTAAAAACTGTCTAAATAAAATAAATAGAAACATCCAGTTTACTCTTGAAACAGAGGTTGATAACAAGATAAACTTTCTAGATTTAACCATCACTCGACAGATGAATAAACTAAAGTTCAACATTTATAGGAAACCGACTACCACTGACACCACAATACACGCAGACTCTCATCATCCTCTTTCACATAAAATGGCAGCGTACAATAGTTTCATTCATAGATTATTAACGATTCCTTTGGATGATAATGACTTCCGTGATGAGCTAAATGTCATAAAATATATCGCGGTTGCCAATGGTTACAGTAGTTTAACCATTGACAAATTGTTGAGAAAACATGAAAAAGAATACTTAAACCCCGAATAAACAGCAACACGCAAAAAATTTTTATATCTACTAATTACACTAGCTTTATGCCTAAGGTTTTGTGTTCTATATTGAATAATAATAGTTTCACTATTTCATTCAGGACTAATAATAAGTTACTGGATATTCTCAAACCGAAAAAACACACGCCTCCAGAAGAAAAAACTGGCATATATAAGTTAACATGTAATGATTGCGAGTGCTTCTACATTGGACAAACTGGGAGAGGTTTCCTTAAACGATTTCGAGAACATTTACCCAAGAAAATAAGAAATATTGACAACATCAAATCAAATTACGCCCGACACCTGACTTCACACAATCATAATTACACAGATTTTAATTCCAATTTAATACCGTTACATGTGTGTAATAAGGGCCGTTTCATGAATGCCTTGGAGGAATTTGAAATTTACAGTGCATATGCAAACCCAATGAGTCGCGATATCGTGCTAAATGACCACCTGAACTTTGTATCCAACCGATTGTACGATACTGCCTTGAGTCTGCTTGCTGGGGCTACGATAAGGTAGCAACCGCTCAGTAGCAGCATGAACTTGAACGGGTGCGCACCCAAATCCGCGTACGGTTCATATGCATATTTTGACGTTTTAAATTTTTAACGATCTCGTATGAGTGACTGTTTTAATTTTTATATCTGATGATGGAGTATATGCTCCGAAACGCGTCATAGACGAAGCATAGGAAATCACACGGCGGATAATTAAGGTAATTAATTTATTAATTCGTACAAGTGATTTGGTTACCATATTAAACATGAATATTAAATTAGAGCCTAGCCAAGCAAGCATGGTATTTAAATTCCAAAATGTCAAAATTCAGTTATTAAAAACTAACTTGCATATCAAGTTCAATAAAATTTGTTTACAAAAGAACATAACTCCTAAGTATGCTACTGTGAAAATTAATTGCTCCTCCAAGGCCGCGAAACTAACACAACAATACGCTGAACGATTTCGCGTCAAGGAAGAAATTAAAGCTTTATACATTAAAAAATCTCTCCTCAACACTCGTTTGCTTAAACTGCATTTGCAGATTCTTAACAATATTCATCCTGCCTTAATCGATAAAGTTTTAGATTCCGTACACAGATACATATATGATATTGTACGTCGTACACATTTTAGTCAATCACGCAAACTTCATATGCTAGAACAAAAACATCGCCAAGAGTCTGCCATTGTTTGTAAACACACATTTTACCCTAGAGTCATGAACTTAACCACGACAGTCTTTGATGATAACGAAATGAAGCTTTTAAATAAAGGGATAAATTATAATCTCCCACCTATCGGTAAAAACAAACTTATTTATGAAGTCGTTGAAGCGGAGGCAGCCGTCAAATCTATTCCAGACCCACACTTCCAAAATGAAGCACGCGTACTTATAAATAATAAATTCAATAGAGCCATTAAATTAAACAATAGTCTACCTCTTGTTTCACGTGGTCAGTCTAGGTACTCTAGTGAATATAAAACCTTAAAACGCATGAAAACAAAATTAATCGATAACAATGCCCTTATCGTTAAGGCAGATAAAGGAAATACGCTAGTCATCATGGACACTGATTCATACAGTCATAAAGTTCATGATTTTATTTCTAACAATAACATTAATAGATTAAACTCTGACCCCACTGATTTGTACGTCAGGGAACTTAACAATTGTATTAATAAATGTACCAATTTATTCAATGAAAACACACGACGTTACTTAAAGCCCATCAATGCTAAAGCCCCGATATTCACAGGACTACCTAAAATTCATAAACAAAACATACCTATCAGACCGCTCGTGAACTTTACCACTGCTCCTGGCTTCAAAACTGCAAAAGCACGAGTTCGGTTGATAAAAGATAATTTACAATTACGTAATAATCATGGTATTAAGAACAACAATGATTTTATTAATGATATTAAATCTGTTGAACTGCAACCTAACCACAAATTGGCGTCGTTCGACATAACTAATTTATACACGAACATCCCAATCGTAGATACATTACAGATCTTGAGAAGCAATTTATCTGACAATAGTTGCATGAACACACAGACAATAAATGAGTTAATTAATTTACTCGAGGTTATTTTGAAACAAAACTATTTCACTTTTAATGGTTCTTTTTACATTCAAAATGATGGCCTAGCAATGGGCTCACCCCTTTCCGGCCTACTGGCCGATATTTATTTAAATTATTATGAGAATACTCACTTGTTGAACAATAATATATATGCAAATAAAATAATATTTTATGCACGTTATGTAGACGATACGTTTTTAATCTTTGATGGTACTATAAGACAAATCGAATTATTTAAAAACTGTCTAAATAAAATAAATAGAAACATCCAGTTTACTCTTGAAACAGAGGTTGATAACAAGATAAACTTTCTAGATTTAACCATCACTCGACAGATGAATAAACTAAAGTTCAACATTTATAGGAAACCGACTACCACTGACACCACAATACACGCAGACTCTCATCATCCTCTTTCACATAAAATGGCAGCGTACAATAGTTTCATTCATAGATTATTAACGATTCCTTTGGATGATAATGACTTCCGTGATGAGCTAAATGTCATAAAATATATCGCGGTTGCCAATGGTTACAGTAGTTTAACCATTGACAAATTGTTGAGAAAACATGAAAAAAGAATACTTAAACCCCGAATAAACAGCAACACGCAAAAAATTTTTATATCTACTAATTACACTAGCTTTATGCCTAAGGTTTTGTGTTCTATATTGAATAATAATAGTTTCACTATTTCATTCAGGACTAATAATAAGTTACTGGATATTCTCAAACCGAAAAAACACACGCCTCCAGAAGAAAAAACTGGCATATATAAGTTAACATGTAATGATTGCGAGTGCTTCTACATTGGACAAACTGGGAGAGGTTTCCTTAAACGATTTCGAGAACATTTACCCAAGAAAATAAGAAATATTGACAACATCAAATCAAATTACGCCCGACACCTGACTTCACACAATCATAATTACACAGATTTTAATTCCAATTTAATACCGTTACATGTGTGTAATAAGGGCCGTTTCATGAATGCCTTGGACGAATTTGAAATTTACAGTGCATATGCAAACCCAATGAGTCGCGATATCGTGCTAAATGACCACCTGAACTTTGTATCCAACCGATTGTACGATACTGCCTTGAGTCTGCTTGCTGGGGCTACGGTAAGGTAGCAACCGCTCAGTAGCAGCATGAACTTGAACGGGTGCGCACCCAAATCCGCGTACGGTTCATATGCATATTTTGACGTTTTAAATTTTTAACGATCTCGTATGAGTGACTGTTTTAATTTTTATATCTGATGATGGAGTATATGCTCCGAAACGCGTCATAGACGAAGCATAGGAAATCACACGGTGGATAATTAAGGTAATTAATTTATTTATTTCTTTACAATCCTGCTCGTGATATTTTCGCGATTTTCTCAAGTTCACTCTTAAGTTAGTGCGAGCTTTGTTCCATATCTTTTTTATATTTTTACCACTGATTTCGCGGGGTAGCAATTCATATATTTTCCACTTTATGGATAATGGGTGATTCGGTTTATATTTATACAACAAATCAAAGGGTGTCGATTTATGTCCTTCATGATATGCTGAGTTGAAGGCAAATTGTATCCAGGATAGGTTCTGGTTCCAAGATGTTTGGTCGTTTGCATGATAGGCTATTAAAGCGGATTTTAGGTTTCGCAAATACCTTTCAGCTATATTACCTTGTGGACGATACTCTGTAACGGTAATGTGGTCTATGCCTAGTCTGAAACACATGTCCTTGAATTCTTTGGACCTAAACTGTGGTCCGTTATCTGACACTAGATGTACTGGTGTACCGAAGTCTTTAAATAATCTATCTTGCAAAATCTTCACTGTGGTAGATGCTAACGCTCGTCGCATGGGATACATCCAGACAAATTTGGTAAATGAGTCTACACAAATGAGTAGCATGGTATTACCTGATTTTGAACATGGGTAGGGGCCAGAAAAATCTAAGTAAATTTTTGAAAAGGGTGTCGTGGGAGTCTCTGAGATTAATTACCTATGTGGCTGTTTCTCGCTGGCTTGCTCAGTGCATACAACTTACACTGTTTTACGAATTTAGCTATCTCGCTGTTCATATTTTCCCAATGATATTCTTTTCGAATACGATGTATAGTTTTATTTATTCCCATATGAGCTCCAATGGTGGATGAGTGGTAGTATTCCATAAGCATTGGTTTAATAATATCCGGGGCAATTATTCTCAAGGACTTTCCATTAGCTACTCTATAACATAATACTCTCTTACTCAATATATATTCTCTGAATTATTTCCTTTATCTATCTGTTCTATTATTTTATTTAAATACGAATCTTGTTGTTGATACTGAGCTATATCAGTAAATGCCAGTGGGAATTCAGTAATTAGTGTATTGATTATTGATGTTTCACCACTTTCCTTATTTTCGGATATTTTATTAGGAGGCTGGAACATATGGGACAGTGTATCGGGAACTACATTTTGGGTGCCACGAATGTGTTGTACCTTAAACTTGTAATAATTTAATCTCAATACCCATCTTCCGATACGACCTAACTGTTTAGGGTGATTTAATAACCAAGATAAGGCTTGATTATCAGTTTTTAACAGAAATTCTTTATGTTCTAAAAAGGGTTTGAATTTCTGAAATGCGAATACTACGGCTAAACATTCTAATTCGTATGCGGAGAATTTCTTTTCCTGGTCGGTTAGAGTTCGCGAGGCATAACTGATCGGTAATCTAGAATTATCTACTTCCTGATATATTACTGCTCCTAGTGCTACACTTGAACTGTCAGTCTGTACTACAAATGGTTTAGTGAAATCAGCTAATTGTAATACTGGGGGTGATATTATGCTTTCTTTCAGTGTTTCAAATGCAGATTGGTGTTGTGGGGTCCATTCAAATTTTGCTCCTTTTTTCCTTAACGCGTTCAATGGTGCTGCTATGTCAGCTAGGTGAGGGATATACTTGTGGAAGTAATTTATCATTCCCAAAAATCGGGCTATTCCTTTCGTATCCCGTGGTGGTAAAAATTCTCTGATAGCATGGGTGCGTTCTGGGTCTATGCTTACCTTTCCGTCGGCCGATACTATGTGACCTAGAAATGAAAATTGTTTAACAGCAAAATTTACTTTACTCGGGTTTACTGTTAATCCGGCTTTCTTTAATCGTGATAATACTTCACGTAAATGATGAAGATGTTGATCCATAGATTCGCTGTAGATTACTATGTCATCTAGGTAGTGATACAAATTTAAATTTTACGTCGTGAAATATTTTCTCAAACAATCGGCTATATACAGAACTTCCTTGGGATATTCCAAAGGGTACTCTAGTAAATTGGTACAGATTGAATGGGACAGCGAAGGCGGTTAGGTGTTTGGATTCTTCCGATAGCGGTATTTGATGAAATGCCTGATTGAGGTCCATTATGGTGAAAACTTTAGCTTTTGTAAAGTAATGGAAGGCGCTGTGGATGTCGGGGAGTGGTATGGACTCAAATTCTATCCTTTTATTTAATTGTCTATAGTCCACAACTAATCTGTGTTTATCGATGCCTTTAGGTACTAAAAACGACGGTGAAGTGGAAGGTCCTATGACTTGTTGTTCTGACAATTTATTGATTTGATCATTATTTCCATTTTTGGTGGAGATAATTTGTATGGGTGCAGTCGTATTACTTTTTGTCACTCAGGTTGATCTTGTACTCTATAAGATTCATTAATCCTAGCTTTGGGGTGAGGACGGTGGAAAATTATTTTATTAATTTTTGTATTTTCAGGCTTCTTTACTTTCTAAATGATCTAATGCAGACTCGTGGTGTTCTAGGTGCGTTGCAGAAGTTTCCATATCTCCACTGTTATTTATTTCAGAATCAAAATTATATTTTTGAGTACGGTCGAATCTAAAATAATACTGCTTATCGTACATGTCATGAATTATACCTGTTTTACTGATAAAGTCCGCTCCTAGTATTAAGTTTGGTCCTAATTCGTCAGATACTAACACTGGAAAATACCACGTTAAATTTTTAATTTTTAGTTTAACGCCAAGGTCTACTTGTATGTATGGTAATTGACACATACTGGACTTGCATGTAGTAATTGAGTTGCATTTATTGATAAATCTCTCTACGTAGGGGTCTAATTTTTTTTTATTTCTTTTTTCTTTTTTTTGTACTCCCGGGTTTTACCTATTTTCACAATGTTGCGGAAGACACAGGATTTCGGATCTCCCTGCCTTACATGTTTTTTGAATAAGAGGGTTTTTGGTAGTGCTGTTTCTGTTTACAGTATCTACTGATGTGTCCTAATTTCCCGCAGTTATAACATCTTCTTTCTCTACTCATGGTATCACTCGTATTCTGTTGAGGTTTCAGTTGATGGTTCGATTGAGTTTGGTAGTGTGAAGTTTCAGGAATTCGAAATAGTTGCCTATCATGGTGTGTTCTCGTATCTGATACCAGGGGTTGTGTTTCATTTCTACGTTGTGTCTGAGGAAGTAACGCACGTCGGTTCTGATCCAAATACCATACGTTGGATGAGTGGATACAGCATTGTTCTAATTCTGCGAACATGTTGGGTCTATTGATAAGTGCTAACCGAGATATCTCTTCCGGGGATAATCCTACCAAGATTGTTTCTACTAACTGCTGTTCGCTCCAGTTTACTTTCAGTAATAATGAAGATTCTCTTATTTCAGAGATATAGTGGGCGAGTCTCTCATGAGCTCCTTGTACTCGAAGTACTGTGTTTCGTTTCAGTTCTTTGTAAATTCCCGTTGGAATAAAATGTCTTATCAGAGTTGTATGGAGTTCTTCTGCTGGATGTTGTGAACTTAATGACTCCTGTACACAGTCCTTTAATGGTGGTCTACATTTGGGCAGGACTTGCAATATTTGGCAGTCACTTAGTTGCTGTAAGTCTTTTATTTGTAACAGATATTTTATGAAAGCTAATAGTTTGGTGATACTCAATCCATCGGTGTATGGGATATCTTTAATAATTTTAAAAAATTAATATTGTCAACAGCCCTTGCAAATTTTTGACCTCCTTCAAAAAGGATGTAAGCTATGTATGGAAAAAGAATGTTTCATGTTAGTTATTGTATTTGTGGAAAGTATTTGATAGGGCTGTAGGTATCTATAGAAACATGTAAACTTAAAAGCTAGGACTAAAGTATTTGTAGGCATTATGGTTATAAATATAACTAAAATATCAATTACAGTAGTTTGGAGTTTTGGAGTTTTTAATATTTACTGTTTGACTGTCTGCTTTACAACTGTTATTTTGCTAACAAAATAGTAGAATAATCAGGGGTTTCACAATTTGTCTGAAAATTTAAAAATTAATATTGAAATTTTTCTAATAATAAATGTACTTTATTTAAAACAATGAGCAAGTTTTATAGTTCAAGGAGCATAGTAGTAAACACAGTTTTGTTTATGTGACAGTAAGTAATAATTGAATGAGCAAAGTGAGTTGCAGTTTTAACTCAGCCATTTGGCAGTATGGGATATGTCTCAAGTTAACTTTTGAACATATCTACCAATTTTCATAAAAATTGGCACATGTATACACATATACGCATACCGTATATGATTGAATCCCCCAATGATACAATGGCAGAAGGCAAGAAATATGACAGGTAAAACTTTTGAAGAATTTCAAAACTCCATTTGGTGTATAAAATTATAAGTTAACTATACAGAATACTACCTACTTGGAACACAAATTATTGTTGATAAAAATGATAAATTTTTATCTTATGGACTAAACTAGCTTTTTCTCATTAGAACTGTATCAGAGGCTGCCGCTAGGAGCACTGTCCATCCTGCTTTTGGTGACGGCACCATCGTTCAAAAGGTCATTGTGTGTGTGTTGTATAATATGTTCATATAGTATGTGTGATTAAAATTGTGTCTGTCTGTTTAGGATGTTGTTCCTATGCGTTTTTGTGTGTTTGTATATTTCTAGTTTTTCAAGAGTGTTTAGTTTTCGGCCTTTTGTGTGTACATGTAGGATTCCTTGTTACCTTACCGTTTATGTTTGTGCATATGTGGTCTGCCTCAATGAGATGGTTTGCAAAGGTGGATTCGGTGGTGGAGTGTAATGCTTTTATTTGTTTAATATATCTTTGTTTGAAGCTGCATCTTTTCTGGCATATTGTACAAAACATTATGTTGTATTGCCTAAATATTAGTATTATGTAGCATGTCTTACACTCACTGTGCACATTCAATAATATATATTATTTTCTATGTATAATAAAAGATGTACTCTTTTGTGAAATCATTTTAACATGATAATGTTTTTAGGCTGGGGGTCATTCCACAAAAATCGTCATCGAAAAACATGATGCTTCCACACTTTCGATTCCCAACACTCTAGAAATTTGATATGTAAACGCATCAAGACAGAAATAATTGCTGCTGACATTGAGTTTAGTAAACGTTTTAGTGAGAGTAAATTTGGTTTTACATGCTCTGTTTGTGATCGTCTGTGGTTTGGAAATGATTTACATAATCCACCAAACGTAATCCACATTATACGTTTTGAAAGCCTAAAAACATTATCATGCTTTGATGTTTCGGTTTCGTCAAAATTCTTTGAATGCTTAGGTGCATAAATAGAGAGAGAGAGAGAGAGTTTGTCACTGCATTCTACAATCTTTGAGGCGTCCACGGGCTCGCAGCTAACACGATTTTGGCTCTTAGCCAAGTTCCGCCTTCATCGAAATGTTATTTTTTATATAAACTTTTTTCTTTACTCTAAATATTTTCTCTTCTCTTATGATTTCAACCTTTCAATTTTTCAACAATAAAGGTAAAATAAATATTTAAAAATATATAACATTAAACATAAATGTTTAGTATTATATTTTTTATTGCACTCAGTTCATTATTGAGTATCATCTGTATTTTCTAGACATTTTAATAATTACAAAATTTAAAAACTATGTTATTTTTCAGGTAATCACAGAGGTGGAGATGATGAAGAATATGATAGTTCTGGCCAGCAGAATACTCAGAGTAAAGACACTGGCAAACCATCGGTTCGTCCTAATGGACCTGCTGCTGGTAGTGTTTATGATCGTCCCAGAGTTCCACCAAAAATACGACGTCCAGTTCCCCTAAATGAAAGAGAAAAATATGATTATACTTCAAAAACAACAGATATGGGTCCGATCCCAACTCAAGATACAGTGAAACATAGATCGCAGAGTAAGAAGCAACACAGAGATGATGATTATTATGATGAAGATTATGAAGAGGAACAACCAACCGCTAAGAAATCAAAACCAGTTGAATATGACTCAGAACCTCGAAGGTCAAATGGGCGCCACAGGCCAAGGCAGCATAGCAGAAGAAGACCTGATAGGTATAGTGATGATTATGAAGAAGATGAAAGACCACTACGCCCTAGTAGAAAACAAGGTAGATATGATAACTACCCTCGATCACCAAGACCTAGTAGATATAGAGGCTATTCACGTGATGATCATGAAGCAGTTCCAGCTGAAAGACCAGGATATATATCTGGTGGAAGGCTTGGTTCTGTCAACAGAAAGCGATTAGAATCTGATAGTAATCGGGGTGGATCTAGAAAAAATAATGGCCGACCTGTTTATGAAGATGAAGATGAAGAAGAATATTATGATGAAGAAGATGAATCTTATGAGGAGGAAGTAGCATCTAGAAGAAATCAGAGACCTGGAAGATATAATGGAAGAGTACCCATCAGTGAAGATGATTATGATGATGATACAAGGAGGAGGAAACCTTATGAAAATGGAAATAACCGTAAGAATTCTGGAAGCTCTGGGAAGCTTCAAGACGAGAGTCCAGCTTCTTCAAAACACTCAGAGAAATTAACACAAAATCATAATAGAAATGAGAAACTTGTATCAAATGCTAACAACAAAGATTTTATTCAAGACTATGATAAAGAAGAAGACTATGATGAAGAATATGAAGAAAAACCTTTTCGTGAAGCCTCACAAAGTAAGGGTAGAGTAGAAGAAAATATTGAATCCCATACTTTATATCATGATCACAATAATAATAGTACTGATATAATTGCTACTGTGCCAGATAATAAAGATTCAGTCAAATTTTCACAGCAATCTGCAGATTTTGGGACTCCTGAAAATTCACAACAAATTTATCCATCAAGAAATAATAACAGAAAGCCAAGTGTAGATGAAATTAGTACTAACTCTCCAAAGTTTAAAGTTTCTAGTACAACTGTGTATTCAGAGGGTGAATATGATGATGAACTACCACGGTATTCAAATTTTCGGCCAAAGATAGAAATGAAAGCAAGGATTGTGCCTCCAACACCATTAATAAATAATTATAGGAAGTCACAAACGACCATAAATCCTATTGTAAAGGAATCTCCTGAAAATATTGGAAGGGATGACAGGCCTCATGAATTAGTAGAAAAAAATAATGATCAACAAGATAAAGATTATTTGATTAAAAATGAAAAACCTGAAGACAAATTTAATGCACCTACAACACCAAGACCATTTGTGAGTAATTTCCGACGTCCATTAAAAACAGCAACTGAACCAAATACTTCAGCAGCAGCAGCATTTACAAATAGCTCAGCAAGTGAACAAAATTTATCATCACAAAAAAATGCACAGGTAGTTCTTTCCAGTCTACGAAGGCCAGTAAAGGATGGAGAAGATGATAAATTATCACGTAAAACTTTACCTGCAGGAGCTTTTAGAAGGGTAAAAATTGATTCATCAAAACCTGGTAACTCAGATATTGGATCAACAAAAGTATCACAAAATTTGAGAAGGCCAGCTACAGTTATATCTGATATTCCAAATTCTGGTGTCCTGAGTCCTTCAAATTTTGATGGTACACAATCTAGGGTAGCTCCAGGAAACAATTTTAGAAGGCTTAATAAAGTAATTGATTTAACAACAACAGAAATTTCTGTTGTTGATAGTTTTGCAGAAGATATTGAGAATCAGCCATCTGCCCCAGACACTAATGTAAAGAATATAAAAGAATATGAAGATAATGTTCAAAATCAACCAACTAGAACAAACACAGGCACACAATTCAAAGGTCCCTATTCTGTCAACAACATTTCAACAAATTCTGATGACTTACCAAAGTTTTTACCACCACTACGTCGTTTGAATAAACAACAGAATACTCAAAATATTCCACATGAAACAACATCTGAAGATTATGTTTCATCTACCTTGTCATCTGTTCGTAACAATGGAAATTATAGACGACCAGAAGCTGGAGCAACAATTACTTTGAGGTCTAATTTTGGTTACTTTGCAAAACGAGTAAAACAGCCACCCCTTGAAGACACAGCCTCTATATCTGAAACTTTTCCTACTCAAGGAACAAGAACAAACAAAGAAGCATTCCTCAAGCAGGCTCCTAAGATTGAGATAACTGCACCAGGACCCTCTGCACCAGACAATGATCCTACAACTACAAAATCAAATTTTAGAAATAATTATAATGAGGCACAAAATCCAGTGTCAGATTATGGTTTTCATATACCTGATGAAGAATATGATGTAACTTTAAATGATGCTCTACAACCATCAACATTGCATCCAACAAGAAGTTTAGTCGATTATGAGCAAAACAGATTAAAGTCGAGAGGGTTTCAACCTGCAGTTGTACATCCTGCTGTTTTCACAAACAGACAAACATCATTTCTTCTTCCTGCTGCTTCTCAGCAGTATATAACTCGTATACAGAACACATACCCCCAGGGAAAACCTTTGGAAAACCCACACACTCAGTATGCTGATAAAACACGTGATAAATTCATCCAACTTACTCCACAAGGTCAACATGAATATGAAGCTGTGGTTATATCTGCTCCAGGCAGCCAACAGTGGACAAGTCAACAAAATACAAGGCCATCAGAATGGTTATGGTGAGAGGATATCAGCCAGTGCTGCTTGAATTAATTAACAACTCAAATACACACAACAAAACATATTTAGGTGTCTTTCTGCGACACTGAATAATGGAATACTATTTTCTAGTTCAGTTAAAAATATAATTGGTAAACACACATTAATCATTTAAAAAAACTCATGTTCTGCAAGTGAAATTTATTTGTTTAGTAAGTTAAATGATTAAATAATCAAAGGAATTATATACATACTTACTGGTTTCCTTTTCTTTTAAAAGTAACATAAATTTGTCAGATGCGTGTACGTTATTTCACACACACACACACACACACACACACACACACACACACACACACACACACACACACACACACACACACACACACACACACACACACACACACACACACACACACACACACACACACACACACACACACACACACACACACACACACACACACACACACACACACACACACACACACACATGAACCATGCATCCACATTAAAAATTCTTCTGTTCAAATAAAAATGATGGAAACATTTCCAAACAAAATTTGTTAGAAAAGTAGAATACATTTTTACATTTTAAACATATGGTAATTTTTTCTTAATGTGTGATCTTAAATTATATGTTTTAATTTTTTAATTTATATATTTTACTTATGTACTAAATTAAACAGATGGATTAAAAAAAAATTATAAGCCAACAGATTTTCTATTAATGAATCCTTATAAAGCAGTGGTACAAGTTGTGATAAAATAGAATTAATTCCGTGTTCTTTTGTGATATGGCAGTTAATGATACTTTCTGTGATTACCATTTAAATATCGTAGTGGATGTACATTAAACAGACAACAGTCTGTTAATTCAATTCTGCTGACCAGAATTTAATAAGCACTAAATGTATATATTTTATTCAAATAATATTTTAACAGAGATTACAATATTTGAGTGAAGATATGTGAATTTGAACTTTATCTAAAACAACTTACCATGAAAATTTATGGAACAGTAGAACTTGGCTAATTTAAAGCTGAAGGGGTCACCTACAAAAACCTAGAGTAGAAAAATAAACTGGAAAGCTAAAACTGAGTAAAGAAATATGTTGTTCAGTAAAAATATTCCTTATACATATGTCTTATTTTAAGTACAAAATGAGTTATAGTAAACTCGTAAGTTTATTCATTGCTTGGAAAATAACACCATTTTTTTCTATTCTCCTTTAACAAACTATCTTAAGTCTTGAATATAATTAAGTTTCATAATTTGTGAAAGTTTTGTATACCGGTAAGGTAAACTATAATTGTATAAGGTAAAGTTTTATATACTTTGTATAAGGTAAACTATAAGTTTTATTTATAATTAAGTGTTCATGAAGCCACCAAAATTGGTTTCTCTGGGCTCCTTTTTCACCAGAATATGCACCATAATTTCTTTGTTTAAACCACTTTTGTTTATACCATGATCACTGTGTCTGTCACTTAACCACAAAATGTAAGTCTTCATCTATGTCTAGAAAATCTTCATAACAAATTATTGCATCATGTCCAACATCTTTCCAACCATCCACAGTGAGTATGACTTCTGTAGCAGCCTTATTCTTTTCCTCATCTTCATTTTGGTAGACCTATTTAGAAAAGCAGTTAGTGGTCACTTTTTGAATAACATGATCCCAAAGCACTATTGGTCCCAATACATGCAGGCAGCTGGAAGGATGTCAGTCTTCATATTTTCATGCTCATCTAAGTAATAGCACCTGGCAGAATGTTTTGGCCCATAAGCCATCTTTAAAGAAGTTTATAAATTTTATGACAAAAACACAACTTTTACATTTTCTATCACTTCAATGAATTGTATGCAGTACAGCTGTTAATAAACAAGATGGTCTTCTGTTTTTATTACAGAATTTCTTGTTAATTTTCAAAGCCGTCTTTCCAAAACTTTACTAATCAGCAAAGCTTTACTTTTTCATTAAATTCAGCTAGTTTTCTTTTAAAAATTTTTTAACATTGTGGGTTGGCTGATTTCCTTACCATTAGCAAAGGCAGTTTTTCCAAGTTTGTTGTGACTTTTGAGTGCATTCGGCTGTGTGCAGACGAGCACTGTATTTGCTGCCACTATAATGTTCTCCTATAAATATTTTGTTAGCAGTGTAATTAAAGAATAAGCTCACCTCATCAAGTATTGAAATCTCATTAACATCTCTATCAGAAATAATTTGCAACAATTTGTGGAAACATCATCGTTGATGTTTCCATGATTTGCAGCTTCAGTATCAACAGATCACTTTCCCCACAGTTTTAAAAGAAAAGTTATTCCTTTCTTTAAAACTATCAAGCCACCCATCATGGTCTTAAAATCACTGGAAATCTTTATTTTTACATACATGGACAACGTATTTGGTAGTATTATGAATTCTGTAGCAATTTCAGATTTCTTCTTTGTCTCTTCCGCTTCCCAAATAACAGACACGTTTTCTCCAAAAGTCAATGATTTATATTGGGCCCACTTGATTCTGAAAGAGCTGTGATAAACACCACAAAACTGCACTGAAACACATAGTGCTATATATGCAGTTTGATAAAAAAGTTCATACAATTTATGAATTTCTCACACTGGAAATGCCCAGTTAAAATGCTGTTTTTATGTGATATTATTGTTCATATTTGTATCAATTAACTAAAGTTTTAGCCATAGAGGATGTACAGTTTAGACTGTACAGTTAATTGAGCAAGTCATATTTTGGTGTATTAGGCAATTTTTTTAACATTCCACAATGGTAGATGAAGAGCTTGCATGATATTTTCATAAAGAATGCTTCAACATAGTAGAAGTGTTGCAGAAGGCTTTGACTAAATTTAGTGTGCAGAACCAATAGTTTAGAAGTAGAAGAAAGCTTCAGAACAGTTGCAAATGAGTTGAAGATGGTGATGATATGAACATTAAGATTGTGGTGTTGTGTCTCCACAATTTCTGTCACTAACTTGTACCATTTACACCACTTGTGTGAAGCTGTTTGACAAAAACAGCCATATTTATGGATGGAAATTGGACCCTAATAATCCATCAGCACACGTCATTGCTTGTTCGTGAATTGTAGAAAAAAATATTGTAATGACACCACTAACTGCCATATTGGCCAAATGTGTCCTCATGAGATCTTTTTATTTTCAAATGAATGAAAATGAAAGATGAAACTACAATGTTTAACAACTGTGAGAGGCAACAAAAACAAAAATTACTAAGCCAGGTCAAGGCTATTCCACATAATGTATCCTATAAATTCTGAAGACTGGGAAAAATGTTAGCACAAGTGTTTTACTTAATGGGCAAAATATAAATATAGAAGAATAACTTAATTTTCTAAATAAGCAAGAATTGTATGAACTTTTTACCTAATCTTTTATACAGTACTATATAAAGAAAGGAGCACACTCACTTTAGGACACAACTCTCACAATAGAAACTTAAAAATATTTAACTCTTCCATGAATGCAGGCAAATTGAACTGAAAGCAACAATCAGGATAGTTGACTAACAAGGGACAATGAGAGATAGTCATGTACCATCATAGGATGTTGGCCTAGACAATTCCTTGCATTTGACACAAAGGACAAGGATACAAGGATTTGTTCATAAAGGGTGATGTTTAATCTTCTTTCAGGCATGTCTTGTAATGTTACGTTGTCTAGCCTGTACTTAGATGATATCTCCTAGTTAGAACTAAATTTTTTACTTTAGATTCACCAAGAAACTTGAAATTACAGAGACAGAGTTTTTGCACGGTTTTCATGAGACATTCAAGGGACCACAATAAAACCTCATTTGAAGTATACACGTTCAAATTATTCAAGTTCTACTATATTCTTTTTCCTAGGAGAAGATATATCAATACACAGTATAGACCAATGATCTTTGGAAATGAACATTGGCCAGATGTAATAGACTTTCATCTAATTATATTAATTTTAATAATGATTTATTCTCCAAATTAGTGAAAACCATTTTATTAATGCACGTTACAAATAAAAAATGATGTAAAATGGTGTTTCAAATAAAAAAAGATATTACGTTTTCAACAGTATATCATTGAATGCAGCCTGTGATACACCATGTCTTCTTATTGTACTTGTTATTATAATAAACATACATAATTAGTGTTTGCGTTTCTAATTAATTTTCTTTATTAACATGAAGAAGAAGCCACTGACTGAAGAAGCCAGATAGCTTTCAGTGATATACAGCTTCAGGGAAAAGTGATAATAACATGTGTATACATTTTTTTACTATTAACACTTTGCAGTCTGGACGTTTCAGTCATTGTGCACTCCCCATGGACTGGGCATTTTTATGTAACTATGGGATCTGTTAACTTTTTCCCTGTAACCACTACTGTCTATTTCATATAAAAGCTGCTTACGTCCTATAAATAATGATATATAATATACACGTATTTGTGTGATAATTCAAATTGTAGCAGTAAAATAATTGTAATACTTTTCTGCACTTTTTGACACATGTATTTTTAAAAACATTGATCTACATTAATCTGATTTATTTCATAGATGTAAAATTAATTATTATACGTAAAATATAAGATTTAGGACTTTTCTAATTTTATGAGTAATACTGTAGACATAAAAAACAACAGTAGCCAGTGTGTTTTGAAATACATTTTACT
Organism: Magicicada septendecula; assembly: GCA_034769895.1. Taxonomy (NCBI): domain Eukaryota; kingdom Metazoa; phylum Arthropoda; class Insecta; order Hemiptera; family Cicadidae; genus Magicicada; species Magicicada septendecula. The sequence continues at coordinate 180,029,354 of CM068376.1, read as the reverse complement.
GCCTTCAATACTAAAAATGAAAATATGATAAGATAAAAAACAGATGTCTGACAATTGACTACATAAAGAACACAGTATGAAAACCTATAACAAAAAAAAGTGTATTAGATAAATTATTTTTAAAATTACGGTATATTATGCTATAACTAAAAAAAATCTTTCCTGAATTGTCATCTTCAGAATATGTTGGAACTTATTCTGTATCATCAATAATACCAAAATCTGAATCAGCATTTGGAATCTTATTTATTTCGCTGTCGTCCAGAGGTTCGTTTTATGTGTGTTCTTGCCAAGTCACCACACATATGTAACATGCGTACAAGCACATAATTATTAGCTCCCACATTTGTTATTGGAATCAGTGGTAAGTTTTACAACTAACAAAAGAATGTACTAACATACCTGTGCAGATGGTGGAAATCCTGTTTGTTAGACATGCAATAGTGTAAACAAGCTATGTTCAGGCATCGTCCACTACTCTGCCCAAGTACAGTTCGGGGAAAGACCTCAATGTGTTAAAGAAGATACAATAATTATATTGAAATTACAGAATAACTCATACCATATCACTATCTTTTATTTGTATTTAAATTTGAGTTTGGATAAACCTTAATCAGCACAAGAACATTCACATACATGAATATTCATTTCTATTTGTTATAATGCCTGATAGTTTTGAAAATTTAGGAATATAATAATGATAAAAACTTGTAAACTATGTCATAAATCCAGATCGTATAATAATTCTTACAATAGTATGACATGAATATATGCATATTCGTGTCCTAGTCAAAATACCTACATTACATTTTATCCTCTCAGTTTAACAACTATAACAATTTTATCTAGAGGTTCCTTACTTGTCCCTTGACTTGTTTATACAGGTTATCAAAGTTTTTCATTTTGTACACAGTCATATATCACTTATGGTTATGGGCCTAATTGATTTTTTATCTTTCAAAAAATGAAAACAAATTGGGAGTTTTATATTCTACTGCGTTTTTTCGAATTTTTTGAACTGATAATTCTTTTGCTTTCTGAAAAGAAAAATGGTGTAAAAAATCGATTTTCGAATATCGCGATTTGGTTGACAGATATAAGTTCCTCAACTAAAAATACACTGATTCCCAAAAATGTTTGCATGTTTGAGTTTGCGTATCCTGTTTTGGGCACGCGATCATAATCTCAAGAAAGTATTTATTTTATCAATAACCTGTATAAATTTTGGCGAAGATCAATTTTAGGATTTTTATCAGATTTTTGTTTTTGGATTTTATGATTCGCAAGCCGATCTTCAATTGGAGAGCCTTTTCAAAACATATATTTCCAGAACATTTGGCAGCGGATTTCATTCAAATTATTTTTGTAAAAGTGACAAATTTCTAGTCTTCTTATCTGAAAATAGCACTTTCACACTCACCATAGGAAAGTCGCTGATGATTATTAGACTCATCATCATCGTCGTCATCAATGATTATTTGAACTCCGATTTCGGATGTTGAGGCAGTCTCAGTAAAAGGAAGATCATTATCGGCTCTGGCTTCTGATGATGATGCAATAGGGTCTACAATATTAGTGACTGTATCCACCTCGTTTCCTTCATTGCTTTTCCTAACTGAAAAAATGTGAAATTCTAGTCTATTTACTTATTATATGTTCATTTGATTATTAATACCCTGTAGTTGTTATAAAGAAAGTTGTGCATTTGTAGAAGTGTAAGCATAGAAGGAATAAACATTAAATTATATAATGTTTAAACTTATTGATTTTATTAAATTTTGTGAATATTTTATTTTTGGCAATGTAACTTTGAAAACAAATATATAAAAAAAATTCTAACCCTAACATAATTAGTTTACAATTTTAACTTAAAGTGTAAAAAGATATCATAATACTTGTGACAGATCGTTTTTTACCTAAGAATAAATGTATAGCCAATAATGAAAAAAATTGTTTCTCAATACATGCATCAAAAGACCTTTTTTCCTCATGACTTACGTGTGGAAAATCAAAAACTTCTATTGTCATGCTTTGCCAATTCAACTTACTTTCTACTTACGTATGTACGTATGTTTACATTGTACATATATGTATAATGTGCATATATATATATATATATATATCATGTTACTTGCAACTTCGTTTATCTACACTTATATATAGCATTAATTTAATATCACTGATATTACTATTCACTGTGTAAATATATATTTTTTGACACTTACTAGTAAGTCCTTCATTAAGAAATATATCACAGCATAAACAACTAATAAACTACCTTGTTTACAAGTCCAAAACAATAACATCGAACTTTGTGTTTTTCAAAATTCCCTCGAACGCAAAAAGTCCGCACGTGTAAAACCACCCTCAGCTCAGACTGCATGTATAGTGACAATATACCTGCAGTTTATGCAGTTTGACATATATTTTTCATTTTCCTCCCTAGCAACGTAACATACTACTGAGCACGCTATGGACCAGCAAGTTAAAAACAACAAATTTAGAAAAAATTGCTAAACGTAAATTTGGAATGTAGACGATCCTGAAATCAAGACTTATAGTGTTATACTATGTACGCCCACTTGAATTCGATTCTGCAAATCTCGAATTAGGAAGTAGTTCCATCAATGTTCGATGTTTAACGATAATCATGTATAGGTTAGGTAATCGGCTGATAGTCAATAAACACCGATAGTACTAATTCGAGATTTGCAGAATCGAAATCAAAGAGGCTGTACACACATGATACATCTATACTTCGCGACCTTCACGTTTCTACTTCAATCACTAGTAGCTTGGATATCATTACTTTAATATTCTTAATATATTTTCAAGATCAAAAAAATATTGAAGCTAAAACATCAAGACTCGCGTAATTTTGGTTTTGTAAATTGTAAAGAAAATTATGCATTCGAAAAGTGTTAAATAGTTTTTTACTCTTTACTGTAATTTATATTCTGCAAAAGATAATACTGTTTTATATACATGTAATATAATGTTTTATACACTTATTGCACTTAGCACTTACCTTCGTCTCCTTCCTTATTTTCTGGACGTTTCAGCTGTTTAGCAAACATCAAAGAACTTTTTGCTTCTCCTGTTCCCTTTCTTTTGCTTTTTTTTATATTCAGCGCCAGATAGTTTTTTCGACATTTTCACGCAGTTAAATCACATATTGTATTAGTTAATAAAAGATGTGTTACTTATAATTTTAGGAAAGAAGTATTAAAGAATTCTAATTCCAATAACAGAAATCGTCGATAAACGCAAACGGCGCAGTATCGATACGTTTATACTGTATATGAAAATAAAAATGAAAAAATAAATAATTAATAATAAATAATGTTTTTTTAAAATCTGTATAAATCTGTATTCGCATGCACGCAAACTTCACTGAATACTGAATAAACAGCTGTTTCCCGTGTTGTAACTCGTAGTTGTTACAAGGATTAGTACGAGTGGTAAAGAATGAGCGAGCAGTTTTGTAGACGGTATAATTAAAACGGTAACTGATATGAGTTCTAGGAAGGCTGTAAGAATGGACAAAGGGGAAACAGACTCAACATACACAAAGTGTCTGTACTCCGTTGTTGTTGTTACACAAGGAATCTTATCACAAAGCGACACTATGTTATCGCTTGCTTACTCACCAGTACACTGCACACTCACACTCACAGTACCTAAGGTTTAGGCCTTAGGCGATTTTTGCGGAAAATGAGACCTAGCCCAATCGATTTGTAGGACTCTCTTTCCTCCAAATTTTGTGTTCGATCCAAATTTGGCGCCTCTCCAAAGTTTTTTGTGGGTGCCGTGGCTCATGGTTCAGTGGGTGTGGCACCCGCTGTGCTCACGCCTATGGTCATGTGTACATTTTTCATGAGAGGATTTGTGTATTGTAGTGGGACAGCAGTACTTGGTACTATTCTCTCTTAACAAACTTATGTCCTCTGTAGATACTAATTTTATTTGTATGCAGATGAGTTGTGCATGTTGAAGTACACACCTTGCCTTGTCATAGGAAGTAAGTCAATTTCAACTCATTGTGTTTCATGTGTTGAAGCCTACCATGGAATTTAGGTTTAAAGAATGTATGCATATAAAAGTATGGATCTTTTTTTCTGAGAGGAACTTCAGTATTGAAATTTAACATGTAATATGAATTCACATTGTTTTTTAGTAAATTGTCAAATCCGGACTTCTATTTTGTTCAGCTTTCTTTTTACCATTTCCATTACACCGTATTGTAAATATATAATACAACTCTGCAGCTGGATTCTCTGAGAATGCTTTGTGGAATTTTATATTATTATACTGAAAACCCATTAGAATATTTCAGTTTCATTGAAGATTTGATTGTTGATAAATGCATATGTACATTAGCAACTAATTATAAATAATAAATATTTATACAAGAATTTATTTATATCGTATGACAGTGTTTTTGTGTACTGTCATCTAGCAGATTTATTACTGTCATAACACTGTCATAAGATACAAACAAATATAAAATATATTCTTGTATAAAAATTTATTACTTAGTATTCACCATCATCAAGAATAATGTAATTATGAGTTATAGCAACTATGTAGGCCTATTATTTTGTAGTAGTTTTGTTTTATATTGTTTAGTGTCTTCTTCATTACCTTGTATTTTGAATTCTGTAATGCTTCTGTGAACATTGTCTTCAACATATATCGAGCAGGATGTTTATAGTGTTTTTTATCGCTTGTTTCTCTTCAAGGGTACCTAGGTCTATTCTCTCTTAGCAAACTTATATGTCCTCTGTAGCAGTGGCGGCGATAAGGCCCCCGCAGACCCCGTGGCGCGGGGGGGCCCCGACCCTCATGGGGGGCCCCAGTTGGCTCAGTCATGGGACATAACTTGTAACATGAAAAATAAGCGTAAACGAGTTGTAAAACGCTTCGTTGTTGAATTATCAGTTGACCATAGAATTGACGACCCAGTGAAATCATTTGAAGTAAAAGTTTTCAATGCACCACTAGATATTGTAATAGCTCAGCTACAAATGTGATTCGAAGGATTGCGTTGCATTGATGATAGGTTTTCATTCCTGATGCCTCAGAATTTAGTAAACGTCTCACAAGAGACAATAGTGGAGACAAATAAGGCTCTGGTAAATGTGTATCCTGGTGACCTTTCCACATCACTGCCTGACCAAGTAATATCCTTCAAAGCTCTGATGGCCAAAGAAATTGTACACAAGAAAAGAATTCGAGAAATGATGAATTTAGTGGTTGAAGAAAACAGCTGCCTTATGAGTTGCCTCCCAGACTTAACTACAGCTTTGCAGCTTTATTTAACCGTACCTGTCACAACAGCTACAGCGGAAAGAAGCTTTTCAAAACTTAAATTAATTAAATTAAGTCATACTTAAGAAGTACCATGGCCCAAACTCGGTTGAGTGACTTGGCACTGTTAAGCATTGAGCATGAAGAGACACAGAAAACTAATATCAACGAAGTGGTTGAAAAGTTCTTAGCTATTAAAAAAAGAAGACTAGGCTTAGGAAAACAGTGAACTTTGGTTGATCCTCATCTGTAAATATTGTACATTACTTGAATTCGAGTGTTATTGAATTGGATTAGACTTAAGGAGAACTTGTATAGAGTATATTCAAGAATTTTACAAATTCAGTTACAAACTAATTTAAATGTTTGAAAAAAGCTAGAATGTTACTTTGATATTCGTTTTTAAATAATAAATTTTTAACACTCTGTGTGCGGTACTGTTTCATAGTCTGAATTTAGATCTTTGACGTAAAAATAAATCATTCTTTTTGTTTTGGTTTTTTTATGGTTTGTATAGAACTTTGTCTATTTAGCAACAATGAATTTTAAGAGTCTGTACACGTGTAAAACAGCCTTTGCAAATTGCAAACGCTTTGTGATAGACGAGAAAGTATTCACAAACCATTGTTGTGAAACACACGTAAATAGAAACTCATTTGAGTGTTTTCCCCTATTACGTATACAAAATCTAACCATTTTTATAGGGCCCCCTAATTAGTTTCGCGGGGGGGGGGGCCCCCGTTTCATTAGCGCCGCCACTGCTCTGTAGATACTAATTTTGTTTGTATGCAGATGAGTTGTGCATGTTGAAGTACACCCCTTGCCTTGTCATAGGAAGTAAGTCAATTTAAACTCATTGTGTTTCATGTGTTTAAGCCTACCATAGAATTTAGGTTTAAAGAATGTATGCATATAAAAGTATGGATCTTTTTTTCTGAGGAACTTCAGTATTGAAATTTGTCGCTAAGGACAAATCCTTGTCCCTCACATGGCTATCTTCCTTCTTGTATGTAGCACTCAATAATTACTCCAAATTTTATTTAAATTCCAGTACAGTAATCCCTTAACATTCGCGGATTTAACATTCGTGAAACTTAACTATTCGAGAACCTACTAATGAGAAACAAATTTAACATTCGCGTATACGCAACTTGGTTATTCGCGGATTAAAAAAAATATTGTATTAAATTGATTTTTTTTTCATTAGAATATTATAATACTGTACTAATCAAGCTTACAAAAAACATTAAGACCACCTGCAAAATACGTAAATAAAATTGTTTAAGGGGTATGAGTAGACTTTCTTTGTGTAGCCGATTCCGAGAATTCCGGCTGACTCCGTGCCGCACTCATTGTGTAAACAATTCTGAGAAAATAGACTAGGCTACGGTTTATGTACCCCTCTGTTTACATTTCTCTCAGTTGTTAGTAAGCGTGAGTGACAAAAGGTTCGTGATGCCGCCTCCAGTGAAAAGAGTGAAAAAGGTTTTGCACCTTTCCGAAAAAATTAAAATATTAGATAGGCTACGAGCAGGAGAAAGTGCATCTGCTGTAGGTCGCTTTTTTGATATTAACGAGTCTACTGTTAGATCTATTAAAAAAAAATGAAAAGGCTATAAGAGACAGTGTTGCAGCAAGTGCTCCAATCAGTGCAAAAACCGTATCTCAAATGCGGAACAAGTGTTTGGAAGAAACTGAAAAAGCATTAAGTGTCTGGATAGAAGATATGAACCAGAAGAAACTTCCGCTAAGTTCAGCTTTGATACGGGCCAAAGCTAAAAAAATATATGACCTTATCAACCTGGATCCTTCTGAATCATCGTTTAACTTCCAGGCGAGTAAAGGTTGGTTTCACAATTTCAAACATAGGCATAGTTTGCACAACATTAAGTTAGTTGGCGAATCGGTTTCCGCAGATCATATAAGTGCTAAAAAATTTCCGGAAGAACTTGCTAAAATTATTGAAACTGGAGGATATCGTCCAGAACAAGTGTTCAACGCTGACGAGACAGGGTTGTTCTGGAAGAAAATGCCGAGTAGAACTTTTCTGTCCAAAACAGAATGTTTAGCTCCAGGTTTCAAGGCCGCAAAAGACCGAGTTTCTCTTCTGTTATGTGCCAACGCATCAGGCGATTTTAAGGTAAAGCCGATGCTGATTTATAGATCGCAAAATCCTCGTCCTCTCAAAGACAAAAATAAAAACGAGTTGCCTGTTTTCTGGAAATCAAATAAGAAAGCATGGGTAACTAGTGCATTGTTTCTGGAATGGTTTAATGACTGCTTCATTCATGAGGTGGAAAAATACCTCTCATATAAAAACCTTGGTTTCAAAGTTCTCCTCATAGTTGATAATGCATCTTGTCATCTATCTAGTTTAAAAGAGGTCAATCCCAATGTTGAAGTGGTTTTTCTACCCCCAAATACGACGTCGCTAATCCAACCGCTAGATCAAGGAATCATAGCTACGTTCAAAGCCTACTACACAAGAAGATGTTTAAAACCAATTTTGAACTCCATCGAAGAAAATTCAGAAGCTACAGTAACATATAGTTGGAAAACATTCAACATAGCAAATTGTATTGCCGAAATCGATGCATCATTGATGGAATTGAAAGAAACTTCAATTAATGCTTGTTGGCAAAATCTTTGGCCTCAAGTGGTACAAAAGGAAAACCAGATGCCTTTAATTTCCAAACAAGTTGAAGAGATTGTGGAACTGGCTCATCAGGTTGGAGGTTATGGTTTCGACGATATGACGCGAGATGATGTTGAAGAATTAATAAAATTTCAAGAGAATGGTCTTACTGAAGAAGAACTAATAGAGATCATTGAAGAGACCGACAACGACACTGAAGACGAGACCGAGAATCCGGAAACTAAAGGTAAAAGTTTTTCTTTTTTTTCTGTAAAGGTTTTCTAATTGTTTTAAGTTTTCTACAACTTAACATTTTTTATTGCAGGTAAAATATTTTCTTCAAAAGTTATTGGAGAAATTTTAAAGCTCCAACAACAGCTTGTTGAGAAAGCCATAGAAAACGACCCTTCACTGGTGAGAAGCCTTAAATTTAAAAGAGAAATCGAGGCAGCGACCCTTCCTTACACTGAAATGTATAATTGTTCTGCCAAACAATCACAGATCACAAAATATTTTCAACCATCAACTAGCAAATAAACTTTAACTTTCAATATGTATAAAGTACAGTTTAATCAATATCTATGTATGTTAATATTACTGCTTAATAAACATAGTACGTACATATTTTTTTCGTTTCAATTAAAATTTTACAGAACCTAACCCCCTTTTATACACGGGAAGATAGTCTCAACATTCACGATTTTGACATTCGCGGAGGTTTCCGCAAACGTAACCCTCACGAATGTTAAGGGATTATTGTATATAAAAATAATTTCTAAGGTTTTATATTTCATGATGCTTTCTTATCATTAAATGGAACTCAAGAATTTAAGACAACACACAAACTTGAACTGTTCGGTATAAATTTCTGGAAAGTACTGATATTTTTTAAATGAAATCTTGTATGGTTTTTATTTTTGTATTACTCTTTTCTTGAGAAATGCACTAACTGTGCAATTTGAATGTAGTGTATGTGAGGACTGTTTGAGGAAAGTAACTTCTGTTTGAGGATTGAAAAACACAAATATATTTAGAGGTTTTTATTATATACAACTTAAAGCTACAGCTTTCTGCTACTTTTTAGTGTAATGTCCACTTACATTAAGGCACTTGTCGAATCAGTGAATGATTTTTTTACAGTCTATCATAGAAGTCTATCACCTCTAACTTTAAAGCCATGAACTGACACTGTCTTTCAACTCCCTATTGTTTTCAAAACTCTGTATACTAGCAAATTTTTCATGTTATGGAAAGATGGTAGTCACTAGGAGCCAAATCATGGTTCAAATGGAGGATGATCAAACAACTCCCATTTGAAGCTATCCAAGGCTGTGTGCAGACGAGCACTGCCATGCAGAAAAACAGTACCTGGACCCAACTTGCCACATTATTTGTTCTGAATGGCTCTTCACAGCTTTTTCAAACCTTCACAGTAGACTGCAGTGTTTAGTGTAGTGCCTTGTTCCATGAACTCAATCAGAAGTACACCTCCTCTGTCGCAAAAACAGTTGTAAGATTTTTGCCACTTCACAGGATTTCATGGCAGACTGGCGTGTTCCCACTTTATAGACTGATTTTTGGAGGCCACGTTTTCATAGGAGACCCATGTCTTATCATCTGTGACACTGTGACTGAGGAAGGTGATTTTGTGGTTCTTAGAGAGAAATGAAATTTTCTCTTCAGTGGTCTGTGATCCTTAGACCCAGCAAGCACAAAATTTGTGGTTGACTAGCCTATCAGTTGCCACTTTGTGCAAAACTGTTTTTGATATAGGGGAGAAAGTTGATAGTTCGGTAATCATGACTCGCAAATTATCTCAGATTTTCATTCACAATTTTGCACAAGTTCATCAGCGACTACAGATGGTTTCCGACTTCCGTCCTCATTATTAGTTTGTCCATCCTGAAATATATGACATTATTGGCTAACAGCACTATTAATACAATATTCTCACCCAAAAACTGCGAAAGTGTTGTGATGAATATCTGCAACTCTTAAGTTATTGGCCCACAGAAAATGAATAATAGTACACACTTTGCAGTCAGATGATTTTAAATGGAATCAGCCATTTAAACAAGACTACTGCAGTGACAACATTTGAGCAACCTTCAGACTAGTGCTGTCAGACGTGTACTGACAAGTATTGGGAGTTATTGTTCATTTCACTGAGCCCGTTTACCAAGTCTTGATCTTATTCATTCATACTATGGGTCTGCATTATTTACCAGTCAACAGTGACTAGATGGATCTTCATTTGTTCCAACGCCGTAGCTAGAAAAAAATTTCGGCGGGGGGGGGGGGGGTTGTTTGGTTACCGAGAGGTTTGGGGAGTATGGATATTCTTCTAGGAGTAGGAGGTCATACCTCCCAGATGCCCAGGAGTTTCCACTGGAAATAGGTATATTATTAAAAAAATACAGCAAACTCGATTATCTAGGCTAATCACCGGACAAATGCGCACGGATAGCTAAAAACACGGATAATGCGAGTTTGTGCTTTTTAATGCACAACGAAACTTTTAATAATAGGGAACATACAATACTGTTTGAAAATGCAATAATGTGAAACATTTAACACATTCAATTATCTCTCTCTCTCTCTCCTATGGCGCTACAGCCCAAGTCGGGCCCTGGCCTCCACCAATCTCCGCCTCCAATCCACTCTATCCACTGCAACCCTCCTCCAGTTTCTTATCCCCATGTCTCTCGCGTCCTCTGCAATGCCATCTTCCCACCTCTTCCTCGGTCTACCTCTAGGTCTCGTTCCCTCCCATGTACCCAGCAAAGCCCTCTTAGGGTTCCTGCCATCCTCCATTCTCATAACATGTCCGGCCCAACGCAATCTTTGAATTCTTATAAATTTTGAGACTGGTATCTCTTTATATATTTGATACAGTTCGTTGTTGTATCTCAGTCTCCATGAGCCATTTTCTTGTATTGGGCCTATAATGCGTCTGAGGATTTTCCTTTCAAAGGTGTCTACTATGTCGACTGTTTTCTGTGTGATTGCCCATGCCTCACACCCGTAGCATAGCACCGGTCTGATGACAGTCCTATATATTTTCATTTTTTTTTCCCTGTGCACATCCCCAGACCTAAATGATGGCAGCAATGCGAAGTACGCCTTGTTAGCCATGGTGATCCGTCTTTGGATCTCCGGCTCCTCTGATCCAGTCTTTGCTAGATTCACTCCGAGATACGTGAAATTGTCCACCACCTCAATTGTGTCCTCCTCTATCTCGAAGTTGTTATGAACCTGGTCCCTTCTTGTTTGGATAAGCATTTTTGTTTTATCCATATTTATGGCTAGCCCAACTTCCTTGGCTTTGTTTTTAAGCTCTATAAATATTTCTTTAGCTGCCGTGATCCGTCTTGACATGATGTTAATGTCATCCGCATATGCGGCTATCTGTACAGTTTTATTTGTTAACAGATTGGAGCTATTTATTGATAAGCCTCTAATTACATATTCCAATGCAATATTAAATAGTGTTGGGGCCAACCCATCTCCCTGCTTTAGTCCCCGTGTAATATTTATGGGTTCAGTTAGTTGGCTATCCACCTTTACTTGGGCTTCAGTCTGCTGCATAGTAACTTGGGTTAATCTTACCAGCTTGCCTGGTATTCCAAATTCATGCATTATGGTGTAGAGTTTGTCTCTATTAATAGAGTCATACGCTTGCCTGAAGTCCACAAAGATCTGGTACACATCAATATCACGTTCCCATCCGCATCTTAGTATCTGTTTTACCGAGAAGAGTTGGTCGATTGTAGACCTTCCAGGTCGGAATCCAGCTTGGTATTCCCGTATTATATTTTCTGTGAGGGGTCTCAGCCTTTGGTTCAAGATGTACGCAAAAACCTTGTAGGAGGTGCATAGCAACGAAATGCCTCTGTAATTTCTACATTGAAGTTTGTCGCCTTTCATTCAATTATCACTGTTAGCAATAAGGTAAGCCGAAATAAAAATTGTTTACGTCTATTGTTGGTAAAACACTTGAGGTACAACAACTATACAAGACGTCAATTCTGCCATGACTGTTATCACAGAACAGCAACAACGAACTGCTATACAGTACATTGTTTGGTGTTTAATTCTTGAACAAAGCATGCCGCCAGGTCACTTGCAGACGAGAGAGCGCTCGAATTCCAAGCGCGCAGTTCACATTATTCAAAATGCCGTGACGAAAATAAAGGAAATAAAATAATACAATAAACCTCGGGGATGCACAGATAACCAACAAACCGGATAATCAGCACACGGATAATTGAGTTTGCTGTACGTCTTTTCGTGTGTTTAGCAAAAACATTAATTTTATTTGCAGAGTATAGGCTACTGTTCAAAGGTTTATATTAAATTTGTTACCACAGTGGCATTAATACATTGCAAAGTCTCAAATCTTCAAAGAGACAAACTTATAAAACAAAGTCCAATCTTATATCTTTTTTCGATGCAAATTTATTTATGACTTCATCTGTTGAAATGTCCCTGTTTTTGTGCATGGACATCAATGCTAATCCACTGAGGCGACTCTGTCCACAAGAGTTTCTCAAGTAGGTCTTCAGTCTTCTTAATGTGGAAAAGGTACGTTCAGCTGTACAAGTGGTAACTGGCAAAGTGGAGAATATATTTAACAGAATGAAGATATTCGGGTAAACTCCTCGTTACATCCTCGTTAAAGCTTCGATAGAACAGGATGGGCGGTCAGTCTCATCCCTCTTCTCCCAAAAAATTCTCCATAGGTCAAACTCTGATTGTAACAGATCCAAATTAACTTTGTTTTGGTACAACTTCAACCTTTCAGTGTCTAAAAAAGTAGTAGGCTTACAGCAAACGGATGGTAAAAGAGAGTTTAAATTTGCAAATACTTCTTTGTGATCAAGAAATCTTATTTTTAGCTGATTGTTAAAATCATCGAGAAGTGGAATGGCCATAGAGATGCGAAAATACTTTTCTGGGTCTTCCGTTTGTATGTTACAACGGTTACGTTGTGATGGAGTTAAACGGGGAAGCGTGATTTCTCCGCCAACATCAGCTAGTAAGGATTTTGCAGACTTGTATATAATGGAGAATTCACACTCAATATTCATGCGAATATTCTGAAAGAGGTCAACAATATTTTGAACGTGATCAGTTGCTGATTTCAAATCACAGAGAGGTGACTGCAATACCTTACACAAAGTCAAGGTATAAGAAAACACTTTGGCTAAGAAACAGAGACTAAGAACAAACTCTCCATTAAGCAGAGCTGTTACTAAAGATGAGGCTTTGGATGAGGTATCCATGTCTGGATCATCGCTTAAATCTTCTAACATGGTGAGAATGGGTTTGAAAAGGTTCTTGAATTTCAAAAGACTACTATGATTTTCAACCCATCTGGTCTCGCACTTGGATGTTAAAGTTTTTCACTGGGAGTCAGATTTATTTGATTGCAATACACTTATTCTTTTAGGAGAGCTCTTCAAAAAAGTGATCGTAGTCTTAACTGTACCAACACAGTTTCTTACACTTTATAAATTGCACGAGTGGCATAAAGCTAGATTTAACGAGTGGGAACAGCAATGGACATACAGAGCTTCTGGATAATCTTTTCTGATTAGTGAATGATCCTTTCATCACAGAGGCACCATCATAGCCTTGCCCAACTATCATTTTGCAATCCAAACCAAGATCTTCCAAATATGAAGTTTTATTCCTAGCTATATCTTGTCCGGTAGTATGATGAAGACGAACAAAGCCTAAGAAGTCCTCTTTTGACACATAATAATTATTTTCTTTTTTTGTATATCGTACACAGAGAGATAGCTGTTCATGTCCAGCAATGTCTGCAGTTTCATCTACTAAAATGGAGAACATATTGGCTTCAGTTATATCATTGACAATTTGCTTCTGAATAATTTCTCCACATATCTGAATAAGATCGTTCTGGACTGTTGGACTCATGTAAGAGACATTTAAAGACATACTCTCTGTGTGATTGATCAATTTTCGGTCACCACATAGTATTCTCATCCTTAATAAAGCCCTAAAATTGCCATCATTATGAAAAGGCTCTTCATCTTTTAGCGATATGGGTCCTGAATCTTTAGTTCTCCTGAGAGCAAGTTCTTGTTGACCACAACACTTGATAGTTTCAACTATGGAAAATAACTTGTCTCGATTTTCTTTTACCTGTTTCTTCCTTGTTGAATCAATGATGTTTCTTATGTCACGGTTAGGCTCTTTGGAGACACTTAAGAAATTGCTCCCTAAAAATCATTGCTTCTTTATGGTATGTATTGGATTCATGACTTTTAAATAATTCTAAAGAATCTTTCCAATTTTTATAGGGTTCTTTGACTAACGATTTCAATTTCTGATGACCACCTTTACCAGCTGTATCTTTTGAAAATAGCACACAATATTTACACAGAGCCCCGTCAGTTTTTGTGTAGGCAAGCCAGGGAAAACGATGTAGCCACTGTCTTTGAAATCTTAGATTTCTTTTCCCACTAGGTGGGAATTCAAATTCCATTTTAGGAACCCATGGATTTTTCAGAATATTTAGTTTCGTTTCCCGATCAATTTTATCACCGGGAGTGTGCACATATTTTCCTACGTCAACATTATACCAATCATCATGCTTAGGATTTGTTTGTGAATTTACAGTAGGATAAAAGTCGAATTCTGATATTACTTTTTCATTTACAGTAGAAGTACTTGCAACAGGCTCTGCAGGTTCTTTGGGCTCTATGTCACTGGTTTTCTTAGCCTTGGCGAGAAAGTTCTTTATCGACAGTTGTGAGCCTGGACGTTTAGCCATTATAGTTTAACGTCTCCTAAAAATAAATAAAAGAAACTAGAAAAAATAATTTCGCATGGTAGAGAGCATTGTTGAAAATGATTTGCATAGTATTTGTATTCCACGAAGGTGTAAAAGTTGTTTTTTATATCGACGGTGTTTTGGTAAAAGGCTGTAACCCTTATATTTTTGCTGTCATTATATGACATTACTGACTTTTATTCTAATTCCATACACTCCCATCATGTAAAACTTTCCATACTGCATTACTCTATGTTTGAAGCATTATTATCATTATAAAAGTAATTATGTTTTTTTTTTATAAAAGTTTAATAAGGTACCTTATTGTCTTGTATGGTGCCAATAGTGAGGCTTACAGCATTATTGCCCGAAAACCGGTTCAACTGTGTGTAGTTTCGGTTAAGAAAAAGGCATCAAGTGGGTTACATCTAAGGAGTGCTGCCTATGTACTGATTAGTAAAATTCTGTAACCACATTTTTCACCTTAAATGTAATTTATGTATGAAATAACATAACAAATGTGTGTAATAGAACCGTAGGCAATAACCTGAAAAGTTTCAAATATTATGTGCACTATGCTTTTTGTCTCTCCTGAAAAATAAATTTTATAAATTAGGGTTACAGCATTTTACCAAAACACAGTCGATATATTTTGCATGTCACAACTAGCCACTGCTTAAGAGTGTAATCAATTAAATGAATTAACTATATTTCCGGGATCAAAAAATCCTATCAATAAGATTCTTAATTAAATTAAGCATTCAAGAACGTTTTTTATATAATTACAAATCTTTATAACCTACGGAGGAAATTCGTAAAGTTAATAGTCATAACCCCAGTTCTAATTAAATATAATACAAAAAATATTATACTAGGCCTATACATTGATATCTCTAGCACAACTGTATGACATGTAGACTAGACATATAATGGAAAGACTCATACCAGAAACACAAAATAACTGAATTATTGCACAGTTCCTTTTTTATAAGAGCATTTTTCATTATATTTTTATTTACGTTTGTTTTTATCCTAAAAAATGTCTATTTTTACCTCAACATTTTGGGGGGGGGTTCTAACCCCCCCCGCTGGCTACGGCCTTGATTTGTTCATTCACTCATTTCTACTACAGGTCTGTATTGGCTAACAAAGAACAGCAAGGTATATTACACATTTGTTAACCTTGTACTCAACTGTTTGTATTTTATAAACTTATACAACGAAATTTCTTGGTTTTCTTCATATACAATAATGCAGACAGACCTGTTTACAAAAAATAAACAGAAATCAAATATTTTTTGAAAGGTTTAACCTGATTTTATCAGTCATTTTCTACATTTTGTATGTTATAGACATATTCATAATGTTATAATTAATTTTTTTGCAAGTATAAATTTTTCTAAAATTATTAGAAATTTAAGGTGACTGTTGTCATTTGTTTAACATTTTTTTAAGTTAAACATTTATAGGAAGTATATGTAATTTGGTTGCGTATAAAAAGACATCAGACATGTTCATAACATGTCATTATTAGTTCACAAAAAAGCAGTAAAATATGGAACCAGTACTCACAAGTTAATGCAGATAAAGCTAAGTGAAACAAATAATTAGTACAAAAGGTGGGTTCTCTGGAAACATCAGAAGTTATGGGTCAGACTTCCTCATATCTAATCCACAGTCATAGAAGACTATAATAACTTATAAGAGCTCTTACAAGAGCTAAATTTTTTGCAGATTGTATTCCTTAGACCTTATAACGAAGTGTGGTTCAAAATTACATTGCACATATACTTTCAACCTTCAGTAAGCAAGGAAACAGAAGAGAATTTAATCTTTAAACTTCTCGTATGTACCGTACAAAACCAGCCCCAATATCTAAATCAAAGAAGATTGACCTTCGTTCATCAAAATGATTGTAAAGGAACATTAGCCTTTCAAAAAATGGAAGTTTTAAATGTTTGTAAAACTATTATGCCTTGGCTATAACCTTCCAAGCTGGTAAACTATCTCTGAAAGTCTTATACCCTAGTTGTAAGAATCAGCTGTGGATAATGTACAATCAAGATTCAACGAGGTTTTTACCATGCATTACAACTTGCCACTGGATAAATAAATGTGCTGAAATGAAGTTGAAGCTGAGTGTGTGATTTTCAATGATCACCATACATCTGAAAATTTGTGCACCGTTTTATTAAATAAATATAATTATTTCACTACCAACTTGGAACACAAATTTTTTTATGGGTAAAAACGTAAAAGTTTTGCCTTATAGCCTGAACCGGTTTTCGCTTTTAAAAAGCTTCCGCAGAGGTTTTATTAAATGGAATGTAGTTAACAAAGTTGTTTCAATTGTTTCTAATAATGCAGCAGGAATATTGTATCTGTTGTATAGTATGAGGGATGGCAACATTTTTCTTGTTGTGATCATATTTCTAAAACCATGGTTTATAAGACAATCTATTAATGTTAGGTGAAACATGTATTTCATACAAACACTATAATATTATTTAAGTCCTTGAAGAGTTTCATCACAGGAACTCATTCATTTGTATTACTGGAATACTTCTAATTAGTGGTTTTGTTAAACATTGAAAGCACATTTTGAAGGATTTTGTAATGCAAGTTCTTAGTTGACAGGTAACATTAAAAATATTATAAAAGTGTGAGAATTTAAAAGTTGGAAGTTTAAAATTTTCTGTGCAATAGAAAACAAAAGAGTAAATTGTACAAAATATTTACAATGTGAAAATATAATATTTACTCATTATCACATATCTGTCATACATACTAAAATAAATGTGTTGTAAATCATGTTGTGATTATGATATATTTTCTCATTAATTAGTGTAATGTCTCATCTATACATATAAGGATGGTGGATTAAATAACTACACTAGATTAATGGTATATACGGACCGTGGTCGTTGGATTATTATTCTAGGTCTCTATTACTACTCGGAATACGACTAGAACCAAGACTGGACAAGGAACATGAGATGATATGATCGGTCCTGATTGGTTGAGAAAAACCTACGAGCCACGGCCATTCTTTATTGTATCATAGATCATCATTATCAACTTAATAATCAGAACAAGGTACATATAAAATACATATACAATATTATTATATACAACACAAATATAAAATAAATATATATTGCAACGAATCACAGGATCATGATAAGCGGGGCAAGCTCATATAATACACAGACTATGAACATTCATGTTTATATTGGTAGATGGTTAGATTTGGTTATGTTATCAGTTGTATTTTAGTATGGATAAGGGTTTAGTTTAGTAAAACTGTGTATGATTTATTTATTGTTATTCATGTACTGTGTTTGTGGAAATGTGCGCGCGTGCGCGAGTGGTAAACGTTTCCCGGGCTGTGCGTGAATTAATTATCGTTGTGTTTGACATTGAACTGAACATAGACATATGTATTCGCTACAATCCCTGTATATTTCTGGCTATTATTTACGTTCATATATGATAATAGTAAAGTATGCAGTTATGCATGAGATAAGGGTATTCTGATTACCGCTATGCATGCTCTTACAAAGTAAATGCACTTTACAGCATGAAAAGTGCATGTCATGGTGTATGTAACCATGTGACTTCCTTCCACCAATAGAATGCTGGAAGGTGGTTGGAAATTTTCTTAAGCCTGTTGTTACACAGGCAGTTCTTCTCAGCCTGCTACCGCGAACGGGACGTACAATTCTTGTTCAAGATTCTGTCGCTTGCAAGAATTTGTTAAGACTATTCGTCGATAGTAACGCGTGAAGACTCAGAGTTATTCCTGTTTTACAACTATACACAATATTATTATTACAGCATTGTGTGCATAATTACGAGAGTTATTCTCTACCCGCTATCACGATCGGGTCACGCAGTTCTTGTACAAGATTCTGTCGCTTGCAAGAATCTGTGAAGACTATTCGGCGATAGTAACGCGTGTGTAGACGCAGAACAGCTGAATATTATCTCTTTACACATGGCATTATTATTAAAGTATTACGTGTGTAAGAAGTGAGTGTAACTGTATCACTGTGTGAGATTTTCTGCAGTGTCGGTAAAATTTAATAGTTACGCAACAGTAAGTTGTTTCATCAGGAAGTTTCCGTGTTAGTGGAAGATTTCCGCATAGGGAGGTATGCTGATCGCGGTAGACCTTGTTATTCGCGTGAACACTTGAAGAATCCGGAGTGGTATAAGTTCAATATACCGTTATTGATTAAACTCACTGTCACCTGAGATACTTGTTGGTCATAAACTCTATATTAATTTAACGAGTAGTAAGATCCATAGTACCGTTGTGTGTGCGAAGCGTCAGATCCATCGTGGGAATTACAGGACACCAGCCCAGCTGTTACAGGACACCAGCCCAGCTGTAAGCGTTTCAGGGTGAACATCTGTCATTTATAAGCCACACCTGACGACCCAGCTACACAGCAAAGACCTGCCCTTCTCTTCAGCAACATCATCGTGGGAATCTTCTTTATGTAACGTATCACGTCATGTGTATGAACAGTATTTAACATTTAAAAAAAAAGAAAGACTCTATATCAAACACTACATTCTGTACATATCAAATATACCATATAAACAATTACTTATGTCTTGTGCAATAAATAATCTTAAACCCTCCAATATAGACTTTTAATTTACGATACACATACTACCATATCCTATGCGCCAATAGTTTAGTAATTTGTGTTGTCGCATAGAGATATTTTGCTGTTTAGCAGATGTGGCATGTGCGGAGTATGGCCTTTATTTTCCTGGTCATATTTAGCCACACAAAATCCTTCTGCATTGCCAGGTAACATTTATAAGGCCCGCATGAGCCAGACTCTCATGACACATGCAGGTGAGGTCTTCCACCATCGCGTCAGGCACCATAATCTTCCATCCGCCATTGATAATTTTATACAATACATCTTTATATATTCTGTACTTGGGGTTTTCTTGGATCCGGATCGCGTCACAGATCTGCTTCAATTTGGTGTCCCGCTGCTGTTCCATACCAATATTTTTTAACTTATTTTTAAGACTGTCTTCTAATTTATATTTGACAGCTAGAATTTGTACTTCCTGGTTATTAGACGTATGACGCTCTTCCACCATTGGAGGGTATCGGCTTAACGTGTCAGCTGTTTTGTTCTCGCTTGCCTTACAGTACTTAATTGTGAAGTCATACTCCTGAATGGCCATGATCCAACGGGATATGCGAGTGTTAGCCAACTTGCAGCCAAAATATCTCTATGCGACAACAAAAATTACTAAACTATTGGCGCATAGGATATGGTAGTATGTGTATCGTAAATTAAAAGTCTATATTGGAGGGTTTAAGATTATTTATTGCACAAGACATAAGTAATTGTTTATATGGTATATTTGATATGTACAGAATGTAGTGTTTGATATAGAGTCTTTCTTTTTTTTTAAATGTTAAATACTGTTCATACACATGACGTGATACGTTACATAAAGAAGATTCCCACGATGATGTTGCTGAAGAGAAGGGCAGGTCTTTGCTGTGTAGCTGGGTCGTCAGGTGTGGCTTATAAATGACAGATGTTCACCCTGAAACGCTTACAGCTGGGCTGGTGTCCTGTAACAGCTGGGCTGGTGTCCTGTAATTCCCACGATGGATCTGACGCTTCGCACACACAACGGTACTATGGATCTTACTACTCGTTAAATTAATATAGAGTTTATGACCAACAAGTATCTCAGGTGACAGTGAGTTTAATCAATAACGGTATATTGAACTTATACCACTCCGGATTCTTCAAGTGTTCACGCGAATAACAAGGTCTACCGCGATCAGCATACCTCCCTATGCGGAAATCTTCCACTAACACGGAAACTTCCTGATGAAACAACTTACTGTTGCGTAACTATTAAATTTTACCGACACTGCAGAAAATCTCACACAGTGATACAGTTACACTCACTTCTTACACACGTAATACTTTAATAATAATGCCATGTGTAAAGAGATAATATTCAGCTGTTCTGCGTCTACACACGCGTTACTATCGCCGAATAGTCTTCACAGATTCTTGCAAGTGACAGAATCTTGTAAAAGAACTGCGTGACCCGATCGTGATAGCGGGTAGAGAATAACTCTCATAATTATGCACACAATGCTGTAATAATAATATTGTGTGTAGTTGTAAAACACGAATAACTCTGAGTCTTCACGCGTTACTATCGACGAATAGTCTTAACAAATTCTTGCAAGCGACAGAATCTTGAACAAGAATTGTACGTCCCGTTCGCGGTAGCAGGCTGAGAAGAACTGCCTGTGTAACAACAGGCTTAAGAAAATTTCCAACCACCTTCCAGCATTCTATTGGTGGAAGGAAGTCACATGGTTACATACACCATGACATGCACTTTTCATGCTGTAAAGTGCATTTACTTTGTAAGAGTATGCATAGCGGTAATCAGAATACCCTTATCTCATGCATAACTGCATACTTTACTAATATCATATATGAACGTAAATAATAGCCAGAAATATACAGGGATTGTAGCGAATACATATGTCTATGTTCAGTTCAATGTCAAACACAACGATAATTAATTCACGCACAGCCCGGGAAACGTTTACCACTCGCGCACTCGCGCACATTTCCACAAACACAGTACATGAATAACAATAAATAAATCATACACAGTTTTACTAAACTAAACCCTTATCCATACTAAAATACAACTGATAACATAACCAAATCTAACCATCTACCAATATAAACATGAATGTTCATAGTCTGTGTATTATATGAGCTTGCCCTGCTTATCATGATCCTGTGATTCGTTGCAATATAATATTATTATATATAACACCTTCCTACCAAATTTAGAACAGATTGAAAATTACATTGAGTTAAGTTAATGTTCAATTCCAAGTAGGATACATACTGAATGAAATAACCCTTAGCACAATAAAGTAGTAAACAACATAATTATTCACCAAGACAATAACATGATAGAAATAGCACAAAATGATAACAATAAGTAATTACAGATCCAGTCTGTCAATTGGCTTACGAGCTCTGTGTGAGCGTCTAACAACAAGAGGTGAAGGAGCTTTGCTTACATGGTTAGCTGATCGGTTGATAGGTCGAGTTGGAGAGGGGTTAGGAGAGTGAACAGCTGTGAGTGAATGTCGTAAGGGGCGAGGAGTGACGTCAGCGGTTCTATGATTGGGAGGTGTGCGGGGTGAGGCTGCATGAGCAGAAGGACCATCAGCTGACTGACTAGGATAGTCAATTTCCAGCTGCTCACCAACATTACTTGTCTGATTATTTACATCTAAGCCTACTCCACCCGTATCTGTAGCAACTATTTGGTCTATGTGCCTTTTCCACAATATACCAGTACTTATTTTTACTATGTACATGACATCGCTAAGTTGTTTTATCACAATGCCTTCAACCCATTTATTTTTTGAACGATAATCCCTTACTAAAACAGATTGGTTTAAGTACAAATACCTAGTTTTATTACCTCTAAAGTAAGATTTCTGTCTTTCTTGTTTTTGTGCTACAGTATTGCTGAGATTGGGTCTAACAAATCAAACCTGGTTCTTAAATTTCTGCCAAACATTAATTTAGCCAGCGTCTTGTTACTGGTTACACGAATTGAGTTGCGATAATCGAATAGAATTCGACTTAGTGCTACTGATACATTTACACTGTCTCTAAATGCACCTCGTAATTTGTATTTAATATATTTCACTGAGTTCTCAGCCTGCCCGTTCGACTGTGGACGATACGGTGCAGACGTTTTGTGTTTTATACCATTGTTTCCCAGGAACCTTTGAAATTCAGCAAAATTAAATGGCGGGCCATTATCACTGACAACCACCAGGGGCAAACCAAACCTTGCAAATAATGACCTTAAATTGTCAATTGCCAGATGGGCCTCAGTTGAGGCCGTTTCGAAAACCTCAAGCCACTTAGAATGAGCATCAATTATTATTAAATACATTTTTGCTTTGATTGGACCAAGAAAATCTAAATGTAGACGCTCCCATGGTTTTCTGGGATAATGCCATACATGTAATTCTGCTTTTGCTGGTCTGGGTCGTTCCATAAGGCAAGAAGAGCAACTGTTTGCAATACTCTCAATGTCTGAATCAATATTTGGCCAATAAACATAGCTACGGGCAACACCCTTCATCTTAACAATGCCCATGTGAGAGACATGAAGCTCTTTTAAAATGAATTCCTGAAGGGATTTAGGCACTACAACCCAATATCTCCACATAATTACACCCATTTCCACAGTTAGCTCGTCTCGTCTTTGATAGAACGCCTGAAGATACCTATCTTCCTCCGACAGGAAGTTAGGCCAACCATACATAACAAAGTTGTACAATTTTTTAACAGTTTGTCTTTTTGTGTCTCTACTTTTACTTGCTCACAATCGATAGGAACTGAACTTTCTTTAATACAATGCAAATACGTCCCTACCCAAGCTAACTCGTCATTTGTTACATCTTCGTGCTTTACATTTAAAGGTAGGCGTGACAGTGCATCGGCGCTATTTTCCTCGGACTTGACATATTTTATGTCAAAGGTATACCCTGATAAAAACAAAGCATAGCGCTGTAGTCTGCCTGCTGCAAACACTAGAATACCCTTTCTAGACCCAAAAATACTTTGTAACGGCTTGTGATCACATTTGATAGTAAAATGTCTACCGTACAAGTATTGATGATACTTTTTGACACCAAAAACTATGGCTGTTGCCTCCTTGTCAATCTGAGAATAGTTGCGCTCAGCGAGTGAGAGCGTACGGGAAGCAAATGAAACAGGACGCTCAGCGCCCTCAGAATCTATGACACTTAATACACAACCTAGCCCTGTTGAGCTTGCATCTACCGTTAGTACAGCTGGCACATTGGGGTCATAATGAGCCAATATTGGTTCTGTTGTGAGCAACTCTTTGACTTTATTAAAGGCTTTCATACAATTTTCAACGAAAACAAAAGGTACGTCCTTCCTCAAAAGATTGTACATCGGACTCATAATACCGCTTAAATTTTGTACAAATTTACCATAATATTGCACTAGCCCTACGAAGGCTTTTACTTGAGTTACATTTTGAGGAACAGGCGCTTCAACGATTGCTTTAACCTTAGACTTGCAAGCATGTAAACCATTTTTATCTATAATGAACCCGAGATACTCTAATTGTTTTGAAAAAAAGTCACACTTTTCTTCCTTAACTGTAAAACCATTTGAGGAAAGTCGCTTACATACTTCTCTAAGTCTCCTAACATGAGTTTCTTTGTCAGGTGCGGAAATCAAGATATCATCTAAAAAAGATACTACCCCTGGCAAACCTTGCAAAGTTTGGTCAATTTTTTTTTGAAAAATACTAAGGCCCACTATTTATACCATATGGCAACCACTTATAGGAGAACAACCCCTTATGAGTAGATATAGTACATAGTTTTTGTGACTCTTGATCTAACTTAAGTTGCATGTAGGCTTGGCTTAAATCTATTTTGCTAAATCTATTACCCTTTTGCAATTCCGTAAATAACTCCTCAATTCTAGGTAACGGATAACGTTCTATTTCTAGACTCTTGTTTAAGCCTCTATAATCACCCAAATACGAATGGATCCACATTTTTTTAAAACAGCTACAATACGAGTCGCATACTCGCTACTAGTTATTGGACACAAAACATCAGCCTCAACTAAGCGTTGAAGTTCAGTCTCTACCTTGGCCTTCAGAGTAAAAGGCAAAGGCCTTGGTTTACAATATTTTGGTATTGCGTTTTCTTTTAGTTTAAGTTTAATTGGGTAACCCTTGTATTCCCCCAGTTGATCGGTAAAAACCTCAGGAAAATCTTGAATTAATTTTTTTTACATTGGTTTCAATGAATGTCTTGTCATTTTCCGCAGTTGACTTAGGGTTAGTTAGCCCAAACAAGTTAGGTTTAAATGAAATTTCTACCCCTAACGCTTGAAGCCAATCATGCCCCATGAGAGGGTGAGCACCCTTTTCAATGACATACAAATCTAGTTTAGTTTGAACATTTTTGTAGGCTACTGAGACACCTAACCTACCTATAGGCACAATGGGGTCGTTAGTATACAAGCTAAGGGACAGATTAGTTGGTAACAATTTCAGTGAATTTAAATTAGTGTTATAAAAGTCCTGGTTACATACACTTACACTAGCCCCAGTATCTACTTCCATAGCTATATTTTTCCCTTCAATGTTCACTTCTAGTTTAATAGGGTCAACTCTTAAGGAGTTTAGGCTAGTTAACTTAGGCTTATCACTAGGCCTATCCCTGAAAACAATTGTTTTAATTTCATATAGGTTAGCAACACCGTCTACGTTTTCATCAGTACATTCGAATGTCTCTACAGGTTGAGAATCCACCCCTACATAGTTATGTTTGTTCCCCTTCTTATAACTACTGTGAAATGTTATGGATTTACCTTCAGACTGGCGGGATCTACATACAGAAGCAATATGATTTTTCTTTCCACAATTGTTGCACACACAACCGCGTAAATGGCACTCTTTAGAGCATGCCCTACTTTACCACAACAAAAACACGTTACTTGTTGCTTGTTGTAACTGCTGCCACTCGGTCGCTGGTTGTTGTGACCACTGCCCTTTTGTCGTGGTTTCCTCTGCTGTGGACTGCCCCCGGCATTCTGACGTTGAAATGTTGCCATCTGCTGCAACTGGCCGCTGCCCCCGGCGTTGTCACTGTCCACCAGAACAGACGCATTCCTCTCCGCCGTTTCCACTGATAGGATGATTCTAACCGCCTCGTCGTAGGTTAAAGAAGCTTCCGCCAACAGTCTGTGCTTGGTTGACTCACTGCGTATGCCGCTTACCAGTCGATCTCGCAAGTAGTCACTGAGAGATGTTCCAAACTCGCAATGGATCGACAATCGCTTAAGACTTGCAATATACTCTGAAACAGTCTCATTTTCCAACTGATTTCTCTTGCTAAATTTGTATCGCTCAGCTATAAATGAAGGTTTTGGATACAAATGTTCTTGTATGATCTTGATAATGTCCTCAAATTTCTTTGTAGCCGGTTTGTCAGGTGTACATACATTCCTTACTAAAGCATATGTCTTTACACCTATTACTGTCAATAGCGTGCTTACTTTCTTCTCACTCTCTACTTTATTACAGTCACAAAATAATTCAAACCGTTCTATATAAGACAACCACGTTTCTAGACTTGCGTCAAACTCACCGATACTCCCTAACATTTTGTTCGATGTTTGTACCACACCAACCTTATCTAAAAATAGTGAAGAAATGTCCAATTCTTCCTCCCCGGAAATCATAGACGTTTTCTGCTCAACATGTGCATAGACTAGGCCTAAACGTCCTACGGTTCACAAACACAATCTCACACAATTACGGCACAATTGAACACTTGTATTGGCACCTATGGATTCTTGTTATATCCTCGTCGCCACTGTAATGTCTCATCTATACATATAAGGATGGTGGGTTAAATAACTACACTAGATTAATGGTATATACGGACCGTGGTCATTGGATTATTATTCTAGGTCTCTATTACAACTCGGAATACGACTAGAACCAAGACTGGACAAGGAACATGAAATAATCAGGTCGGTCCTGATTGGTTGAGAAAAACCTGCGAGCTACGGCCATTCTTTATTGTATCATAGATCGTCATTATCAACTTAATAATCAGAACAAGGTACATATAAAATACATATACAATATTATTATATACAACACAAATATAAAATACATATATATATATTATTATATATAACAATTAGGACACACTTTTAATAACTTTTCTTTATTAAAACAATATTTCGAATACATGTACATTAAATTTAGTGCAGCTTATTAGAATATTTAATAGACCTATATGTTTAAAAATTATCTTGTTGTTGCATCCTCTTCGTTCACTTTATTAATTTAATAATATATATATAACTTTCACTAATGAACTTACTGTTGTCACTTCCCAAATGCTTTGAGATGTTGTTTCTCTTCTTCAGTGGGTGTAATACTGACTGTCGATTACAGAATAACCGTTATGGAAAAATGGTGTGTGTGGTGGGGGTTGATGGTGGGAAGGGATAGACGCTGAGGTTCGAATTGTGTGTGTGGATCAGTGTATCGAATAGTGTATGTGATTTATAATGTAATTGTTCATTTAATATGTTGTTTGGTTGTAGTGTGTGATATCTGTATATTTCAAATTGTTCAGCTGTGTTTAGTTTTCTACTTTTAGGTAAGTAGTGTAATATTTCCATGTTGTGTTCTATGTTTGTGTAACTGTGGTTTTCGTTATGTAAATGTGTGGCAAATGTGGAATGTATGTAGTTTGTATAATATATAAATGTCATAATAGAAAAACAAGCTTTAAATAACAAAATTGAAACATTTTTTAATGAAAACAACATCACTAAATTAAATAAAGACCCCACCCCTAAATATCACAAACAAATAAACAAAACCCTAAATAACACAAAACACATAGTATCACCTGACAACATCAAATATCTAAAACAAATTAAACCAAACGCCCCTACACTAAATGCACTACCGAAATTACACAAACCCAATATTCCCATCAGACCACTTATAAACAACACACAAGCACCTGCACACAAAATAGCTAGACATTTAGATAAATTGATCAGAAATAGCATAAATTTAACAAACAACACCACTGTCAAAAATAATTTAGATCTAGTGAATAAAACTCAACATGTACACATTCCCCACAATTCCACACTTGCTTCGTTCGACATAACAAACCTATACACCAATGTTCCCATAAAAGAAACCTTAATTACATTAGAACAATTACTAAAAATAAATAACACACCTGAAACACACATAAAAGAGATCATCCATCTAACTAAAATTATCACAGATCAAAATTATTCCGCACACAATAGCATGTATTACACACAAACAGATGGACTACCCATGGGCTCCCCTATATCAGGTATACTAGCCGAAATATTTATACACACCATAGAACAGAAACACATACTGAACAATAACAAATACACCGATAAAATAATATATTGGCACAGGTATGTTGATGACATTTTACTCCTTTACAACGGCAACAAAAGACAAATAGAAAATTTCCACAAATACATTAACACTATACACCATAAATTAAAATTCACACTTGAAATAGAATTAAATAACAACATAAACTTCTTAGATCTTACAATCACCAAAACAAACAACACACACACATACAAAATATACAGAAAACCCACCACATCAGACATGGTCATACACAACACATCCAACCACCCAACTCAACACAAACATGCAGCTTTCAACTACATGCTCCATAGGCTCACTTCAATACCCCTAAACACACATGACTACCAAGATGAATTAAACACAATTAAATACATAGCAGTCAAAAATGGATACAACCCCGAATTAATAAATAAACTACACAAACGAATCCTCAACACAAAAAGTAAAACACATCTGACCAACAGCACACAACCCAGCAAATACATAACACTTACATACTACAATTCCAGTACACATACAATAGCAAACACATTTAGGAAACACAATTATAAAGTAGCCTACAGAACCAACAACACC
The DNA here is from genome assembly GCA_034769895.1 of Magicicada septendecula. NCBI lineage: Eukaryota > Metazoa > Arthropoda > Insecta > Hemiptera > Cicadidae > Magicicada > Magicicada septendecula. The sequence continues at coordinate 180,000,963 of CM068376.1, read as the reverse complement.
ATTAGAAAACACATAAATAATACTAACAAAGACATTGACACATACAGCAAAACAGGGGTTTATAAATTAAATTGTAATGATTGCCAACAATTCTACATTGGCCAGATGGGAAGATCTTTTTCTTCCAGATTTTCTGAACATTTAAAAGCCCTCACCACAAACTACATACATTCCACATTTGCCACACATTTACATAACGAAAACCATAGTTACACAAACATAGAACACAACATGGAAATATTACACTACTTACCTAAAAGTAGAAAACTAAACACAGCTGAACAATTTGAAATATACAGATATCACACACTACAACCAAACAACATATTAAATGAACAATTACATTATAAATCACATACACTATTCGATACACTGATCCACACACACAATTCGAACCTCAGCGCCTATCCCTTCCCACCATCAACCCCCACCACACACACCATTTTTCCATAACGGTTATTCTGTAATCGACAGTCAGTATTACACCCACTGAAGAAGAGAAACAACATCTCGAAACGTTTGGGAAGTGACAACAGTAAGTTCATTAGTGAAAGTTTTATATATATTATATGTTTAAGTTAACTAAGAAAGACCTTGTCAGAAAATTCTCAAGTAAAAACTTTTAATTGTATATCATTTTCATAAGTTATGATGCCTAGAAGTATAACACACATCATATAAATCTCCCACTTTAATGCTTGTTTAAACAAACTGATAATACCTTGTTATGTATAAGTATTAGTGATCTTATATGAGTTAGCTTGTGACTGAAACAAGAGTGCATGACGTAGGTTCCATGTGTCAGTACCTGATTAATTGAAAACTGGTTCTTGCTGGATCTCAGAACTGTTTTTAATGAATGACAAACAACCACTATTACCGATCCAAGCTACATGGTAGCTAGTAGTCTAAGGTAGATGCTGCTGTTCCCACTCCTTTACACACTAGATGAAATTACTGTCCGAACAGCCCTTGTGCATTGACTGTTCACTCAAAACCCCCTTATTTTTACTAATTTTTAATTTGTCAGGAGTACTCTACATTTTTATACTTAAACAGTTATTAATTTTCACACAACACAATTGTTACCATTAGAGGAAATGAAAATTAAAAAGTGGTGACTTAATCAACATGAACTCCTGAATAAAACTTAATTGCCTGTACTGACACTATCAAGTAAGTTGATAGTGGGGGTAAATAAGTCAAACAGGGATTTAAATTGTCAGTCCTAATTCAACTTGGTTATATAACAGAACAATATAATACCATGCACTTCATTGTCTCACCTGAGCTCGACTGATTAACAATAACAAATAGTTATCTTGTTGATTCATCCTCTTTGTTCACTTTTTTAAATATTATTATGTATATAAACTTTCACATATGAACTTACTTTGGTTATCACTTCCCCATACGTTTCAAGGTGATGTGCCTCTTCCTCAGTGGGAGTAAATACTGAATGTCATTTTACAGAATAACGGTTATGGACTATAGGTGTGTGTGGTGGGGGTTGATGGTGGGAGGGAATTGGCGCTGAGGTTCAAATTGTGTGTTTGGATCAGTGTATCGAATAGTGTATGAGATCTATAATGTAATTGTTCATTTAATATGTTGTTTGGTTGTAGTGCGTGATATCTGTATATTTCGAATTGTTCAGCTGTGTTTAGTTTTCTACTTTTAGGTAAGTAGTGTAATATTTCCATGTTGTGTTCTATGTAACAAATAGATACTAATCATACATGCAATCACTTAACATTTATGTGATTTTTTACTACTGTTGCAATAACTGTATGGATCAGTGCAATAAGTAAACACCAGCTAATTTGCTACTAAGAACTTTTCTACTAGTTTCAATAAACAAAAACACCTATATAACATTTTCAAGTTAATAATTGCCCAATACACACCATTGCAACAAACAATAAATCTCACCCAATTAACACTGTTGCTGTAAATAATACGATTCATTAATTACAGACATCAACACACATCAAAGTTTACAATTATCACTTTACATTAAACCACTGTTAACACACAGCAGCACTGTTACTGTAGCATATCACAGTAACATCAACTCTAAAAACAGTTCTTATTATGTCAATTCACTGTATGCAACTAAGAGCTACAACTCACAGCTGCTTCCAAAACACCGCTATTATACTCAGTTCATGTGGCAAAGTACATTACCAGGTTATCATAAAATTGACAGAATAAATGACTAGCCTTTGGAGGGTACAGAAATTTTAATAACCTGCAAAAGCTTTACATCATCCTCCTACCATAAACACATGTAAAGTATTGTGTATACAACGCATCTTTCCTGTCTACTCGGTATAACATTATCCCCGCCTAAAACCTGTTTATCTTATTTCTTCCCGATTTCTGAAGTTATTCTCCATCATTAATAAATATCTCCTTCGGATCACTTTTGCTTTCCCAGTTCACCCCAAATCTTTTGCATAATGTCCTCTTCTGCAACCTTTGCCTTTCTTGCTACTAATGTCTTCCCATATCTAAGTTCTTCAGTTTTATTTATTTCAAATATATCTGTTCTTTCTGCTCCTATATTTTGGTTTACCTGCAACTAATTCCTCCTCTCTAGAGGCTTTTAATTTAATTCAGGAATGCACATGAGCGTGATTACCACAGTTGCATTTTTATCAACTCTTCTGTTGTCACACAAACAGTATGTAGTTGTCCTGTTCTTCCCCTTTCTTCATCCAAAACCATGGATTTCTCTTTACATTTGCCAACCCCTTCCTCAGCCACCATCATCTGTTTAATAGAATAGTTGGCTATTCCTACCATTTCAACTATGGAAAACTTTTATCTTTTCTTGGCTAAGCCTCAGGATAGCCAAATCTTAAATATACTGCAGATCCATAGGCATTCATAATGTCCATGCTGATAAGGTCCTGGAAAGAGCATTTGGTGGCTAAACTCGGGAGATCCAGGTGTAAGCATAAATCAACTTTTCCTAACACTTTAACAAGTCTTCCAATTGTAGTCTGCATGGTAAATGAGCTCAAATGAGGCTGGAGTGGCACACTATATCAGAACACACAATGGACACTAGCGCTGGTGTCAGTTGTAAATGTGTTTGATTTATTTTCAATGTATGCATTAACATCAAGTTTCCACTGATATCATGAAGTGTAGAGACTGTCTGCTGTTCAAGAGCATCCCAGTCAGCGGGGAGAGTTCCAGTGAGTGGAGAGTGTCTGCTGTGCTGGGCGTTGGTGTGTCCACACACTTCTCTGTAAATTTTAGTCTTCCAACAGTCTGCTTAAAGATGGCCACGTTTCTCATGTTTGTAGCAGTTGCGCCTCTTTCCAATTATTCAAATCACTGTGTCACTCTTAATTTGTTTTCCTGGATCATTTCTATTCTTCTCCATGCAATTGCAATGGCATACCGAAATCTTCTGACTACAATGTGATCACATAAACTTAATGCTATAGTTGGTCACCGACTTCATTGCTTGAAACTCGAGTATGCGAATATGAGCATTTGAGATATTCTGGTGTCTTGTAATTTGTAACACTTGATGTAACTTATTGTCTCTGACTCCATCAATAAATATCTGTATTGAAAACTGCATTCAGAAATACTCCAGTGCTACAGGATAGACCATTCTAGTCATTCAGATCTCACTAGCATATCACATGTCGTGCAGTTGTTGATCCACAATTCCAGAGTTTTGGTTAATTCACTATATGTGTTCTGTTCTGGCAACACAAAACTTTACACAGTCAATTAACTTACTTAGGATGTATCTCTTCTCAGAGACTTCTTCATTAAGCTGTTTAATTTAAACTTATATGCACTGTCTAACTGGCAACTAATATTGAATATTCAGTACAACTGTTCATATGTTTTTCACTAAATTTTTGTTTTTAATTTTTTCTCCCAAATGTTTCAAGTCCCTAATTCCATTTTCAGTCCAGGCTGAATCACTGTTTAGGTTCATCACCAAACATATAGAACAAAAAAAAAAGGAATTTAACATCTCACAGCAACATATAAAATCACCATTTAGGTAACAGTTTCTATTAAATTTTCTTGTGTAGTTTTTATTTTTACTTGATCTGCTGGCCTATCCGTTTTCTTGATTTTGTTGTGTGATATCTAAACTGGGTTTTAGTGGCCCTAATTTTTTTAGTCCTATTTTCTTTTCATAAGTAAGTGCATTTGAAATGATAAAACGTTTGATATTACTTACTGAATTCATATCTAATTTTCTGCGTGTTTCTAACAAATACGCACAGAACACATAGGCTCAGGCCTGTACAGAGTAAGTTCTGTGTTTACATAGACAAGGTATGACAAAAACACTATCTTACACAGAATACACAGCCTATTAAAAAATAAATTATTAGAACGCCACGTTTACACATAAAATACAACACAAACACAATCAAAAGTATATAAAACACAAAAGAAAATATATGCACTTCAACAGCAACAGAGAGGTTTTAAACAACGCTCTGGTTTTCTCTGAAAAGAGCCACGAAATCAGTCAGCGGGCAGAGCCCTACTTGACATGCCTGCCGCTCATTTAAAAGCATAGAAATGTGTATGTGTCCTCTTTCCCCGCTCCCCACAAGGCTGCCTATGCAAGGAGTGAATCTACCCGACTTTGGGACCATGCCAAAAACGTTGGGTGATAGCTATTAATCGTCCCAAAAATATCTATCACATCAGGAAAGTACACATTATAGTTGTATTATTGACAATATTCATTTGAAAAATTTTAATTGGGGGGGGGCTGCACCCTTTTGCCCTCCCTGTATGAGCCACCACTGATAAAAAGTGTATCTAATATGCAGTATGTAGGACAACTAGTTGAGTTTTCAATTGCAGCTCTAGAATCTTATATTGATGAGCCACTGAGAAAGACAGGTCAGTTACAAGTGATGATAATTGTAATACGGTTGTTGGTACATTTCATTCAATAATTTGTAATAAACTGAACTACCATAAAATGTGCTAAGTGGGTTTCAAGGCAGCTTACAGAAAATCACCAAACAACCAGACTTCATGTTTGTAGGGAACTTGAATAACATAACTGACCACTTCTGAAACACTGTTATTATATAATTTAGCCTCAAGGTGAAGTACACTGCTGATTATTGTGGAGGTTGTTAGAATAATTGATTAGCCTTTGGAAGGCATAGAGATGTTGAGAACCATGAGTGATCATCCTGTGACACAACATGTTCAATGTGAGGTCCTTCTCATCAGTGCAGCTATGCCACAATAACAAATTTATAGCATAAAATTGATTAATATGATCATTTCAATGAAAACATATATATACTACACAATTTATTTTGTGATATCCTAAATAATAATTCTGGTGCTAAGTTCACTCAGTGGCTGCGAGCCTTATCTTTACCATAGAGGAATACATGGGAAATTTGTGACATGCTGCTGACCTTAAGCTCCTCCTTCTATTCACATTTAACTATGGAAAAATTGTTAATACAGTGGATTCTGCTTTATCAGGGCTATATGAAGTTGGCCCAATTAAGTGGCTGGGCCTACTATTCGAAATCTCTAAAAAGTAAGCAAATAAGCCTTCAAGCGAGAAGCTTGAAAGCGCTAATCGGAATAATTTTTCTATAGTGGTATGCAACAGTGATAATTCTGTTTGTGATTATAACCACTAACACAAACTTCTTCATTAAACTTCAAAAAGCCTTGTAAACTGAAATTTCTTAATAATGTAAAATCAAACATAACTCTTTTACAGCAAATGCTGCAATCATAAGACTTGTTAGTAACGAAGTACGTCTCAAGAAATACAGTAAGAAATATATAATAATACCATAATCACAGCTTAATGATACACTATGAGTAGGCCTATTTTTAAGATCCTGGAGGCCCGGTGGGGCCTGTAGTTGGTTTATGTTATGTCACCAAGGACAAACACAGAAAGTCCAAAACCGAACACATGTTGTCAGGTTGTAATTAACAATGTACTGTATTGTTATAGTTTGTTACCCTCACTAGTCTAGTTGTGTAAATAATGACCTCAAAAAAAAAAAAAAAAAAAAAAATTACTTCTATTTAAGAAGAAAAAAACTGACTATTACTGGACCGAATATCTGGTGGTCTGGACCTATTAAGTGAAGCAACTTTCTATCTGCAACCCTGTTTTATTTTTGTATTTTGAATATTGGCCCAATAAAGCGGCTGGCCCTATAATCAGTGGCCCCATTAATTTGAATAAGTTACACTGTATTTAGACATAAGATTTAAATAAGTTTTTCAGTATGTCTCAATGTTTGGTATCTGCTATAAATAGTGCTTCTATAATTATCCCAATAACTGTAGATAGGCCTATACCAGTTTTAACCTATATTCTGTTTTATATTTATATCCATATTTATCCTTATATAAAATAAATACATCGTTACATATTATATGGTTAATTCCGTTGATATACCTGTAATGCAAGTAGCAGTACGTCTTTTGTTATATTTATTTTTGAAACGTCTCAACTCCAGGAGTTGCAGCCTCTTTAATACTGAATGTGCCACTGATAGCAGTTCTGAGAAAGTAAATAAACATCTCATTCTTATACTATTAACAAATGGAGCTTTTGAAAATGTTAGTGGGTTGCTCCACCACTCTGCTTTTTAATATAAAAAAAAATTAATAAAAGGAGTTAAGGAAGTAATGATGAAATACATCAAAGTATAGAAAATATAACAGAAACAATGAGAAAAAGAAGACTATTATTTTTGGACATTTATATAGAATGGACGACAATAGGTTAATGAAACAGATCTTCAAATATCTGTGGGGAAAGAAGTCAACATCAAGTTGGATTAAAGAAAGCCAAAAGGATTTAGAAAAAAATAATACAGGAGCACGAAATTCAAGAAAAAATAATATAAATGCAGAAGAAGCAATTGAAAGAGAAGTTTTTTTGGGCAAAAGTGTTAAAAATGGAAAGAGTCCAGGGTAGGAGAGAGAAAAAAACGGAGGTTCAAAGTGCACTAAAGACAGGAAGAAGAGACATAGTGAAAAGATGAAAGAATATTGGAGAAAAAGAAAAGAACAAGAAATAAAGAATTGAAATTGGCATGAAGTCCTCAGATGGCCGATACAAATAGAAAAAAAAGGAGTTAAGAACCATGAAAATTAGGAATTTAAAATTATAACAAAAAAAAGCTGGCGTGGAATAAGCAAACTACTCTGGTAAGGTATTAGTAATTACCAGTAGAAATATTAGTAATTACCAGTAGAAATATTAGTAATTACCAGTAGAAATAACTTCAGATAAGCTCATATTTCAGTGCAAGTCATTAGTAAAAGATATTTTAAGAACAACCAATACAGAATTGACTATTATGATTAATGTTTGTAACTTAATTGTTAAAAAAGTATTGTATTGTAATATTCAGAGATGTGACAGGTTGGAAATTACAAATGTTACTTAATCCCTTCAGTGAGATCCTGACATACATTGATGAAATGCAAACAAAAGAGTCCCATATCTTTTTTATGCAACAACAGCTACCGGTACTCATATAAGGTGGCAGTAAAAGCTACCATAAAGTGTAGGTCTCTTCAAAATTAGTATATCAAATTAGTTATAAGGTTATATGCTTATTTCTGATACATTATTATATAAAATGGTATTCATTATTGCAGATGCAAAAACAAGCATTTAAGTAAATGATCCTGAGAAGTTGCAAATTTGTGTCACGTTTATGATTCTGAAAACAAAAATTCAGCAACACTTATTTGTAAGTTGTTTATTAAAGTCAGCCTATTAAATAGGATTTATAGCAAAGAAAACTGAGTTTTTGTTTAACAAAACCACAAGCCTATTTTTCAAGCATTACATTTAATCTAATGATAACCAAGAATGGAATAATGTATAATTGCATTTTTTGGTATATTCGGTGTCACATAAAAACCAGTTGAGATATTTAGCATATGTTAAAGAAAGTACATAAACAAGAACTATGATTTACCTGGACTTTACAAACTAAACTGATCACAGTGCAATAAATTCTATATAGGCAAGACAAAGATGCACAATGAACACATAAGAGTGCCTTTTTATGCCTTAGAAGACATTTGTTCAATCCTTGCAATAGAGATTTTGGGTCAACCAAAAAGTTCAATTGTAAACAAGTGATATATTCTGTGAAGAAATATGTTTATTTCATTGTGATAGCTTCAAAAAGTGATAGCTTTTATTGTGTCACTGGCAGAAAGTGATAATGTCCTTGATGTTGTTCAATGGCAGCCCAATTCTTATTAATAACTAAACAAAAAACTATTGATAAACCACAGACCTAATAAATCCTGTTTCAGACTAAATTTAATAATCAATTTGAATGTTCTGCTAGTTCATTTGGATCAGTCAATGCCTCACCACACTCTTATCTTGGTAGTATAAGGACATGTAAATTTTTATTTATGGGAAAACCAGGCCTACATTCCATAAGAATACAGACATTTTTATGAAGGAATTCCGAATTAAAGAATGTGTGTGGAAACTATTGCTCTATTATAATAACTAATAGTCTGTTAAGATTGAAACTTGTATGAAAACATAGTACCGTATATTATTCTTTTCTTTAATATATAAAATCAGTTTTGAGTTATTGTTTTTTAAATAATTGATTTTTAACCTTAAATTTTAAATAAAGATAATTATCAATGTTGCCAGTTTTTTAAAGACCTCAATTATGTGATTTAAATTTATTTATGCTGCTGTGCATGATATACTGTAATGATTTTAAGTAATTGGCATAAGTTCTTTGCATAGAATAGAAAATCATAGGTCTATTAATTTTAATCTAAAACATACTTTTAAAATAACTACTTTTAAAATAATAAAAAAAAACTTACATACTTGAGCCCTATATGGTTACAGAAGCCTGTACACCAAGCATGGCATGTACGAACAATATTGGCATCTCTTTTCTATTGAAAGAGTAGAATAATTCAGTTATTTGGAGTCTGAAGTCATTTGTCATAAATACAGTAACAGAGAAGATCAAAATGTAGGTTCCAACACTAAACAGGGTGCATGAAGGTATTTTAAGATTCATTTTAAAAGTAGACTCTTGCCAAAAATTATTGAAATTAGCATGTTCAAAACTGTTGTGATACCCAATCTAACTTACAGGATGTACAGGCTGTAATGTAAAAAGGTGTCCTTACTATACACATTTGGATTCTATGTATTAATATAAGAAAAACAGTTTTTATAAGCAGAGGTCTGGAAATGTCCCGTTTTCTATGTGGCTGACATTTGGTGTTTTTTAAGGAAAACTTTGTATCTCAAGAAAGGATTTAGATGTCTTAATAAAATTTGGTACACATGTTTAGATGAATGTTTGTTGATTAAAAAAAAAATCACAGTTATTTTGTGATCTCAGATTTTAAATATAATTATTTCACTACCGACTCGGAACACAAAGTTTTTTATGGGTAAGCATGTAAAATTTTTACCTTTAACCAGTTTTCACTTTTAAAAAGCTTCTCCATAACTCTGAAGAAGCTTTTTAAAAGCAAAAACCGGTTAAAGGTAAAACTTCTATGTGTTTACCCATAAAAAACTTTGTATGCCGAGTCGGTAGTGAAATAATTATATTTAGTTAAGGAACGGACATGTCATGGACAACGAAATCCTCAGATTTTAAAATGGCATCCATTTTAATTTGTTGATCACTAATAACTCTGTAAATTTTAATTTTATCAAATTATGGTTTATTACATAAAATGTCAAGCCTATTATTGTGAACACAGTGACAACTTGCTTGTTCAAATCTATTAACAGCCTATCCATAAATTATGACTGTTTGATTTTTTGTACCAGACTTTGATTCCTCCAGCATAGAAAACATTTATTTAAAGTTATTACTATTTTTTTTTTCAAATTAACTTTGGAAACAGTAAGTTTGGAAACTTTGAAGTTGTCATCACAAATTCTGACTGAGATACAAGTTCTATCAGACATGGTTATTTGCACAGAAGAATTACTGAAGGGCCTAGATGCTAAATGTGCAAATAGGGTATACAATGTTGAGGAACAAGTGACACAGTGGCAGCTGGTGTTATGGTTGCAGTGTTACACAACCAACAATATAGAATAACTAAACTGTAAAATAATAGGGTGATTCAGTTGGAGGTTACAATTTTAAGTTGGCAATACTGTTTTCTTGTAAAAGATGAACAGCTGATATTTAAAATTAGTCATTGTTAAATATTGACATTTGTTGCTATGGAGCGGTATTCGAGTCAAGAAGTATTTTAATTGTTAAAACATATTTTTGAAGTGGAGAAAATTTAACTAACACGATTCGCGCACTGCGAAATGACTTCGGTAACCATAACCATCCATCTTGTGCCGCGGTTAAAAAATTAATCGAAGAATTCAATAGAACCGGGTCAGTGTTGGATGTGCAAAGACCAGTACATCCTCGTAGTGGCCGGTCGCTCACAAATATCGCCGCAGTGAGTGCCAGTGTCCATGACAATCCATCGACCTCCATTCGTCATCGTTCCCAGCAGTTGGACCTTTCCTACAGCACCACTCAGCGCATTTTAACTAAAGATCTGCATTTGCATGCCTACAATCTCCAATTGACCCAGGAATTGAAGCCAGCAGATCATAGACAGTGTCGTGACTTCGTTGATTGGGTGTTAGAGAACCACCAAGTTGATGGCGATTTTGCGAAGAAAATCATATTCAGCGATGAAGCTCATTTTCAACTGGATCGGTATGTAAACAAACAAAATATCTGCATTTGGGGACTTTAAAATCCACGAACCATTTTTGAACAACCAATTCATCCACAAAAGGTCACTGTTTGGTGCGGATTTTGGGTCGGCGGTGTGATTGGGCCGTACTTTTTTGAAAATGCCCGTGGTGATGCAGTAACAGTCAATGGTGAACGTTATCGGGAGATGATAACAAATTATTTTTGGCACCAATTGGATGATATTGATGTCGAAGACATGTGGTTCCAACAAGACGGTGCCACTTGCCACACAGAGCGAGAAACAATACAGTTGTTACACACAAAGTTCCCCGGCTGCGTCGTCTCTCGTTTCGGCGATCAACATTGGCCACCAAGATCATGTGATCTCACGCCGTTGGATTATTTTCTTTGGGGTTATTTGAAGCAGAAGGTGTATGCCAGTGACCCCAAAATGATTCGAGAGCTAAACGACGAGATATGCCATATTATTCATGAGCTGCTGCAGGAGTTATGCTGGAAAGTGATGGAAAATTTCATCAAAAGGGCGGAAGTCTGCAGGGCTGCTCATGGCAGCCATTTGGCCGACATCATTTATCATGTTTAATGTCAATGTCTAAACAACATATAGAAATAAATACATTAAGAGTTTAACAAAAATCAATGCGTTTTATTTCACATTAAAATTGTAACCTCTAATTGAATCACCCTATATATGAAAATATTAAGCAGTTTAAAGTGTCATCAATTTCAATGGAAAATGTATTAGTTTCTATCCAGCAAAGTTCACGTACATTTCAAATGTGGCACTCAAGCTAGTGGTTGTACGCTGATTGCAACTTCAAGACTAAACTACACAAACATATGGAAGGAAGTATGTTACGCTTCATATGTGAGGTCAGTGGTGGCAAAGCGTTTGCAGTGTTCCAGTAGGAGTATTGTAGCGCATCCTTAGTTGTGTCATGAAATAATCTGTGTCTGGTTTAGTGTTTATGTAGTTGGAACCAAATGTTACCCATTTTTTGAGGTTGTAAAATAGGAATAATTTTTTACAACTGTGACTGTGATAATAAAGTGTCAATCAACTATGTATTGATTAATGTGTGTTAAGTATTAATTTTAATTTTTCTTTGTTTAGTGTTGCTGTGTATTTTTTGGAGTTAGTGATTCTGTGTGCTATCAAACCACGTGTAGTTTGTAAAAAGCACTGTACTGTTTAACTTTTGCCTTTCACTGCATATTTAGTATCTGGTTACTGCAAAATTTTAGCAACCATTCATGAATATGGGGAACATGGAATGTGGCATAGGTAATGTATAGAAGTGAGGTCATTTCATTGTCAATGGCAGTGGCGGTTTCTTAATTGGTGCACATGAGCACGTGAACCCCCTACATAAATAAATATAAATTAATTAATTTTAACAAACACTAAATAAACGGGAAATAATTTGGTTTAGTTTTATGATGCAATAACAAAATGCTCGTTCTGGTAAAACAGTCGTGCAGTCGACGCAGTGTAAGGTGTGCGCGCAGCTCTGTACGTGCGCTGCTGGATCAAATGAGAGCGGTGACGTGTGCGGCATTGGCGCGGTGGTGGGGGCAAACCTCTCCCATGTAAAGAATGTGCGCACATTCGGTTTGTGAACCAGTGCTGTTCTAGCCGTTGTAGGCGTCACGTTACTCGCTCTCCCAGTGTCGCTCGCGCCTAGTGCAGTTGTGTTTGTGTTGTGTTAATGTTGGTGATCGATTAGCAATGGCTGCTACCCCTGTGTCTGTGTTAAAAGAAACAATTTTTTCAAGTATTTCATTAGAAAAGAAACTCGAAATAAAACAACGTGGTCGTCCGACCCCAAAGCTTAATATCGTACAAGTGGCCAAAGGTAAAGATAGAGATTTCAAAAGGGAATTTAAAGAAACTTTATATGAAAAGACTTCTTGGCTCTGCGGTTGTGAAGCTACAAATAAACTATATTGTTTCCCTTGTCTGCTATTTGCAAAACAAAGCTCTGAAAACTTAAACTGGATTAAGTATGGTGTGAATGATTTAGGTCATTTACTCTCGAAAATTAAAAAACATGAATGTTCTCAAACTCATTTGAACTCTTTGCTAGAGTTTAACTTGCTTGGTAAAGTCGACATACGTCAGCAGTTGAACAGCGCTTATCGGAAGAATGTAAAAGAACATAATGAAAAAGTAGAGAAAAATCGTTATGCATTATCAAAAATAATTGACTGCATTAAATTTTGCGGCGCTTTTGAACTGGCACTTCGGGGACACAGGGAAGGAGATGATTCTTCAAATCCTGGGATTTTTCGAGGCTTAGTGGATTTTGCTGCTCAGATTGATGCCTCACTAAGAGAACACTTACGTGATGCAACCGTTTTTAAAGGAACATCAAAAGAAATTCAAAACGACCTGCTCGATTGTATGCTTCTTGTTTGCCAGGAAAAGATTAAGGAGGAAATAAAATTTGCAGATTTCTTCTCTGTAATCGCTGATGAGACCACAGATGTTAGTTTGACATTTCAATTAGCTATTGTTTTTCGCTACGTATTACCTAATGGAGAACCAGTAGAAAGATTTTGGGGGTTTATACATCCCCCCGGACACGACTCAGACTCGATCGCTGGGTGCATTCTTGGCGCCCTAAAAAATGTTGTTGATAAGCCGGAAAAGTTAATCTCTCAGAGTTATGATGGAGCAAACGTGATGAGCGGACACCTAACCGGTGTACAAACAATTATTCAACGACATTACGAGTATGCTTTTTATATCCATTGCTATGCTCATCAATTAAATCTAGTGATTACTCGAGCTGCTAGCCAAAATCAGCAAGTGCGGATATTTTTCGCGAATTTGAGTGATGTAACAAACTTTTTCAGCAATTCACCTCAAAGAGCAGAAATTTTGGATAATATTGTCGGGAAAAGAATCCCTCGAGCTTCAAGCACTAGATGGAATTTTAAAAGCAGAACTGTAAATACAGTATTCGAACATTGGGAAGACCTTATTACCTGTATGGAGGAAATAGAATCAACCTCTAAACAAGAATCTTCTATTACCAAAGCTGGAGCAATCCGGCGAATGCTGGAAGACCCAACTTTTGTGTTTTGGCTTACAGTTTTCCATAATATAATGCCACACGTCGACATTTTATACAGACAAATTCAGCTTACCTATACAGATCCTGTGCGAACAAAAAAGGACGTGGAAACCTTTCTGAGGGAAATAAATAAAGAAAGAGAAAAAATGAACTCCGTGAAAAGTGCTGTAGACCAGATGCCTCTACAACGCAAAAGAGCAAGACATGAAGAAGGCGGTCATGCTAATAGGACGATCGCGGCTAAAGAAGTATGTGATGTAATTTTGACGCAAATAAAAGAGCGGTTTTCATTTACATCGCACCATTCAGCCGTATCCCTTATTGTTCCTCAAAAATTTAGTGAGTACAGTAAATCATTTCCTCAATCTGCATTAGATGAAACAATAGAAAAATACCCCTTTTTGGACAAAGCAAAGCTAAAAACCGAACTTGGAGTGTTTTACCGACGTGAAGACATAAGATGTATGAATGGTGCTGTGAGCTTACTGAAATTTCTTATACAAAATGATCTGAAAGATTCGTTTTCAGAGTCATATAAGCTTTTAAGGATGATATCGACAATCCCAATGACTTCAGCTGAAGCTGAACGATGCTTCTCGACTCTGAAGAGGATAAAAACCTTTTTGAGAAGTACGATGTCTCGAGAAAGACTTAATGCCTTAGCCATGTTATCAATAGAGAAAGAACTGGTGAAGACCCTCCATAAGTTTAATGAAATAGTGATTGATAGATTTGTTTCCAAGAAAGACCGAAGGATGGACTTTGTTTACAAGAAGTTCACTTAGTTTTTGTTAAAGATCCGATTAACCTACTGATACTTGTAAGTAGTATGTATATAATTTTACTATTGTTTCAGAACGTGATTGCTATCATTATTACTAAATTTAATTTTTCTAAGATTAATTAAATAAATAATCCAGTTGAAACTTAGTAAACTACAATGTTAGATTCATTTTGTTAATATTACTTACTAAAATTATTTAAAATTTCTTAGTAACGTCATTTACTTTAATGTTGAAAAATTATTGGAAATGCTACTGTCAGTGCAAATATTAGCAGGCACATGGATTAATAACGTACAATATTATCTGTGTGAACCCCTGGTGAGTTTACTCACGAGCCGCCACTGGTCAATGGGGAAAATAGTAACAATCTGTTTTTTCCATATGTCAGCACTATGTATGATGCAGATATGTAGGTCTGCCTACTATTTAAATATGTTCTTTGACCCCCCCCCTCCCAACAAACCAACTACTGCAACCACCAAAATTTGGAACTACCAGCCGCCACTGAAGTGAACGCTTTAAAATCAGAGTTCACCACCACAATAATGAGACTGGACCATGAATTAAGTACCACCAACACCATGGTAAGTAGACTGGACACATAACTAAGTGCCACCAACCAGAATCTCAATAGAATTGAAGAACAGATTAAGAACAAATTTTACCTTTTCTCCAAACAAGCCAGCTGATAGTAACTATAACTTTTTATTTTGCTTTGTATAGTATCCAAGTCACTATTTTCAAAATAATTTAATTACCTTGTATCCGTCAGTGACTTCGTTTTTTGCGTTATTCATACCTATAGACGCGTTTCGTGACATGTGTCACATCATCAGTATCCTTTGTCAAGCGTTAAAATTCACATAAAAACATTTGCACATATTTACTATATTAAGTCACAATAACAGCACACACATAATACGATATAACTTCGGCTCCGTTGGACCGGTCCGACCGCGCGTGTAGTTGATGAGCCACTAATTTAACTGAGTCAATCTTTATCACTAGTCATCGCCGTCATGCGCGATTATATTTAGGGCTACATCATATAGTGAGTTGGATTGAAACTTTAATTGTTCATTTAATATACTGTCACTGTTGATATTCTTATCTTTAAATGCTTTATAAATCTCAAATTCCTCGAGAGCGTCCATTAACCTACCCTTACCGCATACATGGATTGCTTTGAAATTAGTACTGAAATCTGTGTAATTATGGTTATGCATCATTAGGTGGCGCGCATAATTAGATTTGGTCTTGTCTAAATCATTCCTTGGTAGATGTTCTTTGTATCTTTTCAAGAAAGACCTGCCAGTTTGACCCAGATAGAAACAATCACAATCATCACATGACATCCTGTAAACACCTGTCTTCTCTTCGAAATTAAAACATTATTTGAACAGCCTTAGCAGGAACATACAATTTACCCTCGAAAGAGAGACTGACAATAAACTCAATTTTTTGGATCTGACTGTTAGCAAGTATCTTTATAAGTTCCAATATAAAATATATAGGAAACCCACCACCACAGATATTACAATACACGCCGATTCTCACCACCCAAGTAGTCAGAAAATGGCGGCATACAACAGTTTTGTTCATAGGTTGGTAACGATTCCACTTAACCAAAAGGACTTTCAGGACGAATTGGATATAATAAGGCACATAGCAATAGCGAATGGGTACAAGAGTTCGATGATAGATAGACTTCTTAAGCGACACCTATATAAAACTAGACCACACCATAATACCATCGATGATAATAAAGTTAACAAAAATAAAAATAAAAATAAAAATGAAAATAAAAATAAAAATAAAAAGTATATAACGACAGTGTACGGTAGCCTTTTACCTAGCATTATATCCAACGTGTTTTCTAAATTTAATATAAAAGTCGCATCTAAAACAAATAATAATATTTCTAATTTGTTACGCATAAAACAACCATTTCCGTTAGAAGAGAAAACAGGTGTTTACAGGATGTCATGTGATGATTGTGATTGTTTCTATCTGGGTCAAACTGGCAGGTCTTTCTTGAAAAGATACAAAGAACATCTACCAAGGAATGATTTAGACAAGACCAAATCTAATTATGCACACCACCTAATGATACATAACCATAATTACACAGATTACAGTACTAATTTCAAAGCAATCCATGTATGCGGTAAGGGTAGGTTAATGGACGTTCTCGAGGAATTTGAGATTTATAAAGCATTTAAAGATAAGAATATCAACAGTGACAGTATATTAAATGAACAATTAAAGTTTCAATCCAACTCACTATATGATGTAGCCCTAAATATAATCGCGCATGACGGCGATGACTAGTGATAAAGATTGACTCAGTTAAATTAGTGGCTCGTCAACTACACATGCGGTCGGACATGTCCAACGGAGCCGAAGTTATATCGTATTATGTGTGTGCTGTTATTGTGACTTAATATAGTAACTATGTGCAAATATTTTTATGTGAATTTTAACGCTTGACGAAGGATACTGATGATGTGACACATGTCACGAAACGCGTCTATATGAATAAAGCAAAAAACGAAGTCACTGACGGATACAAGGTAATTAAACTATAACTTTCCTCAACAGGTTCCAGTAGATCCAAAAGTTCTTAGCAAGGGTTTACCAGAATTCTAAGGTAGGTTGGATGAATGTCCAGCATCATTCATTAGGAGCTGTGTATCACAACTGAATCAAATTAACATATTCTAGGAAATTTATACTCAGATTTTATTGCATCAGTTAAAAGTTCAGCAGCCACCTGGTGCAGAATATTAAAGATTTTAGCCTCAGTTGGGTTAACTTTCAGAAAGAAATAATATTGAGATTTCACTCTGATGCAGCCAGAGCAGCAATACACAAAAAGGTTCCTGGCTGAGGGTCAGACAAAGAGAGTGTGAACAGGCTCTTTTTATCCACAAATTGCAATTATTCAAAAGGATACATTAGAAAAAGTGTGGTGATGAATCTATTCCTTTTATAATTGAGCTGCTCCAGGATAAGATTAGATCGTTGGTAAAAGTGTCCCATCCCAAAACATTTGAAGAACTGTGGGACATCATCAGACAATTAGAAGAGGACCATCCTGCTATGACAAGCCTGTTGCAGAGGAAGGTGCTCACAGATGTTTCAGATGTGGCAAGATAGGAAATTTTAAGGGAAAATGTCCCATGGCGGAAAACTATAGCCAGACCATTCTAGCCTGGCTTGGGATAATACCAGAAATGTGGTTTGCCCCCAGAAATCAGTGCCTATATGTAGAAATAAGTGGTTACAGACAAGTGGCACTGGGCAGATTACTTTTGATTCTTACGAACCCTGCCCACCCATTAGCATGAACATGAAAGACAAGTTGTTTACAGATATACTCGGTACCCAGGAAAGTCACTACTTTATTAATATGAATGTAGCCAAATTACTTAGCAACCAGGAAAATGAGGAGGTCCAGGAAGCTGTCACCTACAGTATATACATTATCAGGTGGTATGGGGCAGACATCCTTGAAAGCTAAGTGTTCGGGCATACACATAGAATTGCCTGTTCAAATAGTCAAGGACTTGACACCAGATGTTATCTTGGGTCATAAATGTTTAGATATGTATGGAGTGACTATAGACTATACTGCACATGAAATATTTTTAGGGAAGAATAAACGGTTGAGATTGGCATGATGTGTTTTAAAAAGAAACAACTACAACTACGTCAGTTGTAAATAATCTCTAAATAGTGCCCTTGGACAATGAAGAGGAGACAAAGCTCAGAGAATTGCTGCATAGTTATCCAGGAGTTTTTACAGACAATAACAGTTAAACATAGAATTAACTGTATGGATGATACATCCATAAAACAAGGCCTTATTCTACAAACCCAGGTAATAGAAAGTTTGTTCTGGATAAGAAAAAAAAATTGAATGCCAAGGGTTAATAGAACTATCAACATCTGGGTGGGCATCGCCCATTGTATTGCCTAAGAAGAAGAATGGAACATATCGACTGTGTGTAGACTTCAGGAAGTTGAACAGCTGAGCCACATCAGACAGACATCCATTGCCAGATTTGAAGGACCTACTGAAGCAAGTGAGTTGTTTGAAGATCTTCAGTACACTGCATCTCAACACTAGGTACTGGCAGGTTGGGGCTGAAGAAAGTTTCTGACAAGTGTATCTGGATGGTGTTCTGATATATAGTTATAATTGGCAGGAACACTTTGAACCCCTCAGTCAAGTTTTGGTAAGACTCAAGATTCATAGTCTAACCTGTAAACTGAAGTAATGCCATTTTTGTCACCAAAAGTGGAATATTTAATTCATATATTAACATCTGAGGTTCTGGAAAGGCAAACAGAGAAGAACAAGGCTATTGAAGAAATGGAGAGACCTCATAGTAAACACCAAATTCAACAGTTCCTAGGACTTTTTGGGTGGTATAGGAGCTTTGTACCATATTCTGAGTCAAAAGCAGCCCCACTAACATACCTGTTGCATAAGAAACATCCTTTCAAATGGACTGACAAGGAGGAAGAGGCCTTCCATAAGATCAAGGAAGCAATCTGCGGTGCTCCTCGACTTGCCTGTCTGGAAGCCAAGCGGAAGATCTGTGTGTAAATTCAATTGATGTCAGTAATATGGGGTTAGGAGAAGTACTCTTTAAAGAAAAGAAGGACAGAGGAAGAGGCATAGTGGAAAATGCCAGTAGGAAACTATCTTCACCAGAAAGATATTATTCCACAGCAGAGAAGGAGGTATTAGCAATGGTATGGGATGATGGGTAAATTTCAGGGCTACCTGGAAGGTAGGAAATTCCAGCTATACACTAATGACTCATCTCTTTAGTTTCTTCATAGTCTGTCTTGTTCAACATCAAATTTGATGTATGGGTCCCTGCTGTTGTCAGACTTTAATTTTGATATATGTCATGTCCCACAGAAATGGAAAGAGAAATTCTGATGGCAAGCAATCAAGCATCAGCTAGCCTTTCAAGGCACTCTGTGGGGGAACCTGAGCCAGAGGAAACAGAGCTGTTGGAAAGAGAAATTCTAAAGCAAACCCCAGATAGGTCAGGAGGAGGAGCCTTAATTGTTATTAAAGATGGTATAGACAGTGAAGTGATCGAGAAGTGGCAAGAAAATGACTGGGCCCATAGGAAGATGAGGGAACGAATTATGAAATGAACAACTAATTATCACGGCATACCTAAGCAGTTCAAAATGTACTATAAAGGTTTCAGTATGGAGAATAACCTTCTTATGTATGTTACGGTACAGAATTGTATGATAGAAAGAGACAGTAAAGATTCAGTTTTAATTTGAAAGCAGTCAGCATTCACCTGTGAGGTGCCCCATTGTAACATACAATGTTATGGCAGATTATTTATATTTATGTTTATGTCTGAAGCCTGTAGCCAGCCCAACCAGACGTATTAAATAATAGCTTGCCAGCAGCAGTCCTCTCTCTGTGAAAATCACAGTAAGCAGTCTATCACCAGTGTTAACAAAAAGTAACCAGTGCATATATAAGTAAAACTTTATACAGGGCCTCGGAAATTTCGGTAGACCAAAGTGTATTGAGTAGCCGAGGTCTACCGAAACTGGTAAATTTAATGTCTTCTAAACGTTAAATGAAGTTTAAAGTTAAACTAAGTAAACAGTGTCAGTGACAACGGAAGTGAACGGGAAATACAAGTGATAGTGAACAAAGGAATGCACGTGCAGGTAAAACGTAAAAGCAATCAATTCGAATCAAAATGAAATAACGGTAATTAAAGAGCTCGACACAAAGGGGGTAAAAGATATATATTTAAGGGGAGAATCATTAATAAAAGTACTGGTTACTGGAAGATAATTAGTTGATAAAACTTGTGTTTAAACAAATTCATGTTTTTTAGTTGTATTTAATAAAATAAAATCAAGTCTGTTTAAGGATATAAATATGTGTTAGATTAAGTTATTACGCCATAACCATTTCCTATTCTGTGCTGAAAACCTCGTCTAACGTTCTTTGGGATTTTCTGAGTTTTAAGGGTAGATAGATAGCGGGATTTTTATAAGGGCAAGAGTTTAAAGGTTTCAATATTAAACCTTAAAATATCGTGGCGACCTGGGTAGTTTAATAAGGTAAGTTTTTTAAAGAGGAATATGACGGTAGGTAAAATTCTGGCAGCAGTGAGTTTTAGTAATAATATTATTGTATTATATTATTTTGGAATCTTCTGATAAAATCAATACCGTTACATTGGCGACTCGCTGCCAGGATGTTCGTATAAATATTATATGAACTAGACCTGTTTTGAGGCACAGAAAATAGGTTGTGGTAATGGCGTGTTTGTAAAATTTTGAATTATTGTATAGATTTATGTTTTGGCAGCGTTATTGTATGTTTACATATATATTAGTGACGATTTTATGTAGTGTGTATTTGTAGGTAATGTGAATAATTATTGTACTATATAAAAGGGTATTATAATAAATAATTTTGTTTAAACATGGCTGAGGTAAAGGATACCGTAGAAAAAGAGTATTCAATGAATGATATATTCAATTTTATGAGAGCAATGTCCGATGATATCAAGCAGAGTGTGAATATTAAGTTAGAAAGTAGCTTTGATGTAGTAAATAGTCGTTTTGATAGTAATGATGAAAAGTTCAATAATAAATTTGATAAATTAAGTAGTGATGTAAATGCAAAACTTAATGAATTGAGTAAACGCTTTGATATACATGAGGGTAAATTAGACAGTAAATTTAATGAACTGAAGAGTGAAATCAATAATGTAAAGTCACAAAACTTTGACCTTGATAAACGTATAAATGATATAGATGAACGATGCAATGTTATTCGTGAACAAGTAATTACAGTAAATGACAATTTAAAAAGCTTTGCAAGTAAAGCGGGTAATAAATGTGAAAATGGGGTATCACAAAGTGATACAGTAGATAATAGCAGTGATAATGAGAGTAGAATGAGAGTTGAGGTTGATCAGGGATTGCTAGTTAGTGCTTATGATTTAGAAAGGGAGTATAGTGACAGTTTAAATGTAGAGTATGAACAGAGGGCAAATTTTTCTTGTGGTACAGGTGAAGGAAAGGCTTCACCAGTGTTGTTAGAGGACAAAGGTTCCTCAAGAGTTTTTGTGGGAGGCAAATGGTCTCCGAAATGTCCCTTAATTTTTTGCAGTTTATCTGGTAAGTCCGTATGGAATAATAATAAAGTGGTGTTGCCCTCTGTGTGGAGTGAGAATATGAAATGGTGTGATATTGAAAGTGATAATAAAGAAAGAGAGAGAGAGAGAGAGTGATGGAGTTATTCAGATTAAGTAGTGATTATGATGGGTTAGTAGGGGGAATAAATATTGAGAGAAATTATTATATTATAAACAATGTAGACTTACCTTGTGCTGTAGTAAACAATGTGTATATTGATGATAAACATTTACCTGTGGAGAGAGTTAGTGTACTCATAGTAGCAGACAATTGTGATAATGATGTAATTGTAACAATAAATACCAATGGAGACTGGACAAATAATACTAATGTAGACACGATTTATGATAAAATTATAATGGGGGGTAACCCTATGCCTTATTATTATGGTACAATGGAAAAAACAAATGTTTATGGTTACTACACAAATGATAGCCATATGATGTGTATAAATAAAATTGAACAATGTTATGTGAAGATAAGACTAATTTTTGATGACGGGGGGTAGATAAAAATTCAATGTATGGACATTTTAAATATTTTAATTTGTGGTAATGACCTGGCTGATTTAGGTATTGAAGTGTGGTAAATAATAAAAACTATGACGAAAATTTGTAAATAAATGTGTTAGTGTTAAATGTATTGTGTCAATATTATCTTGTTGTAATGTATACTATAGCTTGTGTAAAACATGTTTGTAATAAGAAGGAAAGGTATGATAATAAATAATAACATTTTATTTTGCTAACTAAGGAACAAGAGGTAATAATGAATTTTATTTTGAATTGTGTGTTTATATTAAAAGTGTTCTAAATAATGTGACTAAAGTAATTGTTTGGACTTGAATTGATAGTAAACTGCTTTCTAATGTGAAACTCAGTAATGTATTTAAATATAAATGATTGTGAATATAAAAATAAATTTAAATATACTGTGATTGATATTGTAAAATCAAGGGTAACTGATTACAAGATTTATAGAAGCTGAAAATTGAAGGAAGTAATAGTGTGGTGATGTAATCCGGAATGTTGAGACTGAGTCTGTTTATAAAACCAGTCTGGCATACAACTGTTGATATAAACAAGTAGATTGTTTGTTTCATGCTTGAGTTGACAACACAAAGAATGTTGAAGTTTGATGAATCAGTGCTATGAGCAAATTCTATTATGAAATACAAGAAATACCAGATGTGATGGAATGTAGGTAATATTTTTAGGTACGATCATTTTGCAAAATGCAATTAAAGTAAATGAAATTGTTTTGAACAAATGAGATTGATATAATGAGGAGTTGAGGAATTAAAGTAAATGAAATTGGTAATTAAATTAATTGAACAGATGATTTTTAATAATGAATTTAAACTTATTTTGATCTGAATTTTAACTGTAATGGTAAATTAAATAATTACTGATGAAAATAATGATTGAAATATTCATTTAAAATTGGAAACTGAAGGAAATTTCTGGGTAAAAATAATCAAAAAAGTTTGGGTTAATCAATGTGTTATTTTGGAGGGGTAATAATGTATTGTGAACACTATTCAATTTGTATGGAATTTATATGATTTAGCTGTAAGTATACCGTAAGTTTATATGTCCAGGTGGACATTCTCTTTTATGAATTCCAGTACTTTGTATATAAAAGAACCAGTACTTTGTCAATGAACCAGTACGACTAAGAGGGAACAAATCAGTTGTGGATATGGAGTAATGGAAGGCCCGTTGTTGATATTTTGCTTAAACGTTTCAGAGTCAGGTGCTACTGTGGCAGGTATCTGCCCGATCTTATGGTGTTGGGATCTCGTACCGAGAAGTCCAGTAAGGTTGGATGGGTACAGCCACAGCCACCGGACTAAGGGGGGTAAGTACCCATGCTTTTAATAAGGATTTAAGGGGGGCTATCGGCGCCATCTCCTCACTGATCCTCTTAGGTTTTTTAGGCAATGAGATTTTTTATGCTTCGGCACAAAATCTCTCATTGGGGGGGTATTGTAACGGTACAGAATTGTATGATAGAAAGAGACAGTAAAGATTCAGTTTTAATTTGAAAGCAGTCAGCATTCACCTGTGAGGTGCCCCATTGTAACATACAATATTATGGCAGACTATTTATATTTATGTTTATGTCTGAAGCCTGTAGCCTGCCCAACCAGACGTATTACATAATAGCTTGCCAGCAGCAGTCCTCTCTCTGTGAAAATCACAGTAAGCAGTCTATCACCAGTGTTTGCATCAGATAACAGCAATTATACAGTAAGAACGTTGTCATCTTAGAGTTTGCATCAGACAGCAGTGGAGAGCAGTGCATATATAAGTAAAACTTTATACAGTGGCCTCGGAAATTTCGGTAGACCAAAGTGAATTGAGTAGCCGAGGTCTACCGAAACTGGTAAATTTAATGTCTTCTAAACGTTAAACGAAGTTTTAAAGTTAAACTAAGTAAACAGTGTCAGTGACGACGGAAGTGTACGGGAAATACAAGTGATAGTGAGCAAAGGAATGCACGTGCAGGTAAAACGTAAAAGCAATCAATTCGAATCAAAACGAAATAACGGTAATAAAAGAGCTCGACACAAAGGGGGTAAAAGATATATATTTAAGGGGAGAAGTCATTAATAAAAGTACTGGTTACTGGAAGATAATTAGTTGATAAAACTTGTGTTTAAACAAATTCATGTTTTTTAGTTGTATTTAATAAAATAAAATCAAGTCTGTTTAAGGATATAAATATGTGTTAGATTAAGTTATTACGCCATAACCATTTCCTATTCTGTGCTGAAAACCTCGTCTAACGTTCTTTGGGATTTTCTGAGTTTTAAGGGTAGTTAGATAGCGGGATTTTTATAAGGGCAAGAGTTTAAAGGTTTCAATATTAAACCTTAAAATATCGTGGCGACCTGGGTAGTTTAATAAGGTAAGTTTTTTAGAGAGGAATATGACGGTAGGTAAAATTCTGGGAGCAGTGGGTTTTAGTAATAATATTAATGTATTATATTATTTTGGAATCTTCTGATAAAATCAATACCGTTACATTGGCGACTCGCTGCCAGGATGTTCGTATAAATATTATATGAACTAGACCTGTTTTGAGGCACAGAAAATAGGTTGTGGTAATGGCGTGTTTGTAAAATTTTGAATTATTGTATAGATTTATGTTTTGGCAGCGTTATTGTATGTTTACATATATATTAGTGACGATTTTATGTAGCGTGCATTTGTAGGTAATGTGAATAATTATTGTACTATATAAAAGGGTATTATAATAAATAATTTTGTTTAAACATGGCTGAGGTAAAGGATACCGTAGAAAAAGAGTATTCAATGAATGATATATTCAATTTTATGAGAGCAATGTCCGATGATATCAAGCAGAGTGTGAATATTAAGTTAGAAAGTAGCTTTGATGTAGTAAATAGTCGTTTTGATAGTAATGATGAAAAGTTCGATAATAAATTTGATAAATTAATAGTGATGTAAATGCAAAACTTAATGAATTGAGTAAACGCTTTGATATACATGAGGGTAAATTAGACAGTAAATTTAATGAACTGAAGAGTGAAATCAATAATATAAAGTCACAAAACTTTGACCTTGATAAACGTATAAATGATATAGATGAACGATGCAATGTTATTCGTGAACAAGTAATTACAGTAAATGACAATTTAAAAAGCTTTGCAAGTAAAGCGGGTAATAAATGTGAAAATGGGGTATCACAAAGTGATACAGTAGATAATAGCAGTGATAATGAGAGTAGAATGAGAGTTGAGGTTGATCAGGGATTGCTAGTTAGTGCTTATGATTTAGAAAGGGAGTATAGTGACAGTTTAAATGTAGAGTATGAACAGAGGGCAAATTTTTCTTGTGGTATAGGTGAAGGAAAGGCTTCACCAGTGTTGTTAGAGGACAAAGGTTCCTCAAGAGTTTTTGTGGGAGGCAAATGGTCTCCGAAATGTCCCTTAATTTTTTGCAGTTTATCTGGTAAGTCCAGATGGAATAATAATAAAGTGGTGTTACCCTCTGTGTGGAGTGAGAATATGAAATGGTGTGATATTGAAAGTGATAATAAAGAAAGAGAGAGAGAGTGGTCGAGTTATTCAGATTAAGTAGAGATTATGATGGGTTAGTAGGGGGAATAAATATTGAGTGAAATTATTATTTTATAAACAATGTAGACTTACCTTGTGCTGTAGTAAACAATGTGTATATTGATGATAAACATTTACCTGTGGAGAGAGTTAGTGTACTCATAGTAGCAGACAATTGTGATAATGATGTAATTGTAACAATAAATACCAATGGAGACTGGACAAATAATACTAATGTAGACACGATTTATGATAAAATTATAATGGGGGGTAACCCTATGCCTTATTATTATGGTACAATGGAAAAAACAAATGTTTATGGTTACTACACAAATGATAGCCATATGATGTGTATAAATAAAATTGAACAATGTTATGTGAAGGTAAGACTAATTTTTGATGACGGGGGGGTAGATAAAAATTCAATGTATGGACATTTTAAATATTTTAGTTTGTGGTAATGACCTGGCTGATTTAGGTATTGAAGTGTGGTAAATAATAAAAACTATGACGAAAATTTGTAAATAAATGTGTTAGTGTTAAATATATTGTGTCAATATTATCTTGTTGTAATGTATACTATAGCTTGTGTAAAACATGTTTGTAATAAGAAGGAAAGGTATGATAATAAATAATAACATTTTATTTTGCTAACTAAGGAACAAGAGGTAATAATAGTAGAGGGATAATGCCGGTTCTGACTAAAGTACCGTTATTCCCCCCCACCACCACCACCGCTGGACCAGCAGCATCGACCAATCAAATTGCATGGCGCCTTTCGCGCGTCAATTCAAATATATGCCGTCTTTCGTGAGCCTAAATCACTTTCACTTTCTGCTGGACCGCGAATTTCCGCGAATAAATTTTTTTATTTTTTTTTAATTTGATATTTTTATTTTTTTAATTAAATTGATTTGCATATCTGCGAATATATGCCGTCTTTCGCGAGCCTAAATCACTTTCACTTTCTACTGGACCGCGAATTTCCGTGAATAAATTTTTTTAATTTGATATTTTTATTTTTTTAATTAAATTGATTTGCATATCCGCGAATATATGCCGCCTTTCGCGAGCCTAGATCACTTTCACTTTCAATCAGCTGGACCCGCAGCATCCCAAATGGACCACCCGCATCCGCAAATATATTTTTTTTATTTTTTAAATAACGCTGATTTGCATATCAAAGGTGGGTGGTGGGTGGGAGGTTCCGACTTTATGCATTATAGTGTATATATTAAATATATGATCAGGGTTACCAACCTTGCATGAGTTCAAATTTGTTGTATGTTATAATGTATATTAAATCTATATGATCAAGTTTACCAACCTATGCAGGGGTTCAAACTTGATATGTGTATTATAGTGTATATTAAAATATATGATCAGGGTTACCAATCCTGTATTATTGTGTGTATAGAACAGATCTGCCAACATTTTTCTGTGGTGGGAAATTCAAACTATATGAGCAACGCATTCGCCAGAATCTGAGACTCGAGAGAGTATGTTTGTCGTGCATCCTTCATTTTTTATTTTTAATGAAACTGATTTGCATATCAGGGGTGGGTGATGAGTCAATTCTCCCTTTGAATGTAAATAACTATCTCTCTCCCTCTCTCTCTCTCTCTCTTTATGTCATTGGTTTTACATAAGCATCGTGCTACTTATGGATTATTGTAATTAGCGATACTAAAATGTAATCACCAGGAAATATATTTATCGCCTACCTCATTGCGTTCTACTTCTAATTTGGTACATGACAGTCATTGACTGCGATTTAGTATGAAAAAATATATAATGGGTGAGGCAAAACAAAACACATACAGCCGAGTTGCAGACGCGTATTTGCAGATCCACCGTGACTCTTACTAGCGGACGCCCAATTTCTTTGGTATGCCGTCGCTCACGTCATCCGTATTTAAAGTTTGCTACTTCCAGTACACATGGCCTCTGTAACAGATTTGGTCTCCAACAGGTGTGATTCGAACGGTAAGAGCAAGAACAATATGAACAAGGCCAAGGACATTATATGTCTAGTATCCCTCCTCAGACGCTGGTGTTACTTTGTGTCATAAAATCTCATGACACTCACGACAATACGTTTGCAAAAAACAACAAAATTGAACTTCTGGAAACAAAATTGCACGGTTTGTAAGTAATATCGACAACACAGGTCAGCATTTTTCGGGCATTGACTTTTTTTTTTTTTTTTTAATGAAGTTGATTTGCATATCAGGGCGAGTGATGAGTCAATTCTCTCTTGAATGTAAATAACTATCTCTCTCCCTCTCTCTCTTTATGTCCTCGGTTTTACATAAGCATCGTGCTACTTATGGATTATTGTAATTAGCGATACTAAAATGTAATCACCAGGAAATATATATTTATCACCTACCTCGTTGCGTCCTACTTCTAATTTTTTGACACATGACAGTCATTGACCACAGTAGTATATAAATGTTCTTTCTGGGACAGGTCAGAGGTCTAGGACAAGGTCAGAGGTCATGTCAAGAGGTCACCTTATCAGCGATAACCCCGCCTTATCAGCGATGACCCCAATTAAAATCCAATTAACCCCGCCTTATCGCTGATAACCCCAATTGACCTCGAATTAATCAGCAGATAACCCCGTTGACCTTTCGTAATCACCAGATAACCCCGTTGACCTTTTCTAATCAATGTAAACACGACCTCGAGGTCACTAGACCGTAACACACTGACCTAGTAAAAAACGTAAACATAAACAAACTGTCTAGTGATAACGTCGTAAACATGACCTCGACAACACGCTGACCTAGTAAAAATGTAAACATACACGTCAGCGTTGCACAAACGTAAACAAACAAACGTTTTTACGCACACGTAAACAAACGTTTTAGTGATAACTTCGTAAACATGACCTCGACAACACACTGACCTAGTAAAAATGTAAACATATACGTCAGCGTTGCACAAACGTAAACATAAACATTCAGAGTTCGTTGACACGTCGTAAACTGTTTTCCTTTCACAGTGTTGATACATAAACGTTACACGTTTTAAAAATGTAAACAATAATATTCAGAGTTCGTTGACATGTAAACTGTTTTTTTCCTTTCACAGTGTAGATAGCATCGTCTTTAGTGACACCTAGTATTCAGAGTTCGTTGACACGTCGTAAACTGTTTTTCCTTTCACAGTGTTGATACATATGTAAACAATAATATTCAGAGTTCGTTGACATGTAAACTGTTTAGTGCAGATAGCGTCGTCTTTAGTGACACCTAGTGATGAAATCGTGTGTCCAACATCTTTGTTAATAACATGTCGTGAGTTAAAAATTTATTATATAGTAATTGTTCAAATATTACTAATAAATTCTTTAACCGATAATACAACACAGATTGAAGAAACATACACGTCGGCTTTGCACATTTAAAAACGTAAACATAAACTGCTTATTTCAGTGTTCCAACATCTTTGTTAATAACATGTCGTGAGTTAAAAATTTATTATATAGTAATTGTTCAAATATTACTAATAAATTCTTTAACCGATAATACAACACAGATTGAAGAAACATACACGTCGGCTTTGCACATTTAAAAACGTAAACATAAACTGCTTATTTCCTTTTACAGTGTAGATAGCGTAGTCTTCATCTAATATATTACATTTGTAAACATAAACAAACGTTCTTTGTGATAACGTCGTAAACATGACCTCGACAACACACTGACCTAGTAAAAATGTAAACATATACGTCAGCGTTGCTGTTTTTTTCTTTCACAGTGATAACGTCGTAAACATGACCTCGACAACACACTGACCTAGTAAAAACATAAACATACACGTCAGCGTTTTTTCCCTTTCACAGTGTAGATAACGTCGTCTTTATTGACACCTAGCGATGAAATCGTGTGTTGTATAGCAGTTGAAAATGAATTGTTGAACGTGGTACAACGTTCTTCCATACGATATGTCAACGTGATAACGTTGTAATCAACGTAAACATGAACTTTGATAGTTCAGTCAAAATGAAGAATTTAACATTGCAAGATGTCTTATCTCATCCTATGTTTGAAAGATTTATTAAGAATAAAACTAAAGCAGAGATTGAATTTATGCGAGATACATTGTTGGTACTCCAAAAGTGTCGTAAGGTGTTGGAATTTTATAATTCAGACGGACTGAAAGAGATTACACCGGAACGTAGAGAACAAAGCGGTGAGACGTTTACACATTTTCTTGAATGTTCATGGGCACATGAATCTACTGTGGATGGACCGGATACTTGTGTTTGTTGTTATGTGTCTACACATTGTAGTGATATCATCAAGTTTCTCAATGATCGATTTAAATGACTTAACGATAACGAATGAAAACATGATCTATAGTATATAAACATTTTTTGTGTATACAAAATCGTAATATATGTATGTTTTTGTATATATGATTTTAGTAATTAATAAATCTGTATAACGAGTAAGAAATCATATTTTTTAAACAGTAAAAAACAATAAAAAAAAATAAAAATAATTGTTACCTTAATAATGATCATAGATTACATAAGCAAGTTGCATCGTTACAAACTAACATTTAGACATCACCCTCGCATGTAAATGCGACAGGACAATCGTTCGCTGTCCAATCCTCAAACCTTACCCGACACGATAAACACCGTACGGTATCCTCATTTCCTTGATATACAAACCCAGCGCTTACCAGTCTGTAAGGATTTTGGTTGGTATTTGGATAGATTCATTGCAGTTTAATACAATTACGTTTTTTCAGTACGTGTTGTAAGTAGGAGATCAAAAGATCAAGTAAATAACTTGTTTATCGAATTTCTTATCAGTTTCATTGCAATTAATTCAATCACGTTCTCAGTAAGCGTTTTAATGAGCATTTTTTGTGTAATGAAATGTTGTGTAAGAAATTGTTTGAATCTTGTTGATTTATTCATCATTTTTTTGTTCAGGTATTAAAATAAATACACATACATAAAATATGTTATAGATTATTTTATTCGGATAATTTTAACAACAGTTTATATAATGATAGCAAAAGATTAATATAGGTAAACTCATACATTAAATTGGAATGAAATATTTACAATTCATAATATTTAAACAAACAGTACCTAGAACATATATTTTTTTAAAAGATGATACAGGAACCGTATTAGATGGTGGATTTATATCACAGATCATTTTATTCGAATAATTTTAACAAACAGTTTACATAATGATAGCAAAAGATTGATATAGGTAAACTCATACATTACTGATTATATTAAAAATACATACATAAAATATGTTATATAGGTAAACTCATACATTACTATAATTGTATTAAAACACATACATAAAATATGTCATAGATCAGTTTATCCGCATTATTGTAAGGAGTAATGACCATACGGCAATGTATTTATACCGTTTTCACATATTACTCTTTTATCATCTGTGTTACTCAATGCAAATTTATTAATAGTTACAGTTTTAACGATGTGACTTTTCGATCTAAATATTGTCATCATTCTATGTTTTTGTTCATCTGATAATGAATTAAAAAGACATTTTTTAAAATCACTAAATTCAATGTTTTTTTTAATTACGCATTTTTTTATACCTTTTGCTTTTTTTGTGATTTTGTTTTCGTTCGTTGTAAAAGTATATAATTTTGAACGTAAACCAATAAATTCTTTAATTGGAATACTTTTACATTCGTCTTTAAATTTACCTAAAACTTTTTTATTTGTTAATGAGTAGCACATATGATCTGATGAAAATTCACTAGTATCAAAATACGTTTTTAAATCAGGATCCAACATATCTCTGTAAAAATCATTTGTAATTATTTCGTAAAACAAGCTATCTGTATCTGTATATAAAAGGGAAATATTGTTTCCATATTTCTTTTTCATTACGTTATAGTGAAAATCATACATTAGAGTCTTACTTAATTCTAAAACAGAGAAACCTACATAAATGGGTTTGTTTAGATAAACGGATGTTTTATTTGATAATACTGCACAAAGTGATTCATCGTAAATAATTCTGTCTTTGAAAGTTGGTTTTGATATGAGTTTCAATAATTTTTTTTCATTACATACTAGATTTAAATTTATTTGTTTCCGAACATTTTCCATACACTTTCCGAAGACGGAATTATTTAGTAATTTAAAAAAGTCTTTTTCAAACTCATTTTTTGCATCTTGTCGTTTTATAGTATTTAGATTTATGTACGGCTTTAACCATGGTTTTTGTGAAAATTGTAATATTCTATGAATTTTCGTTACTTTTAAACCATGATTAATAGCTTGTTTTAAATTAACATAATGACAAATATATCTCTCTTTATTTTCTAATGTAGCAACTAATTTTGTTTGTTTTGTATTGTTTACGCTTTTATTAACAGGCATGAATGGTAGATCTCTGTCCTCATCATGTAAATTTTGTGGATACTCTATATCAACTTCTAATACATATCCTATTTCTGATTCGTCAGGTACGTTTAAGATATTTATTTTATCAGTTTCTTTAACCCACTTAAAATTTGAATACGGTATACATTTACACATTGCCCACCCATACAAATTATTTGCATCTAAATATGTTAGAAATGTTTTAGGCTTATCTGGGTTATATGTTGATATATATGTATTGTTAGCAATTGAATGCTTCTTGATATTAACAGATAAACCCCCTCGTACCCCGCTCTCAAAAAAAATGTATTTATCGATATCAATGAGTAATTCAAGTTCAATTTTAGTAAGATACAGCATAGCGTCAAAGGCAAACCCTGGCAACGTGAAATAATGTGCGGAATCTAAGTTGTATGACGATACACAAAGAGATCTAAAATTTTCAAAGCAATCACATAAAAGTAGTACATCGATTTTTAAATATAAATCGCTGTATTCTCCTAAATTTTTGATTTTGAAGTGGTTCCAAACGTTAAGAGCGTGAATGTAATCTTCATCGCTTACGGTTTCGTCATTTAATTTACTATAAAAGTATGCTTTTGATGGAAGCTGACACTCTACTAATTTATCCCACGAATCTGTATATTCGTATGGATATACACCTTTTCGTGTAACTAATTGCATGTCATTATCGGAAAAAAATTTACTTGTATAAAAAAATTTATTTTTTGGTAAATTGTTACTTAATTCAGAAAGTGATCTATCTAAAAAGCGATAGGTATCAACAAATCTAATAGTTATGCCATTTATAGTTTTTTTGGAAAAAGAAATATATTTTTCTGTCGAATTTGGTATAACATAAATATTTTCGTTATCGCAACCCAACTGTCGAATAATAAAATGTGAGTCATAATTAGAACTTGCATGAATAAAAATAGGAATGAACTTTTGATTCTGACGTTTTAGATTGCAATCGTTACATAATGCTGCACGATATAAGCCGGTAAGATGACAATGATCTCTGACGGGTTTGTAGAGTAATGTAAAACTTCGCATACACATTTCACAATGTGTTGCTGCTTTGAATTTAATCTTGTCTTGTTTTGTCATTTGTATTGGTTCGACTTCTTTTAATAATGAACCAAGTTGATTGGTAATATCTATAAGATAGGACATAAAGTTTTGTGCAGCGTTTATACCTCTATATATGTAAGGTTGTGATGGTAATTGATTTTTAATAAAATTGGGTACTGAATCATCGATTACAAAGTAAACACAAAAACTCATAGGTTCATGAAGTTCATTAGCTACTGTAAAAGAATATTTTGGATGTGGGTAGCACGTTTTAATCGGTCTCAAAATACATTCAAAATCTGCATACGCGACTATTGGTACCCTAAATTGATAATGAAAATTTCGAAATTGTAAATTGTCAGAAGGCATTGTTACACGAACAGGTGTATATTTTCCACAGTACCTTTTATGATCTTTTAATTTTTTAGATTTTGCAGTAAAATAGGTAAGACAGCTTTTACAGACTTCAATATTGTCATGATTTTTTGTTAATTGAGATTTTATTAATCTATTAAAATTACTGATGTAACAATAATGATAGTTGTCATCTTTGTTTAATAATAAAAGATCAAAATGATTACATTGCTCATTTTCGCACACTTTTAGTGGATAAATTATTTTACCTTTTTCTACACCATAAACATTTATAGAAATGTTATTATTCTTTTCAAAAACTTTTATATCTCTTAATGGTGTAGGAAAATTAATATTATTAAAATTAAATTTATTTTCGATATGCTTATATCGAAAATTAATTCGCTCTGGATGTGAGTCTTTTATATAACGACAAAGAATCGCCCATTTAAAACATAAATAATCGTTATTTTTGGGATTAATTATACATTTTTTTGTGATTAAATGTAACGGTAGTGGGATGTATGAGCTGCCTTTTAACGGTTTGAAACGATTTATTCTTAATAAAATTCCATCTATTGAATGTAAAGTCCATCCGGATCCTTTTTGTAAATATGTCTCTTCTTCAGAGCAAATATTATTAATGATATCTCGTATTATACTTGTTAGTGAACTACTTTGGAAGAGAGTAATATTTTTAGTTTTAAATGATCTATCTTGATAATCATTTAAAACAGGTCTTACGTAAGTGCATTCTACTACTATGTTAAATTTAATTGCGTTATATAACGAAACCATATTATATAAAATATTTATTATTATTAGTTCTAAATGTAATAATAATAAACAGATATCTTTAACATGTTCGTTGGTATTTTTATAAAAAAATGTTTTTAAGTTACCTTTGAACGCGTTCTCAATTTCAATGAATTCATTTTCAATTGTTGTATTCCTTAATCTACTTGTTTTCCTATTATTATACAATGATGATGATGCTGATGATGGTGATAAACTTATCGAATCAGACGTTTGATACCAATCGTGTGACGGTCCAGGTTGAAGATGGTTTGCGTCATTAAAATCAGACGCTTGAGGTCTGCTGTGCGATGGATCAGGTTCTGTATCCTGTACGTGCGATGACCCAGGTAGAGGATCGTTTGTATTAATAAATGAATCGGACACTTGATATCTGACATGTGAATCTTGTGCATGTGAAGGTCCAGATTGAGGTTCGTTTCTATTATTAAAATTTTCGTTTCTAATAAACTGACGTTTTTTAAAAGGCAGATTTTTTTCCATGTTAACTGAAATCAAAAGTTGTAAACGAGTTTATTAGCTACTGTAAAAGAATATTTTGGATGTTTTTGTTATCTATACGAGTATATTTTTACTTATTATCAGACAACGTGATTGCTTACATCAATGCTATTTTAACCTTGTTTACATGTGATTACAACATACTAATAAAAAATTAAAAATCTTTATTTATTAGTTACTGTTGATAAATTATACTTACAATTTTGTTGAGACCTATGCTGATTCAATCTTTTGCTATGACTTGTTGTTTTTACTGTACGACTATTTATACTAACAATCAACCGATGACGCCGTAACCTCTTGATCTCATCGTGACTGATAATGAATTCGGTAAACAAGTTATTTACTTGATCTTTTGATCTTTTGATTTACGTAACCTTTTGATCTCGTCGTGATTGATAATGAATTCGGTATTTACTTGATCTTTTGATCTCCTACTTACGTAACTGATAATGAATTCGGTAAACAAGTTATTTACTTGATCTTTTGATCTCCTACTATTGAGAACGTGTAACTGTATTAACTACAATGAAACTGATAACGCATTTTCTGTGTATATAAACCGATTGAAAATTGTGATTCAACATCCAGAAACATACCAGCTACTACAGTCTGCGATCGTCATTAAGGTAACAATATTATCTTATGTTAATTTACTGTTTTAAAATATTTTTTCTTAATATTTTTTTCAAGAACATGTACAGTGATTCTTGGTTATCTGTAAATGAGTTGTGTTTTTCGTATGTCATTTTTTTTAATTATTAAGTTTTATACTCTTCAAAATTTAATCTTTGTTATAAATCTTTCCTAAATTATTAAGGTATAATATGTTTTACATACGATCATGTACAGTAATTCTTGGTTATCTGTAAAATAAGTGTGCTCTTCCTATGTCATTCTTAATATTATAAGGTATAACGTTTTTTACATTTCTCTATTCAAAAAAATTAATTTGTCTTTGTTATAAGTGTTTCCTATGTCATTTTTAAACCGTATTTGATTTACATAGATCACATTTACAGCTGTTTTTTGAACCGTTAACGCCTGTATCATCTATCTTGATGAATCAAGAATTATCAACACAGGAGAATCGTTTCTTACATTTAAAACAGGAGGAGGACCGTCTTCTTTCTAAATGGTTTTTTTCAACAAAAAGGTTAACATCCGAAGAAATTGTAAAATTAAAAACGATAGTTGACAGACCAGAGTCAACTCTAAGACCGTTTATAAAAAAGTTAATAAAGGATTTATAGTTTAAAAATTTTTGTACGTTTTCTCTTCTTTTTTGTCTTTGTTTAATATATGACTAATATTTTTTTTCAAGGGATTCTTGTTTACCAGTCACAAATTAATGTAACGAAAAAAATATTTTTGTATGTTATAGATTTTGACAACTTAAATCTAAAAGTATTTTAATGGATGCTCAGCGTGAAGGAGATCTTCATCATGAAGACTTTTTATCTTTAGAAGATATTATAAGATTAATTTATTATATTGGTTTGACTTCTTATGGTCAATGGGAAGACATGATAAAAAAAATAAAACCTGAAATTATTTCACTTGATGATGTAAATGTGTTTTCGTTATTTGTACAGTTATTAGATGTCACAAAAAAAATAAAAATAGCCCTGGAGATTACAACTGTCCGTTCACAGAAAGATATGTTATTTTTAAATACGTATCTATTTGATATAGACGAAATTTATAATTATTTAAATACACATATTATGAATTTTAAAGACAAAATTATTTCAAGAACAGTTTTTACGACTATTAATTCTATAATTAAAAAAAATATGTATACTGAAGGAGAAAATACAATGGACGTTGTTAATGTTGATGATGATGACAATGACGATAATGATGATGACGATGATGATGATGATGATGAATTTAACAAAATATTTACGTCAATTAAACGAAAATCTAAAAAAAATGATAAAACTGATGAACTGTTTGAGCAGTTTGTATCTTTTAAATCTAATGGTTCCAATAAGACGCTAACGACACCCGGCGAAAAGGGGTCATATTTGATAAAAATAGATATTTCTGATACCAATGATTTAAGAGGCGTAGATAGGAAAGACAGATGGCTTAAAGCGGCTTATAGAAGCCAATTTTTATTGCAATGTAAAGATACGACATATACACAACTACATAAAATTATATTAATGAAATCTCGAGAGTTGGCAAGAATTAAAAATGTAAAGAAACAGCTTTTCAAAAATTGAATCTTTTGTATGTAAAATATGTTGTAGTATGTAGTACATCAATTTTGTATTGTAAAAGTAAAATTTGCAAGTTCCTCTTCATCATAATGTTTTCTAAGTATTAACAAAAAAAGCTGGTATCAAAAAATCATATTGTATGTATGTATGTTTATGAATGGTAATTATATATATCTTTTGTATGTAGTACAACAATTTTGTATTGTAAAAGAATGTATGTATGTTTATGAATGGTAATTATGTTTTTTGTAATAGAAAAAAATTATATTATATGTATACGTGTATGCTTTGTATTTAGTAAATAAAAATCAAAAATGAAAATGTTTATTAAATTTTTTATTTTTTTAAAAAACCTTTATTTTACATATAATTACAATAAAAGTTAAGCAATCATACAGTCCCAACAATTTATTCTTTTAGTTTCTTCATCATGTTCATCACACAAACAGTTCCAATATTGAATTATCCATTTAGTAATATAAAACACGTTACTTAATGCACAGTTTGTTGAAGAGTGATCATATGGACAACGTATACTATTTACAGACTGCTTCTTCAAAACGCTTAGAGATGGACACTTGAGTGATTCAATATCCACTATTTTTACATGACAGTTCAATTCTTTTTGTAAAGTTATTTTTTTTTCACGTCCTTTTATATAAATACACTTTCCATATATATATGAATTTAATATTACTGGAAGTTCACAATATTCTGTTAATCCACAATTCCAACTAAGTCCAAGATAATTATTGTTAATCCAGTCATTAACTTTTTTTTTCTTTTCTGATAAATGTCTATAATCGAATGGAGGTAAGAATAAGTATTGATTACAAATACCAGCGAATTTAGCGTTTACTATAGGTTGCACACACAATTCTTTAATAATATAATTGTTTCCATCATCGCGAAAACTTTGAAAGTCGATAACGTATTCCATTGCGTGTAACAGCAGAACTGATATAAGTTTTGCGTAAGTAGGAGATCAAAATATCAACTACGTAAATCATACAGTCCCCACACTTTCAATTTCTTTAATTTGTAATACACTGTTCCAGTATTCGATAATCCACTTAGTTAAATGATGTACATTATTTAAAGCACAATAATACGAATTATGTTTGAAAGGACAGTGAATAGAATATGGAGTCTGCTGTTTTAACACTTTTAAGGATGGACAATCGAGTGTTTCCATATCTACTATTTTCACATAACAATTAAATTCTTTTTCTAATGCTACTTTTTTTTCTGATCCTTTAACATAAATACATTTACCGTTCATATATTTATTTAATATAAACTCTAGATCGTTATAATCTTGAAGACCGCACTTCCAGCTAAGTCCAAGATTGGTTTTAATCCATTTATTAACGTTTTTTTTCTTCTCTGACAAATGTTTGTAATTAAATGGTGGTAAAAACAAATACTGATCACTAGCACCAGAAAATTTGTTATCTTGTATACACTGAATACAAAGTTCTTTAAAAATGAAATTGTTTCCATCATCGCGAAAACCTTGAAAATCGATAACGTATTCCATTGCGTGCAACAGCAGAACTGATACACTTTTTATCTACGTAATTATATTTTAAATACTTTTCTTACAGTACCAGATAAAGGCGTATATTGCATAATTGTATCGTAAAAAATGAGACAGTAGATAGTAGTTTTTTCCGGTATGTCTGTTGACGTCTCAATATCCAGACGAATGTCTATTGAACCAGTTTTTAATGATTCATTTTGTTTTGAACAATCAATTACACAAAAAGGTGTATACGTTAGAAAGTTTGAACGATTTATCATTGGCGAATTTTCACTGTTGTAATAATACGAGGACTGAAATAATGAATAATACTCATGTAGAATCGACGTTTCACCATTAAAATTATCATACGGATAGTATTCTGAATTTAAATATAACTTTACGTTATAGAAAGAGGCAAGATCAAAATGTGCTGGGTTTTTATGTACATTATTTTTTCTGTCAGTCTGAAAACCTACAATAACGTAACGAGGTTTATCTGATTGTGATGACGTTTTAACAGTCCAAGTAAGTTTGTTTGCTTTTGGCACAGACGGATACTCGTAAAGTTCCCATTTTCGAAACGGCATTAATAATGGTCGATCAATTTGTACTATCTTCAGAAAATCTACCTTTACTACGTCGTTAACATAAACATACGGAATTCTCCATGATATATATTTTATTTTAAATTTGTATGTGTTTACTGTTTCAAGTAAAATTACTGCATTATTATCAGTGGACGCTCTAATTAAAACTAATTCTTGCTTTACATTTAACAAAATCTTTTTAAAATCTTCAGCAAATCCAAACAACCTTTTTAATGGGATACAGAAGCTAATATCTTTTGATGATGGTGCCATATGACTTATTAAATCTGAGGCCCATCCACTATTTTCTAAAGTGTTAATTTCGTATGGTTTAATCGTTAACATATTCTTAATTGTTGATGTTATTCCAACATTTTTAACTCTATCGACTTCTGATCCACTTATTTCGTATCTAATTTCATCAAACAAAAATGCTAAAGCATTTGAACATAATTTTAAAGTTTGATCATATATACCATTATTATTAGTGTATTCTAGTTTTATATGAAGGTAACTTTCACACGGTAATGTGTACACATCTTGTTGATTAATTGGAATTCTAATTTCGTCATTATTATTGAATGTAGTAGAGGTGTACGGTAGATGAGTGTGATAAGCTAATCCTACTATCGATTCATCTTGATACACAACATCTTCTATAATATTTAGAATGCTAGCGTTTACGTTTTGAATATTAAGGTTCATTTTTTGTTTAAATAATCCTTTATTACTGTTAATCCCAATGACTGTAGAAATTTCAGGTTTTGTGGTGTTAACCGGTCGATATTCATATCTTTACTACTTGTAATTGGTTTATTTGCAGTTGTTTTATTGATTCCGTAATAAAAAATAAGACCCATTATTATTGTTTTCTCAAATACAAACGTAACGTAATTATTTCGTTTCGAAAATTAATCAGTCTTCCTTGTTGATCTTCTAGTCTTACTACAATATTATGTATCCTAGATGTGTTTACTGGTAAATATATCACGTTGGTAGGTTTTTCAACAATTTTAAAACCTGGCGGAACACTAGGATAGAATTCGTGTATTATGTGATCTGGAATTCCGTTGTTATACGAGCCGCTAATTAAATTACAAAATAATCGGATGCTCTCTACTCGAACAATACTTATCGGTAAGGTTGAACTGTACCATTTATTTGGATTTATTATACATGTTTCAAATCCTAATATGGTTGCTAACGAATCGGGTTTACTAAAATCAATTTGAACGTTAGAATAAATTTCACTTTTTAATGTATTATTATTCGCCTTTATAATTATTTTTACATTTTCATCATGTTGAATTAAGTAATCGTTAATAAACGTTGCGATATCTGAAATTTCATAAGAGCCAGTAGGCAATACTATTTTCTTATCAGTACCATAATATAATACATTGTTAATTCCTTCCTCTATATTAGGTATTGAATGATATGTCATAAAGTCAATTAATCCTAGTTCCCATTTTTCATCACTTAACTCGATTGGTGGAAAAATATCACATGTTAATACGGATCCTTTACCGCTTAGACAAAACATTATTACTAAGAAACTGTAAACACAAATGACCGCAGTTGACTGCATCCATATTTTGTCTTCGTGTATAATTATAAACGATTTCGATAGATGGTTGATTTGATGAATAAAAGTAATTAATTAGTTCGATAGGTGGTCTTAAATTACCAAAACTATCAAAATAATTAACTTTATTTTTACGTTTAAAATAACATACCCAGTGAGTACCATGACCATAACTATTATCTAAATTAACTATTCCAGTTTCATTTTGCCAAATTCCAGCGTGTAACGGTAATGTGTCACGCATAAACACTCCTCTGAAATTAGGAATCTTTAATTGTTTAACATACAGTAGTAAATCTTGAATTGAAAGCGGACGTATAGGAATACTCTTTATTATTTTCGCCGTCTTTGTTTCGTTTTTCTTTTCTTTTTTTTTTTTAGACCTCCTCCTCTTTTTTTATACGGTCTCAAATATAAACCTCTTCCACTTTTACCAGCAAAACGTTTTAAATAATTATAAACTCTGTTAGACATAGTTTTTTTTTTTTTTTTTATTCCCCCACCAAATTTACTTTTAGCTTTCATTATGTTAGTTACTGACCACGCTGCAGCTTTCTCCCCGAACGATGCGTCACTTGATTTAACACGTTCCCAAGCTCTTTCAGCTAATTCCTTATCAGCCTTAGCGCGATTTGTAGAATCTGAATACTTTGAATATGCAATATCGTGTTGTTTACAAGCAGCGTCAAGCTTATTAATTCCTGGATCACCTCTTTGTAATCGTTTCGCTAAATTTGTACCGGGTCCACAATACTGATAACCGGGTAAATGAAGTTCGACAGGTAATAAATCAATTGATTTGTTTATAACTTTTCCAAGAATATTACTCACTAGACCACCGCCTTCTATCTTGTTTGGATACAGATGCATTTATGACGTTTCATATAAACTTTGTATTATATATACAATGCGAAATTCGTTTATAGTTTTAACAGGATTATCTTTAGTGCACTCCTTATATAATTTATATAATATTCTAACTAAGGTGCTGTTAACTTTATAGTCTTCTAGATCTAATTTAAATGCATTCATAACCCTTGTTAAAGTCTTTTGATTTATAACGTCTGTATCATCTTTAGGATCAGCAACATTAGTCAATCTGCTTTCATTAAAATCTATACTATTTTCCTCTTCACTTCGTAAATAATATATTTTATCATCTATATATCGTTTACATTCATCTTTTGTATTATTTATACCTGTTAATAAAGTCTGTTTATTTATAGCGTCAAGCAAATTAATAGGATCTGCTACATTAATTAACCTTTTTTGCTTGAAATCACAACAATTAGTTTGTGTTTTTTCATCAGGTAATTTATTATCAACATAAAGTTTATTGGCAGCATCAAATTTATAAACAGGTGGTGCGATATGAGCCACACGATTATTCTTGAATGAATACACTGGATTATTATCCACCTTAATTGGTATTCTATCAGCTAAATATGATTTAGTAGCATTTTCTAAATAATTTTTATTTACAGCGTCACAAGGTTCGTTAGGATCGGCTAAATTAATAACTTTTTTCATCTTAACATCGTAACAATCGTCTGTATTTGTTAAAGTAATCGAATTTGTTCTCATATATTTTACATTTACGGCATCATCATCCAATTCAGGATCGCCCACATTACATAATCGTTTATTACTTATATTAAAATTTCCGTCGTCAGTTAATTTAAATCCTTCTCCAGGCGGTCCACGCTGAACGTTGGAACTAACCGCTAAGTCACCACTATAGTGTCCGAATTTATCGATACTCATTTTGAAAATATCGCTTCAAACGTTGCTGCGTCTTCTTTTATTATACCGGCCTCCTGTAGCTCTTCAATAATTGATAATATTTCATTTTCATGACCCGAATGACCTGCACTTTGTGAAGCAATCAATAATTTTAATCTATCGCATAATTCATTTACATTATTCCAGTACACAAACACTGGTTTATTGTTACTGAAATTTAATAAACCGCGACCTTCTGTATCACTATGCAATCGGCTACTTCCAACTTTTGATGCGGATGATTGTGAAAGCTTATTAATAATAGGCTTAATTATATTTTTATATTTGTAACTAGTACTGCTTTTAACTCTGTTTGTCTTTAAACTTAAATATGCCGCGGTTTCACTTATTATACGCGAGTAGTCGTCTAAATCTTCTTGTGAATATACATAAGCATTTGGGGTTTTCATAAAAATGAGATCGTACAAACCAGGTGTACCTTTGTACATAACATTATTAATTGTAATAATATCACTTTCATCAGTCTTTAAAGGGTATTTACCTAACATTAAAATATTATTATCTCCAAAATATGGACCAAAAACATGATCAATATCATGATTACTGTCATCAAAAAATTTACGCATATAGTGTCTTATTAACGGACCTTTAAACCATATATCGATAAAAGGTTCAATTGATTGTCGTCCTTTTGATGTTGACATCAATTCTTCAACCGTGGGTAAGGTTTCATACGTTATTTCTTCTTCACGCGGCAATGGTAACGGTGTTTCTACTGTTCGTTTGTTCGATATTGGGATGTTTTCGGTCTCTTCTGAAAACCTTTTGTTTTGTAAACGCGACTGAATATCGTCCATTTCAACATCTAATTGTTGTTCTTCTTTTTTACTCAATGACGAATTCGTTTTCTCTTGTACTAACTTTTGTAACGGAGTGATAATAGGTTTCAACGATTTTTCTGCAAACTGTTCTTCATCAATAACATTTTGTGTTAGAGTCTGATGTTTTTTTCGAATATTTTTTCTTATTTTTTTAATTTCATTGACAAGCTTCTCTTGCTTGTCAAGGGAACGTGACTTCTTCGATGACATATTGATAAGTAATAAAAACATTTTCGATTACAAATTAGTAATATAGATATCAAAATCAAAACGATAACGACCGCCACAATTCATATCACTTTCTTTATCTATAACAAAAAAGCCTTTTTTGCGTCTTGTCCATGCTTTAGAACAAAGTTCTTTAAACATTTCAAATGTCATATCAGTATTAACATGATCTCTGTATATATGTTTTAAATTTAGTTCGTCTTGTTGAAAAATAATTATTAAATTCGCGTTATCACGAATCAAGTGTTTTGGGATTCGAACATATGTTTGACATATATAAATAACATTATTATTTTTATGTCTACATATTGTAAAATGATTTCTTATATTATCTTGTTGTTCACATGCTACATCATCAAATATAATAACTGAATTTTGTTCAGTATCATCAGGATGAATGACTTGATCATTTTCTGAAAATTTATAGTATTTTATTGTTGGTATACCTGATAAAACTGTTTCTAAAAATTTGTACTTTGACTGATACAACGATTTTGAAAAAACATAAACGTTCTCAAAACATAAACCATTAGGACTGAACAAAAGATTAAGCATTAGGTTTGTTTTACCAGTATTACTTGGCCCAATGATAAGAGCCCTGACATTATTTGGTAACAACTCGCTATGGACTCTTTCTTTTTTCTCCATAGATTTATCAAAATTACAAATACGTATTTTTTTTGTTTGCTGCACTATTTTCATTATTAAAAAAATAGTTCAAATGATTTGGTTTTTATCAATCCAACTGTTATGCGACTTATCGTATCCTAACCACTGAACAAGTAGTTTATTACCTTTACGTTTTAATATTTTTTCAATTAAAAATATATTGTCGTATTTTGTTTTACTAATTTCTTGTTCGTAAAATCCACCATCTAATACGGTTCCTGTATCATCTTTTAAAATATATGTTCTAGGTACTGTTTGTTTAATATTATGAATTGTAAATATTTCATT
The DNA here is from genome assembly GCA_034769895.1 of Magicicada septendecula. Lineage (NCBI taxonomy): Eukaryota > Metazoa > Arthropoda > Insecta > Hemiptera > Cicadidae > Magicicada > Magicicada septendecula. The sequence goes on along the minus strand of CM068376.1, from coordinate 179,956,160 downwards.
TGTCCAATTTGGTAAATAACCTTTGGTAAAAATTTGTTTGTATTTACTAATTCTCACTCTATCCCCAACTTTATATTTCGCAGGTTTCTTATTAACAAATATTCGTTTTTTATTTATTTGTATCAATACCCTTTTCTCATTACTTATATTAACATCTTTAGGTTTCATACTTATAGTTCTGTGTACAGTATTATTATATTTTTTCAATAACTGAGGAAGTACTTCGATCCATGTATACTTTCCACTTGTAGTAAACCACTTCCACATATGGTTTTTTAAAGTACGATTAAAACGTTCAATGATAGAGGCTTTTTTATCTGAATAAGTCGAATAATGATTTATATTATAACGATTAAATAATTGCTGAATCGGTAAATTGTAAAATTCTTTTCCTTTATCAGTTTGCAAATGTTTCATTTTGTTTACATGTAATATAGGCATTAGAGCTTTTACAATTTCGTGTGAGACTTTTGATTTTAACGGAACTGCAAATGCAAATTTACTAAAACAATTTATCACTGTTAGTATATATTTATAACCTTTATTTAACTTTGAAAAAGAAATCATTTCTACAAGGTCAGCTTGATATAAATCGTGAATACCTTTCAGTTCGACATTGCGTGTAGGAAAATTTCTTCTCGCTTGCTTATGCAATTCATTACTTATCTCCTGTCTGATGCTCATTATTCAAAGTACAATAACAATTAAAATTGTTTAAATCTATAACCTTAGTTATCAGAGGTTACTTTGTATCAAAGTACAACAACTAATTAACAACTGTTTACATCTACGACCTTAGTTTATCAGAGGTTACTTTGTAAATACGTAAATATAAATTACTGATAACTTTTTATTATCAAAGGTTACTTTGTTAAGAATAAACAACATTAATTAACTAAAGGTTATCCTAAGGTTAAACAAATAACTAACAAAAACACATCAACTCTTTTTTTTATAAATTTTATTTTCACTTTAATATATTAACAAAATTAGCAACACACTTTTTTGATCTGATATAGTCTTCATATTTATAAGATATATAACGCACAGTTTTACATGTCGGATACAAAAGTTTGTGCATAAATTGAATATGCGTAATAGTATTAAAACATTTCGTTTTAAAACCACATTTAGAACAAACAATATTATCCGAATCATCAACAAATCTTTGATTTTTAAAAAAGTCTTCAATACACTTTCCACTTTTGTCACTCAATGAAGCCATCTTTTATGACTCTGTGTAATTTAACAAGTAAACAATTTGGAGATGCCTTAGCGTGTTCAAACCATGGATCGTCTGTGTCTTGCCAATCGTGAAGTATAACTTTACAGTCTATACACATTACATCATCGTCAACACCAGTATACAAAAAACCTGCCGATACTAAATTATCAACTCGTGGTAAACGTTTAGGCCAACAGCAAAATGTTAACTTCATGATTTCTTCAGTTTCTGATATACATTTTTTCGCATTCATTATATCATCAATATGTAATAATATACTGTATAATGCATAATTATTATATTTATCATATATATAACATACCATTTTACATTCTGAATTAAATAGTTTGTGCATAAATTGAATATGTGAAATAGATAAAGATCCTCTCGTTTTAAATCCACACTCACGACACACAATACTGTCTAAATCACCATTAAAAATAAATCCTGCTTCTTCAAAAAAATCTTGCAATAACTTACAGGGGTTCAATTTTTCGCACAACTTCGCCATTTTTGACATTGCGTCCAACTTGTTGAGCCTCTACTAACTAACTACTTCCAACGGAGAGTTTTGTATTCTTCTTCAAAATCAATATCGATTATTAATTGATTTCGATATTTTTCTAACCTTTGTAATATATCATCATACAAGCAAATCGCTGGAAATTGTATCTTGATAATTTGTTCATTTTCAATTATAGTAACATTTGCTTCAGAAAATTCATTATTTACAAAATAACATATTTCATTAAACGTTGAATCAGTAGATTCTATGCAATATATATACCAATTGAAAGCATGAATATTTCCTTTCTCCATGTTAACAGCTTCACGTATTCTTCACAACTGTACGTTCAAATCATTATGTTCTTAGAAACTGAACTTTTATTCTTCTTCATCAACATTACTATCGACTATTGTTTGATATCGATTGACCTTTCTTTTGTATTATCAATTGTAATATTAATTCTTTCAATTTATATAGTACATCATCATTTACACATTTCAATCCAAATATCGATAGATTATTTTTTTCTGTTCTAACTAACTCACCCGTAAATTCATTAAAGACATACACAGTATTGTTTTTAAAAAAGTATAAATTACCATCAGAAAATCTAAATGATGAATCGATTTTAGGCGGAATTCCAGGAAATGTTTCAGATATATAACCCCATGATTTAGTAGTGAACGTACACTCATTGACTTCTCTATAATAATTATCATCATGAAATATATAAGTTTTACCTGTATAACTGTTGAATACCGCATGTAAATTATCCGGTTGTATGTTAAATAAAGACTGGATATGTTTCGGATAACCATGACTTAATTTAAGACTCGTTAAATCAAACATGAATACCAAAGAATCTATAAACATAACTATCTCACCAGATGGTCGTTGATATACAGCTAAAATTTTTGTGAAGTTTTTTGGAAGAAACGTTAACCAATGTTTTATTATTAGCGGTTTGGTATATATCATCTCTGCCGGATTTAATATCCACAACCATTTTTCATATAATATATATAATCGTTTATCAGCAATTAAAAATAAATTAATATTTTTAAAATTACAAAGATCGATTTTATTTGTATCTATAGGATGCTCGTCTTCTATCTTTGGTACTGAAGAAGATGGTGACATCGGTATGAAAGATGATATAAAAGTGCTTCCTGCCTTACCATATAAATTTTGAATGGCTAAAACATCATCATCACCTAACTCGATTTTACCGTTATAATAAGCATACATTACAGAATCTGATACATCTGAATGTGACAAACCTAAAACATGACCGATTTCATGTATTAAAGTTGCATACAAACTTGTGTGGTCTAGAGGAACAACGTTATCAATCGAATATGACCACTTTTCATCTTCATCAATATGAATTTCTCGCCTTGAATTATTATAATCAGGAAAATATGCATGTGCTAATGTTCCACCTTTGCCGTCAAACGTTCTCGTACATTGCCACGATTCTTTTTGCATCATATGTTTCAATCGTTTATTAGAAATTAAAATATCTGTATTTACTCTATCATGTTTAAAACGTATACCAGACTTTTCCTCCCATACTGCAAAAGCTTGTTTAGTCAATTCTAACACCTCTTGATTCGCTAAATAATAATGCCATGTTACTTCAGGTTTGTTCCATTTAAAACTGGATACTCGATAATCAAAAATAATATCACTATTACCGCACCTAGGTTTTAACATTAAATTTATAGTTTCATTATTTAGCTTACCATCAGTAGGTAATTTATAGTATTCTTGAAATATAAGTAACGCATTAGTAATATCTGTTTCATTTACAGTTTGCAACGAAGATTCATCGTCTGTTTGAAGATAACCATATTCATATAAATATTGCTTAGCTCTATCCACTTCAATCTGTGTTGTATTATCGGCTAAAGAATTTATTAGTAATATTTGAACAATTACTATATATAATAAATTTTTAACTACCGACATGTTATTAACAAAGATGTTGCTTTCAGAATTCACGTTGGAACACTAATAAATCAACTGCTAACAAGTATTATATATAAATCAATATATTTTTTATTCAAAAAAAAGTATGAATTAGCTAGGGATTGAACAATTGATACTTACCTTACATAGAATCTATTATTAGAATAACATAGTTACACGTTACCGACTAAGCTAATTCATATCTTATCTGTATACCATGACAATCGTTACATTTAAATGTAATATATTAGATGAAGACGACGCTATCTGCACTGTAAAAGGAAAAAAACAGTTTACGTGTCAACGAACTCGGAATGTTTATGTTTACGTTTTTAAATGTACAAAGCCGACGTGTATGTTTATGTTTACATTTTTTACTAGGTCAGTGTGTTGTCGAGGTCATGTTTACGACGTTATCACAAGAACGTTTGTTTATGTTTACGTTTTTTACGGTCGTGTCAACGAACTCGGAATGATTACATTTTTACTAGGTCAGCGTGTTGTCGAGGTCATGTTTACGACGTTATCACTAGACAGTTTGTTTATGTTTACGTTTTTTACTAGGTCAGTGTGTTACGGTCTAGTGACCTCGAGGTCGTGTTTACATTGATTAGAAAAGGTCAACGGGGTTATCTGGTGATTACGAAAGGTCAACGGGGTTATCTGCTGATTAATTCGAGGTCAATTGGGGTTATCAGCGATAAGGCGGGGTTAATTGGATTTTAATTGGGGTCATCGCTGATAAGGCGGGGTTATCGCTGATAAGGTGACCTCTTGACATGACCTCTGACCTTGTCCTAGACCTCTGACCTGTCCCAGAAAGAACATTTATATACTACTGACCACGATTTAGAAATTAATATACTGCCAAGTCTGTGTGTGTGTGTGTGTGGTAAAGTGTTACGCATAAAAAAAAAATCTCCTTGAAATAAGGTATTTTCAAAAGTTTTGTGTACACATACACACATTGCATATGTCTCTCTCTCTCTCTCACTGCAAACGTTGACAAGAATTCCCTTATTCAAACGATTTGTATGTGTGTACACGATCTTAAATACAGACGATTGTAATTTTAAAAATTCATTTTTTGCATTAAATATATATCGTAAACAATGAAATAATAATATTTCGTCATTGTAAGATTTTAATAAAACAATTATCAGTTTAAATAATAATTTTCATGATTGTAAGATACAACCTACAAATTATTAAAATGTCTCTCTCACACACATTTCTGATTACTATACAAATAATTGCATGCATATTCGGAGTACGTTGACAGCGAAACAAGTCTATGCACACACACACACACACACACACACACAACGATACTGAATTAGATATAGTTATTATTCGCTAAATTAAACCAGAGGTCATTAACCTTGTGTACGACGTCCTACATTCTAATTTCACACTGTTAGTCATTAGCAGTGCTGACAGTAATTATGGATTATAAAGTATTTACTCTAAAAACGGACAACTCTACTTTCTAATTTGACACCTGTCAAGCATTAACACCGCTTACAGTAATTACTCTAAAAACGGACACACACACACACACGTGCTTTCCCCACTACAGTGTACAATATATATACGCACAGAAAATTACCGAACTCATTTGTCTGCCAACGCATGCTGATACTGCACGTATTACGTGTCTTCCAGTATACACATCTTCTTTTGGTAAGTGTACAGATTTTATTTAAACGTAAAAATTATCAAGTGCATTATTTATTGAATTTAATACATGTGTGTGTGTGTGTGTGTGTATGATCAAATTATTATGTCTGCTACAATTATCTGAAATATATTCTTAATGTATTTTATATTAATTTTATTGTATGTACCGATTTTATTTAAACGTAAAAATTATTTGCATTATCAAGCACATTATTTATTGAATTTAATACATGTGTGTGTGTGTGTGTGTGTGTATGATCAAATTACAATTGTCTGAAATATATTCTTACCGTATTTGTTTTTTTTTTTTTTATAGTGGCAATTTCGCATTTGACTGCCTGCGTGAAAGCTATCACTGCATTTTTTTAAATAGTTGAAAGACTGTTGTAGTATACACACACAAATTTCATCATTAAGGGTGTATAGACAACACACATACTATTTGGTGAGTGTACAGATTTATTTAAACGTAAAAACATTATCAAGCGCATTATTTATTGAATTTAATACATGTGTGTGTGTGTGTGTGTGTGTGTGTGTGTGTGTGTGTATGATCACTTATTATTATGTCTGTTACAATTCTCTGAAATATTGCTTTAAACAAACATTTTTAATGTAACAAATTTAGAAAGTAGGTCCCAGCGTATGATGACATTTATATCTCTCTAATTCTGTTGTGGACATACATAGCTGTAAGCAGTGACTATTTCCTTATGAAAGCGGAATGTAGACTTTCCTAAAATTATTTGCATTAAAACATTATCAAACGCATTATTGAATTTAATACATGTGTGTGTGCGCGTGTATGTGTATGATCAAATTATTATGTCTGGTACAATTGTCTGAAATATATTCTTACCGTATTTGTTTTTTTTTTTTTATAGTGGCAATTTCGCATTTGACTGCCTGCGTGAAAGCTATCACTGCATTTTTTTAAATAGTTGAAAGACTGTTGTAGTATACACACACAACTTTCATCATTAAGGGTGTATAGACAACACACATACTATTTGGTGAGTGTACAGATTTATTTAAACGTAAAAACATTATCAAGCGCATTATTTATTGAATTTAATACATGTGTGTGTGTGTGTGTGTGTGTGTGTGTGTGTGTGTGTGTGTGTGTATGATCAAATTATTATTATGTCTGTTACAATTCTCTGAAATATTGCTTTAAACAAACATTTTTTAATGTAACAAATTTAGAAAGTAGGTCCCAGCGTATGATGACATTTATATCTCTCTAATTCTGTTGTGGGCATACATACATAGCTGTAAGCAGTGACTATTTCCTTATGAAAGCGGAATGTAGACTTTCCTAAAATTATTTGCATTAAAACATTATCAAGCGCATTATTGAATTTAATACATGTGTGTGTGTGTGTGTGTGTGCACGTATGTGTATAATCAAATTATTATGCGTATACATTATGGAGTGGGTTATACAAATAATAATAATAAAGTGTGTGTAATATATACATTTATTAAAATACATTTATTAAAATACATTTATTAAAATACATACACACAGCTCCAAGATTATATTAAACAGTTTTTACAATTAAAAATACATACACAGCTCCAAGATTATATTGTTACAAGTATGAAAATATATCTAAACTAGTTTTACAATTAAAAATACATACACACACACAGCTCCAATATTATAATGTTACAAATATGTATATTTAAAACTAGTATTTACAAAATATGTATAAAATAAGACTTAAACACGTCTATGTACTGTGTTGGACAATGGTGTATATTCTACAAGCGAATCATGTAGTATCATATAGTAGGCGGTTGTCTGTCTAGGAAAATTCATTGACGATTCAAATTCTAAACGTACATCAACTGCTGAAGACTTAAGTGTATCGTCTTGCTTGCTACAATCGAAAACAACCAGCGGGGCTTTTGATTTGAATAATTCCGGTGTCAGTACTGGGCTGCCGTCTAAACGGTGGTAATACGAACTTTGAAAACTGGTGTACATATTGTACAATAATGCAAAACGGTCTTTCCCAATATCCAAGTTTAAATTATCGTAAGGATAATACTTGTCGTTTAGAAACAGTCTCGCATTGATCACGTTACAGTGATCAAATTCATCAGCGTGTGCTGTCAGTACATTTTTTCTTGCTGTCTGAAACGCTAACACAACAAAACGTGGTTTTTCTAGCTGATTTCTTTCTATAATCAGAAAGAATATCGGTATTACCACACCTACGTTTTAACACTAAATTTCGAGTTTCATTATTTAATTTGCCGTCAGCAGGTAATTTGTAATATTCTTGAAATATAAGGAGGGCATTGGAAACATCTGAATCATTTACTAATTGCAATGACGTTTTATCTTTCGTATAAAGATATCCATATTCATATAAGTAACGTTTAACCTGATCCAATTGAAACTGTGTTGTGTTATTCGTTAAACATTTTGTCCATAATGTTAAAAAAAAAAAAATATTACAGATTTAAGTGGCGTCATGGTTTCCGATTGTACTTTACAATGACAAATACCAAACAACGTTGTTAATAATTATAAAAGAATATGTTATTATCCCTTCTCCTCAATATTTATAAAAAAGATTTTTAACAAAAATATGAATTAACAGGAATCGAACCTACATACTTACCTTCTTACCTTCACATTTACCATTACTAGTCTAACCATTTAATCGATTAAGCTAATTCATATCTTATTAACGAACGATTACTCACGAAAGGAAAAACAGTTTACGTGTCAACGAACTCGGAATGTTTATGTTTACATTTTAAGTGTGCAATGTTTACGTGTCAACAAACACCGTCTGTTTATGTTTACATTTTTATGTTTGAAAGTCATTACATCGGCGGAGATGTCAACTAGAGAGCTCCCCCCCTTTCAAATAGTATTCATCAAAACTTTGTAAATTAGAATCTGCACTACAGTCAAACATACGCACACACAAATAAATTAAAAATAGAAATCAATTTCATCATATGTCTGTTGGTTGCTAGTAGTATGGGCCTGTATTTCCTCATATCGTTCTTATTGTATTTTTTCGATAGTTTCATAAACAAAAGTTCATACAGACCAGGTGTACCCTCGTAAATTTTTCCTTTGACATGAAAGTTGTCGTTATCATCGATTTTTACATTTGAATCACCTATCATAAATTTACCACCTTCGTATCGAACACCATACATACATACGATCTATAATCCGTTTACAGTCCGCCGATTCACACAAACGCATATATTTGTTTGCTAATGAATCCTCGCTGAAATGTAAAGCGTTAGGGTTCCATGCGCTATTGTCACTGAAATGAGAAGCGTTATGACTCTGCGTGCCACTTTCGTTTTCAGTTATTACATGTTGTGTAGGCTCTTCTTCTCCTCCTCCCCCCCTCCATTATATCACCACTTAACTTTCGTGAAATAGCTTCTAACGGTTCCAGAATCGGTCTGTAATTTTTTCTAAACTCCTCGTCGCTTTCCGTGTTGTAATGCATGATATTACAGCATTAAACTTTACAAGAAACGACATTATTAGAAGACACTCTCTCTCTCTCTCTCTCTCTCTCTCTCTCTCTCTCTCTCTCTCTCTCTCTCTCTCTCTCTCTCTCTCTCTCTCTCTCTCTCTATTTATCTCTCTGTCCGTCCGTCCGTCCGACTGTCTATATCTGTCTGTCTGTCTGTCTGTCTCTGTCTGTCTGTCTGTCTGTCTGTCTGTCTGTCTGTCTCTCTCTCTCTCTCTCTCTCTCTCGTTGTCAAACGTTATGTTCAAACCGTTTCTCCTCTCTGCGGTCATTACCGCGCATGTATATGATTTTAGAAAGTTTATATATATATTTGACAAATATTAACTGTGTACGTACTTACAACACCCGCTCTCTCTCTCTCTATTTATCTCTCTGTCCGTCCGTCCGTCCGACTGTCTGTCTGTCTGTCTCTGTCTGTCTGTCTGTCTCTCTCTCTCTCTCTCTCGTTGTCAAACGTTATGTTCAAACCGTTTCTCCTCTCTGTGATCATTACCGCGCATGTATATGATTTTAGAAAGTTTATATATATTCGACAAATATTAACTGTGTACGTACTTACAACGCCCTCTCTCTCTCTCTCTCTCACTCATCGTCAAAACGTTGACTTCATTTTTCATTGTATTAAATAATTAACAAATATTAACTATGTGTGCGTGTGTGTTGTCAACTACTTACATGCGCGTTCTCTCTCTCTTAACATAACGCTTCGTGTGAAGCGTTTTGTAGAGCAGGTTTCAACTGTGGAAGGTTTCATACCGTTTCTCCTCTCTCTCTCTCTCTCTCTCTCTCGCTCGCAGACGTCGGAAGCAATTCCTAGTTTATAATGTAATTCTTAGACAGGGTTTCAACGAACAGACTCGTGTATTGTGTTTATATTTTTGTTTGTGTCCGCTGGTTGCTAGTAGTATAGACTTATATTTCCTCATATCGTTCTTATTGTATTTTTTTCGGTAGTTTCATAAACAAAAGTTCATACAGTACTACAGTGCAACCACTTTTATATCATCTCTTTTCAGTCATCTACATATATGCATTTGTATTATTTACGCATGCGCATAACAGCTTTTTTAGTACAGTTGCACACACACACACATCAACGCATGCACTATATATTGTCACCGGACAATATAGATAGAATGTGTCCACACCGCTATGTCTCCCCATAGCAAAATACTTTCGAATATTGTTTTGTCTTTCACACGATACATAATCGAATACGATAACAGAGTCGAGACCAGTGATTTCACTCGGTAGCGGGACTTCTTCGTTCTCGCTGTATGCATGCACGTATCCTGCATTGCAACATCCAGTGAGCGTTACGTGTCGTTCTCTCTGGGTCCCTTGCGTTTCGTAGACTCTTTTCAATTTCTTAATCGCTCTCTGGACACACTCGTTACCAATCTGTCCACGTCCGGGAGCCAATTTCCTTTGCTCAGAGAGGAAATGCTTAGACAGGGTTTCGACGAACAGACTCGCGTATTGTGTTTATATTTTTGTTTGTGTCCGTTGGTTGCTAGTAGTATAGACTTATATTTCCTCATATCGTCCTTATTGTATTTTTTCGGTAGTTTCATAAACAAAAGTTCATACAGTACTACAGTGCAACCACTTTTATATCATCTCTTTTCAGTCATCTACATATATGCATTTGTATTATTTGCGCATGCGCAAAACAGCTTTTTTAGTACAGTTGCACACACACACATCAACGCTTGCACTATATATTGTCACCGGACAAAAGGGTTGCCACATGACAACTGGCACCAATCGTACACTCTAGTGTTTTTTTTTTTTTTTGGTGGTCCTAAAAAGGACCGAGTTGCGAGAACGGTGATGTTGGTAGTGCCGCGCTAAGATGTTCGACGGCTGCGCCCGCTGTTCACGGCGTACTGCAGTCCTCCTCTTTCTGCCGGCTCAGGTTTTATTAACTAACCGGCATCGCTGATTGGCTAGCTCCGAACACGAAGTTGGTCACGTCTCGGCGGCTGCTGATGCCGGATTGGCTCGCTGTGTCCACCGTTGGTACCGGAGAGCAGATGTTCGCATACCGCTGCCATCACAATATATATACCCGGTGAACTTCACAACAGCGTCTTACTTACAACTCGTTCGTGTTGCTGAACACTACTGTGCTACAAATTGTATGTTACAATTGATATTCTAATTTACTTTGTGCGATATAAAGCGTTTAAGATACACTAACATAATACCAGTGTTATAACAGTTTCTTTGTTTTTCAGTATTCACTCTCACGTCTGAATATCATCATGTCTGACCTTCAGCAGAATCCAGAACATCAGCAGGAACAGGGACATCCTCAACAAGGTAAAAATTTTTTTAAATACCAATTGTCTCTCTCTATAATTATGTAGCAAACCAAATTTGTTTGATATGAATTAACATGTACATGTATGAATTTGATAGTCTCTTGACGTTGTTTAGAAATTGATATGGCAGAGAAAATTTTTTATGTTCTGACATAGGTTTGTCACCTTCTCCCCAATGTATTGTCTCTTGACATCGTTTAGAAATTGACATGACGGAGAAAATTTTTCATGTTCCACCATAGGTATGTCACCTTCTCTCCAATGAACTAATTCAATTCCGCAACAAAAGCATTTAACTCTATCGTCTATGAATGACATACTATGTCCACAAACATCATAATTTAGCGGATAGTAGTAAAACCCGGCAAACGCTAACTCGTCGGGACTGACAAACGTCACTTCCCAATACTTGAACGATTTTCTTCTTTCACTTTCAATGCTAAAATCATGAGTAGCTGCCATCTTCACAGTTTGCAATAAACTAACGTGTACTATCTATTTATTTACCACAAACATGAATGTGTGTTATTCATCATTCCTATTAGCTAATACATGTGTTTCTATTGTTTCAGATATGACACGATTTTATATCGTGCGAAACACGAGTATTAGAGGATGTCTCACAACTTTTAATTACCTGCCTGTGTACACAGAAGAAGAAGAAGATCAAGATATAGTACCGATAATGACCGAGGTGCGACCTTTATTGTGCAAGGATATTCTGGCAGAACAAGCACGTTTACGCAGTATCAAATGGCATATTGCGTGCAGGATACGTTTCACTAAAACTGTGTTAGATGGTGACAGCGGCGAAGAAAAAGAGGTAACCAAAGACGCCGTCTTCCACGGACGTTGTCGTACGTTGCTCACGGACGACAACGACGAGTTGAACTGTCTACTCGATGAATCCTACGATAAAATCATGAATAGCATATCCAATTTTACCCGTGACGGGAGCGGATGGTTGGTGGATGCTGTACTGAAGCTGGAACTAGTTGTTGGACGGTACCGACCTCTAGCAGCATCCTCCTACCTTCCAACCCCGCGAAAACTTGCACTCACCAAGGCAGTAGTCAACATCAAGAACCCCCAAGATGAAATGTGTTTTCTATGGTCCGTACTAGCTCACATACACCCTCAACAAAGGAATAAAGAATTTGTTACAAAATACGCCCCCTTCATAAACACTTTAAATATGACCGGTATCGAGTACCCTGTTTCTATAAACTCACTTTCTAAATTTGAAACACAAAATCCCAACATTTCTATAAACGTTTTCGGCTATGATATAGACGACAATATCAGAAACGAATCAAAAAATGAGGTTTATCCGTTAAGAATTACCCCCAATAAGGACAGATTACATCACGTTAATCTTTTACTTCTGTCCGATACAAATAGCCGAAAACATTACTGTCTTATCAGTAACATGAGTAGATTGTTATCATCCCTTACAAAACACGAGCATAAATCATTTTACTGCGACTACTGCCTGCATCGTTTCACCACAGAACATGGTCTGTCCGATCATCTCCCCTACTGCACACCTCACGGCGAGCAGAAAACCAAAATGCCCACAGAGGAGGAGAAGTTTATGTCATTTAAAAATTACGCGCACTGTCTTAAAGTACCCTTTACCGTCTACGCCGACTTCGAGTCTCTCATCACTCCGCTTCAATCGTGTTCACCTGGTAACAACGTCCCAACGACAGTGCACGAGTTAGGCGAATTCTACTCAGTTGATAGCAACGGTGCCCGTCAGAAAATAACTTCTCCTCCTGTATCGTCCACATCATACGAAGCGATACATATTCCGTCAGGTTTCTCCTATGCTATCGTGGATCATACACACAGACTCTGGAGAGAGGCTAAAGTTTATCGAGGTGAAAACGTTGTAGACACTTTCTTCTCGTGGTTGATGAAAGACGCCGAGGATATGATGAAGGTAGTACGACATAACGTGCAAATAATTATGTCCGATGATGACAATGTTGCATTCACTAATGCCACCGTTTGTCATTTGTGTGAGCGCCCTTTGACAGACGATGACAAGGTACGCAATCATTGTCATCTTACGGGGAAATTCTTGGGAGCAGCCCACAATAGCTGTAATCTAAGCTACAAGATGCCTCGTCATATCCCCGTCTTCTTTCACAACCTTCGTGGCTACGACTGTCACCATTTAATGCAGGGTTTAGGAAAATATAAGGACCAACACGTATCCTGCATTGCAACATCCAGTGAGCGTTACGTGTCGTTCTCCCTGGGTTCCTTGCGTTTCGTAGACTCCTTTCAATTTCTTAATCGCTCTCTGGACACACTCGTTACCAATCTGTCCACGTCCGGGAGCCAATTTCCTTTGCTCAGAGAGGAAATGCTTAGACGGGGTTTCGACGAACAGACCAATCTGCTCGTACGCAAGGGAGTATACCCTTACGCGTACGTTGACAGCATTGATCGGTTCAACGAATCAAGTCTACCCGCTCGTGAACACTTTGATAACCGGTTGTTGGAATCGGCTATTTCGGACGCAGATTACGAGCACGCACAAAACGTGTGGAGTGCATTCAATCTGCGTACGTTTGGCGATTACCACGATTTGTATTTGTTGACAGACGTAATGCTGCTGGCCGATGTCTTTGAAAGTTTCCGAGACATGGCCTTACGCGATTACTGCTTGGACCCGTGTCATTTTTACTAGCTTCCTGGACTCGCTTGGAACGCGATGCTAAAAATGACAGGGGTCGAATTAGAGCTGTTAACAGAGATAAATCTGCATCTGTTCCTTGAGTCTGGGATCCGCGGAGGCTGCGCGATGATATCCAACCGTCACGCAGTCGCTAACAATCCTCTGATTCCAGATCAGTACGATGTATCGAAACCGACCTCCTTCATTCTGTATACAGACTGTAATAATTTATACGGTGCAGCCATGTCGCAACCACTCCCTTACGCAGACTTCCGATGGCTCGATCGTAACGAAATCGAGTCCTTGGACGTATGTAATGTGAGTGATGATTCCGACAGCGGGTACATCCTCGAAGTCGACCTACACTATCCTGATACCTTACACGACCTGCATTCCGACTACCCACTTGCACCTGTGCGCCAGCGCGTAACACCCGATATCCTTTCTCCCTTTTCCAAACGTTTACACGAGAGTATATACAGATCATCGTATAACGAATCAGGGTCATCCGTAGAGAAGTTGTTAACAACTTTGGAGGACAAACAAAATTACGTTCTCCATTATCGAAATTTGAAATTGTATTTAAGTCTTGGCTTAGAGCTGAAAGCGACTCATAGGGTGTTGTGTTTTAAGCAAAGCGCTTGGTTGAAACCGTTTATCGATTTCAACACCCGCAAGAGGCAAACAGCCGTCAACAGCTTTGAAAAAGACCTTTTCAAACTGATGAACAACGCCGTATACGGTAAGTCGCTGGAGAACGTACGGAAACATATAGACTTTGAACTAGTCTCGAATGAACGACGGCTTCAAAAACTAGTTTCCACACCTAGGCTAAAACGTATGATTCGTTATACGAACGATCTGGTGGGGCTCTCACTCCGTAAAAAATCCATTGTTCTTTCCCGTCCCGTGTATGTCGGCTTCACGGTGCTTGACGTTAGCAAAACGATAATGTACGACTTTCATTATCGTTATGCTGTCGCCAAGTACGGTTGCAACGTTAAATTATTAATGACAGATACAGACAGTCTGATGTATAGCATTCAAACATCAGACTTGTATGCAGACATGAAGAAGGACCTACACGTTTTTGACACATCGGATTACCCTACGTCTCATCCTTGTTATAGCCTTAAGAACAAAAAGGTTGTCGGCCTGTTCAAGGATGAAACGTGTGGTCGTCCTATTAGAGAATTCGTGGGTCTCCGTGCGAAATGTTATTCGTTCCTTGTGGCCCACGAAGATCCCACCCAAGAGTGTCAAAAACGTGTATGTAAAGGTGTGCCTCGAGTTGCAATTAAGAGGAGTCTGCGACACGATATGTATCGCAAGTGTCTCACTGATCATTGTCAGTTTTCTACCAGTGTGCTTTGTTTACGTAGCGATCATCATACGCTGTACACGATGCGTGTAAATAAGCAAGCGTTGTCACCGTATGATGATAAGCGTTATATATTAGACAATGGTCATGATACGCTTGCATACGGTCATTATCGGATACGACAACGCATCAACATGGAGAACGACGACACCTCCCCACCTACTAAAAAAATTCGTCTCCATGTATAGTAACCCCCCTCAACACTTGTTTCTTTCGTCAGTTGATGTCTCTCGGTGCTTCAGTCCAGACGTCTGTAAACGTAAGTTCACATATTAATATCTCAACGATATTTGTATGTTTAAACATAATATATACATATATAGAGTTTGTAATGTGTGTGGTTTCTTTGTCTTACAGTATTATGGATAACACTGCGGTTATAATTGACTTCCAGTGCTTTTTCGATCACAACGGAAAATATATTGTGAAGGAACTGTCAATCATGAACGTTCTGAGATTTGCTGGTAGACATTGGATTTTGACACCGCCTGCTACATCCGTTACGAATCCCAAATACGTTAGGACAAACCACTGGTTAACGACAAATTATCATAGACTTAGATGGAGCGAAGGAGAGACACCATACGACAATCTTGTTTCATTGTTAACATCACATACACGTATATATAAATATGTGTTTGTGAAGGGTTTTGAGAAAAAAAAACGTTTTTCACGCATATCAAACCCAAAGAACTACATTTAGTGTATCGAGGGACGAGGAATCAAACAATACAATACAGGTGGAGATTGTGTCGTAAGTAGCAATCGTGTTAACAAACAATTTATTGATGTGTGTGTGTGTGTGTGTGTGTGTGTGCGTGTGTGTAGTTTCAACTCTCTGTACTTAACACTTTAATAATTGAATTTGTATGTACATGATAAATGTATCATTGATTCTATTTAGTTTCGTTGAATAATAATTGGTTCGATTAGAAATTATTTGAAAGTACATTACCTTTATGCGATAAATGTATCATTGATTCTAAGTAGTATTTACAAATTTCCAGTGAATAATATTTGGTTTGATTAGAAATTATTTGAAAGTACATTAACTTATGAAAAATGACATATACTTGAAAAAGTTTACTTACTTAACGCATTTGATTCTTTCCACTAACTGTGTGTGTGTGTGTGCATGTGATAATTGAATATTATCGTATCAGTGATTCTAATATCGACTGTATTGTTATGTTACAGATAAACTTCCTTGTGAACTGTATCTACAACCATGAAATTATTATTTAAAAATCTTACAATGTCAAAACTTATTATTAATATTGTATTTATTTTATATAACAATGTTTGTTTGTGATATATGTATATTTAATCAATGTAAAATGTATTTTGAATAATTGTATTATAACGGTTTGTAAACTATATTTTAAGTTTGTGTACAGTGCTGTAAATATATATATTTAATCATTTAAAACAATATTATTATTAATATTTTATATAACAATGTTTGTTTGTGATATATATATTTAATCAATGTAAAATGTATTTTTTGAATAATTGTATTATAGCGGTTTGTAAACTATATTTTAAGTTTGTGTACAGTGTTGTAAATATATATATTTAATTATTTAAAACAAATTATGGTTTATTTTAATTTATTTCGTTATAAACCTTCGAATATGCATGCAATTATTTGTATAGTAATCAGAAATGTGTGAGAGAGACATTTTAATAATTTGCAGGTTGTATCTTACAATTACGAAAATTATTATACAATGTGTGTGTACACAAAACTTTTGAAAATACCTTATTTCAAGGAGATTTTTTTTTTTATGCGTAACACTTTACCACACACACACACAGACTTGGCAGTATATTAATTTCTAAATCGTGGTCAATGACTGCCATGTGTCAAAAAAAGGACGCAACGAGGTAGGTGATAAATATATATATTTCCTGGTGATTACATTTTAGTATCGCTAATTACAATAATCCATAAGTAGCACGACGCTTATGTAAAACCGAGGACATAAAGAGAGAGAGAGAGAGAGAGGGAGAGAGATAGTTAATTACATTCAAGAGAGAATTGACTCATCACTCGCCCTAATATGCAAATCAACTTCATTAAAAAAAAAAAAAAAAAAAAAATGTCAATGGCCGAAAAATGCTGACCTGTGTTGTCGATATTACTTACAAACCGTGCATTTTGTTTCCAGAAGTTCAATTTTGTTGTTTTTTGCAAACGTATTGTCTCTTATCTTGAGTGTCATGAGATTTTATGACACAAAGTAACACCAGCGTCTGAGGAGGGATACTAGACATATAATGTCCTTGGCCTTGTTCATATTGTTCTTGCTCTTACCGTTCTTACCTGTTGGAGACCAAATCTGTTACAGAGGCCATGTGTACTGGAAGTAGCGAACTTTAAATACGGATGACGTGAGCGACGGCATACCAAAGAAATCGGGCGTCCGCTAGTAAGAGTCACGGTGGATCTGCAAATACGCGTCTGCAACTCGGCTGTATGTGTTTTGTTTTGCCTCACCCATTATATATTTTTTCATACTAAATCGCAGTCAATGACTGTCATGTACCAAATTAGAAGTAGAACGCAATGAGGTAGGCGATAAATATATTTCCTGGTGATTACATTTTAGTATCGCTAATTACAATAATCCATAAGTAGCACGATGCTTATGTAAAACCAATGACATAAAGAGAGAGAGAGAGAGAGGGAGAGAGATAGTTATTTACATTCAAAGGGAGAATTGACTCATCACCCACCCCTGATATGCAAATCAGTTTCATTAAAAATAAAAAATGAAGGATGCACGACAAACATACTCTCTCGAGTCTCAGATTCTGGCGAATGCGTTGCTCATATAGTTTGAATTTCCCACCACAGAAAAATGTTGGCAGATCTGTTCTATACACACAATAATACAGGATTGGTAACCCTGATCATATATTTTAATATACACTATAATACACATATCAAGTTTGAACCCCTGCATAGGTTGGTAAACCTGATCATATAGATTTAATATACATTATAACATACAACAAATTTGAACCCATGCAAGGTTGGTAACCCTGATCATATATTTAATATATACACTATAATGCATAAAGTCGGAACCTCCCACCCACCACCCACCTCTGATATGCAAATCAGCGTTATTTAAAAAATAAAAAAAATATATTTGCGGATGCGGGTGGTCCATTTGGGATGCTGCGGGTCCAGCTGATTGAAAGTGAAAGTGATCTAGGCTCGCGAAAGGCGGCATATATTCGCGGATATGTAAATCAATTTAATTAAAAAAATAAAAATATCAAATTAAAAAAATTTATTCACGGAAATTCGCGGTCCAGTAGAAAGTGAAAGTGATTTAGGCTCGCGAAAGACGGCATATATTCGCAGATATGCAAATCAATTTAATTAAAAAAATAAAAATATCAAATTAAAAAAAAATAAAAAAATTTATTCGCGGAAATTCGCGGTCCAGTAGAAAGTGAAAGTGATTTAGGCTCACGAAAGACGGCATATATTTGAATTGACGCGCGAAAGGCGCCATGCAATTTGATTGGTCGATGCTGCTGGTCCAGCGGTGGTGGTGGTGGGGGGGAATAACGGTACTTTAGTCAGAACCGGCATTATCCCTCTACTAATAATGAATTTTATTTTGAATTGTGTGTTTATATTAAAAGTGTTCTAAATAATGTGACTAAAGTAATTGTTTGGACTTGAATTGATAGTAAACTGCTTTCTAATGTGAAACTCAGTAATGTATTTAAATATAAATAATTGTGAATATAAAAATAAATTTAAATATACTGTGATTGATATTGTAAAATCAAGGGTAACTAATTACAAGATTTATAGAAGCTGAAAATTGAAGGAAGTAATAGTGTGGTGATGTAATCCGGAATGTTGAGACTGAGTCTGTTTATAAAACCAGTCTGGCATACAACTGTTGATATAAACAGGTAGATTGTTTGTTTCATGCTTGAGTTGACAACACAAAGAATGTTGAAGTTTGATGAATCAGTGCTATGAGAAAATTCTATTATGAAATACAAGAAATACCAGATGAGATGGAATGTAGGTAATATTTTTAGGTAGGATCATTTTGAAAAATGTAATTAAAGTAAATGAAATTGTTTTGAACAAATGAGATTGATATAATGAGGAGTTGAGGAATTAAAGTAAATGAAATTGGTAATTAAATTAATTGAACAGATGATTTTTAATAATGAATTTAAACTTATTTTGATCTGAATTTTAACTGTAATGGTAAATTAAATAATTACTGATGAAAATAATGATTGAAATATTTATTTAAAATTGGAAACTGAAGGAAATTTCTGGGTAAAAATAATCAAAAAATGTATGGGTTAATCAATGTGTTATTTTGGAGGGGTAATAATGTATTGTGAACACTATTCAATTTGTATGGAATTTATATGATTTAGCTGTAAGTATACCGTAAGTTTATATGTCCAGGTGGACATTCTATTTTATGAAAGCCAGTACTTTGTATATAAAAGAACCAGTACTTTGTCAATGAACCAGTACGACTAAGAGGGAACAAATCAGTTGTGGATATGGAGTAATGGAAGGCCCGTTGTTGATATTTTGCTTAAACGTTTCAGAGTCAGGTGCTACTGTGGCAGGTATCTGCCCGATCTTATGGTGTTGGGATCTCGTACCGAGAAGTCCAGTAAGGTTGGATGGGTACAGCCACAGCCACCGGACTAAGGGGGGTAAGTACCCATGCTTTTAATAAGGATTTAAGGGGGGTTATCGGCACCATCTCCTCACTGATCCTCTTAGGTTTTAGGCAATGAGAGTTTTTATGCTTCGGCACAAAACCTCTCATTGGGGGGGTATTGTAACGGTACAGAATTGTATGATAGAAAGAGACAGTAAAGATTCAGTTTTAATTTGAAAGCAGTCAGCATTCACCTGTGAGGTGCCCCATTGTAACATACAATATTATGGCAGACTATTTATATTTATGTTTATGTCTGAAGCCTGTAGCCTGCCCAACCAGACGTATTACATAATAGCTTGCCAGCAGCAGTCCTCTCTCTGTGAAAATCACAGTAAGCAGTCTATCACCAGTGTTTGCATCAGATAACAGCAATTATACAGTAAGAACTTTGTCATCTTAGAGTTTGCATCAGACAGCAGTGGAGAGCAGTGCATATATAAGTAAAACTTTATACAGTGGCCTCGGAAATTTCGGTAGACCAAAGTGAATTGAGTAGCCGAGGTCTACCGAAACTGGTAAATTTAATGTCTTCTAAACGTTAAACGAAGTTTTAAAGTTAAACTAAGTAAACAGTGTCAGTGACGACGGAAGTGAACGGGAAATACAAGTGATAGTGAACAAAGGAATGCACGTGCAGGTAAAACGTAAAAGCAATCAATTCGAATCAAAATGAAATAACGGTAATAAAAGAGCTCGACACAAAGGGGGTAAAAGATATATATTTAAGGGGAGAAGTCATTAATAAAAGTACTGGTTACTGGAAGATAATTAGTTGATAAAACTTGTGTTTAAACAAATTCATGTTTTTTAGTTGTATTTAATAAAATAAAATCAAGTCTGTTTAAGGATATAAATATGTGTTAGATTAAGTTATTACGCCATAACCATTTCCTATTCTGTGCTGAAAACCTCGTCTAACGTTCTTTGGGATTTTCTGAGTTTTAAGGGTAGTTAGATAGCGGGATTTTTATAAGGGCAAGAGTTTAAAGGTTTTGATATTAAACCTTAAAATATCGTGGCGACCTGGGTAGTTTAATAAGGTAAGTTTTTTAAAGAGGAATATGACAGTAGGTAAAATTCTGGCAGCAGTGAGTTTTAGTAATAATATTATTGTATTATATTATTTTGGAATCTTCTGATAAAATCAATACCGTTACATTGGCGACTCGCTGCCAGGATGTTCGTATAAATATTATATGAACTAGACCTGTTTTGAGGCACAGAAAATAGGTTGTGGTAATGGCGTGTTTGTAAAATTTTGAATTATTGTATAGATTTATGTTTTGGCAGCGTTATTGTATGTTTACATATATATTAGTGACGATTTTATGTAGCGTGTATTTGTAGGTAATGTGAATAATTATTGTACTATATAAAAGGGTATTATAATAAATAATTTTGTTTAAACATGGCTGAGGTAAAGGATACCGTAGAAAAAGAGTATTCAATGAATGATATATTCAATTTTATGAGAGCAATGTCCGATGATATCAAGCAGAGTGTGAATATTAAGTTAGAAAGTAGCTTTGATGTAGTAAATAGTCGTTTTGATAGTAATGATGAAAAGTTCGATAATAAATTTGATAAAATGAATAGTGATGTAAATGCAAAACTTAATGAATTGAGTAAACGCTTTGATATACATGAGGGTAAATTAGACAGTAAATTTAATGAACTGAAGAGTGAAATCAATAATATAAAGTCACAAAACTTTGACCTTGATAAACGTATAAATGATATAGATGAACGATGCAATGTTATTCGTGAACAAGTAATTACAGTAAATGACAATTTAAAAAGCTTTGCAAGTAAAGCGGGTAATAAATGTGAAAATGGGGTATCACAAAGTGATACAGTAGATAATAGCAGTGATAATGAGAGTAGAATGAGAGTTGAGGTTGATCAGGGATTGCTAGTTAGTGCTTATGATTTAGAAAGGGAGTATAGTGACAGTTTAAATGTAGAGTATGAACAGAGGGCAAATTTTTCTTGTGGTATAGGTGAAGGAAAGGCTTCACGAGTGTTGTTAGAGGACAAAGGTTCCTCAAGAGTTTTTGTGGGAGGCAAATGGTCTCCGAAATGTCCCTTAATTTTTTGCAGTTTATCAGGTAAGTCCAGATGGAATAATAATAAAGTGGTGTTACCCTCTGTGTGGAGTGAGAATATGAAATGGTGTGATATTGAAAGTGATAATAAAGAAAGAGAGAGAGAGAGTGATCGAGTTATTCAGATTAAGTAGAGATTATGATGGGTTAGTAGGGGGAATAAATATTGAGAGAAATTATTATATTATAAACAATGTAGACTTACCTTGTGCTGTAGTAAACAATGTGTATATTGATGATAAACATTTACCTGTGGAGAGAGTTAGTGTACTCATAGTAGCAGACAATTGTGATAATGATGTAATTGTAACAATAAATACCAATGGAGACTGGACAAATAATACTAATGTAGACACGATTTATGATAAAATTATAATGGGGGGTAACCCTATGCCTTATTATTATGGTACAATGGAAAAAACAAATGTTTATGGTTACTACACAAATGATAGCCATATGATGTGTATAAATAAAATTGAACAATGTTATGTGAAGATAAGACTAATTTTTGATGACGGGGGGTAGATAAAAATTCAATATATGGACATTTTAAATATTTTAGTTTGTGGTAATGACCTGGCTGATTTAGGTATTGAAGTGTGGTAAATAATAAAAACTATGACGAAAATTTGTAAATAAATGTGTTAGTGTTAAATGTATTGTGTCAATATTATCTTGTTGTAATGTATACTATAGCTTGTGTAAAACATGTTTGTAATAAGAAGGAAAGGTATGATAATAAATAATAACATTTTATTTTGCTAACTAAGGAACAAGAGGTAATAATGAATTTTATTTTGAATTGTGTGTTTATATTAAAAGTGTTCTAAATAATGTGACTAAAGTAATTGTTTGGACTTGAATTGATAGTAAACTGCTTTCTAACGTGAAACTCAGTAATGTATTTAAATATAAATGATTGTGAATATAAAAATAAATTTAAATATACTGTGATTGATATTGTAAAATCAAGGGTAACTGATTACAAGATTTATAGAAGCTGAAAATTGAAGGAAGTAATAGTGTGGTGATGTAATCCGGAATGTTGAGACTGAGTCTGTTTATACCAGTCTGGCATACAACTGTTGATATAAACAGGTAGATTGTTTGTTTCATGCTTGAGTTGACAACACAAAGAATGTTGAAGTTTGATGAATCAGTGCTATGAGCAAATTCTATTATGAAATACAAGAAATACCAGATGAGATGGAATGTAGGTAATATTTTTAGGTAGGATCATTTTGAAAAATGTAATTAAAGTAAATGAAATTGTTTTGAACAAATGAGATTGATATAATGAGGAGTTGAGGAATTAAAGTAAATGAAATTGGTAATTAAATTAATTAAACAGATGATTTTTAATAATGAATTTAAACTTATTTTGATCTGAATTTTAACTGTAATGGTAAATTAAATAATTACTGATGAAAATAATGA
Organism: Magicicada septendecula; assembly: GCA_034769895.1. NCBI lineage: Eukaryota > Metazoa > Arthropoda > Insecta > Hemiptera > Cicadidae > Magicicada > Magicicada septendecula. The sequence continues at coordinate 179,932,583 of CM068376.1, read as the reverse complement.
TTGAAATATTCATTTAAAATTGGAAACTGAAGGAAATTTCTGGGTAAAAATAATCAAAAAATGTATGGGTTAATCAATGTGTTATTTTGGAGGGGTAATAATGTATTGTGAACACTATTCAATTTGTATGGAATTTATATGATTTAGCTGTAAGTATACCGTAAGTTTATATGTCCAGGTGGACATTCTATTTTATGAAAGCCAGTACTTTGTATATAAAAGAACCAGTACTTTGTCAATGAACCAGTACGACTAAGAGGGAACAAATCAGTTGTGGATATGGAGTAATGGAAGGCCCGTTGTTGATATTTTGCTTAAACGTTTCAGAGTCAGGTGCTACTGTGGCAGGTATCTGCCCGATCTTATGGTGTTGGGATCTCGTACCGAGAAGTCCAGTAAGGTTGGATGGGTACAGCCACAGCCACCGGACTAAGGGGGGTAAGTACCCATGCTTTTAATAAGGATTTAAGGGGGGTTATCGGCACCATCTCCTCACTGATCCTCTTAGGTTTTAGGCAATGAGAGTTTTTATGCTTCGGCACAAAACCTCTCATTGGGGGGGTATTGTAACGGTACAGAATTGTATGATAGAAAGAGACAGTAAAGATTCAGTTTTAATTTGAAAGCAGTCAGCATTCACCTGTGAGGTGCCCCATTGTAACATACAATATTATGGCAGACTATTTATATTTATGTTTATGTCTGAAGCCTGTAGCCTGCCCAACCAGACGTATTACATAATAGCTTGCCAGCAGCAGTCCTCTCTCTGTGAAAATCACAGTAAGCAGTCTATCACCAGTGTTTGCATCAGATAACAGCAATTATACAGTAAGAACTTTGTCATCTTAGAGTTTGCATCAGACAGCAGTGGAGAGCAGTGCATATATAAGTAAAACTTTATACAGTGGCCTCGGAAATTTCGGTAGACCAAAGTGAATTGAGTAGCCGAGGTCTACCGAAACTGGTAAATTTAATGTCTTCTAAACGTTAAACGAAGTTTTAAAGTTAAACTAAGTAAACAGTGTCAGTGACGACGGAAGTGAACGGGAAATACAAGTGATAGTGAACAAAGGAATGCACGTGCAGGTAAAACGTAAAAGCAATCAATTCGAATCAAAATGAAATAACGGTAATAAAAGAGCTCGACACAAAGGGGGTAAAAGATATATATTTAAGGGGAGAAGTCATTAATAAAAGTACTGGTTACTGGAAGATAATTAGTTGATAAAACTTGTGTTTAAACAAATTCATGTTTTTTAGTTGTATTTAATAAAATAAAATCAAGTCTGTTTAAGGATATAAATATGTGTTAGATTAAGTTATTACGCCATAACCATTTCCTATTCTGTGCTGAAAACCTCGTCTAACGTTCTTTGGGATTTTCTGAGTTTTAAGGGTAGTTAGATAGCGGGATTTTTATAAGGGCAAGAGTTTAAAGGTTTTGATATTAAACCTTAAAATATCGTGGCGACCTGGGTAGTTTAATAAGGTAAGTTTTTTAAAGAGGAATATGACGGTAGGTAAAATTCTGGCAGCAGTGAGTTTTAGTAATAATATTATTGTATTATATTATTTTGGAATCTTCTGATAAAATCAATACCGTTACATTGGCGACTCGCTGCCAGGATGTTCGTATAAATATTATATGAACTAGACCTGTTTTGAGGCACAGAAAATAGGTTGTGGTAATGGCGTGTTTGTAAAATTTTGAATTATTGTATAGATTTATGTTTTGGCAGCGTTATTGTATGTTTACATATATATTAGTGACGATTTTATGTAGCGTGTATTTGTAGGTAATGTGAATAATTATTGTACTATATAAAAGGGTATTATAATAAATAATTTTGTTTAAACATGGCTGAGGTAAAGGATACCGTAGAGAAAGAGTATTCAATGAATGATATATTCAATTTTATGAGAGCAATGTCCGATGATATCAAGCAGAGTGTGAATATTAAGTTAGAAAGTAGCTTTGATGTAGTAAATAGTCGTTTTGATAGTAATGATGAAAAGTTCGATAATAAATTTGATAAAATGAATAGTGATGTAAATGCAAAACTTAATGAATTGAGTAAACGCTTTGATATACATGAGGGTAAATTAGACAGTAAATTTAATGAACTGAAGAGTGAAATCAATAATATAAAGTCACAAAACTTTGACCTTGATAAACGTATAAATGATATAGATGAACGATGCAATGTTATTCGTGAACAAGTAATTACAGTAAATGACAATTTAAAAAGCTTTGCAAGTAAAGCGGGTAATAAATGTGAAAATGGGGTATCACAAAGTGATACAGTAGATAATAGCAGTGATAATGAGAGTAGAATGAGAGTTGAGGTTGATCAGGGATTGCTAGTTAGTGCTTATGATTTAGAAAGGGAGTATAGTGACAGTTTAAATGTAGAGTATGAACAGAGGGCAAATTTTTCTTGTGGTATAGGTGAAGGAAAGGCTTCACGAGTGTTGTTAGAGGACAAAGGTTCCTCAAGAGTTTTTGTGGGAGGCAAATGGTCTCCGAAATGTCCCTTAATTTTTTGCAGTTTATCTGGTAAGTCCAGATGGAATAATAATAAAGTGGTGTTACCCTCTGTGTGGAGTGAGAATATGAAATGGTGTGATATTGAAAGTGATAATAAAGAAAGAGAGAGAGAGAGTGATCGAGTTATTCAGATTAAGTAGAGATTATGATGGGTTAGTAGGGGGAATAAATATTGAGAGAAATTATTATATTATAAACAATGTAGACTTACCTTGTGCTGTAGTAAACAATGTGTATATTGATGATAAACATTTACCTGTGGAGAGAGTTAGTGTACTCATAGTAGCAGACAATTGTGATAATGATGTAATTGTAACAATAAATACCAATGGAGACTGGACAAATAATACTAATGTAGACACGATTTATGATAAAATTATAATGGGGGGTAACCCTATGCCTTATTATTATGGTACAATGGAAAAAACAAATGTTTATGGTTACTACACAAATGATAGCCATATGATGTGTATAAATAAAATTGAACAATGTTATGTGAAGATAAGACTAATTTTTGATGACGGGGGGTAGATAAAAATTCAATATATGGACATTTTAAATATTTTAGTTTGTGGTAATGACCTGGCTGATTTAGGTATTGAAGTGTGGTAAATAATAAAAACTATGACGAAAATTTGTAAATAAATGTGTTAGTGTTAAATGTATTGTGTCAATATTATCTTGTTGTAATGTATACTATAGCTTGTGTAAAACATGTTTGTAATAAGAAGGAAAGGTATGATAATAAATAATAACATTTTATTTTGCTAACTAAGGAACAAGAGGTAATAATGAATTTTATTTTGAATTGTGTGTTTATATTAAAAGTGTTCTAAATAATGTGACTAAAGTAATTGTTTGGACTTGAATTGATAGTAAACTGCTTTCTAACGTGAAACTCAGTAATGTATTTAAATATAAATGATTGTGAATATAAAAATAAATTTAAATATACTGTGATTGATATTGTAAAATCAAGGGTAACTGATTACAAGATTTATAGAAGCTGAAAATTGAAGGAAGTAATAGTGTGGTGATGTAATCCGGAATGTTGAGACTGAGTCTGTTTATACCAGTCTGGCATACAACTGTTGATATAAACAGGTAGATTGTTTGTTTCATGCTTGAGTTGACAACACAAAGAATGTTGAAGTTTGATGAATCAGTGCTATGAGCAAATTCTATTATGAAATACAAGAAATACCAGATGAGATGGAATGTAGGTAATATTTTTAGGTAGGATCATTTTGAAAAATGTAATTAAAGTAAATGAAATTGTTTTGAACAAATGAGATTGATATAATGAGGAGTTGAGGAATTAAAGTAAATGAAATTGGTAATTAAATTAATTAAACAGATGATTTTTAATAATGAATTTAAACTTATTTTGATCTGAATTTTAACTGTAATGGTAAATTAAATAATTACTGATGAAAATAATGATTGAAATATTCATTTAAAATTGGAAACTGAAGGAAATTTCTGGGTAAAAATAATCAAAAAATGTATGGGTTAATCAATGTGTTATTTTAGAGGGGTAATAGTGTATTGTGAACACTATTCAATTTGTATGGAATTTATATGATTTAGCTGTAAGTATACCGTAAGTTTATATGTCCAGGTGGACATTCTATTTTATGAAAGCCAGTACTTTGTATATAAAAGAACCAGTACTTTGTCAATGAACCAGTACGACTAAGAGGGAACAAATCAGTTGTGGATATGGAGTAATGGAAGGCCCGTTGTTGATATTTTGCTTAAACGTTTCAGAGTCAGGTGCTACTGTGGCAGGTATCTGCCCGATCTTATGGTGTTGGGATCTCGTACTGAGAAGTCCAGTAAGGTTGGATGGGTACAGCCACAGCCACCGGACTAAGGGGGGTAAGTACCCATGCTTTTAATAAGGATTTAAGGGGGGTTATCGGCACCATCTCCTCACTGATCCTCTTAGGTTTTAGGCAATGAGAGTTTTTATGCTTCGGCACAAAACCCTCATTGGGGGGGTATTGTAACGGTACAGAATTGTATGATAGAAAGAGACAGTAAAGATTCAGTTTTAATTTGAAAGCAGTCAGCATTCACCTGTGAGGTGCCCCATTGTAACATACAATATTATGGCAGACTATTTATATTTATGTTTATGTCTGAAGCCTGTAGCCTGCCCAAAAAGACGTATTACATAATAGCTTGCCAGCAGCAGTCCTCTCTCTGTGAAAATCACAGTAAGCAGTCTATCACCAGTGTTTGCATCAGATAACAGCAATTATACAGTAAGAACTTTGTCATCTTAGAGTTTGCATCAGACAGCAGTGGAGAGCAGTGCATATATAAGTAAAACTTTATACAGTGGCCTCGGAAATTTCGGTAGACCAAAGTGAATTGAGTAGCCGAGGTCTACCGAAACTGGTAAATTTAATGTCTTCTAAACGTTAAACGAAGTTTTAAAGTTAAACTAAGTAAACAGTGTCAGTGACGACGGAAGTGAACGGGAAATACAGGTGATAGTGAACAAAGGAATGCACGTGCAGGTAAAACGTAAAAGCAATCAATTCGAATCAAAATGAAATAACGGTAATAAAAGAGCTCGACACAAAGGGGGTAAAAGATATATATTTAAGGGGAGAAGTCATTAATAAAAGTACTGGTTACTGGAAGATAATTAGTTGATAAAACTTGTGTTTAAACAAATTCATGTTTTTTAGTTGTATTTAATAAAATAAAATCAAGTCTGTTTAAGGATATAAATATGTGTTAGATTAAGTTATTACGCCATAACCATTTCCTATTCTGTGCTGAAAACCTCGTCTAACGTTCTTTGGGATTTTCTGAGTTTTAAGGGTAGTTAGATAGCGGGATTTTTATAAGGGCAAGAGTTTAAAGGTTTTGATATTAAACCTTAAAATATCGTGGCGACCTGGGTAGTTTAATAAGGTAAGTTTTTTAAAGAGGAATATGACGGTAGGTAAAATTCTGGCAGCAGTGAGTTTTAGTAATAATATTATTGTATTATATTATTTTGGAATCTTCTGATAAAATCAATACCGTTACATTGGCGACTCGCTGCCAGGATGTTCGTATAAATATTATATGAACTAGACCTGTTTTGAGGCACAGAAAATAGGTTGTGGTAATGGCGTGTTTGTAAAATTTTGAATTATTGTATAGATTTATGTTTTGGCAGCGTTATTGTATGTTTACATATATATTAGTGACGATTTTATGTATCGTGTATTTGTAGGTAATGTGAATAATTATTGTACTATATAAAAGGGTATTATAATAAATAATTTTGTTTAAACATGGCTGAGGTAAAGGATACCGTAGAAAAAGAGCATTCAATGAATGATATATTCAATTTTATGAGAGCAATGTCCGATGATATCAAGCAGAGTGTGAATATTAAGTTAGAAAGTAGCTTTGATGTAGTAAATAGTCGTTTTGATAGTAATGATGAAAAGTTCGATAATAAATTTGATAAAATGAATAGTGATGTAAATGCAAAACTTAATGAATTGAGTAAACGCTTTGATATACATGAGGGTAAATTAGACAGTAAATTTAATGAACTGAAGAGTGAAATCAATAATATAAAGTCACAAAACTTTGACCTTGATAAACGTATAAATGATATAGATGAACGATGCAATGTTATTCGTGAACAAGTAATTACAGTAAATGACAATTTAAAAAGCTTTGCAAGTAAAGCGGGTAATAAATGTGAAAATGGGGTATCACAAAGTGATACAGTAGATAATAGCAGTGATAATGAGAGTAGAATGAGAGTTGAGGTTGATCAGGGATTGCTAGTTAGTGCTTATGATTTAGAAAGGGAGTATAGTGACAGTTTAAATGTAGAGTATGAACAGAGGGCAAATTTTTCTTGTGGTATAGGTGAAGGAAAGGCTTCACGAGTGTTGTTAGAGGACAAAGGTTCCTCAAGAGTTTTTGTGGGAGGCAAATGGTCTCCGAAATGTCCCTCAATTTTTTGCAGTTTATCTGGTAAGTCCAGATGGAATAATAATAAAGTGGTGTTACCCTCTGTGTGGAGTGAGAATATGAAATGGTGTGATATTGAAAGTGATAATAAAGAAAGAGAGAGAGAGAGTGATCGAGTTATTCAGATTAAGTAGAGATTATGATGGGTTAGTAGGGGGAATAAATATTGAGAGAAATTATTATATTATAAACAATGTAGACTTACCTTGTGCTGTAGTAAACAATGTGTATATTGATGATAAACATTTACCTGTGGAGAGAGTTAGTGTACTCATAGTAGCAGACAATTGTGATAATGATGTAATTGTAACAATAAATACCAATGGAGACTGGACAAATAATACTAATGTAGACACGATTTATGATAAAATTATAATGGGGGTAACCTTATGCCTTATTATTATGGTACAATGGAAAAAACAAATGTTTATGGTTACTACACAAATGATAGCCATATGATGTGTATAAATAAAATTGAACAATGTTATGTGAAGATAAGACTAATTTTTGATGACGGGGGGTAGATAAAAATTCAATATATGGACATTTTAAATATTTTAGTTTGTGGTAATGACCTGGCTGATTTAGGTATTGAAGTGTGGTAAATAATAAAAACTATGACGAAAATTTGTAAATAAATGTGTTAGTGTTAAATGTATTGTGTCAATATTATCTTGTTGTAATGTATACTATAGCTTGTGTAAAACATGTTTGTAATAAGAAGGAAAGGTATGATAATAAATAATAACATTTTATTTTGCTAACTAAGGAACAAGAGGTAATAATGAATTTTATTTTGAATTGTGTGTTTATATTAAAAGTGTTCTAAATAATGTGACTAAAGTAATTGTTTGGACTTGAATTGATAGTAAACTGCTTTCTAACGTGAAACTCAGTAATGTATTTAAATATAAATGATTGTGAATATAAAAATAAATTTAAATATACTGTGATTGATATTGTAAAATCAAGGGTAACTGATTACAAGATTTATAGAAGCTGAAAATTGAAGGAAGTAATAGTGTGGTGATGTAATCCGGAATGTTGAGACTGAGTCTGTTTATACCAGTCTGGCATACAACTGTTGATATAAACAGGTAGATTGTTTGTTTCATGCTTGAGTTGACAACACAAAGAATGTTGAAGTTTGATGAATCAGTGCTATGAGCAAATTCTATTATGAAATACAAGAAATACCAGATGAGATGGAATGTAGGTAATATTTTTAGGTAGGATCATTTTGAAAAATGTAATTAAAGTAAATGAAATTGTTTTGAACAAATGAGATTGATATAATGAGGAGTTGAGGAATTAAAGTAAATGAAATTGGTAATTAAATTAATTAAACAGATGATTTTTAATAATGAATTTAAACTTATTTTGATCTGAATTTTAACTGTAATGGTAAATTAAATAATTACTGATGAAAATAATGATTGAAATATTCATTTAAAATTGGAAACTGAAGGAAATTTCTGGGTAAAAATAATCAAAAAATGTATGGGTTAATCAATGTGTTATTTTAGAGGGGTAATAGTGTATTGTGAACACTATTCAATTTGTATGGAATTTATATGATTTAGCTGTAAGTATACCGTAAGTTTATATGTCCAGGTGGACATTCTATTTTATGAAAGCCAGTACTTTGTATATAAAAGAACCAGTACTTTGTCAATGAACCAGTACGACTAAAAGGGAACAAATCAGTTGTGGATATGGAGTAATGGAAGGCCCGTTGTTGATATTTTGCTTAAACGTTTCAGAGTCAGGTGCTACTGTGGCAGGTATCTGCCCGATCTTATGGTGTTGGGATCTCGTACTGAGAAGTCCAGTAAGGTTGGATGGGTACAGCCACAGCCACCGGACTAAGGGGGGTAAGTACCCATGCTTTTAATAAGGATTTAAGGGGGGTTATCGGCACCATCTCCTCACTGATCCTCTTAGGTTTTAGGCAATGAGAGTTTTTATGCTTCGGCACAAAACCCTCATTGGGGGGGTATTGTAACGGTACAGAATTGTATGATAGAAAGAGACAGTAAAGATTCAGTTTTAATTTGAAAGCAGTCAGCATTCACCTGTGAGGTGCCCCATTGTAACATACAATATTATGGCAGACTATTTATATTTATGTTTATGTCTGAAGCCTGTAGCCTGCCCAAAAAGACGTATTACATAATAGCTTGCCAGCAGCAGTCCTCTCTCTGTGAAAATCACAGTAAGCAGTCTATCACCAGTGTTTGCATCAGATAACAGCAATTATACAGTAAGAACTTTGTCATCTTAGAGTTTGCATCAGACAGCAGTGGAGAGCAGTGCATATATAAGTAAAACTTTATACAGTGGCCTCGGAAATTTCGGTAGACAAAAGTGAATTGAGTAGCCGAGGTCTACCGAAACTGGTAAATTTAATGTCTTCTAAACGTTAAACGAAGTTTTAAAGTTAAACTAAGTAAACAGTGTCAGTGACGACGGAAGTGAACGGGAAATACAGGTGATAGTGAACAAAGGAATGCACGTGCAGGTAAAACGTAAAAGCAATCAATTCGAATCAAAATGAAATAACGGTAATAAAAGAGCTCGACACAAAGGGGGTAAAAGATATATATTTAAGGGGAGAAGTCATTAATAAAAGTACTGGTTACTGGAAGATAATTAGTTGATAAAACTTGTGTTTAAACAAATTCATGTTTTTTAGTTGTATTTAATAAAATAAAATCAAGTCTGTTTAAGGATATAAATATGTGTTAGATTAAGTTATTACGCCATAACCATTTCCTATTCTGTGCTGAAAACCTCGTCTAACGTTCTTTGGGATTTTCTGAGTTTTAAGGGTAGTTAGATAGCGGGATTTTTATAAGGGCAAGAGTTTAAAGGTTTTGATATTAAACCTTAAAATATCGTGGCGACCTGGGTAGTTTAATAAGGTAAGTTTTTTAAAGAGGAATATGACGGTAGGTAAAATTCTGGCAGCAGTGAGTTTTAGTAATAATATTATTGTATTATATTATTTTGGAATCTTCTGATAAAATCAATACCGTTACATTGGCGACTCGCTGCCAGGATGTTCGTATAAATATTATATGAACTAGACCTGTTTTGAGGCACAGAAAATAGGTTGTGGTAATGGCGTGTTTGTAAAATTTTGAATTATTGTATAGATTTATGTTTTGGCAGCGTTATTGTATGTTTACATATATATTAGTGACGATTTTATGTATCGTGTATTTGTAGGTAATGTGAATAATTATTGTACTATATAAAAGGGTATTATAATAAATAATTTTGTTTAAACATGGCTGAGGTAAAGGATACCGTAGAAAAAGAGCATTCAATGAATGATATATTCAATTTTATGAGAGCAATGTCCGATGATATCAAGCAGAGTGTGAATATTAAGTTAGAAAGTAGCTTTGATGTAGTAAATAGTCGTTTTGATAGTAATGATGAAAAGTTCGATAATAAATTTGATAAAATGAATAGTGATGTAAATGCAAAACTTAATGAATTGAGTAAACGCTTTGATATACATGAGGGTAAATTAGACAGTAAATTTAATGAACTGAAGAGTGAAATCAATAATATAAAGTCACAAAACTTTGACCTTGATAAACGTATAAATGATATAGATGAACGATGCAATGTTATTCGTGAACAAGTAATTACAGTAAATGACAATTTAAAAAGCTTTGCAAGTAAAGCGGGTAATAAATGTGAAAATGGGGTATCACAAAGTGATACAGTAGATAATAGCAGTGATAATGAGAGTAGAATGAGAGTTGAGGTTGATCAGGGATTGCTAGTTAGTGCTTATGATTTAGAAAGGGAGTATAGTGACAGTTTAAATGTAGAGTATGAACAGAGGGCAAATTTTTCTTGTGGTATAGGTGAAGGAAAGGCTTCACGAGTGTTGTTAGAGGACAAAGGTTCCTCAAGAGTTTTTGTGGGAGGCAAATGGTCTCCGAAATGTCCCTCAATTTTTTGCAGTTTATCTGGTAAGTCCAGATGGAATAATAATAAAGTGGTGTTACCCTCTGTGTGGAGTGAGAATATGAAATGGTGTGATATTGAAAGTGATAATAAAGAAAGAGAGAGAGAGAGTGATCGAGTTATTCAGATTAAGTAGAGATTATGATGGGTTAGTAGGGGGAATAAATATTGAGAGAAATTATTATATTATAAACAATGTAGACTTACCTTGTGCTGTAGTAAACAATGTGTATATTGATGATAAACATTTACCTGTGGAGAGAGTTAGTGTACTCATAGTAGCAGACAATTGTGATAATGATGTAATTGTAACAATAAATACCAATGGAGACTGGACAAATAATACTAATGTAGACACGATTTATGATAAAATTATAATGGGGGTAACCTTATGCCTTATTATTATGGTACAATGGAAAAAACAAATGTTTATGGTTACTACACAAATGATAGCCATATGATGTGTATAAATAAAATTGAACAATGTTATGTGAAGATAAGACTAATTTTTGATGACGGGGGGTAGATAAAAATTCAATGTATGGACATTTTAAATATTTTAGTTTGTGGTAATGACCTGGCTGATTAAGGTATTGAAGTGTGGTAAATAATAAAAACTATGACGAAAATTTGTAAATAAATGTGTTAGTGTTAAATGTATTGTGTCAATATTATCTTGTTGTAATGTATACTATAGCTTGTGTAAAACATGTTTGTAATAAGAAGGAAAGGTATGATAATAAATAATAACATTTTATTTTGCTAACTAAGGAACAAGAGGTAATAATGAATTTTATTTTGAATTGTGTGTTTATATTAAAAGTGTTCTAAATAATGTGACTAAAGTAATTGTTTGGACTTGAATTGATAGTAAACTGCTTTCTAACGTGAAACTCAGTAATGTATTTAAATATAAATGATTGTGAATATAAAAATAAATTTAAATATACTGTGATTGATATTGTAAAATCAAGGGTAACTGATTACAAGATTTATAGAAGCTGAAAATTGAAGGAAGTAATAGTGTGGTGATGTAATCCGGAATGTTGAGACTGAGTCTGTTTATACCAGTCTGGCATACAACTGTTGATATAAACAGGTAGATTGTTTGTTTCATGCTTGAGTTGACAACACAAAGAATGTTGAAGTTTGATGAATCAGTGCTATGAGCAAATTCTATTATGAAATACAAGAAATACCAGATGAGATGGAATGTAGGTAATATTTTTAGGTAGGATCATTTTGAAAAATGTAATTAAAGTAAATGAAATTGTTTTGAACAAATGAGATTGATATAATGAGGAGTTGAGGAATTAAAGTAAATGAAATTGGTAATTAAATTAATTAAACAGATGATTTTTAATAATGAATTTAAACTTATTTTGATCTGAATTTTAACTGTAATGGTAAATTAAATAATTACTGATGAAAATAATGATTGAAATATTCATTTAAAATTGGAAACTGAAGGAAATTTCTGGTAAAAATAATCAAAAAATGTATGGGTTAATCAATGTGTTATTTTGGAGGGGTAATAATGTATTGTGAACACTATTCAATTTGTATGGAATTTATATGATTTAGCTGTAAGTATACCGTAAGTTTATATGTCCAGGTGGACATTCTATTTTATGAAAGCCAGTACTTTGTATATAAAAGAACCAGTACTTTGTCAATGAACCAGTACGACTAAGAGGGAACAAATCAGTTGTGGATATGGAGTAATGGAAGGCCCGTTGTTGATATTTTGCTTAAACGTTTCAGAGTCAGGTGCTACTGTGGCAGGTATCTGCCCGATCTTATGGTGTTGGATCTCGTACCGAGAAGTCCAGTAAGGTTGGATGGGTACAGCCACAGCCACCGGACTAAGGGGGGTAAGTACCCATGCTTTTAATAAGGATTTAAGGGGGGTTATCGGCACCATCTCCTCACTGATCCTCTTAGGTTTTAGGCAATGAGAGTTTTTATGCTTCGGCACAAAACCTCTCATTGGGGGGTATTGTAACGGTACAGAATTGTATGATAGAAAGAGACAGTAAAGATTCAGTTTAATTTGAAAGCAGTCAGCATTCACCTGTGAGGTGCCCCATTGTAACATACAATATTATGGCAGACTATTTATATTTATGTTTATGTCTGAAGCCTGTAGCCTGCCCAACCAGACGTATTACATAATAGCTTGCCAGCAGCAGTCCTCTCTCTGTGAAAATCACAGTAAGCAGTCTATCACCAGTGTTTGCATCAGATAACAGCAATTATACAGTAAGAACTTTGTCATCTTAGAGTTTGCATCAGACAGCAGTGGAGAGCAGTGCATATATAAGTAAAACTTTATACAGTGGCCTCGGAAATTTCGGTAGACCAAAGTGAATTGAGTAGCCGAGGTCTACCGAAACTGGTAAATTTAATGTCTTCTAAACGTTAAACGAAGTTTAAAGTTAAACTAAGTAAACAGTGTCAGTGACGACGGAAGTGAACGGGAAATACAAGTGATAGTGAACAAAGGAATGCACGTGCAGGTAAAACGTAAAAGCAATCAATTCGAATCAAAATGAAATAACGGTAATAAAAGAGCTCGACACAAAGGGGGTAAAAGATATATATTTAAGGGGAGAAGTCATTAATAAAAGTACTGGTTACTGGAAGATAATTAGTTGATAAAACTTGTTGTTTAAACAAATTCTTGTTTTTTAGTTGTATTTAATAAAATAAAATCAAGTCTGTTTAAGGATATAAATATGTGTTAGATTAAGTAATTACGCCATAACCATTTCCTATTCTGTGCTGAAAACCTCGTCTAACGTTCTTTGGGATTTCCTGAGTTTTAAGGGTAGTTAGATAGCGGGATTTTTATAAGGGCAAGAGTTTAAAGGTTTTGATATTAAACCTTAAAATATCGTGGCGACCTGGGTAGTTTAATAAGGTAAGTTTTATAAAGAGGAATATGACGGTAGGTAAAATTCTGGCAGCAGTGAGTTTTAGTAATAATATTATTGTATTATATTATTTTGGAATCTTCTGATAAAATCAATACCGTTACATTGGCGACTCGCTGCCAGGATGTTCGTATAAATATTATATGAACTAGACCTGTTTTGAGGCACAGAAAATAGGTTGTGGTAATGGCGTGTTTGTAAAATTTTGAATTATTGTATAGATTTATATTTTGGCAGCGTTATTGTATGTTTACATATATATTAGTGACGATTTTATGTAGCGTGTATTTGTAGGTAATGTGAATAATTATTGTACTATATAAAAGGGTATTATAATAAATAATTTTGTTTAAACATGGCTGAGGTAAAGGATACCGTAGAAAAAGAGTATTCAATGAATGATATATTCAATTTTATGAGAGCAATGTCCGATGATATCAAGCAGAGTGTGAATATTAAGTTAGAAAGTAGCTTTGATGTAGTAAATAGTCGTTTTGATAGTAATGATGAAAAGTTCGATAATAAATTTGATAAAATGAATAGTGATGTAAATGCAAAACTTAATGAATTGAGTAAACCCTTTGATATACATGAGGGTAAATTAGACAGTAAATTTAATGAACTGAAGAGTGAAATCAATAATATAAAGTCACAAAACTTTGACCTTGATAAACGTATAAATGATATAGATGAACGATGCAATGTTATTCGTGAACAAGTAATTACGGTAAATGACAATTTAAAAAGCTTTGCAAGTAAAGCGGGTAATAAATGTGAAAATGGGGTATACACAAAGTGATACAGTAGATAATAGCAGTGATAATGAGAGTAGAATGAGAGTTGAGGTTGATCAGGGATTGCTAGTTAGTGCTTATGATTTAGAAAGGGAGTATAGTGACAGTTTAAATGTAGAGTATGAACAGAGGGCAAATTTTTCTTGCGGTATAGGTGAAGGAAAGGCTTCACCAGTGTTGTTAGAGGACAAAGGTTCCTCAAGAGTTTTTGTGGGAGGCAAATGGTCTCCGAAATGTCCCTTAATTTTTTGCAGTTTATCTGGTAAGTCCAGATGGAATAATAATAAAGTGGTGTTACCCTCTGTGTGGAGTGAGAATATGAAATGGTGTGATATTGAAAGTGATAATAAAGAAAGAGAGAGAGAGAGTGATCGAGTTATTCAGATTAAGTAGAGATTATGTTGGGTTAGTAGGGGGAATAAATATTGAGAGAAATTATTATATTATAAACAATGTAGACTTACCTTGTGCTGTAGTAAACAATGTGTATATTGATGATAAACATTTACCTGTGGAGAGAGTTAGTGTACTCATAGTAGCAGACAATTGTGATAATGATGTAATTGTAACAATAAATACCAATGGAGACTGGACAAATAATACTAATGTAGACACGATTTATGATAAAATTATAATGGGGGGTAACCTTATGCCTTATTATTATGGTACAATGGAAAAAACAAATGTTTATGGTTACTACACAAATGATAGCCATATGATGTGTATAAATAAAATTGAACAATGTTATGTGAAGATAAGACTAATTTTTGATGACGGGGGGTAGATAAAAATTCAATGTATGGACATTTTAAATATTTTAGTTTGTGGTAATGACCTGGCTGATTTAGGTATTGAAGTGTGGTAAATAATAAAAACTATGACGAAAATTTGTAAATAAATGTGTTAGTGTTAAATGTATTGTTTCAATATTATCTTGTTGTAATGTATACTATAGCTTGTGTAAAACATGTTTGTAATAAGAAGGAAAGGTATGATAATAAATAATAACATTTTATTTTGCTAACTAAGGAACAAGAGGTAATAATGAATTTTATTTTGAATTGTGTGTTTATATTAAAAGTGTTCTAAATAATGTGACTAAAGTAATTGTTTGGACTTGAATTGATAGTAAACTGCTTTCTAACGTGAAACTCAGTAATGTATTTAAATATAAATGATTGTGAATATAAAAATAAATTTAAATATACTGTGATTGATATTGTAAAATCAAGGGTAACTGATTACAAGATTTATAGAAGCTGAAAATTGAAGGAAGTAATAGTGTGGTGATGTAATCCGGAATGTTGAGACTGAGTCTGTTTATAAAACCAGTCTGGCATACAACTGTTGATATAAACAGGTAGATTGTTTGTTTCATGCTTGAGTTGAGAACACAAAGAATGTTGAAGTTTGATGAATCAGTGCTATGAGCAAATTCTATTATGAAATACAAGAAATACCAGATGAGATGGAATGTAGGTAATATTTTTAGGTAGGATCATTTTGAAAAATGTAATTAAAGTAAATGAAATTGTTTTGAACAAATGAGATTGATATAATGAGGAGTTGAGGAATTAAAGTAAATGAAATTGGTAATTAAATTAATTGAACAGATGATGAATAATAAACTTAATAATGAATTTAAACTTATTTTGATCTGAATTTTAACTGTAATGGTAAATTAAATAATTACTGATGAAAATAACGATTGAAATATTCATTTAAAATTGGAAACTGAAGGAAATTTCTGGGTAAAAATAATCAAAAAATGTATGGGTTAATCAATGTGTTATTTTGGAGGGGTAATAATGTATTGTGAACACTATTCAATTTGTATGGAATTTATATGATTTAGCTGTAAGTATACCGTAAGTTTATATGTCCAGGTGGACATTCTATTTTATGAAAGCCAGTACTTTGTATATAAAAGAACCAGTACTTTGTCAATGAACCAGTACGACTAAGAGGGAACAAATCAGTTGTGGATATGGAGTAATGGAAGGCCCGTTGTTGATATTTTGCTTAAACGTTTCAGAGTCAGGTGATACAGTGGCAGGTATCTCCCCGATCTTATGGTGTTGGGATCTCGTACCGAGAAGTCCAGTAAGGTTGGATGGGTACAGCCACAGCCACCGGACTAAGGGGGGTAAGTACCCATGTTTTAATAAGGATTTAAGGGGGGGTTATCGGCACCATCTCCTCACTGACCCTCTTAGGTTTTAGGCAATGAGAGTTTTTATGCTTCGGCACAAAACCTCTCATTGGGGGGGGTATTGTAACGGTACAGAATTTTATGATAGAAAGGGACAGTAAAGATTCAGTTTTAATTTGAAAGCAGTCAGCATTCACCTGTGTGGTGCCCCATTGTAACATAAAATATTATGGCAGACTATTTATATTTATGTTTATGTCTGAAGCCTGTAGCCTGCCCAACCAGACGTATTACATAATAGCTTGCCAGCAGCAGTCCTCTCTCTGTGAAAATCACAGTAAGCAGTCTATCATCAGTGTTTGCATCAGATAACAGCAATTATACAGTAAGAACTTTGTCATCTTAGAGTTTGCATCAGACAGCAGTGGAGAGCAGTGCATATATAAGTAAAACTTTATACAGTGGCCTCGGAAATTTCGGTAGACCAAAGTGAATTGAGTAGCCGAGGTCTACCGAAACTGGTAAATTTAATGTCTTCTAAACGTTAAACGAAGTTTTAAAGTTAAACTAAGTAAACAGTGTCAGTGACGACGGAAGTGAACGGGAAATACAAGTGATAGTGAACAAAGGAATGCACGTGCAGGTAAAACGTAAAAGCAATCAATTCGAATCAAAATGAAATAACGGTAATAAAAGAGCTCGACACAAAGGGGGTAAAAGATATATATTTAAGGGGAGAAGTCATTAATAAAAGTACTGGTTACTGGAAGATAATTAGTTGATAAAACTTGTGTTTAAACAAATTCATGTTTTTTAGTTGTATTTAATAAAATAAAATCAAGTCTGTTTAAGGATATAAATATGTGTTAGATTAAGTTATTACGCCATAACCATTTCCTATTCTGTGCTGAAAACCTCGTCTAACGTTCTTTGGGATTTCCTGAGTTTTAAGGGTAGTTACATAGCGGGATTTTTATAAGGGCAAGAGTTTAAAGGTTTTGATATTAAACCTTAAAATATCGTGGCGACCTGGGTAGTTTAATAAGGTAAGTTTTTTAAAGAGGAATATGACGGTAGGTAAAATTCTGGCAGCAGTGAGTTTTAGTAATAATATTATTGTATTATATTATTTTGGAATCTTCTGATAAAATCAATACCGTTACATTGGCGACTCGCTGCCAGGATGTTCGTATAAATATTATATGAACTAGACCTGTTTTGAGGCACAGAAAATAGGTTGTGGTAATGGCGTGTTTGTAAAATTTTGAATTATTGAATAGATTTATGTTTTGGCAGCGTTATTGTATGTTTACATATATATTAGTGACGATTTTATGTAGCGTGTATTTGTAGGTAATGTGAATAATTATTGTACTATATAAAAGGGTATTATAATAAATAATTTTGTTTAAACATGGCTGAGGTAAAGGATACCGTAGAAAAAGAGTATTCAATGAATGATATATTCAATTTTATGAGAGCAATGTCCAATGATATCAAGCAGAGTGTGAATATTAAGTTAGAAAGTAGCTTTGATGTAGTAAATAGTCGTTTTGAAAGTAATGATGAAAAGTTCGATAATAAATTTGATAAATTAAGTAGTGATGTAAATGCAAAACTTAATGAATTGAGTAAACGCTTTGATACACATGAGGGTAAATTAGACAGTAAATTTAATGAACTGAAGAGTGAAATCAATAATATAAAGTCACAAAACTTTGACCTTGATAAACGTATAAATGATATAGATGAACGATGCAATGTTATTCGTGAACAAGTAATTACGGTAAATGACAATTTAAAAAGCTCTGCAAGTAAAGCGGGTAATAAATGTGAAAATGGGGTATCACAAAGTGATACAGTAGATAATAGCAGTGATAATGAGAGTAGAATGAGAGTTGAGGTTGATCAGGGATTGCTAGTTAATGCTTATGATTTAGAAAGGGAGTATAGTGACAGTTTAAATGTAGAGTATGAACAGAGGGCAAATTTTTCTTGTGGTATAGGTGAAGGAAAGGCTTCACGAGTGTTGTTAGAGGACAAAGGTTCCTCAAGAGTTTTTGTGGGAGGCAAATGGTCTCCGAAATGTCCCTTAATTTTTTGCAGTTTATCTGGTAAGTCCAGATGGAATAATAATAAAGTGGTGTTGCCCTCTGTGTGGAGTGAGAATATGAAATGGTGTGATATTGAAAGTGATAATAAAGAAAGAGAGAGAGAGAGAGTGATCGAGTTATTCAGATTAAGTAGAGATTATGATGGGTTAGTAGGGGGAATAAATATTGAGAAAAATTATTATATTATAAACAATGTAGACTTACCTTGTGCTGTAGTAAACAATGTGTATATTGATGATAAACATTTACCTGTGGAGAGAGTTAGTGTACTCATAGTAGCAGACAATTGTGATAATGATGTAATTGTAACAATAAATACCAATGGAGACTGGACAAAATAATACTAATGTTGACACGATTTATGATAAAATTATAATGGGGGGTAACCCTATGCCTTATTATTATGGTACAATGGAAAAAACAAATGTTTATGGTTACTACACAAATGATAGCCATATGATGTGTATAAATAAAATTGAACAATGTTATGTGAAGATAAGACTAATTTTTGATGACGGGGGCTAGATAAAAATTCAATGTATGGACATTTTAATATTTTAGTTTGTGGTAATGACCTGGCTGATTTAGGTATTGAAGTTTGGTAAATAATAAAAACTATGACGAAAATTTGTAAATAAATGTGTTAGTGTTAAAATGTATTGTGTCAATATTATCTTGTTGTAATGTATACTATAGCTTGTGTAAAACATGTTTGTAATAAGAAGGAAAGGTATGATAATAAATAATAACATTTTATTTTGCTAACTAAGGAACAAGAGGTAATAATGAATTTTATTTTGAATTGTGTGTTTATATTAAAAGTGTTCTAAGTAATGTGACTAAAGTAATTGTTTGGACTTGAATTGATAGTAAACTGCTTTCTAATGTGAAACTCAGTAATGTATTTAAATATAAATGATTGTGAATATAAAAATAAATTTAAATATACTGTGATTGATATTGTAAAATCAAGGGTAACTGATTACAAGATTTATAGAAGCTGAAAATTGAAGGAAGTAATAGTGTGGTGATGTAATCCGGAATGTTGAGACTGAGTCTGTTTATAAAACCAGTCTGGCATACAACTGTTGATATAAACAGGTAGATTGTTTGTTTCATGCTTGAGTTGACAACACAAAGAATGTTGAAGTTTGATGAATCAGTGCTATGAGCAAATTCTATTATGAAATACAAGAAATACCAGATGAGATGGAATGTAGGTAATATTTTTAGGTAGGATCATTTTGAAAAATGTAATTAAAGTAAATGAAATTGTTTTGAACAAATGAGATTGATATAATGAGGAGTTGAGGAATTAAAGTAAATGAAATTGGTAATTAAATTAATTGAACAGATGATGAATAATAAACTTAATAATGAATTTAAACTTATTTTGATCTGAATTTTAACTGTAATGGTAAATTAAATAATTACTGATGAAAATAACGATTGAAATATTCATTTAAAATTGGAAACTGAAGGAAATTTCTGGGTAAAAATAATCAAAAAATGTATGGGTTAATCAATGTGTTATTTTGGAGGGGTAATAATGTATTGTGAACACTATTCAATTTGTATGGAATTTATATGATTTAGCTGTAAGTATACCGTAAGTTTATATGTCCAGGTGGACATTCTATTTTATGAAAGCCAGTACTTTGTATATAAAAGAACCAGTACTTTGTCAATGAACCAGTACGACTAAGAGGGAACAAATCAGTTGTGGATATGGAGTAATGGAAGGCCCGTTGTTGATATTTTGCTTAAACGTTTCAGAGTCAGGTGATACAGTGGCAGGTATCTCCCCGATCTTATGGTGTTGGGATCTCGTACCGAGAAGTCCAGTAAGGTTGGATGGGTACAGCCACAGCCACCGGACTAAGGGGGGTAAGTACCCATGTTTTAATAAGGATTTAAGGGGGGGTTATCGGCACCATCTCCTCACTGACCCTCTTAGGTTTTAGGCAATGAGAGTTTTTATGCTTCGGCACAAAACCTCTCATTGGGGGGGGTATTGTAACGGTACAGAATTTTATGATAGAAAGGGACAGTAAAGATTCAGTTTTAATTTGAAAGCAGTCAGCATTCACCTGTGTGGTGCCCCATTGTAACATAAAATATTATGGCAGACTATTTATATTTATGTTTATGTCTGAAGCCTGTAGCCTGCCCAACCAGACGTATTACATAATAGCTTGCCAGCAGCAGTCCTCTCTCTGTGAAAATCACAGTAAGCAGTCTATCATCAGTGTTTGCATCAGATAACAGCAATTATACAGTAAGAACTTTGTCATCTTAGAGTTTGCATCAGACAGCAGTGGAGAGCAGTGCATATATAAGTAAAACTTTATACAGTGGCCTCGGAAATTTCGGTAGACCAAAGTGAATTGAGTAGCCGAGGTCTACCGAAACTGGTAAATTTAATGTCTTCTAAACGTTAAACGAAGTTTTAAAGTTAAACTAAGTAAACAGTGTCAGTGACGACGGAAGTGAACGGGAAATACAAGTGATAGTGAACAAAGGAATGCACGTGCAGGTAAAACGTAAAAGCAATCAATTCGAATCAAAATGAAATAACGGTAATAAAAGAGCTCGACACAAAGGGGGTAAAAGATATATATTTAAGGGGAGAAGTCATTAATAAAAGTACTGGTTACTGGAAGATAATTAGTTGATAAAACTTGTGTTTAAACAAATTCATGTTTTTTAGTTGTATTTAATAAAATAAAATCAAGTCTGTTTAAGGATATAAATATGTGTTAGATTAAGTTATTACGCCATAACCATTTCCTATTCTGTGCTGAAAACCTCGTCTAACGTTCTTTGGGATTTCCTGAGTTTTAAGGGTAGTTACATAGCGGGATTTTTATAAGGGCAAGAGTTTAAAGGTTTTGATATTAAACCTTAAAATATCGTGGCGACCTGGGTAGTTTAATAAGGTAAGTTTTTTAAAGAGGAATATGACGGTAGGTAAAATTCTGGCAGCAGTGAGTTTTAGTAATAATATTATTGTATTATATTATTTTGGAATCTTCTGATAAAATCAATACCGTTACATTGGCGACTCGCTGCCAGGATGTTCGTATAAATATTATATGAACTAGACCTGTTTTGAGGCACAGAAAATAGGTTGTGGTAATGGCGTGTTTGTAAAATTTTGAATTATTGAATAGATTTATGTTTTGGCAGCGTTATTGTATGTTTACATATATATTAGTGACGATTTTATGTAGCGTGTATTTGTAGGTAATGTGAATAATTATTGTACTATATAAAAGGGTATTATAATAAATAATTTTGTTTAAACATGGCTGAGGTAAAGGATACCGTAGAAAAAGAGTATTCAATGAATGATATATTCAATTTTATGAGAGCAATGTCCAATGATATCAAGCAGAGTGTGAATATTAAGTTAGAAAGTAGCTTTGATGTAGTAAATAGTCGTTTTGAAAGTAATGATGAAAAGTTCGATAATAAATTTGATAAATTAAGTAGTGATGTAAATGCAAAACTTAATGAATTGAGTAAACGCTTTGATACACATGAGGGTAAATTAGACAGTAAATTTAATGAACTGAAGAGTGAAATCAATAATATAAAGTCACAAAACTTTGACCTTGATAAACGTATAAATGATATAGATGAACGATGCAATGTTATTCGTGAACAAGTAATTACGGTAAATGACAATTTAAAAAGCTCTGCAAGTAAAGCGGGTAATAAATGTGAAAATGGGGTATCACAAAGTGATACAGTAGATAATAGCAGTGATAATGAGAGTAGAATGAGAGTTGAGGTTGATCAGGGATTGCTAGTTAATGCTTATGATTTAGAAAGGGAGTATAGTGACAGTTTAAATGTAGAGTATGAACAGAGGGCAAATTTTTCTTGTGGTATAGGTGAAGGAAAGGCTTCACGAGTGTTGTTAGAGGACAAAGGTTCCTCAAGAGTTTTTGTGGGAGGCAAATGGTCTCCGAAATGTCCCTTAATTTTTTGCAGTTTATCTGGTAAGTCCAGATGGAATAATAATAAAGTGGTGTTGCCCTCTGTGTGGAGTGAGAATATGAAATGGTGTGATATTGAAAGTGATAATAAAGAAAGAGAGAGAGAGAGAGTGATCGAGTTATTCAGATTAAGTAGAGATTATGATGGGTTAGTAGGGGGAATAAATATTGAGAAAAATTATTATATTATAAACAATGTAGACTTACCTTGTGCTGTAGTAAACAATGTGTATATTGATGATAAACATTTACCTGTGGAGAGAGTTAGTGTACTCATAGTAGCAGACAATTGTGATAATGATGTAATTGTAACAATAAATACCAATGGAGACTGGACAAAATAATACTAATGTTGACACGATTTATGATAAAATTATAATGGGGGGTAACCCTATGCCTTATTATTATGGTACAATGGAAAAAACAAATGTTTATGGTTACTACACAAATGATAGCCATATGATGTGTATAAATAAAATTGAACAATGTTATGTGAAGATAAGACTAATTTTTGATGACGGGGGCTAGATAAAAATTCAATGTATGGACATTTTAATATTTTAGTTTGTGGTAATGACCTGGCTGATTTAGGTATTGAAGTTTGGTAAATAATAAAAACTATGACGAAAATTTGTAAATAAATGTGTTAGTGTTAAAATGTATTGTGTCAATATTATCTTGTTGTAATGTATACTATAGCTTGTGTAAAACATGTTTGTAATAAGAAGGAAAGGTATGATAATAAATAATAACATTTTATTTTGCTAACTAAGGAACAAGAGGTAATAATGAATTTTATTTTGAATTGTGTGTTTATATTAAAAGTGTTCTAAGTAATGTGACTAAAGTAATTGTTTGGACTTGAATTGATAGTAAACTGCTTTCTAATGTGAAACTCAGTAATGTATTTAAATATAAATGATTGTGAATATAAAAATAAATTTAAATATACTGTGATTGATATTGTAAAATCAAGGGTAACTGATTACAAGATTTATAGAAGCTGAAAATTGAAGGAAGTAATAGTGTGGTGATGTAATCCGGAATGTTGAGACTGAGTCTGTTTATAAAACCAGTCTGGCATACAACTGTTGATATAAACAGGTAGATTGTTTGTTTCATGCTTGAGTTGACAACACAAAGAATGTTGAAGTTTGATGAATCAGTGCTATGAGCAAATTCTATTATGAAATACAAGAAATACCAGATGAGATGGAATGTAGGTAATATTTTTAGGTAGGATCATTTTGAAAAATGTAATTAAAGTAAATGAAATTGTTTTGAACAAATGAGATTGATATAATGAGGAGTTGAGGAATTAAAGTAAATGAAATTGGTAATTAAATTAATTGAACAGATGATGAATAATAAACTTAATAATGAATTTAAACTTATTTTGATCTGAATTTTAACTGTAATGGTAAATTAAATAATTACTGATGAAAATAATGATTGAAATATTCATTTAAAATTGGAAACTGAAGGAAATTTCTGGGTAAAAATAATCAAAAAAGGTTTGGGTTAATCAATGTGTTATTTTGGATGGGTAATAATGTATTGTGAACACTATTCAATTTGTATGGAATTTCTATGATTTAGCTGTAAGTATACCGTAAGTTTATATGTCCAGGTGGACATTCTATTTTATGAAAGCCAGTACTTTGTATATAAAAGAACCAGTACTTTGTCAATGAACCAGTACGACTAAGAGGGAAGAAATCAGTTGTGGATATGGAGTAATGGAAGGCCCGTTGTTGATATTTTGCTTAAACGTTTCAGAGTCAGATGATACTGTGGCAGGTATCTGCCCGATCTTATGGTGTTGGGATCTCGTACCGAGAAGTCCAGTAAGGTTAGATGGGTACAGCCACAGCCACCGGACTAAGGGGGGTAAGTACCCATGCTTTTAATAAGGATTTAAGGTGGGTTATCGGCACCATCTCCTCACTGATCCTCTTAGGTTTTAGGCAATGAGAGTTTTTATGCTTCGGCACAAAACCTCTCATTGGGGGGGGGGTATTGTAACGGTACAGAATTGTATGATAGAAAGAGACAGTAAAGATTCAGTTTTAATTTGAAAGCAGTCAGCATTCACCTGTGTGGTGCCCCATTGTAACATACAATATTATGGCAGACTATTTATATTTATGTTTATGTCTGAAGCCTGTAGCCTGCCCAACCAGACGTATTACATAATAGCTTGCCAGCAGCAGTCCTCTCTCTGTGAAAATCACAGTAAGCAGTCTATCACCAGTGTTTGCATCAGATAACAGCAATTATACAGTAAGATCTTTGTCATCTTAGAGTTTGCATCAGACAGCAGTGGAGAGCAGTGCATATATAAGTAAAACTTTATACAGTGGCCTCGGAAATTTCGGTAGACCAAAGTGAATTGAGTAGCCGAGGTCTACCGAAACTGGTAAATTTAATGTCTTCTAAACGTTAAACGAAGTTTTAAAGTTAAACTAAGTAAACAGTGTCAATGACGACGGAAGTGAACGGGAAATACAAGTGATAGTGAACAAAGGAATGCACGTGCAGGTAAAACGTAAAAGCAATCAATTCGAATCAAAATGAAATAACGGTAATTAAAGAGCTCGACACAAAGGGGGTAAAAGATATATATTTAAGGGGAGAAGTCATTAATAAAAGTACTGGTTACTGGAAGATAATTAGTTGATAAAACTTGTGTTTAAACAAATTCATGTTTTTTAGTTGTATTTAATAAAATAAAATCAAGTCTGTTTAAGGATATAAATGTGTGTTAGGTTAAATTATTACGCCATAACCATTTCCTATTCTGTGCTGAAAACCTCGTCTAACGTTCTTTGGGATTTTCTGAGTTTTAAGGGTAGTTAGATAGCGGGATTTTTATAAGGGCAAGAGTTTAAAGGTTTCGATATTAAACCTTAAAATATCGTGGCGACCTGGGTAGTTTAGTAAGGTAAGTTTTTTAAAGGGGAATATGACGGTAGGTAAAATTCTGGCAGCAGTGAGTTTTAGTAATAATATTATTGTATTATATTATTTTGGAATCTTCTGATAAAATCAATACCGTTACATTGGCGACTCGCTGCCAGGATGTTCGTATAAATATTATATGAACTAGACCTGTTTTGAGGCACAGAAAATAGGTTGTGGTAATGGCGTGTTTGTAAAATTTTGAATTATTGTATAGATTTATGTTTTGGCAGCGTTATTGTATGTTTACATATATATTAGTGACGATTTTATGTAGCGTGTATTTGTAGGTAATGTGAATAATTATTGTACTATATAAAAGGGTATTATAATAAATAATTTTGTTTAAACATGGCTGAGGTAAAGGATACCGTAGAAAAAGAGTATTCAATGAATGATATATTCAATTTTATGAGAGCAATGTCCGATGATATCAAGCAGAGTGTGAATATTAAGTTAGAAAGTAGCTTTGATGTAGTAAATAGTCGTTTTGATAGTAATGATGAAAAGTTCGATAATAAATTTGATAAAATGAATAGTGATGTAAATGCAAAACTTAATGAATTGAGTAAACGCTTTGATATACATGAGGGTAAATTAGACAGTAAATTTAATGAACTGAAGAGTGAAATCAATAATATAAAGTCACAAAACTTTGACCTTGATAAACGTATAAATGATATAGATGAACGATGCAATGTTATTCGTGAACAAGTAATTACGGTAAATGACAATTTAAAAAGCTTTGCAAGTAAAGCGGGTAATAAATGTGAAAATGGGGTATACACAAAGTGATACAGTAGATAATAGCAGTGATAATGAGAGTAGAATGAGAGTTGAGGTTGATCAGGGATTGCTAGTTAGTGCTTATGATTTAGAAAGGGAGTATAGTGACAGTTTAAATGTAGAGTATGAACAGAGGGCAAATTTTTCTTGCGGTATAGGTGAAGGAAAGGCTTCACCAGTGTTGTTAGAGGACAAAGGTTCCTCAAGAGTTTTTGTGGGAGGCAAATGGTCTCCGAAATGTCCCTTAATTTTTTGCAGTTTATCTGGTAAGTCCAGATGGAATAATAATAAAGTGGTGTTACCCTCTGTGTGGAGTGAGAATATGAAATGGTGTATATTGAAAGTGATAATAAAGAAAGAGAGAGAGAGAGTGATCGAGTTATTCAGATTAAGTAGAGATTATGTTGGGTTAGTAGGGGGAATAAATATTGAGAAAAATTATTATATTATAAACAATGTAGACTTACCTTGTGCTGTAGTAAACAATGTGTATATTGATGATAAACATTTACCTGTGGAGAGAGTTAGTGTACTCATAGTAGCAGACAATTGTGATAATGATGTAATTGTAACAATAAATACCAATGGAGACTGGACAAATAATACTAATGTAGACACGATTTATGATAAAATTATAATGGGGGGTAACCTTATGCCTTATTATTATGGTACAATGGAAAAAACAAATGTTTATGGTTACTACACAAATGATAGCCATATGATGTGTATAAATAAAATTGAACAATGTTATGTGAAGATAAGACTAATTTTTGATGACGGGGGGTAGATAAAAATTCAATGTATGGACATTTTAAATATTTTAGTTTGTGGTAATGACCTGGCTGATTTAGGTATTGAAGTGTGGTAAATAATAAAAACTATGACGAAAATTTGTAAATAAATATGTTAGTGTTAAATGTATTGTGTCAATATTATCTTGTTGTAATGTATACTATAGCTTGTGTAAAACATGTTTGTAATAAGAAGGAAAGGTATGATAATAAATAATAACATTTTATTTTGCTAACTAAGGAACAAGAGGTAATAATGAATTTTATTTTGAATTGTGTGTTTATATTAAAAGTGTTCTAAATAATGTGACTAAAGTAATTGTTTGGACTTGAATTGATAGTAAACTGCTTTCTAACGTGAAACTCAGTAATCTATTTAAATATAAATGATTGTGAATATAAAAATAAATTTAAATATACTGTGATTGATATTGTAAAATCAAGGGTAACTGATTACAAGATTTATAGAAGCTGAAAATTGAAGGAAGTAATAGTGTGGTGATGTAATCCGGAATGTTGAGACTGAGTCTGTTTATAAAACCAGTCTGGCATACAACTGTTGATATAAACAGGTAGATTGTTTGTTTCATGCTTGAGTTGAGAACACAAAGAATGTTGAAGTTTGATG
Organism: Magicicada septendecula; assembly: GCA_034769895.1. Lineage (NCBI taxonomy): Eukaryota > Metazoa > Arthropoda > Insecta > Hemiptera > Cicadidae > Magicicada > Magicicada septendecula. Next base: position 179,904,886 of record CM068376.1, on the reverse strand, counting down.
AATCAGTGCTATGAGCAAATTCTATTATGAAATACAAGAAATACCAGATGAGATGGAATGTAGGTAATATTTTTAGGTAGGATCATTTTGAAAAATGTAATTAAAGTAAATCAAATTGTTTTGAACAAATGAGATTGATATAATGAGGAGTTGAGGAATTAAAGTAAATGAAATTGGTAATTAAATTAATTGAACAGATGATGAATAATAAACTTAATAATGAATTTAAACTTATTTTGATCTGAATTTTAACTGTAATGGTAAATTAAATAATTACTGATGAAAATAACGATTGAAATATTCATTTAAAATTGGAAACTGAAGGAAATTTCTGGGTAAAAATAATCAAAAAATGTATGGGTTAATCAATGTGTTATTTTGGAGGGGTAATAATGTATTGTGAACACTATTCAATTTGTATGGAATTTATATGATTTAGCTGTAAGTATACCGTAAGTTTATATGTCCAGGTGGACATTCTATTTTATGAAAGCCAGTACTTTGTATATAAAAGAACCAGTACTTTGTCAATGAACCAGTACGACTAAGAGGGAACAAATCAGTTGTGGATATGGAGTAATGGAAGGCCCGTTGTTGATATTTTGCTTAAACGTTTCAGAGTCAGGTGATACAGTGGCAGGTATCTCCCCGATCTTATGGTGTTGGGATCTCGTACCGAGAAGTCCAGTAAGGTTGGATGGGTACAGCCACAGCCACCGGACTAAGGGGGGTAAGTACCCATGTTTTAATAAGGATTTAAGGGGGGGTTATCGGCACCATCTCCTCACTGACCCTCTTAGGTTTTAGGCAATGAGAGTTTTTATGCTTCGGCACAAAACCTCTCATTGGGGGGGGGGGGTATTGTAACGGTACAGAATTTTATGATAGAAAGGGACAGTAAAGATTCAGTTTTAATTTGAAAGCAGTCAGCATTCACCTGTGTGGTGCCCCATTGTAACATAAAATATTATGGCAGACTATTTATATTTATGTTTATGTCTGAAGCCTGTAGCCTGCCCAACCAGACGTATTACATAATAGCTTGCCAGCAGCAGTCCTCTCTCTGTGAAAATCACAGTAAGCAGTCTATCATCAGTGTTTGCATCAGATAACAGCAATTATACAGTAAGAACTTTGTCATCTTAGAGTTTGCATCAGACAGCAGTGGAGAGCAGTGCATATATAAGTAAAACTTTATACAGTGGCCTCGGAAATTTCGGTAGACCAAAGTGAATTGAGTAGCCGAGGTCTACCGAAACTGGTAAATTTAATGTCTTCTAAACGTTAAACGAAGTTTTAAAGTTAAACTAAGTAAACAGTGTCAGTGACGACGGAAGTGAACGGGAAATACAAGTGATAGTGAACAAAGGAATGCACGTGCAGGTAAAACGTAAAAGCAATCAATTCGAATCAAAATGAAATAACGGTAATAAAAGAGCTCGACACAAAGGGGGTAAAAGATATATATTTAAGGGGAGAAGTCATTAATAAAAGTACTGGTTACTGGAAGATAATTAGTTGATAAAACTTGTGTTTAAACAAATTCATGTTTTTTAGCTGTATTTAATACAATAAAATCAAGTCTGTTTAAGGATATAAATATGTGTTAGATTAAGTTATTACGCCATAACCATTTCCTATTCTGTGCTGAAAACCTCGTCTAACGTTCTTTGGGATTTCCTGAGTTTTAAGGGTAGTTACATAGCGGGATTTTTATAAGGGCAAGAGTTTAAAGGTTTTGATATTAAACCTTAAAATATCGTGGCGACCTGGGTAGTTTAATAAGGTAAGTTTTTTAAAGAGGAATATGACGGTAGGTAAAATTCTGGCAGCAGTGAGTTTTAGTAATAATATTATTGTATTATATTATTTTGGAATCTTCTGATAAAATCAATACCGTTACATTGGCGACTCGCTGCCAGGATGTTCGTATAAATATTATATGAACTAGACCTGTTTTGAGGCACAGAAAATAGGTTGTGGTAATGGCGTGTTTGTAAAATTTTGAATTATTGTATAGATTTATGTTTTGGCAGCGTTATTGTATGTTTACATATATATTAGTGACGATTTTATGTAGCGTGTATTTGTAGGTAATGTGAATAATTATTGTACTATATAAAAGGGTATTATAATAAATAATTTTGTTTAAACATGGCTGAGGTAAAGGATACCGTAGAAAAAGAGTATTCAATGAATGATATATTCAATTTTATGAGAGCAATGTCCAATGATATCAAGCAGAGTGTGAATATTAAGTTAGAAAGTAGCTTTGATGTAGTAAATAGTCGTTTTGAAAGTAATGATGAAAAGTTCGATAATAAATTTGATAAATTAAGTAGTGATGTAAATGCAAAACTTAATGAATTGAGTAAACGCTTTGATACACATGAGGGTAAATTAGACAGTAAATTTAATGAACTGAAGAGTGAAATCAATAATATAAAGTCACAAAACTTTGACCTTGATAAACATATAAATGATATAGATGAACGATGCAATGTTATTCGTGAACAAGTAATTACGGTAAATGACAATTTAAAAAGCTCTGCAAGTAAAGCGGGTAATAAATGTGAAAATGGGGTATCACAAAGTGATACAGTAGATAATAGCAGTGATAATGAGAGTAGAATGAGAGTTGAGGTTGATCAGGGATTGCTAGTTAGTGCTTATGATTTAGAAAGGGAGTATAGTGACAGTTTAAATGTAGAGTATGAACAGAGGGCAAATTTTTCTTGTGGTATAGGTGAAGGAAAGGCTTCACGAGTGTTGTTAGAGGACAAAGGTTCCTCAAGAGTTTTTGTGGGAGGCAAATGGTCTCCGAAATGTCCCTTAATTTTTTGCAGTTTATCTGGTAAGTCCAGATGGAATAATAATAAAGTGGTGTTGCCCTCTGTGTGGAGTGAGAATATGAAATGGTGTGATATTGAAAGTGATAATAAAGAAAGAGAGAGAGAGAGAGTGATCGAGTTATTCAGATTAAGTAGAGATTATGATGGGTTAGTAGGGGGAATAAATATTGAGAAAAATTATTATATTATAAACAATGTAGACTTACCTTGTGCTGTAGTAAACAATGTGTATATTGATGATAAACATTTACCTGTGGAAAGAGTTAGTGTACTCATAGTAGCAGACAATTGTGATAATGATGTAATTGTAACAATAAATACCAATGGAGACTGGACAAAATAATACTAATGTTGACACGATTTATGATAAAATTATAATGGGGGGTAACCCTATGCCTTATTATTATGGTACAATGGAAAAAACAAATGTTTATGGTTACTACACAAATGATAGCCATATGATGTGTATAAATAAAATTGAACAATGTTATGTGAAGATAAGACTAATTTTTGATGACGGGGGCTAGATAAAAATTCAATGTATGGACATTTTAATATTTTAGTTTGTGGTAATGACCTGGCTGATTTAGGTATTGAAGTTTGGTAAATAATAAAAACTATGACGAAAATTTGTAAATAAATGTGTTAGTGTTAAAATGTATTGTGTCAATATTATCTTGTTGTAATGTATACTATAGCTTGTGTAAAACATGTTTGTAATAAGAAGGAAAGGTATGATAATAAATAATAACATTTTATTTTGCTAACTAAGGAACAAGAGGTAATAATGAATTTTATTTTGAATTGTGTGTTTATATTAAAAGTGTTCTAAGTAATGTGACTAAAGTAATTGTTTGGACTTGAATTGATAGTAAACTGCTTTCTAACGTGAAACTCAGTAATGTATTTAAATATAAATGATTGTGAATATAAAAATAAATTTAAATATACTGTGATTGATATTGTAAAATCAAGGGTAACTGATTACAAGATTTATAGAAGCTGAAAATTGAAGGAAGTAATAGTGTGGTGATGTAATCCGGAATGTTGAGACTGAGTCTGTTTATAAAACCAGTCTGGCATACAACTGTTGATATAAACAGGTAGATTGTTTGTTTCATGCTTGAGTTGACAACACAAAGAATGTTGAAGTTTGATGAATCAGTGCTATGAGCAAATTCTATTATGAAATACAAGAAATACCAGATGAGATGGAATGTAGGTAATATTTTTAGGTAGGATCATTTTGAAAAATGTAATTAAAGTAAATCAAATTGTTTTGAACAAATGAGATTGATATAATGAGGAGTTGAGGAATTAAAGTAAATGAAATTGGTAATTAAATTAATTGAACAGATGATGAATAATAAACTTAATAATGAATTTAAACTTATTTTGATCTGAATTTTAACTGTAATGGTAAATTAAATAATTACTGATGAAAATAACGATTGAAATATTCATTTGAAATTGGAAACTGAAGGAAATTTCTGGGTAAAAATAATCAAAAAATGTATGGGTTAATCAATGTGTTATTTTGGAGGGGTAATAATGTATTGTGAACACTATTCAATTTGTATGGAATTTATATGATTTAGCTGTAAGTATACCGTAAGTTTATATGTCCAGGTGGACATTCTATTTTATGAAAGCCAGTACTTTGTATATAAAAGAACCAGTACTTTGTCAATGAACCAGTACGACTAAGAGGGAACAAATCAGTTGTGGATATGGAGTAATGGAAGGCCCGTTGTTGATATTTTGCTTAAACGTTTCAGAGTCAGGTGATACAGTGGCAGGTATCTCCCCGATCTTATGGTGTTGGGATCTCGTACCGAGAAGTCCAGTAAGGTTGGATGGGTACAGCCACAGCCACCGGACTAAGGGGGGTAAGTACCCATGTTTTAATAAGGATTTAAGGGGGGGTTATCGGCACCATCTCCTCACTGACCCTCTTAGGTTTTAGGCAATGAGAGTTTTTATGCTTCGGCACAAAACCTCTCATTGGGGGGGGGTATTGTAACGGTACAGAATTTTATGATAGAAAGGGACAGTAAAGATTCAGTTTTAATTTGAAAGCAGTCAGCATTCACCTGTGTGGTGCCCCATTGTAACATAAAATATTATGGCAGACTATTTATATTTATGTTTATGTCTGAAGCCTGTAGCCTGCCCAACCAGACGTATTACATAATAGCTTGCCAGCAGCAGTCCTCTCTCTGTGAAAATCACAGTAAGCAGTCTATCATCAGTGTTTGCATCAGATAACAGCAATTATACAGTAAGAACTTTGTCATCTTAGAGTTTGCATCAGACAGCAGTGGAGAGCAGTGCATATATAAGTAAAACTTTATACAGTGGCCTCGGAAATTTCGGTAGACCAAAGTGAATTGAGTAGCCGAGGTCTACCGAAACTGGTAAATTTAATGTCTTCTAAACGTTAAACGAAGTTTTAAAGTTAAACTAAGTAAACAGTGTCAGTGACGACGGAAGTGAACGGGAAATACAAGTGATAGTGAACAAAGGAATGCACGTGCAGGTAAAACGTAAAAGCAATCAATTCGAATCAAAATGAAATAACGGTAATAAAAGAGCTCGACACAAAGGGGGTAAAAGATATATATTTAAGGGGAGAAGTCATTAATAAAAGTACTGGTTACTGGAAGATAATTAGTTGATAAAACTTGTGTTTAAACAAATTCATGTTTTTTAGTTGTATTTAATACAATAAAATCAAGTCTGTTTAAGGATATAAATATGTGTTAGATTAAGTTATTACGCCATAACCATTTCCTATTCTGTGCTGAAAACCTCGTCTAAAGTTCTTTGGGATTTCCTCAGTTTTAAGGGTAGTTACATAGCGGGATTTTTATAAGGGCAAGAGTTTAAAGGTTTTGATATTAAACCTTAAAATATCGTGGCGACCTGGGTAGTTTAATAAGGTAAGTTTTTTAAAGAGGAATATGACGGTAGGTAAAATTCTGGCAGCAGTGAGTTTTAGTAATAATATTATTGTATTATATTATTTTGGAATCTTCTGATAAAATCAATACCGTTACATTGGCGACTCGCTGCCAGGATGTTCGTATAAATATTATATGAACTAGACCTGTTTTGAGGCACAGAAAATAGGTTGTGGTAATGGCGTGTTTGTAAAATTTTGAATTATTGTATAGATTTATGTTTTGGCAGCGTTATTGTATGTTTACATATATATTAGTGACGATTTTATGTAGCGTGTATTTGTAGGTAATGTGAATAATTATTGTACTATATAAAAGGGTATTATAATAAATAATTTTGTTTAAACATGGCTGAGGTAAAGGATACCGTAGAAAAAGAGTATTCAATGAATGATATATTCAATTTTATGAGAGCAATGTCCGATGATATCAAGCAGAGTGTGAATATTAAGTTAGAAAGTAGCTTTGATGTAGTAAATAGTCGTTTTGAAAGTAATGATGAAAAGTTCGATAATAAATTTGATAAATTAAGTAGTGATGTAAATGCAAAACTTAATAAATTGAGTAAACGCTTTGATATACATGAGGGTAAATTAGACAGTAAATTTAATGAACTGAAGAGTGAAATCAATAATATAAAGTCACAAAACTTTGACCTTGATAAACGTATTAATGATATAGATGAACGATGCAATGTTATTCGTGAACAAGTAATTACAGTAAATGACAATTTAAAAAGCTCTGCAAGTAAAGCGGGTAATAAATGTGAAAATGGGGTATCACAAAGTGATACAGTAGATAATAGCAGTGATAATGAGAGTAGAATGAGAGTTGAGGTTGATCAGGGATTGCTAGTTAGTGCTTATGATTTAGAAAGGGAGTATAGTGACAGTTTAAATGTAGAGTATGAACAGAGGGCAAATTTTTCTTGCGGTATAGGTGAAGGAAAGGCTTCACCAGTGTTGTTAGAGGACAAAGGTTCCTCAAGAGTTTTTGTGGGAGGCAAATGGTCTCCGAAATGTCCCTTAATTTTTTGCAGTTTATCTGGTAAGTCCAGATGGAATAATAATAAAGTGGTGTTGCCCTCTGTGTGGAGTGAGAATATGAAATGGTGTGATATTGAAAGTGATAATAAAGAAAGAGAGAGAGAGAGAGTGATCGAGTTATTCAGATTAAGTAGAGATTATGATGGGTTAGTAGGGGGAATAAATATTGAGAAAAATTATTATATTATAAACAATGTAGACTTACCTTGTGCTGTAGTAAACAATGTGTATATTGATGATAAACATTTACCTGTGGAGAGAGTTAGTGTACTCATAGTAGCAGACAATTGTGATAATGATGTAATTGTAACATTAAATACCAATGGAGACTGGACAAAATAATACTAATGTTGACACGATTTATGATAAAATTATAATGGGGGGTAACCCTATGCCTTATTATTATGGTACAATGGAAAAAACAAATGTTTATGGTTACTACACAAATGATAGCCATATGATGTGTATAAATAAAATTGAACAATGTTATGTGAAGGTAAGACTAATTTTTGATGACGGGGGGTAGATAAAAATTCAATGTATGGACATTTTAATATTTTAGTTTGTGGTAATGACCTGGCTGATTTAGGTATTGAAGTTTGGTAAATAATAAAAACTATGACGAAAATTTGTAAATAAATGTGTTAGTGTTAAAATGTATTGTGTCAATATTATCTTGTTGTAATGTATACTATAGCTTGTGTAAAACATGTTTGTAATAAGAAGGAAAGGTATGATAATAAATAATAACATTTTATTTTGCTAACTAAGGAACAAGAGGTAATAATGAATTTTATTTTGAATTGTGTGTTTATATTAAAAGTGTTCTAAGTAATGTGACTAAAGTAATTGTTTGGACTTGAATTGATAGTAAACTGCTTTCTAATGTGAAACTCAGTAATGTATTTAAATATAAATGATTGTGAATATAAAAATAAATTTAAATATACTGTGATTGATATTGTAAAATCAAGGGTAACTGATTACAAGATTTATAGAAGCTGAAAATTGAAGGAAGTAATAGTGTGGTGATGTAATCCGGAATGTTGAGACTGAGTCTGTTTATAAAACCAGTCTGGCATACAACTGTTGATATAAACAGGTAGATTGTTTGTTTCATGCTTGAGTTGACAACACAAAGAATGTTGAAGTTTGATGAATCAGTGCTATGAGCAAATTCTATTATGAAATACAAGAAATACCAGATGAGATGGAATGTAGGTAATATTTTTAGGTAGGATCATTTTGAAAAATGTAATTAAAGTAAATGAAATTGTTTTGAACAAATGAGATTGATATAATGAGGAGTTGAGGAATTAAAGTAAATGAAATTGGTAATTAAATTAATTGAACAGATGATGAATAATAAACTTAATAATGAATTTAAACTTATTTTGATCTGAATTTTAACTGTAATGGTAAATTAAATAATTACTGATGAAAATAATGATTGAAATATTCATTTAAAATTGGAAACTGAAGGAAATTTCTGGGTAAAAACAATCAAAAAAGGTTTGGGTTAATCAATGTGTTATTTTGGATGGGTAATAATGTATTGTGAACACTATTCAATTTGTATGGAATTTCTATGATTTAGCTGTAAGTATACCGTAAGTTTATATGTCCAGGTGGACATTCTATTTTATGAAAGCCAGTACTTTGTATATAAAAGAACCAGTACTTTGTCAATGAACCAGTACGACTAAGAGGGAACAAATCAGTTGTGGATATGGAGTAATGGAAGGCCCGTTGTTGATATTTTGCTTAAACTTTTCAGAGTCAGATGATACTGTGGCAGGTATCTGCCCGATCTTATGGTGTTGGGATCTCGTACCGAGAAGTCCAGTAAGGTTAGATGGGTACAGCCACAGCCACCGGACTAAGGGGGGTAAGTACCCATGCTTTTAATAAGGATTTAAGGTGGGTTATCGGCACCATCTCCTCACTGATCCTCTTAGGTTTTAGGCAATGAGAGTTTTTATGCTTCGGCACAAAACCTCTCATTGGGGGGGGGTATTGTAACGGTACAGAATTGTATGATAGAAAGAGAAAGTAAAGATTCAGTTTTAATTTGAAAGCAGTCAGCATTCACCTGTGTGGTGCCCCATTGTAACATACAATATTATGGCAGACTATTTATATTTATGTTTATGTCTGAAGCCTGTAGCCTGCCCAACCAGACGTATTACATAATAGCTTGCCAGCAGCAGTCCTCTCTCTGTGAAAATCACAGTAAGCAGTCTATCACCAGTGTTTGCATCAGATAACAGCAATTATACAGTAAGAACTTTGTCATCTTAGAGTTTGCATCAGACAGCAGTGGAGAGCAGTGCATATATAAGTAAAACTTTATACAGTGGCCTCGGAAATTTCGGTAGACCAAAGTGAATTGAGTAGCCGAGGTCTACCGAAACTGGTAAATTTAATGTCTTCTAAACGTTAAACGAAGTTTTAAAGTTAAACTAAGTAAACAGTGTCAATGACGACGGAAGTGAACGGGAAATACAAGTGATAGTGAACAAAGGAATGCACGTGCAGGTAAAACGTAAAAGCAATCAATTCGAATCAAAATGAAATAACGGTAATTAAAGAGCTCGACACAAAGGGGGTAAAAGATATATATTTAAGGGGAGAAGTCATTAATAAAAGTACTGGTTACTGGAAGATAATTAGTTGATAAAACTTGTGTTTAAACAAATTCATGTTTTTTAGTTGTATTTAATAAAATAAAATCAAGTCTGTTTAAGGATATAAATGTGTGTTAGGTTAAATTATTACGCCATAACCATTTCCTATTCTGTGCTGAAAACCTCGTCTAACGTTCTTTGGGATTTCCTGAGTTTTAAGGGTAGTTACATAGCGGGATTTTTATAAGGGCAAGAGTTTAAAGGTTTCGATATTAAACCTTAAAATATCGTGGCGACCTGGGTAGTTTAGTAAGGTAAGTTTTTTAAAGGGGAATATGACGGTAGGTAAAATTCTGGCAGCAGTGAGTTTTAGTAATAATATTATTGTATTATATTATTTTGGAATCTTCTGATAAAATCAATACCGTTACATTGGCGACTCGCTGCCAGGATGTTCGTATAAATATTATATGAACTAGACCTGTTTTGAGGCACAGAAAATAGGTTGTGGTAATGGCGTGTTTGTAAAATTTTGAATTATTGTATAGATTTATGTTTTGGCAGCGTTATTGTATGTTTACATATATATTAGTGACGATTTTATGTAGCGTGTATTTGTAGGTAATGTGAATAATTATTGTACTATATAAAAGGGTATTATAATAAATAATTTTGTTTAAACATGGCTGAGGTAAAGGATACCGTAGAAAAAGAGTATTCAATGAATGATATATTCAATTTTATGAGAGCAATGTCCGATGATATCAAGCAGAGTGTGAATATTAAGTTAGAAAGTAGCTTTGATGTAGTAAATAGTCGTTTTGAAAGTAATGATGAAAAGTTCGATAATAAATTTGATAAATTAAGTAGTGATGTAAATGCAAAACTTAATGAATTGAGTAAACGCTTTGATATACATGAGGGTAAATTAGACAGTAAATTTAATGAACTGAAGAGTGAAATCAATAATATAAAGTCACAAAACTTTGACCTTGATAAACGTATAAATGATATAGATGAACGATGCAATGTTATTCGTGAACAAGTAATTACGGTAAATGACAATTTAAAAAGCTTTGCAAGTAAAGCGGGTAATAAATGTGAAAATGGGGTATACACAAAGTGATACAGTAGATAATAGCAGTGATAATGAGAGTAGAATGAGAGTTGAGGTTGATCAGGGATTGCTAGTTAGTGCTTATGATTTAGAAAGGGAGTATAGTGACAGTTTAAATGTAGAGTATGAACAGAGGGCAAATTTTTCTTGCGGTATAGGTGAAGGAAAGGCTTCACCAGTGTTGTTAGAGGACAAAGGTTCCTCAAGAGTTTTTGTGGGAGGCAAATGGTCTCCGAAATGTCCCTTAATTTTTTGCAGTTTATCTGGTAAGTCCAGATGGAATAATAATAAAGTGGTGTTGCCCTCTGTGTGGAGTGAGAATATGAAATGGTGTGATATTGAAAGTGATAATAAAGAAAGAGAGAGAGAGAGAGTGATCGAGTTATTCAGATTAAGTAGAGATTATGATGGGTTAGTAGGGGGAATAAATATTGAGAAAAATTATTATATTATAAACAATGTAGACTTACCTTGTGCTGTAGTAAACAATGTGTATATTGATGATAAACATTTTCCTGTGGAGAGAGTTAGTGTACTCATAGTAGCAGACAATTGTGATAATGATGTAATTGTAACAATAAATACCAATGGAGACTGGACAAAATAATACTAATGTTGACACGATTTATGATAAAATTATAATGGGGGGTAACCCTATGCCTTATTATTATGGTACAATGGAAAAAACAAATGTTTATGGTTACTACACAAATGATAGCCATATGATGTGTATAAATAAAATTGAACAATGTTATGTGAAGATAAGACTAATTTTTGATGACGGGGGGTAGATAAAAATTCAATGTATGGACATTTTAATATTTTAGTTTGTGGTAATGACCTGGCTGATTTAGGTATTGAAGTTTGGTAAATAATAAAAACTATGACGAAAATTTGTAAATAAATGTGTTAGTGTTAAAATGTATTGTGTCAATATTATCTTGTTGTAATGTATACTATAGCTTGTGTAAAACATGTTTGTAATAAGAAGGAAAGGTATGATAATAAATAATAACATTTTATTTTGCTAACTAAGGAACAAGAGGTAATAATGAATTTTATTTTGAATTGTGTGTTTATATTAAAAGTGTTCTAAGTAATGTGACTAAAGTAATTGTTTGGACTTGAATTGATAGTAAACTGCTTTCTAATGTGAAACTCAGTAATGTATTTAAATATAAATGATTGTGAATATAAAAATAAATTTAAATATACTGTGATTGATATTGTAAAATCAAGGGTAACTGATTACAAGATTTATAGAAGCTGAAAATTGAAGGAAGTAATAGTGTGGTGATGTAATCCGGAATGTTGAGACTGAGTCTGTTTATAAAACCAGTCTGGCATACAACTGTTGATATAAACAGGTAGATTGTTTGTTTCATGCTTGAGTTGACAACACAAAGAATGTTGAAGTTTGATGAATCAGTGCTATGAGCAAATTCTATTATGAAATACAAGAAATACCAGATGAGATGGAATGTGGTAATATTTTTAGGTAGGATCATTTTGAAAAATGTAATTAAAGTAAATGAAATTGTTTTGAACAAATGAGATTGATATAATGAGGAGTTGAGGAATTAAAGTAAATGAAATTGGTAATTAAATTAATTGAACAGATGATGAATAATAAACTTAATAATGAATTTAAACTTATTTTGATCTGAATTTTAACTGTAATGGTAAATTAAATAATTACTGATGAAAATAATGATTGAAATATTCATTTAAAATTGGAAACTGAAGGAAATTTCTGGGTAAAAATAATCAAAAAAGGTTTGGGTTAATCAATGTGTTATTTTGGATGGGTAATAATGTATTGTGAACACTATTCAATTTGTATGGAATTTCTATGATTTAGCTGTAAGTATACCGTAAGTTTATATGTCCAGGTGGACATTCCATTTTATGAAAGCCAGTACTTTGTATATAAAAGAACCAGTACTTTGTCAATGAACCAGTACGACTAAGAGGGAACAAATCAGTTGTGGATATGGAGTAATGGAAGGCCCGTTGTTGATATTTTGCTTAAACGTTTCAGAGTCAGATGATACTGTGGCAGGTATCTGCCCGATCCTATGGTGTTGGGATCTCGTACCGAGAAGTCCAGTAAGGTTAGATGGGTACAGCCACAGCCACCGGACTAAGGGGGGTAAGTACCCATGCTTTTAATAAGGATTTAAGGTGGGTTATCGGCACCATCTCCTCACTGATCCTCTTAGGTTTTAGGCAATGAGAGTTTTTATGCTTCGGCACAAAACCTCTCATTGGGGGGGGGGTATTGTAACGGTACAGAATTGTATGATAGAAAGAGACAGTAAAGATTCAGTTTTAATTTGAAAGCAGTCAGCATTCACCTGTGTGGTGCCCCATTGTAACATACAATATTATGGCAGACTATTTATATTTATGTTTATGTCTGAAGCCTGTAGCCTGCCCAACCAGACGTATTACATAATAGCTTGCCAGCAGCAGTCCTCTCTCTGTGAAAATCACAGTAAGCAGTCTATCACCAGTGTTTGCATCAGATAACAGCAATTATACAGTAAGAACTTTGTCATCTTAGAGTTTGCAGCAGACAGCAGTGGAGAGCAGTGCATATGTAAGTAAAACTTTATACAGTGGCCTCGGAAATTTCGGTAGACCAAAGTGAATTGAGTAGCCGAGGTCTACCGAAACTGGTAAATTTAATGTCTTCTAAACGTTAAACGAAGTTTTAAAGTTAAACTAAGTAAACAGTGTCAATGACGACGGAAGTGAACGGGAAATACAAGTGATAGTGAACAAAGGAATGCACGTGCAGGTAAAACGTAAAAGCAATCAATTCGAATCAAAATGAAATAACGGTAATTAAAGAGCTCGACACAAAGGGGGTAAAAGATATATATTTAAGGGGAGAAGTCATTAATAAAAGTACTGGTTACTGGAAGATAATTAGTTGATAAAACTTGTGTTTAAACAAATTCATGTTTTTTAGTTGTATTTAATAAAATAAAATCAAGTCTGTTTAAGGATATAAATGTGTGTTAGGTTAAATTATTACGCCATAACCATTTCCTATTCTGTGCTGAAAACCTCGTCTAACGTTCTTTGGGATTTCCTGAGTTTTAAGGGTAGTTACATAGCGGGATTTTTATAAGGGCAAGAGTTTAAAGGTTTCGATATTAAACCTTAAAATATCGTGGCGACCTGGGTAGTTTAGTAAGGTAAGTTTTTTAAAGGGGAATATGACGGTAGGTAAAATTCTGGCAGCAGTGAGTTTTAGTAATAATATTATTGTATTATATTATTTTGGAATCTTCTGATAAAATCAATACCGTTACATTGGCGACTCGCTGCCAGGATGTTCGTATAAATATTATATGAACTAGACCTGTTTTGAGGCACAGAAAATAGGTTGTGGTAATGGCGTGTTTGTAAAATTTTGAATTATTGTATAGATTTATGTTTTGGCAGCGTTATTGTATGTTTACATATATATTAGTGACGATTTTATGTAGCGTGTATTTGTAGGTAATGTGAATAATTATTGTACTATATAAAAGGGTATTATAATAAATAATTTTGTTTAAACATGGCTGAGGTAAAGGATACCGTAGAAAAAGAGTATTCAATGAATGATATATTCAATTTTATGAGAGCAATGTCCGATGATATCAAGCAGAGTGTGAATATTAAGTTAGAAAGTAGCTTTGATGTAGTAAATAGTCGTTTTGAAAGTAATGATGAAAAGTTCGATAATAAATTTGATAAATTAAGTAGTGATGTAAATGCAAAACTTAATGAATTGAGTAAACGCTTTGATATACATGAGGGTAAATTAGACAGTAAATTTAATGAACTGAAGAGTGAAATCAATAATATAAAGTCACAAAACTTTGACCTTGATAAACGTATAAATGATATAGATGAACGATGCAATGTTATTCGTGAACAAGTAATTACGGTAAATGACAATTTAAAAAGCTTTGCAAGTAAAGCGGGTAATAAATGTGAAAATGGGGTATACACAAAGTGATACAGTAGATAATAGCAGTGATAATGAGAGTAGAATGAGAGTTGAGGTTGATCAGGGATTGCTAGTTAGTGCTTATGATTTAGAAAGGGAGTATAGTGACAGTTTAAATGTAGAGTATGAACAGAGGGCAAATTTTTCTTGCGGTATAGGTGAAGGAAAGGCTTCACCAGTGTTGTTAGAGGACAAAGGTTCCTCAAGAGTTTTTGTGGGAGGCAAATGGTCTCCGAAATGTCCCTTAATTTTTTGCAGTTTATCTGGTAAGTCCAGATGGAATAATAATAAAGTGGTGTTGCCCTCTGTGTGGAGTGAGAATATGAAATGGTGTGATATTGAAAGTGATAATAAAGAAAGAGAGAGAGAGAGAGTGATCGAGTTATTCAGATTAAGTAGAGATTATGATGGGTTAGTAGGGGGAATAAATATTGAGAAAAATTATTATATTATAAACAATGTAGACTTACCTTGTGCTGTAGTAAACAATGTGTATATTGATGATAAACATTTTCCTGTGGAGAGAGTTAGTGTACTCATAGTAGCAGACAATTGTGATAATGATGTAATTGTAACAATAAATACCAATGGAGACTGGACAAAATAATACTAATGTTGACACGATTTATGATAAAATTATAATGGGGGGTAACCCTATGCCTTATTATTATGGTACAATGGAAAAAACAAATGTTTATGGTTACTACACAAATGATAGCCATATGATGTGTATAAATAAAATTGAACAATGTTATGTGAAGATAAGACTAATTTTTGATGACGGGGGGTAGATAAAAATTCAATGTATGGACATTTTAATATTTTAGTTTGTGGTAATGACCTGGCTGATTTAGGTATTGAAGTTTGGTAAATAATAAAAACTATGACGAAAATTTGTAAATAAATGTGTTAGTGTTAAAATGTATTGTGTCAATATTATCTTGTTGTAATGTATACTATAGCTTGTGTAAAACATGTTTGTAATAAGAAGGAAAGGTATGATAATAAATAATAACATTTTATTTTGCTAACTAAGGAACAAGAGGTAATAATGAATTTTATTTTGAATTGTGTGTTTATATTAAAAGTGTTCTAAGTAATGTGACTAAAGTAATTGTTTGGACTTGAATTGATAGTAAACTGCTTTCTAATGTGAAACTCAGTAATGTATTTAAATATAAATGATTGTGAATATAAAAATAAATTTAAATATACTGTGATTGATATTGTAAAATCAAGGGTAACTGATTACAAGATTTATAGAAGCTGAAAATTGAAGGAAGTAATAGTGTGGTGATGTAATCCGGAATGTTGAGACTGAGTCTGTTTATAAAACCAGTCTGGCATACAACTGTTGATATAAACAGGTAGATTGTTTGTTTCATGCTTGAGTTGACAACACAAAGAATGTTGAAGTTTGATGAATCAGTGCTATGAGCAAATTCTATTATGAAATACAAGAAATACCAGATGAGATGGAATGTGGTAATATTTTTAGGTAGGATCATTTTGAAAAATGTAATTAAAGTAAATGAAATTGTTTTGAACAAATGAGATTGATATAATGAGGAGTTGAGGAATTAAAGTAAATGAAATTGGTAATTAAATTAATTGAACAGATGATGAATAATAAACTTAATAATGAATTTAAACTTATTTTGATCTGAATTTTAACTGTAATGGTAAATTAAATAATTACTGATGAAAATAATGATTGAAATATTCATTTAAAATTGGAAACTGAAGGAAATTTCTGGGTAAAAATAATCAAAAAAGGTTTGGGTTAATCAATGTGTTATTTTGGATGGGTAATAATGTATTGTGAACACTATTCAATTTGTATGGAATTTCTATGATTTAGCTGTAAGTATACCGTAAGTTTATATGTCCAGGTGGACATTCCATTTTATGAAAGCCAGTACTTTGTATATAAAAGAACCAGTACTTTGTCAATGAACCAGTACGACTAAGAGGGAACAAATCAGTTGTGGATATGGAGTAATGGAAGGCCCGTTGTTGATATTTTGCTTAAACGTTTCAGAGTCAGATGATACTGTGGCAGGTATCTGCCCGATCCTATGGTGTTGGGATCTCGTACCGAGAAGTCCAGTAAGGTTAGATGGGTACAGCCACAGCCACCGGACTAAGGGGGGTAAGTACCCATGCTTTTAATAAGGATTTAAGGTGGGTTATCGGCACCATCTCCTCACTGATCCTCTTAGGTTTTAGGCAATGAGAGTTTTTATGCTTCGGCACAAAACCTCTCATTGGGGGGGGGGTATTGTAACGGTACAGAATTGTATGATAGAAAGAGACAGTAAAGATTCAGTTTTAATTTGAAAGCAGTCAGCATTCACCTGTGTGGTGCCCCATTGTAACATACAATATTATGGCAGACTATTTATATTTATGTTTATGTCTGAAGCCTGTAGCCTGCCCAACCAGACGTATTACATAATAGCTTGCCAGCAGCAGTCCTCTCTCTGTGAAAATCACAGTAAGCAGTCTATCACCAGTGTTTGCATCAGATAACAGCAATTATACAGTAAGAACTTTGTCATCTTAGAGTTTGCAGCAGACAGCAGTGGAGAGCAGTGCATATGTAAGTAAAACTTTATACAGTGGCCTCGGAAATTTCGGTAGACCAAAGTGAATTGAGTAGCCGAGGTCTACCGAAACTGGTAAATTTAATGTCTTCTAAACGTTAAACGAAGTTTTAAAGTTAAACTAAGTAAACAGTGTCAATGACGACGGAAGTGAACGGGAAATACAAGTGATAGTGAACAAAGGAATGCACGTGCAGGTAAAACGTAAAAGCAATCAATTCGAATCAAAATGAAATAACGGTAATTAAAGAGCTCGACACAAAGGGGGTAAAAGATATATATTTAAGGGGAGAAGTCATTAATAAAAGTACTGGTTACTGGAAGATAATTAGTTGATAAAACTTGTGTTTAAACAAATTCATGTTTTTTAGTTGTATTTAATAAAATAAAATCAAGTCTGTTTAAGGATATAAATGTGTGTTAGGTTAAATTATTACGCCATAACCATTTCCTATTCTGTGCTGAAAACCTCGTCTAACGTTCTTTGGGATTTCCTGAGTTTTAAGGGTAGTTACATAGCGGGATTTTTATAAGGGCAAGAGTTTAAAGGTTTCGATATTAAACCTTAAAATATCGTGGCGACCTGGGTAGTTTAGTAAGGTAAGTTTTTTAAAGGGGAATATGACGGTAGGTAAAATTCTGGCAGCAGTGAGTTTTAGTAATAATATTATTGTATTATATTATTTTGGAATCTTCTGATAAAATCAATACCGTTACATTGGCGACTCGCTGCCAGGATGTTCGTATAAATATTATATGAACTAGACCTGTTTTGAGGCACAGAAAATAGGTTGTGGTAATGGCGTGTTTGTAAAATTTTGAATTATTGTATAGATTTATGTTTTGGCAGCGTTATTGTATGTTTACATATATATTAGTGACGATTTTATGTAGCGTGTATTTGTAGGTAATGTGAATAATTATTGTACTATATAAAAGGGTATTATAATAAATAATTTTGTTTAAACATGGCTGAGGTAAAGGATACCGTAGAAAAAGAGTATTCAATGAATGATATATTCAATTTTATGAGAGCAATGTCCGATGATATCAAGCAGAGTGTGAATATTAAGTTAGAAAGTAGCTTTGATGTAGTAAATAGTCGTTTTGAAAGTAATGATGAAAAGTTCGATAATAAATTTGATAAATTAAGTAGTGATGTAAATGCAAAACTTAATGAATTGAGTAAACGCTTTGATATACATGAGGGTAAATTAGACAGTAAATTTAATGAACTGAAGAGTGAAATCAATAATATAAAGTCACAAAACTTTGACCTTGATAAACGTATTAATGATATAGATGAACGATGCAATGTTATTCGTGAACAAGTAATTACAGTAAATGACAATTTAAAAAGCTCTGCAAGTAAAGCGGGTAATAAATGTGAAAATGGGGTATCACAAAGTGATACAGTAGATAATAGCAGTGATAATGAGAGTAGAATGAGAGTTGAGGTTGATCAGGGATTGCTAGTTAGTGCTTATGATTTAGAAAGGGAGTATAGTGACAGTTTAAATGTAGAGTATGAACAGAGGGCAAATTTTTCTTGTGGTATAGGTGAAGGAAAGGCTTCACGAGTGTTGTTAGAGGACAAAGGTTCCTCAAGAGTTTTTGTGGGAGGCAAATGGTCTCCGAAATGTCCCTTAATTTTTTGCAGTTTATCTGGTAAGTCCAGATGGAATAATAATAAAGTGGTGTTGCCCTCTGTGTGGAGTGAGAATATGAAATGGTGTGATATTGAAAGTGATAATAAAGAAAGAGAGAGAGAGAGAGTGATCGAGTTATTCAGATTAAGTAGAGATTATGATGGGTTAGTAGGGGGAATAAATATTGAGAAAAATTATTATATTATAAACAATGTAGACTTACCTTGTGCTGTAGTAAACAATGTGTATATTGATGATAAACATTTACCTGTGGAGAGAGTTAGTGTACTCATAGTAGCAGACAATTGTGATAATGATGTAATTGTAACAATAAATACCAATGGAGACTGGACAAAATAATACTAATGTTGACACGATTTATGATAAAATTATAATGGGGGGTAACCCTATGCCTTATTATTATGGTACAATGGAAAAAACAAATGTTTATGGTTACTACACAAATGATAGCCATATGATGTGTATAAATAAAATTGAACAATGTTATGTGAAGATAAGACTAATTTTTGATGACGGGGGCTAGATAAAAATTCAATGTATGGACATTTTAATATTTTAGTTTGTGGTAATGACCTGGCTGATTTAGGTATTGAAGTTTGGTAAATAATAAAAACTATGACGAAAATTTGTAAATAAATGTGTTAGTGTTAAAATGTATTGTGTCAATATTATCTTGTTGTAATGTATACTATAGCTTGTGTAAAACATGTTTGTAATAAGAAGGAAAGGTATGATAATAAATAATAACATTTTATTTTGCTAACTAAGGAACAAGAGGTAATAATGAATTTTATTTTGAATTGTGTGTTTATATTAAAAGTGTTCTAAGTAATGTGACTAAAGTAATTGTTTGGACTTGAATTGATAGTAAACTGCTTTCTAATGTGAAACTCAGTAATGTATTTAAATATAAATGATTGTGAATATAAAAATAAATTTAAATATACTGTGATTGATATTGTAAAATCAAGGGTAACTGATTACAAGATTTATAGAAGCTGAAAATTGAAGGAAGTAATAGTGTGGTGATGTAATCCGGAATGTTGAGACTGAGTCTGTTTATAAAACCAGTCTGGCATACAACTGTTGATATAAACAGGTAGATTGTTTGTTTCATGCTTGAGTTGACAACACAAAGAATGTTGAAGTTTGATGAATCAGTGCTATGAGCAAATTCTATTATGAAATACAAGAAATACCAGATGAGATGGAATGTAGGTAATATTTTTAGGTAGGATCATTTTGAAAAATGTAATTAAAGTAAATGAAATTGTTTTGAACAAATGAGATTGATATAATGAGGAGTTGAGGAATTAAAGTAAATGAAATTGGTAATTAAATTAATTGAACAGATGATGAATAATAAACTTAATAATGAATTTAAACTTATTTTGATCTGAATTTTAACTGTAATGGTAAATTAAATAATTACTGATGAAAATAATGATTGAAATATTCATTTAAAATTGGAAACTGAAGGAAATTTCTGGGTAAAAATAATCAAAAAAGGTTTGGGTTAATCAATGTGTTATTTTGGATGGGTAATAATGTATTGTGAACACTATTCAATTTGTATGGAATTTCTATGATTTAGCTGTAAGTATACCGTAAGTTTATATGTCCAGGTGGACATTCTATTTTATGAAAGCCAGTACTTTGTATATAAAAGAACCAGTACTTTGTCAATGAACCAGTACGACTAAGAGGGAACAAATCAGTTGTGGATATGGAGTAATGGAAGGCCCGTTGTTGATATTTTGCTTAAACGTTTCAGAGTCAGATGATACTGTGGCAGGTATCTGCCCGATCTTATGGTGTTGGGATCTCGTACCGAGAAGTCCAGTAAGGTTAGATGGGTACAGCCACAGCCACCGGACTAAGGGGGGTAAGTACCCATGCTTTTAATAAGGATTTAAGGTGGGTTATCGGCACCATCTCCTCACTGATCCTCTTAGGTTTTAGGCAATGAGAGTTTTTATGCTTCGGCACAAAACCTCTCATTGGGGGGGGGTATTGTAACGGTACAGAATTGTATGATAGAAAGAGAAAGTAAAGATTCAGTTTTAATTTGAAAGCAGTCAGCATTCACCTGTGTGGTGCCCCATTGTAACATACAATATTATGGCAGACTATTTATATTTATGTTTATGTCTGAAGCCTGTAGCCTGCCCAACCAGACGTATTACATAATAGCTTGCCAGCAGCAGTCCTCTCTCTGTGAAAATCACAGTAAGCAGTCTATCACCAGTGTTTGCATCAGATAACAGCAATTATACAGTAAGAACTTTGTCATCTTAGAGTTTGCATCAGACAGCAGTGGAGAGCAGTGCATATATAAGTAAAACTTTATACAGTGGCCTCGGAAATTTCGGTAGACCAAAGTGAATTGAGTAGCCGAGGTCTACCGAAACTGGTAAATTTAATGTCTTCTAAACGTTAAACGAAGTTTTAAAGTTAAACTAAGTAAACAGTGTCAATGACGACGGAAGTGAACGGGAAATACAAGTGATAGTGAACAAAGGAATGCACGTGCAGGTAAAACGTAAAAGCAATCAATTCGAATCAAAATGAAATAACGGTAATTAAAGAGCTCGACACAAAGGGGGTAAAAGATATATATTTAAGGGGAGAAGTCATTAATAAAAGTACTGGTTACTGGAAGATAATTAGTTGATAAAACTTGTGTTTAAACAAATTCATGTTTTTTAGTTGTATTTAATAAAATAAAATCAAGTCTGTTTAAGGATATAAATGTGTGTTAGGTTAAATTATTACGCCATAACCATTTCCTATTCTGTGCTGAAAACCTCGTCTAACGTTCTTTGGGATTTCCTGAGTTTTAAGGGTAGTTACATAGCGGGATTTTTATAAGGGCAAGAGTTTAAAGGTTTCGATATTAAACCTTAAAATATCGTGGCGACCTGGGTAGTTTAGTAAGGTAAGTTTTTTAAAGGGGAATATGACGGTAGGTAAAATTCTGGCAGCAGTGAGTTTTAGTAATAATATTATTGTATTATATTATTTTGGAATCTTCTGATAAAATCAATACCGTTACATTGGCGACTCGCTGCCAGGATGTTCGTATAAATATTATATGAACTAGACCTGTTTTGAGGCACAGAAAATAGGTTGTGGTAATGGCGTGTTTGTAAAATTTTGAATTATTGTATAGATTTATGTTTTGGCAGCGTTATTGTATGTTTACATATATATTAGTGACGATTTTATGTAGCGTGTATTTGTAGGTAATGTGAATAATTATTGTACTATATAAAAGGGTATTATAATAAATAATTTTGTTTAAACATGGCTGAGGTAAAGGATACCGTAGAAAAAGAGTATTCAATGAATGATATATTCAATTTTATGAGAGCAATGTCCGATGATATCAAGCAGAGTGTGAATATTAAGTTAGAAAGTAGCTTTGATGTAGTAAATAGTCGTTTTGAAAGTAATGATGAAAAGTTCGATAATAAATTTGATAAATTAAGTAGTGATGTAAATGCAAAACTTAATGAATTGAGTAAACGCTTTGATATACATGAGGGTAAATTAGACAGTAAATTTAATGAACTGAAGAGTGAAATCAATAATATAAAGTCACAAAACTTTGACCTTGATAAACGTATTAATGATATAGATGAACGATGCAATGTTATTCGTGAACAAGTAATTACAGTAAATGACAATTTAAAAAGCTCTGCAAGTAAAGCGGGTAATAAATGTGAAAATGGGGTATCACAAAGTGATACAGTAGATAATAGCAGTGATAATGAGAGTAGAATGAGAGTTGAGGTTGATCAGGGATTGCTAGTTAGTGCTTATGATTTAGAAAGGGAGTATAGTGACAGTTTAAATGTAGAGTATGAACAGAGGGCAAATTTTTCTTGTGGTATAGGTGAAGGAAAGGCTTCACGAGTGTTGTTAGAGGACAAAGGTTCCTCAAGAGTTTTTGTGGGAGGCAAATGGTCTCCGAAATGTCCCTTAATTTTTTGCAGTTTATCTGGTAAGTCCAGATGGAATAATAATAAAGTGGTGTTGCCCTCTGTGTGGAGTGAGAATATGAAATGGTGTGATATTGAAAGTGATAATAAAGAAAGAGAGAGAGAGAGAGTGATCGAGTTATTCAGATTAAGTAGAGATTATGATGGGTTAGTAGGGGGAATAAATATTGAGAAAAATTATTATATTATAAACAATGTAGACTTACCTTGTGCTGTAGTAAACAATGTGTATATTGATGATAAACATTTTCCTGTGGAGAGAGTTAGTGTACTCATAGTAGCAGACAATTGTGATAATGATGTAATTGTAACAATAAATACCAATGGAGACTGGACAAAATAATACTAATGTTGACACGATTTATGATAAAATTATAATGGGGGGTAACCCTATGCCTTATTATTATGGTACAATGGAAAAAACAAATGTTTATGGTTACTACACAAATGATAGCCATATGATGTGTATAAATAAAATTGAACAATGTTATGTGAAGATAAGACTAATTTTTGATGACGGGGGGTAGATAAAAATTCAATGTATGGACATTTTAATATTTTAGTTTGTGGTAATGACCTGGCTGATTTAGGTATTGAAGTTTGGTAAATAATAAAAACTATGACGAAAATTTGTAAATAAATGTGTTAGTGTTAAAATGTATTGTGTCAATATTATCTTGTTGTAATGTATACTATAGCTTGTGTAAAACATGTTTGTAATAAGAAGGAAAGGTATGATAATAAATAATAACATTTTATTTTGCTAACTAAGGAACAAGAGGTAATAATGAATTTTATTTTGAATTATGTGTTTATATTAAAAGTGTTCTAAGTAATGTGACTAAAGTAATTGTTTGGACTTGAATTGATAGTAAACTGCTTTCTAATGTGAAACTCAGTACTGTATTTAAATATAAATGATTGTGAATATAAAAATAAATTTAAATATACTGTGATTGATATTGTAAAATCAAGGGTAACTGATTACAAGATTTATAGAAGCTGAAAATTGAAGGAAGTAATAGTGTGGTGATGTAATCCGGAATGTTGAGACTGAGTCTGTTTATAAAACCAGTCTGGCATACAACTGTTGATATAAACAGGTAGATTGTTTGTTTCATGCTTGAGTTGACAACACAAAGAATGTTGAAGTTTGATGAATCAGTGCTATGAGCAAATTCTATTATGAAATACAAGAAATACCAGATGAGATGGAATGTAGGTAATATTTTTAGGTAGGATCATTTTGAAAAATGTAATTAAAGTAAATGAAATTGTTTTGAACAAATGAGATTGATATAATGAGGAGTTGAGGAATTAAAGTAAATGAAATTGGTAATTAAATTAATTGAACAGATGATGAATAATAAACTTAATAATGAATTTAAACTTATTTTGATCTGAATTTTAACTGTAATGGTAAATTAAATAATTACTGATGAAAATAATGATTGAAATATTCATTTAAAATTGGAAACTGAAGGAAATTTCTGGGTAAAAATAATCAAAAAAGGTTTGGGTTAATCAATGTGTTATTTTGGATGGGTAATAATGTATTGTGAACACTATTCAATTTGTATGGAATTTCTATGATTTAGCTGTAAGTATACCGTAAGTTTATATGTCCAGGTGGACATTCCATTTTATGAAAGCCAGTACTTTGTATATAAAAGAACCAGTACTTTGTCAATGAACCAGTACGACTAAGAGGGAACAAATCAGTTGTGGATATGGAGTAATGGAAGGCCCGTTGTTGATATTTTGCTTAAACGTTTCAGAGTCAGATGATACTGTGGCAGGTATCTGCCCGTTCTTATGGTGTTGGGATCTCGTACCGAGAAGTCCAGTAAGGTTAGATGGGTACAGCCACAGCCACCGGACTAAGGGGGGTAAGTACCCATGCTTTTAATAAGGATTTAAGGTGGGTTATCGGCACCATCTCCTCACTGATCCTCTTAGGTTTTAGGCAATGAGAGTTTTTATGCTTCGGCACAAAACCTTTCATTGGGGGGGGGGTATTGTAACGGTACAGAATTGTATGATAGAAAGAGAAAGTAAAGATTCAGTTTTAATTTGAAAGCAGTCAGCATTCACCTGTGTGGTGCCCCATTGTAACATACAATATTATGGCAGACTATTTATATTTATGTTTATGTCTGAAGCCTGTAGCCTGCCCAACCAGACGTATTACATAATAGCTTGCCAGCAGCAGTCCTCTCTCTGTGAAAATCACAGTAAGCAGTCTATCACCAGTGTTTGCATCAGATAACAGCAATTATACAGTAAGAACTTTGTCATCTTAGAGTTTGCATCAGACAGCAGTGGAGAGCAGTGCATATATAAGTAAAACTTTATACAGTGGCCTCGGAAATTTCGGTAGACCAAAGTGAATTGAGTAGCCGAGGTCTACCGAAACTGGTAAATTTAATGTCTTCTAAACGTTAAACGAAGTTTTAAAGTTAAACTAAGTAAACAGTGTCAATGACGACGGAAGTGAACGGGAAATACAAGTGATAGTGAACAAAGGAATGCACGTGCAGGTAAAACGTAAAAGCAATCAATTCGAATCAAAATGAAATAACGGTAATTAAAGAGCTCGACACAAAGGGGGTAAAAGATATATATTTAAGGGGAGAAGTCATTAATAAAAGTACTGGTTACTGGAAGATAATTAGTTGATAAAACTTGTGTTTAAACAAATTCATGTTTTTTAGTTGTATTTAATAAAATAAAATCAAGTCTGTTTAAGGATATAAATGTGTGTTAGGTTAAATTATTACGCCATAACCATTTCCTATTTTGTGCTGAAAACCTCGTCTAACGTTCTTTGGGATTTCCTGAGTTTTAAGGGTAGTTACATAGCGGGATTTTTATAAGGGCAAGAGTTTAAAGGTTTCGATATTAAACCTTAAAATATCGTGGCGACCTGGGTAGTTTAGTAAGGTAAGTTTTTTAAAGGGGAATATGACGGTAGGTAAAATTCTGGCAGCAGTGAGTTTTAGTAATAATATTATTGTATTATATTATTTTGGAATCTTCTGATAAAATCAATACCGTTACATTGGCGACTCGCTGCCAGGATGTTCGTATAAATATTATATGAACTAGACCTGTTTTGAGGCACAGAAAATAGGTTGTGGTAATGGCGTGTTTGTAAAATTTTGAATTATTGTATAGATTTATGTTTTGGCAGCGTTATTGTATGTTTACATATATATTAGTGACGATTTTATGTAGCGTGTATTTGTAGGTAATGTGAATAATTATTGTACTATATAAAAGGGTATTATAATAAATAATTTTGTTTAAACATGGCTGAGGTAAAGGATACCGTAGAAAAAGAGTATTCAATGAATGATATATTCAATTTTATGAGAGCAATGTCCGATGATATCAAGCAGAGTGTGAATATTAAGTTAGAAAGTAGCTTTGATGTAGTAAATAGTCGTTTTGAAAGTAATGATTAAAAGTTCGATAATAAATTTGATAAATTAAGTAGTGATGTAAATGCAAAACTTAATGAATTGAGTAAACGCTTTGATATACATGAGGGTAAATTAGACAGTAAATTTAATGAACTGAAGAGTGAAATCAATAATATAAAGTCACAAAACTTTGACCTTGATAAACGTATTAATGATATAGATGAACGATGCAATGTTATTCGTGAACAAGTAATTACAGTAAATGACAATTTAAAAAGCTCTGCAAGTAAAGCGGGTAATAAATGTGAAAATGGGGTATCACAAAGTGATACAGTAGATAATAGCAGTGATAATGAGAGTAGAATGAGAGTTGAGGTTGATCAGGGATTGCTAGTTAGTGCTTATGATTTAGAAAGGGAGTATAGTGACAGTTTAAATGTAGAGTATGAACAGAGGGCAAATTTTTCTTGTGGTATAGGTGAAGGAAAGGCTTCACGAGTGTTGTTAGAGGACAAAGGTTCCTCAAGAGTTTTTGTGGGAGGCAAATGGTCTCCGAAATGTCCCTTAATTTTTTGCAGTTTATCTGGTAAGTCCAGATGGAATAATAATAAAGTGGTGTTGCCCTCTGTGTGGAGTGAGAATATGAAATGGTGTGATATTGAAAGTGATAATAAAGAAAGAGAGAGAGAGAGAGAGTGATCGAGTTATTCAGATTAAGTAGAGATTATGATGGGTTAGTAGGGGGAATAAATATTGAGAAAAATTATTATATTATAAACAATGTAGACTTACCTTGTGCTGTAGTAAACAATGTGTATATTGATGATAAACATTTACCTGTGGAGAGAGTTAGTGTACTCATAGTAGCAGACAATTGTGATAATGATGTAATTGTAACAATAAATACCAATGGAGACTGGACAAAATAATACTAATGTTGACACGATTTATGATAAAATTATAATGGGGGGTAACCCTATGCCTTATTATTATGGTACAATGGAAAAAACAAATGTTTATGGTTACTACACAAATGATAGCCATATGATGTGTATAAATAAAATTGAACAATGTTATGTGAAGATAAGACTAATTTTTGATGACGGGGGCTAGATAAAAATTCAATGTATGGACATTTTAATATTTTAGTTTGTGGTAATGACCTGGCTGATTTAGGTATTGAAGTTTGGTAAATAATAAAAACTATGACGAAAATTTGTAAATAAATGTGTTAGTGTTAAAATGTATTGTGTCAATATTATCTTGTTGTAATGTATACTATAGCTTGTGTAAAACATGTTTGTAATAAGAAGGAAAGGTATGATAATAAATAATAACATTTTATTTTGCTAACTAAGGAACAAGAGGTAATAATGAATTTTATTTTGAATTGTGTGTTTATATTAAAAGTGTTCTAAGTAATGTGACTAAAGTAATTGTTTGGACTTGAATTGATAGTAAACTGCTTTCTAATGTGAAACTCAGTAATGTATTTAAATATAAATGATTGTGAATATAAAAATAAATTTAAATATACTGTGATTGATATTGTAAAATCAAGGGTAACTGATTACAAGATTTATAGAAGCTGAAAATTGAAGGAAGTAATAGTGTGGTGATGTAATCCGGAATGTTGAGACTGAGTCTGTTTATAAAACCAGTCTGGCATACAACTGTTGATATAAACAGGTAGATTGTTTGTTTCATGCTTGAGTTGACAACACAAAGAATGTTGAAGTTTGATGAATCAGTGCTATGAGCAAATTCTATTATGAAATACAAGAAATACCAGATGAGATGGAATGTAGGTAATATTTTTAGGTAGGATCATTTTGAAAAATGTAATTAAAGTAAATGAAATTGTTTTGAACAAATGAGATTGATATAATGAGGAGTTGAGGAATTAAAGTAAATGAAATTGGTAATTAAATTAATTGAACAGATGATGAATAATAAACTTAATAATGAATTTAAACTTATTTTGATCTGAATTTTAACTGTAATGGTAAATTAAATAATTACTGATGAAAATAATGATTGAAATATTCATTTAAAATTGGAAACTGAAGGAAATTTCTGGGTAAAAATAATCAAAAAAGGTTTGGGTTAATCAATGTGTTATTTTGGATGGGTAATAATGTATTGTGAACACTATTCAATTTGTATGGAATTTCTATGATTTAGCTGTAAGTATACCGTAAGTTTATATGTCCAGGTGGACATTCCATTTTATGAAAGCCAGTACTTTGTATATAAAAGAACCAGTACTTTGTCAATGAACCAGTACGACTAAGAGGGAACAAATCAGTTGTGGATATGGAGTAATGGAAGGCCCGTTGTTGATATTTTGCTTAAACGTTTCAGAGTCAGATGATACTGTGGCAGGTATCTGCCCGTTCTTATGGTGTTGGGATCTCGTACCGAGAAGTCCAGTAAGGTTAGATGGGTACAGCCACAGCCACCGGACTAAGGGGGGTAAGTACCCATGCTTTTAATAAGGATTTAAGGTGGGTTATCGGCACCATCTCCTCACTGATCCTCTTAGGTTTTAGGCAATGAGAGTTTTTATGCTTCGGCACAAAACCTCTCATTGGGGGGGGGGGGTATTGTAACGGTACAGAATTGTATGATAGAAAGAGACAGTAAAGATTCAGTTTTAATTTGAAAGCAGTCAGCATTCACCTGTGTGGTGCCCCATTGTAACATACAATATTATGGCAGACTATTTATATTTATGTTTATGTCTGAAGCCTGTAGCCTGCCCAACCAGACGTATTACATAATAGCTTGCCAGCAGCAGTCCTCTCTCTGTGAAAATCACAGTAAGCAGTCTATCACCAGTGTTTGCATCAGATAACAGCAATTATACAGTAAGAACTTTGTCATCTTAGAGTTTGCAGCAGACAGCAGTGGAGAGCAGTGCATATGTAAGTAAAACTTTATACAGTGGCCTCGGAAATTTCGGTAGACCAAAGTGAATTGAGTAGCCGAGGTCTACCGAAACTGGTAAATTTAATGTCTTCTAAACGTTAAACGAAGTTTTAAAGTTAAACTAAGTAAACAGTGTCAATGACGACGGAAGTGAACGGGAAATACAAGTGATAGTGAACAAAGGAATGCACGTGCAGGTAAAACGTAAAAGCAATCAATTCGAATCAAAATGAAATAACGGTAATTAAAGAGCTCGACACAAAGGGGGTAAAAGATATATATTTAAGGGGAGAAGTCATTAATAAAAGTACTGGTTACTGGAAGATAATTAGTTGATAAAACTTGTGTTTAAACAAATTCATGTTTTTTAGTTGTATTTAATAAAATAAAATCAAGTCTGTTTAAGGATATAAATGTGTGTTAGGTTAAATTATTACGCCATAACCATTTCCTATTCTGTGCTGAAAACCTCGTCTAACGTTCTTTGGGATTTTCTGAGTTTTAAGGGTAGTTAGATAGCGGGATTTTTATAAGGGCAAGAGTTTAAAGGTTTCGATATTAAACCTTAAAATATCGTGGCGACCTGGGTAGTTTAGTAAGGTAAGTTTTTTAAAGGGGAATATGACGGTAGGTAAAATTCTGGCAGCAGTGAGTTTTAGTAATAATATTATTGTATTATATTATTTTGGAATCTTCTGATAAAATCAATACCGTTACATTGGCGACTCGCTGCCAGGATGTTCGTATAAATATTATATGAACTAGACCTGTTTTGAGGCACAGAAAATAGGTTGTGGTAATGGCGTGTTTGTAAAATTTTGAATTATTGTATAGATTTATGTTTTGGCAGCGTTATTGTATGTTTACATATATATTAGTGACGATTTTATGTAGCGTGTATTTGTAGGTAATGTGAATAATTATTGTACTATATAAAAGGGTATTATAATAAATAATTTTGTTTGAACATGGCTGAGGTAAAGGATACCGTAGAAAAAGAGTATTCAATGAATGATATATTCAATTTTATGAGAGCAATGTCCGATGATATCAAGCAGAGTGTGAATATTAAGTTAGAAAGTAGCTTTGATGTAGTAAATAGTCGTTTTGAAAGTAATGATGAAAAGTTCGATAATAAATTTGATAAATTAAGTAGTGATGTAAATGCAAAACTTAATGAATTGAGTAAACGCTTTGATATACATGAGGGTAAATTAGACAGTAAATTTAATGAACTGAAGAGTGAAATCAATAATATAAAGTCACAAAACTTTGACCTTGATAAACGTATTAATGATATAGATGAACGATGCAATGTTATTCGTGAACAAGTAATTACAGTAAATGACAATTTAAAAAGCTCTGCAAGTAAAGCGGGTAATAAATGTGAAAATGGGGTATCACAAAGTGATACAGTAGATAATAGCAGTGATAATGAGAGTAGAATGAGAGTTGAGGTTGATCAGGGATTGCTAGTTAGTGCTTATGATTTAGAAAGGGAGTATAGTGACAGTTTAAATGTAGAGTATGAACAGAGGGCAAATTTTTCTTGTGGTATAGGTGAAGGAAAGGCTTCACGAGTGTTGTTAGAGGACAAAGGTTCCTCAAGAGTTTTTGTGGGAGGCAAATGGTCTCCGAAATGTCCCTTAATTTTTTGCAGTTTATCTGGTAAGTCCAGATGGAATAATAATAAAGTGGTGTTGCCCTCTGTGTGGAGTGAGAATATGAAATGGTGTGATATTGAAAGTGATAATAAAGAAAGAGAGAGAGAGAGAGTGATCGAGTTATTCAGATTAAGTAGAGATTATGATGGGTTAGTAGGGGGAATAAATATTGAGAAAAATTATTATATTATAAACAATGTAGACTTACCTTGTGCTGTAGTAAACAATGTGTATATTGATGATAAACATTTACCTGTGGAGAGAGTTAGTGTACTCATAGTAGCAGACAATTGTGATAATGATGTAATTGTAACAATAAATACCAATGGAGACTGGACAAAATAATACTAATGTTGACACGATTTATGATAAAATTATAATGGGGGGTAACCCTATGCCTTATTATTATGGTACAATGGAAAAAACAAATGTTTATGGTTACTACACAAATGATAGCCATATGATGTGTATAAATAAAATTGAACAATGTTATGTGAAGATAAGACTAATTTTTGATGACGGGGGGTAGATAAAAATTCAATGTATGGACATTTTAATATTTTAGTTTGTGGTAATGACCTGGCTGATTTAGGTATTGAAGTTTGGTAAATAATAAAAACTATGACGAAAATTTGTAAATAAATGTGTTAGTGTTAAATGTATTGTGTCAATATTATCTTGTTGTAATGTATACTATAGCTTGTGTAAAACATGTTTGTAATAAGAAGGAAAGGTATGATAATAAATAATAACATTTTATTTTGCTAACTAAGGAACAAGAGGTAATAATGAATTTTATTTTGAATTGTGTGTTTATATTAAAAGTGTTCTAAGTAATGTGACTAAAGTAATTGTTTGGACTTGAATTGATAGTAAACTGCTTTCTAATGTGAAACTCAGTAATGTATTTAAATATAAATGATTGTGAATATAAAAATAAATTTAAATATACTGTGATTGATATTGTAAAATCAAGGGTAACTGATTACAAGATTTATAGAAGCTGAAAATTGAAGGAAGTAATAGTGTGGTGATGTAATCCGGAATGTTGAGACTGAGTCTGTTTATAAAACCAGTCTGGCATACAACTGTTGATATAAACAGGTAGATTGTTTGTTTCATGCTTGAGTTGACAACACAAAGAATGTTGAAGTTTGATGAATCAGTGCTATGAGCAAATTCTATTATGAAATACAAGAAATACCAGATGAGATGGAATGTAGGTAATATTTTTAGGTAGGATCATTTTGAAAAATGTAATTAAAGTAAATGAAATTGTTTTGAACAAATGAGATTGATATAATGAGGAGTTGAGGAATTAAAGTAAATGAAATTGGTAATTAAATTAATTGAACAGATGATGAATAATAAACTTAATAATGAATTTAAACTTATTTTGATCTGAATTTTAACTGTAATGGTAAATTAAATAATTACTGATGAAAATAATGATTGAAATATTCATTTAAAATTGGAAACTGAAGGAAATTTCTGGGTAAAAATAATCAAAAAAGGTTTGGGTTAATCAATGTGTTATTTTGGATGGGTAATAATGTATTGTGAACACTATTCAATTTGTATGGAATTTCTATGATTTAGCTGTAAGTATACCGTAAGTTTATATGTCCAGGTGGACATTCTATTTTATGAAAGCCAGTACTTTGTATATAAAAGAACCAGTACTTTGTCAATGAACCAGTACGACTAAGAGGGAACAAATCAGTTGTGGATATGGAGTAATGGAAGGCCCGTTGTTGATATTTTGCTTAAACGTTTCAGAGTCAGATGATACTGTGGCAGGTATCTGCCCGATCTTATGGTGTTGGGATCTCGTACCGAGAAGTCCAGTAAGGTTAGATGGGTACAGCCACAGCCACCGGACTAAGGGGGGTAAGTACCCATGCTTTTAATAAGGATTTAAGGGGGGTTATCGGCACCATCTCCTCACTGATCCTCTTATGTTTTAGGCAATGAGAGTTTTTATGCTTCGGCACAAAACCTCTCATTGGGGGGGGTATTGTAACGGTACAGAATTGTATGATAGAAAGAGACAGTAAAGATTCAGTTTTAATTTGAAAGCAGTCAGCATTCACCTGTGTGGTGCCCCATTGTAACATACAATATTATGGCAGACTATTTATATTTATGTTTATGTCTGAAGCCTGTAGCCTGCCCAACCAGACGTATTACATAATAGCTTGCCAGCAGCAGTCCTCTCTCTGTGAAAATCACAGTAAGCAGTCTATCACCAGTGTTTGCATCAGATAACAGCAATTATACAGTAAGAACTTTGTCATCTTAGAGTTTGCATCAGACAGCAGTGGAGAGCAGTGCATATATAAGTAAAACTTTATACAGTGGCCTCGGAAATTTCGGTAGACCAAAGTGAATTGAGTAGCCGAGGTCTACCGAAACTGATAAATTTAATGTCTTCTAAAAGTTAAACGAAGTTTTAAAGTTAAACTAAGTAAACAGTGTCAATGACGACGGAAGTGAACGGGAAATACAAGTGATAGTGAACAAAGGAATGCACGTGCAGGTAAAACGTAAAAGCAATCAATTCGAATCAAAATGAAATAACGGTAATTAAAGAGCTCGACACAAAGGGGGTAAAAGATATATATTTAAGGGGAGAAGTCATTAATAAAAGTACTGGTTACTGGAAGATAATTAGTTGATAAAACTTGTGTTTAAACAAATTCATGTTTTTTAGTTGTATTTAATAAAATAAAATCAAGTCTGTTTAAGGATATAAATGTGTGTTAGGTTAAATTATTACGCCATAACCATTTCCTATTCTGTGCTGAAAACCTCGTCTAACGTTCTTTGGGATTTTGTGAGTTTTAAGGGTAGTTAGATAGCGGGATTTTTATAAGGGCAAGAGTTTAAAGGTTTCGATATTAAACCTTAAAATATCGTGGCGACCTGGGTAGTTTAGTAAGGTAAGTTTTTTAAAGGGGAATATGACGGTAGGTAAAATTCTGGCAGCAGTGAGTTTTAGTAATAATATTATTGTATTATATTATTTTGGAATCTTCTGATAAAATCAATACCGTTACATGTACTGATTGCATTTGAACCAATCATACTCTGTTCTAGTTGTTCTCAGGTTGTGCAGCATCCCAATCCATGACAACATTGAGGGCAGACATCCAGGAGAGATAGAAATCTACTAGTCCGTACATTGATGGTTCTTCTGGGTTTCCATAAGGTTGGATATTGCCAACTATGTCTGGAAATGTTCCACCTGTGCCTGTACTAAGGCAAGCAACTAGAAGGCTGACACTGTATGCGAGGGAGACAGCAATACCAGCCTTGGGAAGTCATCACTCTTGACTTGAAGGGCCTGTCCCCAAGAACCTCAAGAGGAAAGATGGGAATTCTGGTGATCATGGACCTGTTCAGCTGCTGGGTGGAGGCTTTCGCAATTCCAGAAGCCATGACTAGATGGATCCTGACAATATTAAGAACCAAAGTCTTCAGTCACTGTGGTCAGCCATGATATCTGTTGGCCGACAATGGCTGTCAGATTTCTTCTAATCAATAGCAGCAAGCACTAGCAACTTGGAGCACTGAACATTGGAGAACTCCCATCTACAACCCAAGGGCAAATCCAACAGAGTGACAGAATCAAGAGCTAAAGAGAATGTTGAAAATCCACCTGGTAGGCAATGAGCAGAAAACCTGGGACCAACATCTATTCCAGACACTTTTCATGCCAGAGAGTCAGCAGAATCACAGGCTATTCACCAGCTGAACTTGTACCTTTGTAGGGTTCTATTTCTACTTTAAATGACGTGCATAAATTTTTTGATAAGTGGCTAATGCTGCACATCCTTCCTTTGCAAAACAATGTTTTCTAGCAAAGCCTATTTCTTTACACAAGGCTGATTAAAAATTCGATTTTGAAGCCCTGCTACAGCTGTGTCTATGACTTCAAAATGCCCTATTTATATTATTCTTCACATGATTGGCAATATACATGTAGGTCAGTTGTTCCACCAATTCTTTTTGGTACTTTCTTTTATCTCGGACTTTCAACTCTTTCCAACAAAGCTCAAAAATCTTATTATTGCATTCTTTAAATACAGATAAAAACTTTTTGTTCATCCTCAGTGCATTCAATCCATTAATTAACTGATTAATCAGTGTTTAACTGATTTATAAAGTCATGCTACAGTTCTGTTATTTCCCTGGAAGCACTTGTTTAAAATTTTCAGGAGTTCAGTCAAGTCTCGACCCATGATGAAACTAAGATATTTAGCTCCTTTCTCAAAAGTAGACCTCTAGTTCCACCATATCATTGTTCTGTTAGTTCAGACCGTGTTTCAATTACCAATTCATATCTGTTCAAAATTTCCTTTATTTTTGATCACTGACAAACCATCTTGTAGGACACTGATTTCATCTTGCAGATGTTACTAGTAAGACTCTCAACTACATGGATATGCATAAACACAGATTTGTTTTAGTGTTTGAAAACAAAATTCCTAATTGATGGGCTCATTCCATAGAATTTTTTCTGTTCCAGATGATCACAACTTCCTTTAACGATAAATTACAGCAATGAGCACTACTGTGCGCATAATCAGCCAAAGGATGCTTCTGGATTATGATGGTCTGTACACCTTTATTGATACCACTCATATTCCTTTGCTCTGTCATAGCTCTATCCATGAAGATTCACCACGGGAATTGCAGTTTAAGGAGAGAATCACAAATGACTGATGCTATATCTAAGCCAGCTACACCAGTTTTATAGAAACCCATAAAACATTCTTGAGGTCCAGGTTATCATGAGACCAATGAACACAGATATTCACTTGTTCATCTCCTGAAATATCTTGTACACCATCAGATATACTGAATAAATTAAAGAATTAGTTAGGTTGATCTTTTTACTAAAATTACATATGATCTGTATGATTTCATTGTGTAGCGAAGGGTGTGTATAATTCTGTTCCACTTTGGAGCACTGGTTTGTCCTCACTGCAAATTTTCAGCAATTCCATGAAGTTTCGTTAAAAATTTGTGTGACCTCTAATGAACTGTCCCTGTCTAATGAGGTA
The DNA here is from genome assembly GCA_034769895.1 of Magicicada septendecula. Taxonomy (NCBI): domain Eukaryota; kingdom Metazoa; phylum Arthropoda; class Insecta; order Hemiptera; family Cicadidae; genus Magicicada; species Magicicada septendecula. Next base: position 179,868,903 of record CM068376.1, on the reverse strand, counting down.
TTTAAGAGTACTAATAATAACCATTAATGACTCTAAAGTTACCTTCTGTGCCTTTAATTTTTTTATAACTGCCTTTCAATAGGGGCTTTTTTTGAGCATGGCTAAATATAGCTTGGGCGTGTATGTTATTCATTGGGCATGAGACACTTTTTTCGTAGTTTTTAAACTTTTGAACTGGCTTTTTCCAGTTTTGGTCCTTTTTCACTAAAAGCCATGTCTGATTTTAGTTGGAAGTATTTTATCTGGCATATCTGAATATTTTTTACACAGAAAAAACAGCTTACCCAATTAACCCCAGATGCATCCAGCCACGGAAATTTTTTGCACTAATATTGTTGAAAACTGAACACTCGTCCTGTGAGATACAAATGAACTGGAAAACCATCAGGTAAAATTTCAAGCTGGTATGGAAGTAACTGATTCAATTTTGATGATTATTTCATGCTGATTCAGTTTTGGAAGTAACTGGGTCACATGCTGCAGCCACTGGAGTGGTTGTGGTAAGCTTTCAGGAAATTTTGAAATTTGAAATTCATCGGGAGGAAGTGGAAATTCTTCATGAGATGGTCCAGGATCTAAACACAATAGATATTGGGCTTGTAGGATCAAGAAAATAAATTTAGTCATGAATGAATATTGCGAGGGCTATTTGTAAATCAATCTTCAACTGGCTCGCAAGAAAATGCATAATTTTACATACATATCTATATTACTTTTGCTCATAGTTGTCACCCTCTAAGTTTAAGTTCAGGCAGTTATCATATTTTGGCAGCAGCTTTTCCCTCATCAAAAAATTGACCACTAAGGTATCCAGCCAATAGTTGATGCCATCAATGAGGTTTCAAAGCCATGGGTTATCAGTCATACTGTCATCCTGAGAATAAAACTGCATCCCTGCCCAGTTCAGCTCTAGTGGTGTACCAGCCATGCTTTGGTTGCCACCAATGCACACAAAAGATTGCCTGCAAGTCCCTAAGTGTGAACTTTCCTGAAGGGGGAGTCTTTTGAGTACATGGAGCTTGACCTCCATAATTGTCAGGCCCTTGGCGGCGGGTTACCTGCAAAGAGCGGGGTCAACTGTCTGAAGAAGACACGATGACTCAACATTGTTTTTTTGCAATGTTTACATTTTTATGGCTGTGTCAATGCATCAACAAACTGTCATAACCCTCTCTCTAGCTAACATCATTACTTCCAGGAACCTATCATTTCTATATAATAGTACAAATAATATAAATCATTGGGCCTCAAACTGGACCATTCCCCAATAAGAATAATAATAATAAGAAGAAAATCTACAAGATAATTTTAACTATAAAATCAATGAAATAAATAATTTACCTCATCTGGAGGTGGTTGTTCTACCGTTACAGTTTCTTTTTTGTTGTTCACATAAGCTTTCCCTTCATACCGCAAATTCTTTTGCCAATTTTTTCACTTTTATGCCTTTTCTTCTTATTTTGACTAACACCTCATGAGGTGTTGCTTGGCACTTAGCAGTGCTGTGGCATGTAATGCTTGTGTATACGTAGCTCCACAACGGGAACAATTTGTACTGATTAGGCCCGCCGTTTTGGCGGAGGGATGAGGAACAAAATTTATGCCACAGAACAAGGACGCTGGTTTGGAACAGCTGTGTGTAGAGGATGAGCAGTGATGTGTAACGTGTTACCTAATGTGTTAATCTTCACACAAACGTTAGTGGTGGCATTAAATGCAACGACAGCAGTCGGAGGGGCTCCTATACCCCGACATGGTTAACTTTCAACAAGCGAAACTGCTCCTTGCCCGTTTTCAACTTTGAAAATCTGAATAAAAGAATAACGTTTTATTTGAAGTCACTTTCCACTACACATTCTCATGTAAAATAAATTATAGATGTAAAATAAAATATTACTAAAAATATAAAATATTTTACATTCTCATGTAAAATAAATAAATTATCGGTTATCTATTATTTTTTGTTTTTAATTCAAAAACTGATTAAGAGTTGTAAATAGGTAGCGTTGTGGTCAACTAACTTTGTGTTGTGTAAGTGAGGCCATAACACACTAAACGCACGTTTTCAAGTTGTTCATATGAATAAATGCACGTACGGCCTACAAAACTGGTGTCGCTTTGATGTATGTTGTTGTCAATTCATCATGTGTGTAGAGATCTATTCAAAATAAAATATATATGTAATTTATTATACCACTGAGAAGCAACATCGATAATTATGATAGAACAGTCGATTAAACGAGAATTTACAAACCGGTTCCAATGGGTGTCAGTAAATCGATCATTAGGATAACAACCGTTAAAAACATTACCGATAACAGTCCATTTGGAAGAAAATTAACGTACATTCTTGTACAGAGCATTATTTAGCCTATAGAAACTGCACGAAAGTACTATAATGTCTCCATTTTGCGTTAGAAGTCGCCAGTAAAAGTTTGTTATGAAATAAAAGTTAGATATGAATTTTTTTTTACGCAATTTGTTATTTATTTATGCAATCTGTTAGTACATAACAATAAGCATAATTGTTGACAGAATACATGGCATGAAGAGAAATAGTGCATTGACTAGTTCTCTGTATGAGTATTTAAAAGTAACATATTAAAAGTAACAATATATTTATAATGTTAGAGTCTAGGTAAGTCCAGGGGAAATGTTAACATTAAAAGTCATGTCTGCAGGCTGTTGTCTAGTAGATTTATGGCTAAAGGATTTGTGTCCTTCTCAAGCCGTTTCACATATCTTTCGCTGAACATCGCAATGGTTTCACTGAGTGAGGGCAGGTCCAGGTCTCTATAGATGTCTTTGTTGCTGATGAACCACGGTGCGTTGGTTATGGCACGCAGCACCTTGGTCTGAAACCATTCCATTATGGCGATATTGAATTTAGATGCAGTTCCCCACAGCTGTAAGCCTTATGTCGACACAGACTTGAAGCCAGTGTTGTACACCAACAGCTTGTTTTGCATTGACAGTTATGATTTTCTGCCCAAGAGCCAATAATGCTCGGGAAACTTGGTGTCCAGTTGTTTTCTCTTCATCCGAATGTGGTTGTACCAAGTTAGTTTTTTGTCAAGGTGGATGCCCAAGTATTTTACGGAGTCGGCTACCGGAGTAGCCTTGTTATTTAATTTCACAACTGATGTTGTCCCGTGGCATTTTGTGAAGGTGATGTGTGCTGATTTAGTTTCATTTAATTTTATATTTAATATTCATCCTCTTCATTCACAGCACTTAATGAATATTAATTGCTAAACTTTCACTTGTGAAAACTGACTTTGTTTTATTCCCGTACGCGTTTCGGCGTGATGTTCGCCTTCCTCAGAGAGGTGTGATACAGAATGTCCGGAACTTGTAACGGTTTTTTCTCTAGTTGTTAGGTTTTGTGGAGGGGTGTGGAAGTGGAAGGGAGTTGGCGCGGGATTCCGAATTATTGTATGATTTGTGTATAATTGTGTCAAAGAGTACATGTGATTTAAAATGTAATTGGTCGTTAAGTATGTTGTTTGGTTGTGTTGTGTAGTGTTTGTATATTTCATATTGTTCTGCTGTGTTGAGTTTTCGACTTTTAGGCAAGTAGTGTAGGATCTCAAGATTTTTTTTTATGTTGGTGTAGCTGTGGTTTTTTGTATGTATGTTAACAATTAACAAAACAAACAATACACACACATATAAAATATACAGGAACCAACCACAACTGACATGGTCATACACAACACATCAAACCATCCAACGCAACACAAACATGCTGCATTCAACCATATGCTCCATAGACTAACAAAAATACCACTAAGTAAACAAGATTATAAAGAAGAACTCAACACAATCAAATATATAGCATAAAAAAACGGTTATAACCCTAATTTAATAAACAAACTACACAAACACATCATAAACATAAACAACAAAACAAAAAATACCAGCAACACACAACCAAATAAATACATCACACTCACATACTACACTCCAACACACACAAAATCGCCAACACATTCAGGAAACACAATTACAAAATAGCCTACAGAACAAACAATACCATCAAAAACCACATCAATGATACAAACACGGACATAGACAAATACAACAAAACAGGGGTGTATAAATTAAACTGCAGTGATTGTAATAGTTTCTATATAGGCCAGACAGGAAGATCTTTTTCCTCAAGATATTCTGAACACCTAAAAGCTCTATCCAGCAACACGTACACTCCGCGTTCGCCACACACATACATACAAAAAACCACAGCTACACCAACATAAAAAATAATCTTGAGATCCTACACTACTTGCCTAAAAGTCGAAAACTCAACACAGCAGAACAATATGAAATATACAAACACTACACAACAAAAGCAAACAACATACTTAACGACCAATTACACTTCAAATCACACGCACTCTTTGACACAATTATACACAAAACATACAATAATTCGGAATCCTGCGCCAACTCCCTTCCACTTCCACACCCCTCCACACAACCTACCAACTAGAGAAAAAAACCGTTACAAGTTCCGGTCATTCTGTATCACACCTCGCTGAGGAAGGCGAACATCACGTACGGGAATAAAACAAAGTAAGTTTTCACAAGTGAAAATTTAGCAATTAATATTCATTCATTTAATTGTATTCTCTAAATACCACTATTATATTAACGACTCGGAACACAAAGTTTTTTATAAGTAAAAACATGAATGGACAAAAAAACAAATACATAACATACAGACAAAACACGACAGAAAAATAAAAAACCTGACACCAATCAACACAATGTAATTGCCTCACACAAATTCTACCCACGCACAGTAAACCTCACGAACGTCACACTCACTAAAAACGAACAAACACTCCTCGATAAAGGCCTAAAACATAACATACATTACAAACAAAACAACCAAACACTAACAAAACTCATAGCTGACACTGAAACAAATATACAAAACACAGCACCAGAACATCAAGACACACTAAGACATAATATAAACAATATAATAAGAGCACATAAGACACCAGACAACAAGAACCACAACTCAGAAGTACACACAGCCATCAAACTGAGGGAAAAGGCACACAAACACAACATCACATTTGTAAAAGCAGACAAAAGCAACACGACTGTAATCATACCCACAGACAACCTACACAAAAAAGTACAAAACTTCATGGAACAGAACAACATCACAGAAATAAAACACGACCCCACTGACAGATACCAAAACACAGTAAAACAACTAGTCAACAAAGCCAAATACATAATGACACACAAACAAAAGCCCTACATGAAACAAATCCGACCATCAGCACCTACCCTCCAAGCGCTTCCCAAAATCCATAAAGAAGATACTCCGATCCGCCCCATTATCAACTACCGTAATGCCCCTGCACACAAACTAGCAAAATATCTAGACAAAATTATCAGACAACACACACAACTAGACAACAACATTGCAGTAAAAAACAACACAGACCTAGTAACAAAAATAAAAGACATATACATCCCCCATAATGCCACATTAGCCTCCTTTGACATCAAAAACCTGTACACAAACATCCCCATCTCTGAAACAATCACCATTCTACAAAACAAACTCAAACAGAACAACACACCAGACGAAATTATCAACGAAATAACAGAAACTCTGAACATTATCACAAAACAAAACTACTTTACTTATAACAATAAATACTACACACACAATGATGGTCTACCCATGGGCTCCCCCATATCCAGCATTCTAACAGAAGTCTTCCTCCAACACTTAGAAAAAACAAAAATACTCACAAACAATGATAGACACTAACATAAAATACTATATTGGCACAGATACGTTGATGACATTCTAATACTATACAGGGGAAACAAAAGACAATGTGAACAGTTACTAACGCACATAAACAAAATACATAAAAACATAACCTTTACTGCCGAATACGAACACAACAATACCATAAACTTCTTAGACCTCTCCATCACAAAACTAGAACACAGGCACAAATTCAGTATATACAGAAAACCAACTACAACTGACACACTAATACACAACTCCTCCAATTACCCAATACAACACAAACTAGCTGCCTTCAGAACCATGATACATAGACTTAACAACATCCCCTTAGATGAAAAAGACTACAAAGACGAACTAAACACGATAAAATATCTAGCAGAATCTAACGGATATGACAGAACAATAGTCAGTAAACTCCTACACAAAACACAAAACAAACAACAGACAAAGACAGAAAACAACAAATTCATAACACTAACATACATCAACAAACAATATGAAATAATAGCCCACAAATTCAAAAAAGCAGGATACAGAATCGCTTGCAAAACTAATAACAAAACAGAACACACACTATCAAAACACACACACAAAGCACAAAACAAATTCGATCTACCCGGTGTTTACAAGCTAAATTGCTCAAATTGCAACAAATTCTACATAGGCCAGACAGGACGTAGCTTCAAGCAGAGATACATTGAACACACAAAGGCACTCCACTCCACTACAGAATCCACCTTTGCAAACCACCTCATTGAAGCAAACCACACATATAAAAACATCGACAATAACATGAACATTCTACACGTACATACAAAAGGCCGAAAACTAGACACTCTAGAACAATTGGAAATATACAAACACACGAAAACAAATAAAAACGACATCCTAAACGAACAGACACAATTCAAATTGGACGCATTATTCGAACATATCTCACCACACACACACATCATCGATCTTTCGAAATTCGATTCCGTCGCCCACAACAGGACGGACAGCGCTACCAGCGGCAGCCTCTGAAGAAGCCTTTTAAAGGCGAAAACCGGTTCAGGCTGTAAGGTAAAACTTTATGTTTTTACTTATAAAAAACTTTGTTTTCCGAGTCGTTAATATAATAGTGGTATTTAGTTAAGTAACGGACACGTCATGGACAACGAAATCCAAGAATGTATTCTCTACTTCTTTGCCCATTTTTCAATCGCATGTAGCGAACTCTGTAATAAAATCATTGCTTCCACCGGAGTTTTGTTTACAGCAAGGACTGCAGTATTATCAACGTACGTAGCAGTAATCACATCATTGCTAGTTGGCAGATCTGCTGTGTATATTAGATACAGAATGGGACCCCAAAACACTTCCCTGGGGAACTCCTGTTCTTATTTGGCACAAACTGGTAGTTACATTTTTGTGGCGTACTCGAAAGTGTTTTTCTTCTAAATACGACTTTAATATGTTGAACATGGATTCAGACAAGCTTTTTTTGAGTTTATAGAGTAATCCTTGATGCCAAACTTTATCGAATGTCTGACTGACATCAGGGAACACCTTCATTATTGCGTCTACTATTCGATGTACTTGTTGGATTGTAGAATGTTGTCTTCTAAACCGAAACTGATGATCGGGTATAAGATCCTTGTCTATGATGGTATTTGTTAATCTCTTTGCCAGTAATTTTTCAATGATTTAGATATAAAAATGTATTCCAAAAATTTGTTTAAACTTTTTAAATTATAATTTAAATAAATATACACATTTATATAAACATAAATGATATTGGCATTATAATGTGTATTATATAATAATAATAATATTTATATATTATAATATTTACATATAAATATAATTATATACAGTAATTACAGTTATATAAATTGAGGCCACCAGGTGCAAAACCCCATATGTGACCAATTTCATGATATTCAGCTACTGGGTACTGCCATCTATTCTACCTTCATCTGAACTTGTTTAACATAGAAAGCAGGCCCAAAACCCACTAAAAACTATTACAAATTGAAAAATAAAATGGGGTACAGTTGCAAAACCCCCTATCTGCTCACTTGCTACAGGATCAAAATACACCATATAACATCTTTTTAGATACAGAAGCAAAGTCCCCTATCCACCATCCTAATGCAATTGATTTTTGACATTACAGGTGCAAAACTCATCTTTTGTTCCACGTTGCATCTTAAGTTCAAGAACAATTTAAATATTCAATTGTTACTTCACAAATCACGAGCTAAAGCTTTTTATAATAGACTTAAAAAGGTGAAAGATGGTGAAATTGTTTTTACTTTTGACTGTCAGAAAAATTTAGTCCTTTCAAAGGCATCTTATTACTCTTGACAAATGTATTTATATAATTTTACTGTTTGTCAGGGACCAAGTGTTTCTGTGCAAGATAAAAATAATATATTTTCATAGGTATGGACTGAAAACGAATATAAAAAATGCTTGAATGAAATTACATCTGCTGTGTATCACCGACTTGAAAATACTGATCTGACCAACATCTCTACTGTAAGCCTCTATTCAGATGGATGTGGGGTTCAGAATAAAAATCAAAGCATGGTTGGAATGTTATCAAAATGGTTGTTGACTCAAGCTCCTGAAAATGTAAAACAAATACAATTAATTTTTCCAGTTGTGGGGCATTCATTTATAACCCCTGACCGAGTGTTTGGTCGTTTAGAACAACAGTTTAAAAAGAGAAGTATTCTCAGTAACCCTGAATCTTAACTCAAGTTATTATTCGAAGAAAATGTCACAGAAATTTATCTGTACAAAATTGGAAGGAATTTTCAGACAATATTATGAAACTAACAGGAACATGGCATTTCAAGTTTTAAAAATCAAAAGTTTTTGTAATTACTAAAGGAAAGCCAAAAAAATCTGTATTAATTAGGGGAGAAGCATTTTATAATAATCAATATAGTGAGGCCAGGTCTGTCACTAAAAAAGGAAAATCCTTTATAGGCGAACCAAAAGACATTCAATATGGAAATATCATCAAGGAAGCAAAAATCAGTGATGCGGTTAGACTTCTACAACTTCATTTCAGCATCAATTGGGATGTAAATCCAAAACTATCATTTTACAAAAATGTTATTGATACTATAACTAAAGTGAATAACGATGGCGGTGAATTCAGAGAAGAAGAAGAATTTGAAATTAATGATAATGATGATTTCACTGTGTAGCTGGAGAACAGACTAATAATTTTTGAAAAAGTTAGACTCTTACAAAAGTATCATAATAAGAAATACTAAAATTTCACAATAAAAATAATTGTTTTGTGTAAAAATTTAAAATTTTTATATTTTTATGATTTATTATGACAAATATGTAAGAAAATTAAAATTTATCAAAATTTTGTTTTTACGTAATTACTTATGCACAATCCCTTATATCTTATGCTTACAGTTGCAAAAACCCCTATGTACGTTTTACATAATCAAAATTCCCTATATGATTACTAAAATTGTGAATTAAAGAAGATGAATTATATTTTTAAGATTTTGTTACATTAATCAAGAATTTTTTCCTATTTTTTTGCAAAAATGTTCATGTATAAAGCTTAATTAGTTTAGTTGCTACAGTTATTTGATTTTCCTGAAAAATAATGATCTTTGCTGATAGGGGTTTTTGTATCTGGGAGCCTCAATTACAGTAATTTATATAATTGTTTATCACACACACACACACACACACACACACACACACACACACACACACACACACACACACACACACACACACACACACACACACACACACACACACACACACACACACACACACACACACACACACACACACACACACACACACACACACACACACACACACACACACACACACACACACACACACACACACACTTTGTATATACATAAATACTTATATTTATTTTTTGAATGTTCATCACTTCTTTCACAGCACTTTAACAATTAATATTTAAGGCACTTTCACTTGTAAAAAACTTACTTTTTGTTATTTCCTCAAACGTCGTTTCGGAGTGGCGCATTCTGGATTTAAACCTCACTGAGGAAGGAGAAAACCACTCCGAAACGACTTTTGAGGAAATAACAAAAAGTAAGTTTTTCACAAGTGAAATTCCCTTAAATATTAATTATATTTATTTTACGAATTTATAAATAAGTATACATTAGAAATTATACTAAATAATTATATAGATTAATATAATAAATTATAATTTATATAATTGTAATTATGTTTATACTTTAATAAATAAGTACAATATGTTATTGTATTATTATGTACTAGCAAAATATTATAATATCAATAATATATTATTTTTATTAATTTAAACATAATTATACAAATACAATATATATGTAATTTATAACTTACTATTATTCATTATAGAAATTTATATAATTACTTAGTATTTTTTATAACGTTTGTGTGTGTGTATGTGTACAGGAGACTCTCGACGTTCGAACATAATGCATTCCCCGAAAACGTGTTCGAAATTTAAATTGTCCTAACGTTGAGTACAGTACAGTAGGCTTACTGTGTACGTAAGTTAGTTGGATCGGTTATTTGAATTGTAATGAAAACGGATATTAATCTTGCTTAAATTTACATCGTATGACCACTTTTACTACAAAACAATTAGTATAGCCTACATTAACATGCTAAATTAATCATTTTCATGCATTAGTAACATTTATAAGAAGTGTTTGTGAAACAGCATACAGCACAGTCTCACCATTTTATCGGGAGTGTAAACAGATCTTGCCTTGGATCACACTTGAGTATATGTAAAATGTATGATTCGTTCAAACATTAGTATGGTGAAGAAAATATTGAGCCAATGAAAAAGCTCCTGTACTACAAAATATTTGCGATGGAATTAAATTCTGTCTTTCATGGCCATAAAAATGACAGGTGTGATTTGTGTGAAAAGTGTAAGTACCAAATAAAACATATACTGCAACAGTACAACTTCATGTACGGTACTGTGCATTGACAAAATAATTTAAATAAATAATAAAAATAAATAAATATTGATTAATAAACATGACTCAGATTGCAAGCTGTATCGTAGTTAAAAAGGGAACGCAGAATTCATGCATGGACACCCACATCTAGCCCACCTGTTGCTAGCGTTGTGTACACGTGTATTTTGTTTGTGTGTGTGAAGCCTGTCCGTTCCTGACTGTAACCAACCCTTTTCAAGTAGGATAGTTTTTAAGTTTTATTTTGTGCTGAGTCAAAAGATTCAGCGCGAGTTCAGTAATTTTATCGGCAGTTTTGACGTTATTGGCAGTACGAAATTTAAGGCAGTAATTAGTGCTGCGCTCTACCCGTGTGTAGGAAAAATTAATAGTTTAGACAACGGCGGTCGGGGGGCGGCACTTGCCGACTCTCGGTGGTACGAAAATTCCCGTGCTGCTCCCTGGCGTTAATTGCGGTACGCAAACGAGACGATGCCGAATTATCTAAGTTTTTTCTAACAAAATACTTCAGGGTTGACGGACGCTTTTTCTCTTCGGTGGAGAGGAAGGAATTCCAACTAACTTCTTCTAACTATGTCTAGATAAATTTCTCTTCACGACTGCGGGTTCACCGAATAGAGACAAGTCCTGCTACACGACTGAAAGAATGACATCCTAAAAGCTCCACACTCGACACCGAAGAGAATAAGACCACAACAACATGCCAATCATGAGAGCGCCACGCTACAAATAAGAGACCATCCTTCTGGGCACATATAAGCAGGTGAAAAATATCCATTTATTATTCACACGTAGAATCAACATGGCACCAGTTATACATAATCATCAGTTTTTACCGTTCAAGTATACATGCATTGGGATCCCCAATTGATGGGACAGTTTAGTGTGAACACTAAGAATTAATTGTAAAATTTCAATACATGTATAGTAAATTGTCAGTTCAGAGACTGACATGTCTACAACACAGCATCCAACTTAGATTTCCACTCATTTCTTTATAGAGCTTTCGCTACAGATTTAAAGTCAGTTTTGTTATTAGTAATTTTCTCAAGTTTAATTTACTAGGCATAAAAACATATATTTTCTCTTATTTTTAAAATCAGGTTATGTCATTTGTATAAAAAGATTACTGGGGAGGTAGGTGTTTTTTTTAATTAGTTTCAACCAAGCTGTGCATGTCGAAACACTTTTCAACTTGTTTGTCGAAACAAGGTTGTTGAGACAAATTTGTTGAGACTGGTTATAAGTTGAAGAAACATGTCTGTCTCTGACACAAAAATGTATTTTTTTTATATAAGGTGCTAATATTGTGCAATTTTTCTCTTTTCATTAATTGGCCCTATTTTAGTCTATATAAATTCTTTATATTAATCATGGTAACTGGGGGGCGTTAATTATTTTAAACAATTTTATTTCTCACCTTAATTAAGTATTTTAGCACTTAGCCACTTAGGCACTTCTTTTAAATTTTTAATGTCCTGGGGACATTTGTATGCAATAATTTATGATACACATGACGTGCAATTAACCCACACCATGGGGGTACATTTATAGAAATAAATCTTTAATCCTAATTGGGATTCCTATAAAGAAGAAGTTTAGAATTTATATACACCAGAAGGGTAATATAAAAAAAGGGCGTGGCAAGAGACCTTTATGTATTTGTATACTATTGTATATGTAATTTGTCTTGTGGAACATGTTATGTCTGTATATTTCTGTGTACATTTTGGGGGATATATATATATATATAAATATTATGCATTGCTGTACTTTTGGTGGGATATAGGGATTTATTATTAGAATTTATATACACCAGTAGACGAGTATTCTATCTCAATAATCGTGGCTGATCATTTCTTTATGAAAATTAATTATTTTATTTAACAAGTATAGTAAGTGTCACCTTTAAAGTTCATTTAAATTGGAAGAGTAATTATTTTAATTATTAATAGTAACTGGGAATGAAATCATTTATCTTAATTAATTTATATACTGCATTTTTAAAAGGAACATATGATATAAATTTTATATTTTAATAAATAGTTTAATGGGAGTTTTATTTTGAGGTTAATGATTATTTTAAATTTTCAATTCATTGATGGTGACATAGCAATTATTTTCTTGGTTTCAGTTAATATTTTTCAGGTGGCCTTGTTGAGAGGGTATACTTCTTTAGTTAACCATTTAAAAGGGGAATTATAAATCACTGTTGTTTTTTTGTTATTTTTATTCTGAGATAGAATAATAAAATGGGATTGTTAATTATTTAATTCTTGAGTTTTTATTGCAAGTCCCGTCTTACTGGATCCAGCGCAATTTTTAGCTTCTCTAGGCCTTAGCCTAGTTTTAATTAACTTGTAACCCCTCTTTACAAAAAGAAATATTCTTTTTGTTTTAACTACTCAAAATGAAGTAGGGGTTTCATTTGGTAGCAGAGCGCGCTTACGACAAGGGTCCTGTGGGTGTGACGGGGCTTGCAAACTTAGGAAATATTTTGGAATTTTCACAATGTTTAGTTCAAATAGAACTTAGAAAAATTTTAAAGGCCCTATATCCCAAGGTTGAAAATATTTTGTTAGTTTTAAGGTTTGAAACATATGTATATGTACTTGCCCGCCTTGCATAGTGAATAGTGCCACGTGGTAGGAAATTTTAGAAGGGGAAATCCCTGGGCAAGACTTATCGCAGTCGGTGCTTGGTTAGTTTGAGTTTACCTTGCCCATGTTTGGGGAGGTGTTGCGGTTTTTTGTAATTAGGCGGTATGGCCCGATCGGCAGTCGGTTTCTGCCGATAAATGGTAGCCGGAGGTAACCTAAGAAATGGTTGAAATAAATTTTCGTGGTCGGTTTTTTGTTTTCGTGTTGTGTGTGTTGTGTGTGTGTCGCGTTCCTTTTGCCTGGTGTAATCGAGTGTGAGCTGTTCAGGTAGTGGGCTAGTTCTCGCATCGTTAGGTGGACCCGCAGTCTACTCTTTGGAAGAACAGTACTTGGGTTTTTCAGATTCTGGTTAGTTAGAATAAGTTTTAAAGTTTTTGTTAAGTGTGCCGACCGCGAAGTGAGGATGACTTCAATAAATCCTGAGTTGTTTTTAAGGGAGGAAATTGAGTTCGAGCTCCGGGCCCGGGGTAAAGAAACCCAAGGCAATGTCCAAACCTTACGGCGGCTGCTCCGTGAAGCGCTGACCGCGGGAGATGCGCTCTCCAGGGTCACTATCACTGACCCCGAGAGTGAGTGGGAACGGTGTACGGAAAAGTGGGGTGAGCTGCAGGAGTTGGCTCAATCCGTCGAAAGTTTGGAGGAGGGACCGGGATGCTCTCTCGTTGTCCGGCGGATCCGGCAACGTATGCAGCACTTGATTCATCGGCTGCAGAATTTACTGGCACAAGTCAGTGAACCACCACCGGTAAGAGCATCCACCCCAATTCCGGTTGTTGAGGAGTCCGTGATCTCAGCGCTGAACACTTCTTCATACAGAGAAGTAGAGCCTGTACGGACTGGTTCGGGGGCGGCAACGTACAACCACCTGCCCAACCCACTTGCCGATATTATTCAACAACTGCCAGTCGTGGACGGACTGGAAGCAGATAAACTACTCCCTTTTTTCAAGATAGTCTTTGAATTGAAGGACTATCCGGGTATGCTGGAGCGAACGGTGCTCGAACTCATCTTCCCCTACTGTCGCGGTACCATGGCTGACAGGGTGGCGGAGGTAATGCGACGTAAGGAAGGTGTGGATGAGTTCCACCGGGTGGTGCTGAGGGCGTTCGTACCCAGTAGAATGATGGAGCAATTGCGCCATCGGCATTTTTATAAAGTACAGGCACGGGGCGAAACATTGGCCCAGTATGTGCTGCGAATGCGCCAGGTAGCTCGTATTCTGGGAATGGGCATGTCGGAGGAAGAGGTAGTCCAACAAATCCTCGACGGCGTCTCTGCCGACGACCGTCTGCGACTAGTTTTTGCACAGCGGCCGCAGTGGTTTACCGACCTGGAGCGACTCTGCGTTATGACGGAGACCATGCAGATGACCGACCAGGCGAGCGGAAACAGTAGACGAGCCGAACCAAGACCTCAGACATTGGAAGGGGCCAGAGAGCCTACCTTCCCCCGACAGGCCCAGCCAGCTCGAAATCGTCAGCAAACAAATTCAAATACTGTGATTTGTTATAATTGTAACCGCCCGGGACACGTGGCGAGAAATTGTATGCGAGGGCGCGCGCGACCAGCACCACCTAGGTCTAGACCAGCGCCAAAAAACTAAGTAGACAGGGGAAGATATTTCGGAGGATGTCTTCCCCCCGCTTCAATTCTGTTCAACTTCCGTCGACCTCCAGGCAGTCGTTAAAAGCCCAATCTTCAAATATCAAGGTCCAGTCCGCTACCTCGCAACAACTTTCTGTATGCCCCTTTCTGTCGCTCGAGGTAAAGGGGGGTCAGCTCAGAGCCTTAGTTGACTCCGGTTCAGCCCGATCCATCATTTCATCTCGGGTACATGCGGACCTTGAACGACAGGGTTTAATTAAAAGGTCAGAAAAGTCATCTGCTATATGCTGGACGGCATCCCGGGAAATCTTGCCTATCTCCCGGGTTACTTCCTTTAAGATCAAAATCGATGGGTTTTCTTGGGTGTGGTCTTTTCTGGTTTCTCCTGCTCTGGGAGTGGATTGTATCATTGGTGCCGATTTTATCGCAAAAAGTGGTCTCGTGCTGGACATCCAAGCGCACCAATGTTTTTTTAAATTTAATCGGGAGGTTTTAATTCCGTTCCTTGGGTACCAGGGCGCTAAGCCGGGTATCCAAGAAGTAGCTTGTCCCGATTCTGCACGAGACCATCTCACTCCATCCCAGCAGACGGCCTTAGATCATTTGTGTGAGGAATTTCCCGAGGTGTTAACTCCTACTTTGGGACTCACACACCTGCTGGAATATAAAATCAGTCTTACAGATACGAAAATAGTGAGGTCACACCCTTACAAGTTTGCCCCTCCTAAGATGACCATTCTGCGAGAGAAGGTTCAAGAATTATTGGACCAAGGGGTGATTGAACCTTCTCATTTCAGCTATGCCAGTCCAGCATTTTTAGTGCCAAAGCCTGGTGGCAAACAAAGAATGGTTATAGATTACAGGAAGTTGAACGCCAATATCGAGGTGGATTCTGTTCCCCTCCCGGATTTACATTCGGCCTTTGATTGGTTCAGTGGGGCCAGATTTTATACCATTATCGATCTGAACGCGGCCTATCATCAGATACCTCTTGCCAAAGAAAGTAAACCATACACAGCTTTTTGTGTACCCTGGAATTTGTACCAGTACACAAGGGTTCCCATGGGTTTGGCTGTGGGGGCCCAGACACTTACTCGCCTTCTTGACACTGTCTTTCACGACGTCAAATTCCGTTTCGTCTATAATTATCTTGACGATCTGTTGGTGTATGTGAGACTTTCGAGGATCATCTGCGGCATTTAAGAGAGGTGTTGGGTCGTTTAAGAGAGGCTGGCCTCACTGTCAATCCCGAAAAGGTTCGTTTCGCCCAAGAGAGTATTTCTTTCTTGGGCCATTTAATTTCACACAAGGGCGTGACGGTAGACCCAGAGAGGACACAAGGCATCCGTGACTTTCCTCCGCCAAGGGATGCGAAAGGCATAGCGAGATTCGTCGGTATGATAAATTTTTATCGGCGTTTCATACCGTATATCGCTGAAATTGCCGCTCCCTTGAATGAACTGAGGAAGAAGGGGGCAAAGTTTGCATGGGGGGAAAACCAACAGAAGGCTTTTGATACCTTGAAGGAAGCCATCATTTCCCCACCGGTGTTGCGGATGCCCGACTTTTCAAAGCCGTTCATTTTGCAGACGGACGCGAGTTCGGTTGCGCTCGGAGCGGTCCTTTCCCAGGTTATTGACGACGCTAGGCAGCCTGTGGCTTTTATCTCACGCACGTTGACCCAGCAAGAACGTAAATCATCCGTTTATGAGCTAGAGTGTTTAGCTGTTGTATACGCTCTAGATAAGTTCAGGCGTTTCCTGGAACATCCTGAGTTCCTGCTCGAGACCGACAATCAGGCTCTCTCATGGCTTCTAGCTCATCCCCGGCAACTGGGTAAAATTGGTAGATGGGTGGTGAAAATCTCATCCTTTAAGTTCACCGTGCAACACATCAGGGGATCCCAGAATGTGGTTGCAGATGCCTTATCCCGTATGTTTTCCCAACCCAGTGATGCCCAAGCTGAGCAACCCTGTTCCGTTCTTCTCGATTTTCCATTAGCCTTCACTGATGTGTTACCCCATCAGTTAAACGACGAAGTGCTGGGTCAAGTCATCCAAAATATTAAGCAGGGTAACGTACAGGCCCCTTATTTCTTGTCCAAGGGAGTCCTTTGTTGTCGAGAAAGAAAAGGACGAGCACCTAAAATCGTGCTGCCTAGCAAATTAGTGCCCATGGTCTTCAGTTATTACCATGATTCCCCAATCGGAGGCCACAAGGGAATTTCGAAGAGCATTTCCAGTATTAGGAAACATTTTATCTGGAAGGGCATGGATAGAGACATCGCGACGAGAGTTAAAAACTGTCATCTGTGTGGCTTGAGCAAGCCTGCCCAGAACACCAAACTAGGGTTGTTATCTTCTGAGGTGGCGAGCAGACCAATGGAAAAGTTATTTATTGACTACGTGGGGCCGTTCCCCCGTAGCAAGTCAGGTAATGCTTACCTGCTTGTTTGTGTAGATGCCTTTTCAAAGTTTGCCTGGCTACTACCCTTACGGCAGGCAACCGCTCGTTTGACCATCAACGCTTTACAGAACCACGTTTTTCAGCATTTCGGTCTTCCGACCATCATTGTCTCGGACAATGGCCCGCAATTTATTTCAAACGAATTTAGGCGTATGTGTTTCGCCAGTGGCATCAAACACGTAACCACTTCCCCTTATTACCCACAACCGTCCCATGCGGAGAGATTCAATCGGAATCTCCGGTCCGCCTTGATTGCTTATCACGCTGAGCAACAAACCACCTGGGATCAGAATCTGAAGTGGTTACAATTAGCCTTCAACACGGCCAGACACGACAGTCATCAGGCCGTGCCCTTTGAAATTTTGTTTGGATTCTCGCCCGCACTCCCGTTGACCAACCTATGGGATATTGAAGATCTTCTGCCGCGGGAGCCCAATAATAAAACTGCGGAGAGATGGAAAATGGCTCGGAAGAATTTGCTGCGAGCGCACGAGCGGGTCCGTCGGCGTTATAATCAGGGGCGTATTCCAAACCCCTTCCGGATTGGCGACTGGGTCTATTGCCAAAGCCACCCACTCAGCTCTGCCGCCGACAAACGTGCTGCGAAGCTATGCTACCGTTGGTCGGGGCCATACCGAATCATAGGATTTACGTCACCGGTGACGGCCCGGCTGGGCGTACCGGGAGACAAACAAAAGTTGATGACAAGCCACATTTCCAAACTTAAACGTTGTCGGGGGCTATCCAAAACGTTCGAAGGGGGATAGTCCCCGTAAAGATAGGACCGAGGTCCTTGTTATATGTGGAAGTCGTGTTCAGGCGAATGGGGCGAGCCTCAGGAGGTCGGAAGATCCATACGTATGAATCTTTCTTTTGTCTTTTCCTGTCTCTCTCTCTTGTGCTGTATGCGGACTCTGATCAGGTCAGCATGCAGCACCCGCACACTTACATAATACATATCTTCTTTCGTCTCTTTCGTTTTCCTTTTGATTTCTGTTCTCCTGAGAGCAAGCTCAGCTGAGCCAACCCAACCACGACGTCCACTGGTATCTTTTGGGGAGAGGTACACTGCAGGGTACCCTCCTGGCCTTTAACGTTGGGGCAACTATGTTGCCCTTTTGGGGTGAGGGTGTGCTGAGTCAAAAGATTCAGCGCGAGTTCAGTAATTTTATCGGCAGTTTTGACGTTATTGGCAGTACGAAATTTAAGGCAGTAATTAGTGCTGCGCTCTACCCGTGTGTAGGAAAAATTAATAGTTTAGACAACGGCGGTCGGGGGGCGGCACTTGCCGACTCTCGGTGGTACGAAAATTCCCGTGCTGCTCCCTGGCGTTAATTGCGGTACGCAAACGAGACGATGCCGAATTATCTAAGTTTTTTCTAACAAAATACTTCAGGGTTGACGGACGCTTTTTCTCTTCGGTGGAGAGGAAGGAATTCCAACTAACTTCTTCTAACTATGTCTAGATAAATTTCTCTTCACGACTGCGGGTTCACCGAATAGAGACAAGTCCTGCTACACGACTGAAAGAATGACATCCTAAAAGCTCCACACTCGACACCGAAGAGAATAAGACCACAACAACATGCCAATCATGAGAGCGCCACGCTACAAATAAGAGATCATCCTTCTGGGCACATATAAGCAGGTGAAAAATACCCATTTATTATTCACACGTAGAATCAACATGGCACCAGTTATACATAATCATCAGTTTTTACCGTTCAAGTATACATTCATTGGGATCCCCAATTGATGGGACAGTTTAGTGTGAACACTAAGAATTAATTGTAAAATTTCAATACATGTATAGTAAATTGTCAGTTCAGAGACTGACATGTCTACAACACAGCATCCAACTTAGATTTCCACTCATTTCTTTATAGAGCTTTCGCTACAGATTTAAAGTCAGTTTTGTTATTAGTAATTTTCTCAAGTTTAATTTACTAGGCATAAAAACATATATTTTCTCTTATTTTTAAAATCAGGTTATGTCATTTGTATAAAAAGATTACTGGGGAGGTAGGTGTTTTTTTTTAATTAGTTTCAACCAAGCTGTGCATGTCGAAACACTTTTCAACTTGTTTGTCGAAACAAGGTTGTTGAGACAAATTTGTTGAGACTGGTTATAAGTTGAAGAAACATGTCCGTCTCTGACACAAAAATGTATTTTTTTTATATAAGGTGCTAATATTGTGCAATTTTTCTCTTTTCATTAATTGGCCCTATTTTAGTCTATATAAATTCTTTATATTAATCATGGTAACTGGGGGGCGTTAATTATTTTAAACAATTTTATTTCTCACCTTAATTAAGTATTTTAGCACTTAGCCACTTAGGCACTTCTTTTAAATTTTTAATGTCCTGGGGACATTTGTATGCAATAATTTATGATACACATGACGTGCAATTAACCCACACCATGGGGGTACATTTATAGAAATAAATCTTTAATCCTAATTGGGATTCCTATAAAGAAGAAGTTTAGAATTTATATACACCAGAAGGGTAATATAAAAAAAGGGCGTGGCAAGAGACCTTTATGTATTTGTATACTATTGTATATGTAATTTGTCTTGTGGAACATGTTATGTCTGTATATTTCTGTGTACATTTTGGGGGATATATATATATATATATATATTATGCATTGCTGTACTTTTGGTGGGATATAGGGATTTATTATTAGAATTTATATACACCAGTAGACGAGTATTCTATCTCAATAATCGTGGCTGATCATTTCTTTATGAAAATTAATTATTTTATTTAACAAGTATAGTAAGTGTCACCTTTAAAGTTCATTTAAATTGGAAGAGTAATTATTTTAATTATTAATAGTAACTGGGAATGAAATCATTTATCTTAATTAATTTATATACTGCATTTTTAAAAGGAACATATGATATAAATTTTATATTTTAATAAATAGTTTAATGGGAGTTTTATTTTGAGGTTAATGATTATTTTAAATTTTCAATTCATTGATGGTGACATAGCAATTATTTTCTTGGTTTCAGTTAATATTTTTCAGGTGGCCTTGTTGAGAGGGTATACTTCTTTAGTTAACCATTTAAAAGGGGAATTATAAATCACTGTTGTTTTTTTGTTATTTTTATTCTGAGATAGAATAATAAAATGGGATTGTTAATTATTTAATTCTTGAGTTTTTATTGCAAGACCCGTCTTACTGGATCCAGCGCAATTTTTAGCTTCTCTAGGCCTTAGCCTAGTTTTAATTAACTTGTAACCCCTCTTTACAAAAAGAAATATTCTTTTTGTTTTAACTACTCAAAATGAAGTAGGGGTTTCAATTTTAATTATAAGAAAAATATGTACGATATGGTAAAACAAAAGACACCAAAGTGTATAGAAATTAAAAGTGAACAAAGGGTTAAAAGACCGTGACAAAGTGACAGAAATTGCAATTACTATAAGTAAAAAGTGAATAGCTCTTTTTGTAATTACAATAAAGAAGTGTAATTTACGTATAGTAAACATATAAAAATTAGCTTTTGTGCCCAGCACATTCCACGTTATGATTTTATATATATTTGTAAATGAGGATTCTACTCATACTCAAACTACTCAATGTATTATTTTATTTTATCTTAATAATTATTTTAAGGAACAAACTGAGCGATTGTGAGGAAGTGTGCTGACCATTTATTATCGTGGCACGTGTAGCGTGTTATCAATCAGGGAAATAAGAAGTGTTTACTTGTCAGAGTTCGCGAACGAATTCTGCTTTGGTTCACAAAAATCAATGTCAAATTGTCCTCTCGTGTGACCTGATATTTTCAAAGTTTGCCTGGCTACTGCCCTTACGGCAGGCAACCGCTCGTTTGACCATCAACGCTTTACAGAACCACGTTTTTCAGCATTTCGGTCTTCCGACCATCATTGTCTCGGACAATGGCCCGCAATTTATTTCAAACGAATTTAGGCGTATGTGTTTCGCCAGTGGCATCAAACACGTAACCACTTCCCCTTATTACCCACAACCGTCCCATGCGGAGAGATTCAATCGGAATCTCCGGTCCGCCTTGATTGCTTATCACGCTGAGCAACAAACCACCTGGGATCAGAATCTGAAGTGGTTACAATTAGCCTTCAACACGGCCAGACACGACAGTCATCAGGCCGTGCCCTTTGAAATTTTGTTTGGATTCTCGCCCGCACTCCCGTTGACCAACCTATGGGATATTGAAGATCTTCTGCCGCGGGAGCCCAATAATAAAACTGCGGAGAGATGGAAAATGGCTCGGAAGAATTTGCTGCGAGCGCACGAGCGGGTCCGTCGGCGTTATAATCAGGGGCGTATTCCAAACCCCTTCCGGATTGGCGACTGGGTCTATTGCCAAAGCCACCCACTCAGCTCTGCCGCCGACAAACGTGCTGCGAAGCTATGCTACCGTTGGTCGGGGCCATACCGAATCATAGGATTTACGTCACCGGTGACGGCCCGGCTGGGCGTACCGGGAGACAAACAAAAGTTGATGACAAGCCACATTTCCAAACTTAAACGTTGTCGGGGGCTATCCAAAACGTTCGAAGGGGGATAGTCCCCGTAAAGATAGGACCGAGGTCCTTGTTATATGTGGAAGTCGTGTTCAGGCGAATGGGGCGAGCCTCAGGAGGTCGGAAGATCCATACGTATGAATCTTTCTTTTGTCTTTTCCTGTCTCTCTCTCTTGTGCTGTATGCGGACTCTGATCAGGTCAGCATGCAGCACCCGCACACTTACATAATACATATCTTCTTTCGTCTCTTTCGTTTTCCTTTTGATTTCTGTTCTCCTGAGAGCAAGCTCAGCTGAGCCAACCCAACCACGACGTCCACTGGTATCTTTTGGGGAGAGGTACACTGCAGGGTACCCTCCTGGCCTTTAACGTTGGGGCAACTATGTTGCCCTTTTGGGGTGAGGGTGTGCTGAGTCAAAAGATTCAGCGCGAGTTCAGTAATTTTATCGGCAGTTTTGACGTTATTGGCAGTACGAAATTTAAGGCAGTAATTAGTGCTGCGCTCTACCCGTGTGTAGGAAAAATTAATAGTTTAGACAACGGCGGTCGGGGGGCGGCACTTGCCGACTCTCGGTGGTACGAAAATTCCCGTGCTGCTCCCTGGCGTTAATTGCGGTACGCAAACGAGACGATGCCGAATTATCTAAGTTTTTTCTAACAAAATACTTCAGGGTTGACGGACGCTTTTTCTCTTCGGTGGAGAGGAAGGAATTCCAACTAACTTCTTCTAACTATGTCTAGATAAATTTCTCTTCACGACTGCGGGTTCACCGAATAGAGACAAGTCCTGCTACACGACTGAAAGAATGACATCCTAAAAGCTCCACACTCGACACCGAAGAGAATAAGACCACAACAACATGCCAATCATGAGAGCGCCACGCTACAAATAAGAGATCATCCTTCTGGGCACATATAAGCAGGTGAAAAATATCCATTTATTATTCACACGTAGAATCAACATGGCACCAGTTATACATAATCATCAGTTTTTACCGTTCAAGTATACATTCATTGGGATCCCCAATTGATGGGACAGTTTAGTGTGAACACTAAGAATTAATTGTAAAATTTCAATACATGTATAGTAAATTGTCAGTTCAGAGACTGACATGTCTACAACACAGCATCCAACTTAGATTTCCACTCATTTCTTTATAGAGCTTTCGCTACAGATTTAAAGTCAGTTTTGTTATTAGTAATTTTCTCAAGTTTAATTTACTAGGCATAAAAACATATATTTTCTCTTATTTTTAAAATCAGGTTATGTCATTTGTATAAAAAGATTACTGGGGAGGTAGGTGTTTTTTTTAATTAGTTTCAACCAAGCTGTGCATGTCGAAACACTTTTCAACTTGTTTGTCGAAACAAGGTTGTTGAGACAAATTTGTTGAGACTGGTTATAAGTTGAAGAAACATGTCCGTCTCTGACACAAAAATGTATTTTTTTTATATAAGGTGCTAATATTGTGCAATTTTTCTCTTTTCATTAATTGGCCCTATTTTAGTCTATATAAATTCTTTATATTAATCATGGTAACTGGGGGGCGTTAATTATTTTAAACAATTTTATTTCTCACCTTAATTAAGTATTTTAGCACTTAGCCACTTAGGCACTTCTTTTAAATTTTTAATGTCCTGGGGACATTTGTATGCAATAATTTATGATACACATGACGTGCAATTAACCCACACCATGGGGGTACATTTATAGAAATAAATCTTTAATCCTAATTGGGATTCCTATAAAGAAGAAGTTTAGAATTTATATACACCAGAAGGGTAATATAAAAAAAGGGCGTGGCAAGAGACCTTTATGTATTTGTATACTATTGTATATGTAATTTGTCTTGTGGAACATGTTATGTCTGTATATTTCTGTGTACATTTTGGGGGATATATATATATATATAAATATTATGCATTGCTGTACTTTTGGTGGGATATAGGGATTTATTATTAGAATTTATATACACCAGTAGACGAGTATTCTATCTCAATAATCGTGGCTGATCATTTCTTTATGAAAATTAATTATTTTATTTAACAAGTATAGTAAGTGTCACCTTTAAAGTTCATTTAAATTGGAAGAGTAATTATTTTAATTATTAATAGTAACTGGGAATGAAATCATTTATCTTAATTAATTTATATACTGCATTTTTAAAAGGAACATATGATATAAATTTTATATTTTAATAAATAGTTTAATGGGAGTTTTATTTTGAGGTTAATGATTATTTTAAATTTTCAATTCATTGATGGTGACATAGCAATTATTTTCTTGGTTTCAGTTAATATTTTTCAGGTGGCCTTGTTGAGAGGGTATACTTCTTTAGTTAACCATTTAAAAGGGGAATTATAAATCACTGTTGTTTTTTTGTTATTTTTATTCTGAGATAGAATAATAAAATGGGATTGTTAATTATTTAATTCTTGAGTTTTTATTGCAAGTCCCGTCTTACTGGATCCAGCGCAATTTTTAGCTTCTCTAGGCCTTAGCCTAGTTTTAATTAACTTGTAACCCCTCTTTACAAAAAGAAATATTCTTTTTGTTTTAACTACTCAAAATGAAGTAGGGGTTTCAATTTTAATTATAAGAAAAATATGTACGATATGGTAAAACAAAAGACACCAAAGTGTATAGAAATTAAAAGTGAACAAAGGGTTAAAAGACCGTGACAAAGTGACAGAAATTGCAATTACTATAAGTAAAAAGTGAATAGCTCTTTTTGTAATTACAATAAAGAAGTGTAATTTACGTATAGTAAACATATAAAAATTAGCTTTTGTGCCCAGCACATTCCACGTTATGATTTTATATATATTTGTAAATGAGGATTCTACTCATACTCAAACTACTCAATGTATTATTTTATTTTATCTTAATAATTATTTTAAGGAACAAACTGAGCGATTGTGAGGAAGTGTGCTGACCATTTATTATCGTGGCACGTGTAGCGTGTTATCAATCAGGGAAATAAGAAGTGTTTACTTGTCAGAGTTCGCGAACGAATTCTGCTTTGGTTCACAAAAATCAATGTCAAATTGTCCTCTCGTGTGACCTGATATTTTCAAAGTTTGCCTGGCTACTGCCCTTACGGCAGGCAACCGCTCGTTTGACCATCAACGCTTTACAGAACCACGTTTTTCAGCATTTCGGTCTTCCGACCATCATTGTCTCGGACAATGGCCCGCAATTTATTTCAAACGAATTTAGGCGTATGTGTTTCGCCAGTGGCATCAAACACGTAACCACTTCCCCTTATTACCCACAACCGTCCCATGCGGAGAGATTCAATCGGAATCTCCGGTCCGCCTTGATTGCTTATCACGCTGAGCAACAAACCACCTGGGATCAGAATCTGAAGTGGTTACAATTAGCCTTCAACACGGCCAGACACGACAGTCATCAGGCCGTGCCCTTTGAAATTTTGTTTGGATTCTCGCCCGCACTCCCGTTGACCAACCTATGGGATATTGAAGATCTTCTGCCGCGGGAGCCCAATAATAAAACTGCGGAGAGATGGAAAATGGCTCGGAAGAATTTGCTGCGAGCGCACGAGCGGGTCCGTCGGCGTTATAATCAGGGGCGTATTCCAAACCCCTTCCGGATTGGCGACTGGGTCTATTGCCAAAGCCACCCACTCAGCTCTGCCGCCGACAAACGTGCTGCGAAGCTATGCTACCGTTGGTCGGGGCCATACCGAATCATAGGATTTACGTCACCGGTGACGGCCCGGCTGGGCGTACCGGGAGACAAACAAAAGTTGATGACAAGCCACATTTCCAAACTTAAACGTTGTCGGGGGCTATCCAAAACGTTCGAAGGGGGATAGTCCCCGTAAAGATAGGACCGAGGTCCTTGTTATATGTGGAAGTCGTGTTCAGGCGAATGGAGCGAGCCTCAGGAGGTCGGAAGATCCATACGTATGAATCTTTCTTTTGTCTTTTCCTGTCTCTCTCTCTTGTGCTGTATGCGGACTCTGATCAGGTCAGCATGCAGCACCCGCACACTTACATAATACATATCTTCTTTCGTCTCTTTCGTTTTCCTTTTGATTTCTGTTCTCCTGAGAGCAAGCTCAGCTGAGCCAACCCAACCACGACGTCCACTGGTATCTTTTGGGGAGAGGTACACTGCAGGGTACCCTCCTGGCCTTTAACGTTGGGGCAACTATGTTGCCCTTTTGGGGTGAGGGTGTGCTGAGTCAAAAGATTCAGCGCGAGTTCAGTAATTTTATCGGCAGTTTTGACGTTATTGGCAGTACGAAATTTAAGGCAGTAATTAGTGCTGCGCTCTACCCGTGTGTAGGAAAAATTAATAGTTTAGACAACGGCGGTCGGGGGGCGGCACTTGCCGACTCTCGGTGGTACGAAAATTCCCGTGCTGCTCCCTGGCGTTAATTGCGGTACGCAAACGAGACGATGCCGAATTATCTAAGTTTTTTCTAACAAAATACTTCAGGGTTGACGGACGCTTTTTCTCTTCGGTGGAGAGGAAGGAATTCCAACTAACTTCTTCTAACTATGTCTAGATAAATTTCTCTTCACGACTGCGGGTTCACCGAATAGAGACAAGTCCTGCTACACGACTGAAAGAATGACATCCTAAAAGCTCCACACTCGACACCGAAGAGAATAAGACCACAACAACATGCCAATCATGAGAGCGCCACGCTACAAATAAGAGATCATCCTTCTGGGCACATATAAGCAGGTGAAAAATACCCATTTATTATTCACACGTAGAATCAACATGGCACCAGTTATACATAATCATCAGTTTTTACCGTTCAAGTATACATTCATTGGGATCCCCAATTGATGGGACAGTTTAGTGTGAACACTAAGAATTAATTGTAAAATTTCAATACATGTATAGTAAATTGTCAGTTCAGAGACTGACATGTCTACAACACAGCATCCAACTTAGATTTCCACTCATTTCTTTATAGAGCTTTCGCTACAGATTTAAAGTCAGTTTTGTTATTAGTAATTTTCTCAAGTTTAATTTACTAGGCATAAAAACATATATTTTCTCTTATTTTTAAAATCAGGTTATGTCATTTGTATAAAAAGATTACTGGGGAGGTAGGTGTTTTTTTTAATTAGTTTCAACCAAGCTGTGCATGTCGAAACACTTTTCAACTTGTTTGTCGAAACAAGGTTGTTGAGACAAATTTGTTGAGACTGGTTATAAGTTGAAGAAACATGTCCGTCTCTGACACAAAAATGTATTTTTTTTATATAAGGTGCTAATATTGTGCAATTTTTCTCTTTTCATTAATTGGCCCTATTTTAGTCTATATAAATTCTTTATATTAATCATGGTAACTGGGGGGCGTTAATTATTTTAAACAATTTTATTTCTCACCTTAATTAAGTATTTTAGCACTTAGCCACTTAGGCACTTCTTTTAAATTTTTAATGTCCTGGGGACATTTGTATGCAATAATTTATGATACACATGACGTGCAATTAACCCACACCATGGGGGTACATTTATAGAAATAAATCTTTAATCCTAATTGGGATTCCTATAAAGAAGAAGTTTAGAATTTATATACACCAGAAGGGTAATATAAAAAAAGGGCGTGGCAAGAGACCTTTATGTATTTGTATACTATTGTATATGTAATTTGTCTTGTGGAACATGTTATGTCTGTATATTTCTGTGTACATTTTGGGGGATATATATATATATATAAATATTATGCATTGCTGTACTTTTGGTGGGATATAGGGATTTATTATTAGAATTTATATACACCAGTAGACGAGTATTCTATCTCAATAATCGTGGCTGATCATTTCTTTATGAAAATTAATTATTTTATTTAACAAGTATAGTAAGTGTCACCTTTAAAGTTCATTTAAATTGGAAGAGTAATTATTTTAATTATTAATAGTAACTGGGAATGAAATCATTTATCTTAATTAATTTATATACTGCATTTTTAAAAGGAACATATGATATAAATTTTATATTTTAATAAATAGTTTAATGGGAGTTTTATTTTGAGGTTAATGATTATTTTAAATTTTCAATTCATTGATGGTGACATAGCAATTATTTTCTTGGTTTCAGTTAATATTTTTCAGGTGGCCTTGTTGAGAGGGTATACTTCTTTAGTTAACCATTTAAAAGGGGAATTATAAATCACTGTTGTTTTTTTGTTATTTTTATTCTGAGATAGAATAATAAAATGGGATTGTTAATTATTTAATTCTTGAGTTTTTATTGCAAGTCCCGTCTTACTGGATCCAGCGCAATTTTTAGCTTCTCTAGGCCTTAGCCTAGTTTTAATTAACTTGTAACCCCTCTTTACAAAAAGAAATATTCTTTTTGTTTTAACTACTCAAAATGAAGTAGGGGTTTCAATTTTAATTATAAGAAAAATATGTACGATATGGTAAAACAAAAGACACCAAAGTGTATAGAAATTAAAAGTGAACAAAGGGTTAAAAGACCGTGACAAAGTGACAGAAATTGCAATTACTATAAGTAAAAAGTGAATAGCTCTTTTTGTAATTACAATAAAGAAGTGTAATTTACGTATAGTAAACATATAAAAATTAGCTTTTGTGCCCAGCACATTCCACGTTATGATTTTATATATATTTGTAAATGAGGATTCTACTCATACTCAAACTACTCAATGTATTATTTTATTTTATCTTAATAATTATTTTAAGGAACAAACTGAGCGATTGTGAGGAAGTGTGCTGACCATTTATTATCGTGGCACGTGTAGCGTGTTATCAATCAGGGAAATAAGAAGTGTTTACTTGTCAGAGTTCGCGAACGAATTCTGCTTTGGTTCACAAAAATCAATGTCAAATTGTCCTCTCGTGTGACCTGATATTTTCAAAGTTTGCCTGGCTACTGCCCTTACGGCAGGCAACCGCTCGTTTGACCATCAACGCTTTACAGAACCACGTTTTTCAGCATTTCGGTCTTCCGACCATCATTGTCTCGGACAATGGCCCGCAATTTATTTCAAACGAATTTAGGCGTATGTGTTTCGCCAGTGGCATCAAACACGTAACCACTTCCCCTTATTACCCACAACCGTCCCATGCGGAGAGATTCAATCGGAATCTCCGGTCCGCCTTGATTGCTTATCACGCTGAGCAACAAACCACCTGGGATCAGAATCTGAAGTGGTTACAATTAGCCTTCAACACGGCCAGACACGACAGTCATCAGGCCGTGCCCTTTGAAATTTTGTTTGGATTCTCGCCCGCACTCCCGTTGACCAACCTATGGGATATTGAAGATCTTCTGCCGCGGGAGCCCAATAATAAAACTGCGGAGAGATGGAAAATGGCTCGGAAGAATTTGCTGCGAGCGCACGAGCGGGTCCGTTGGCGTTATAATCAGGGGCGTATTCCAAACCCCTTCCGGATTGGCGACTGGGTCTATTGCCAAAGCCACCCACTCAGCTCTGCCGCCGACAAACGTGCTGCGAAGCTATGCTACCGTTGGTCGGGGCCATACCGAATCATAGGATTTACGTCACCGGTGACGGCCCGGCTGGGCGTACCGGGAGACAAACAAAAGTTGATGACAAGCCACATTTCCAAACTTAAACGTTGTCGGGGGCTATCCAAAACGTTCGAAGGGGGATAGTCCCCGTAAAGATAGGACCGAGGTCCTTGTTATATGTGGAAGTCGTGTTCAGGCGAATGGGGCGAGCCTCAGGAGGTCGGAAGATCCATACGTATGAATCTTTCTTTTGTCTTTTCCTGTCTCTCTCTCTTGTGCTGTATGCGGACTCTGATCAGGTCAGCATGCAGCACCCGCACACTTACATAATACATATCTTCTTTCGTCTCTTTCGTTTTCCTTTTGATTTCTGTTCTCCTGAGAGCAAGCTCAGCTGAGCCAACCCAACCACGACGTCCACTGGTATCTTTTGGGGAGAGGTACACTGCAGGGTACCCTCCTGGCCTTTAACGTTGGGGCAACTATGTTGCCCTTTTGGGGTGAGGGTGTGCTGAGTCAAAAGATTCAGCGCGAGTTCAGTAATTTTATCGGCAGTTTTGACGTTATTGGCAGTACGAAATTTAAGGCAGTAATTAGTGCTGCGCTCTACCCGTGTGTAGGAAAAATTAATAGTTTAGACAACGGCGGTCGGGGGGCGGCACTTGCCGACTCTCGGTGGTACGAAAATTCCCGTGCTGCTCCCTGGCGTTAATTGCGGTACGCAAACGAGACGATGCCGAATTATCTAAGTTTTTTCTAACAAAATACTTCAGGGTTGACGGACGCTTTTTCTCTTCGGTGGAGAGGAAGGAATTCCAACTAACTTCTTCTAACTATGTCTAGATAAATTTCTCTTCACGACTGCGGGTTCACCGAATAGAGACAAGTCCTGCTACACGACTGAAAGAATGACATCCTAAAAGCTCCACACTCGACACCGAAGAGAATAAGACCACAACAACATGCCAATCATGAGAGCGCCACGCTACAAATAAGAGATCATCCTTCTGGGCACATATAAGCAGGTGAAAAATACCCATTTATTATTCACACGTAGAATCAACATGGCACCAGTTATACATAATCATCAGTTTTTACCGTTCAAGTATACATTCATTGGGATCCCCAATTGATGGGACAGTTTAGTGTGAACACTAAGAATTAATTGTAAAATTTCAATACATGTATAGTAAATTGTCAGTTCAGAGACTGACATGTCTACAACACAGCATCCAACTTAGATTTCCACTCATTTCTTTATAGAGCTTTCGCTACAGATTTAAAGTCAGTTTTGTTATTAGTAATTTTCTCAAGTTTAATTTACTAGGCATAAAAACATATATTTTCTCTTATTTTTAAAATCAGGTTATGTCATTTGTATAAAAAGATTACTGGGGAGGTAGGTGTTTTTTTTAATTAGTTTCAACCAAGCTGTGCATGTCGAAACACTTTTCAACTTGTTTGTCGAAACAAGGTTGTTGAGACAAATTTGTTGAGACTGGTTATAAGTTGAAGAAACATGTCCGTCTCTGACACAAAAATGTATTTTTTTTATATAAGGTGCTAATATTGTGCAATTTTTCTCTTTTCATTAATTGGCCCTATTTTAGTCTATATAAATTCTTTATATTAATCATGGTAACTGGGGGGCGTTAATTATTTTAAACAATTTTATTTCTCACCTTAATTAAGTATTTTAGCACTTAGCCACTTAGGCACTTCTTTTAAATTTTTAATGTCCTGGGGACATTTGTATGCAATAATTTATGATACACATGACGTGCAATTAACCCACACCATGGGGGTACATTTATAGAAATAAATCTTTAATCCTAATTGGGATTCCTATAAAGAAGAAGTTTAGAATTTATATACACCAGAAGGGTAATATAAAAAAAGGGCGTGGCAAGAGACCTTTATGTATTTGTATACTATTGTATATGTAATTTGTCTTGTGGAACATGTTATGTCTGTATATTTCTGTGTACATTTTGGGGGATATATATATATATATATATATATATATATATATATAAATATTATGCATTGCTGTACTTTTGGTGGGATATAGGGATTTATTATTAGAATTTATATACACCAGTAGACGAGTATTCTATCTCAATAATCGTGGCTGATCATTTCTTTATGAAAATTAATTATTTTATTTAACAAGTATAGTAAGTGTCACCTTTAAAGTTCATTTAAATTGGAAGAGTAATTATTTTAATTATTAATAGTAACTGGGAATGAAATCATTTATCTTAATTAATTTATATACTGCATTTTTAAAAGGAACATATGATATAAATTTTATATTTTAATAAATAGTTTAATGGGAGTTTTATTTTGAGGTTAATGATTATTTTAAATTTTCAATTCATTGATGGTGACATAGCAATTATTTTCTTGGTTTCAGTTAATATTTTTCAGGTGGCCTTGTTGAGAGGGTATACTTCTTTAGTTAACCATTTAAAAGGGGAATTATAAATCACTGTTGTTTTTTTGTTATTTTTATTCTGAGATAGAATAATAAAATGGGATTGTTAATTATTTAATTCTTGAGTTTTTATTGCAAGTCCCGTCTTACTGGATCCAGCGCAAATTTTAGCTTCTCTAGGCCTTAGCCTAGTTTTAATTAACTTGTAACCCCTCTTTACAAAAAGAAATATTCTTTTTGTTTTAACTACTCAAAATGAAGTAGGGGTTTCAATTTTAATTATAAGAAAAATATGTACGATATGGTAAAACAAAAGACACCAAAGTGTATAGAAATTAAAAGTGAACAAAGGGTTAAAAGACCGTGACAAAGTGACAGAAATTGCAATTACTATAAGTAAAAAGTGAATAGCTCTTTTTGTAATTACAATAAAGAAGTGTAATTTACGTATAGTAAACATATAAAAATTAGCTTTTGTGCCCAGCACATTCCACGTTATGATTTTATATATATTTGTAAATGAGGATTCTACTCATACTCAAACTACTCAATGTATTATTTTATTTTATCTTAATAATTATTTTAAGGAACAAACTGAGCGATTGTGAGGAAGTGTGCTGACCATTTATTATCGTGGCACGTGTAGCGTGTTATCAATCAGGGAAATAAGAAGTGTTTACTTGTCAGAGTTCGCGAACGAATTCTGCTTTGGTTCACAAAAATCAATGTCAAATTGTCCTCTCGTGTGACCTGATATTTTCAAAGTTTGCCTGGCTACTGCCCTTACGGCAGGCAACCGCTCGTTTGACCATCAACGCTTTACAGAACCACGTTTTTCAGCATTTCGGTCTTCCGACCATCATTGTCTCGGACAATGGCCCGCAATTTATTTCAAACGAATTTAGGCGTATGTGTTTCGCCAGTGGCATCAAACACGTAACCACTTCCCCTTATTACCCACAACCGTCCCATGCGGAGAGATTCAATCGGAATCTCCGGTCCGCCTTGATTGCTTATCACGCTGAGCAACAAACCACCTGGGATCAGAATCTGAAGTGGTTACAATTAGCCTTCAACACGGCCAGACACGACAGTCATCAGGCCGTGCCCTTTGAAATTTTGTTTGGATTCTCGCCCGCACTCCCGTTGACCAACCTATGGGATATTGAAGATCTTCTGCCGCGGGAGCCCAATAATAAAACTGCGGAGAGATGGAAAATGGCTCGGAAGAATTTGCTGCGAGCGCACGAGCGGGTCCGTCGGCGTTATAATCAGGGGCGTATTCCAAACCCCTTCCGGATTGGCGACTGGGTCTATTGCCAAAGCCACCCACTCAGCTCTGCCGCCGACAAACGTGCTGCGAAGCTATGCTACCGTTGGTCGGGGCCATACCGAATCATAGGATTTACGTCACCGGTGACGGCCCGGCTGGGCGTACCGGGAGACAAACAAAAGTTGATGACAAGCCACATTTCCAAACTTAAACGTTGTCGGGGGCTATCCAAAACGTTCGAAGGGGGATAGTCCCCGTAAAGATAGGACCGAGGTCCTTGTTATATGTGGAAGTCGTGTTCAGGCGAATGGGGCGAGCCTCAGGAGGTCGGAAGATCCATACGTATGAATCTTTCTTTTGTCTTTTCCTGTCTCTCTCTCTTGTGCTGTATGCGGACTCTGATCAGGTCAGCATGCAGCACCCGCACACTTACATAATACATATCTTCTTTCGTCTCTTTCGTTTTCCTTTTGATTTCTGTTCTCCTGAGAGCAAGCTCAGCTGAGCCAACCCAACCACGACGTCCACTGGTATCTTTTGGGGAGAGGTACACTGCAGGGTACCCTCCTGGCCTTTAACGTTGGGGCAACTATGTTGCCCTTTTGGGGTGAGGGTGTGCTGAGTCAAAAGATTCAGCGCGAGTTCAGTAATTTTATCGGCAGTTTTGACGTTATTGGCAGTACGAAATTTAAGGCAGTAATTAGTGCTGCGCTCTACCCGTGTGTAGGAAAAATTAATAGTTTAGACAACGGCGGTCGGGGGGCGGCACTTGCCGACTCTCGGTGGTACGAAAATTCCCGTGCTGCTCCCTGGCGTTAATTGCGGTACGCAAACGAGACGATGCCGAATTATCTAAGTTTTTTCTAACAAAATACTTCAGGGTTGACGGACGCTTTTTCTCTTCGGTGGAGAGGAAGGAATTCCAACTAACTTCTTCTAACTATGTCTAGATAAATTTCTCTTCACGACTGCGGGTTCACCGAATAGAGACAAGTCCTGCTACACGACTGAAAGAATGACATCCTAAAAGCTCCACACTCGACACCGAAGAGAATAAGACCACAACAACATGCCAATCATGAGAGCGCCACGCTACAAATAAGAGATCATCCTTCTGGGCACATATAAGCAGGTGAAAAATACCCATTTATTATTCACACGTAGAATCAACATGGCACCAGTTATACATAATCATCAGTTTTTACCGTTCAAGTATACATTCATTGGGATCCCCAATTGATGGGACAGTTTAGTGTGAACACTAAGAATTAATTGTAAAATTTCAATACATGTATAGTAAATTGTCAGTTCAGAGACTGACATGTCTACAACACAGCATCCAACTTAGATTTCCACTCATTTCTTTATAGAGCTTTCGCTACAGATTTAAAGTCAGTTTTGTTATTAGTAATTTTCTCAAGTTTAATTTACTAGGCATAAAAACATATATTTTCTCTTATTTTTAAAATCAGGTTATGTCATTTGTATAAAAAGATTACTGGGGAGGTAGGTGTTTTTTTTAATTAGTTTCAACCAAGCTGTGCATGTCGAAACACTTTTCAACTTGTTTGTCGAAACAAGGTTGTTGAGACAAATTTGTTGAGACTGGTTATAAGTTGAAGAAACATGTCCGTCTCTGACACAAAAATGTATTTTTTTTATATAAGGTGCTAATATTGTGCAATTTTTCTCTTTTCATTAATTGGCCCTATTTTAGTCTATATAAATTCTTTATATTAATCATGGTAACTGGGGGGCGTTAATTATTTTAAACAATTTTATTTCTCACCTTAATTAAGTATTTTAGCACTTAGCCACTTAGGCACTTCTTTTAAATTTTTAATGTCCTGGGGACATTTGTATGCAATAATTTATGATACACATGACGTGCAATTAACCCACACCATGGGGGTACATTTATAGAAATAAATCTTTAATCCTAATTGGGATTCCTATAAAGAAGAAGTTTAGAATTTATATACACCAGAAGGGTAATATAAAAAAAGGGCGTGGCAAGAGACCTTTATGTATTTGTATACTATTGTATATGTAATTTGTCTTGTGGAACATGTTATGTCTGTATATTTCTGTGTACATTTTGGGGGATATATATATATATATATATATATATATATATAAATATTATGCATTGCTGTACTTTTGGTGGGATATAGGGATTTATTATTAGAATTTATATACACCAGTAGACGAGTATTCTATCTCAATAATCGTGGCTGATCATTTCTTTATGAAAATTAATTATTTTATTTAACAAGTATAGTAAGTGTCACCTTTAAAGTTCATTTAAATTGGAAGAGTAATTATTTTAATTATTAATAGTAACTGGGAATGAAATCATTTATCTTAATTAATTTATATACTGCATTTTTAAAAGGAACATATGATATAAATTTTATATTTTAATAAATAGTTTAATGGGAGTTTTATTTTGAGGTTAATGATTATTTTAAATTTTCAATTCATTGATGGTGACATAGCAATTATTTTCTTGGTTTCAGTTAATATTTTTCAGGTGGCCTTGTTGAGAGGGTATACTTCTTTAGTTAACCATTTAAAAGGGGAATTATAAATCACTGTTGTTTTTTTGTTATTTTTATTCTGAGATAGAATAATAAAATGGGATTGTTAATTATTTAATTCTTGAGTTTTTATTGCAAGTCCCGTCTTACTGGATCCAGCGCAATTTTTAGCTTCTCTAGGCCTTAGCCTAGTTTTAATTAACTTGTAACCCCTCTTTACAAAAAGAAATATTCTTTTTGTTTTAACTACTCAAAATGAAGTAGGGGTTTCAATTTTAATTATAAGAAAAATATGTACGATATGGTAAAACAAAAGACACCAAAGTGTATAGAAATTAAAAGTGAACAAAGGGTTAAAAGACCGTGACAAAGTGACAGAAATTGCAATTACTATAAGTAAAAAGTGAATAGCTCTTTTTGTAATTACAATAAAGAAGTGTAATTTACGTATAGTAAACATATAAAAATTAGCTTTTGTGCCCAGCACATTCCACGTTATGATTTTATATATATTTGTAAATGAGGATTCTACTCATACTCAAACTACTCAATGTATTATTTTATTTTATCTTAATAATTATTTTAAGGAACAAACTGAGCGATTGTGAGGAAGTGTGCTGACCATTTATTATCGTGGCACGTGTAGCGTGTTATCAATCAGGGAAATAAGAAGTGTTTACTTGTCAGAGTTCGCGAACGAATTCTGCTTTGGTTCACAAAAATCAATGTCAAATTGTCCTCTCGTGTGACCTGATATTTTCAAAGTTTGCCTGGCTACTGCCCTTACGGCAGGCAACCGCTCGTTTGACCATCAACGCTTTACAGAACCACGTTTTTCAGCATTTCGGTCTTCCGACCATCATTGTCTCGGACAATGGCCCGCAATTTATTTCAAACGAATTTAGGCGTATGTGTTTCGCCAGTGGCATCAAACACGTAACCACTTCCCCTTATTACCCACAACCGTCCCATGCGGAGAGATTCAATCGGAATCTCCGGTCCGCCTTGATTGCTTATCACGCTGAGCAACAAACCACCTGGGATCAGAATCTGAAGTGGTTACAATTAGCCTTCAACACGGCCAGACACGACAGTCATCAGGCCGTGCCCTTTGAAATTTTGTTTGGATTCTCGCCCGCACTCCCGTTGACCAACCTATGGGATATTGAAGATCTTCTGCCGCGGGAGCCCAATAATAAAACTGCGGAGAGATGGAAAATGGCTCGGAAGAATTTGCTGCGAGCGCACGAGCGGGTCCGTCGGCGTTATAATCAGGGGCGTATTCCAAACCCCTTCCGGATTGGCGACTGGGTCTATTGCCAAAGCCACCCACTCAGCTCTGCCGCCGACAAACGTGCTGCGAAGCTATGCTACCGTTGGTCGGGGCCATACCGAATCATAGGATTTACGTCACCGGTGACGGCCCGGCTGGGCGTACCGGGAGACAAACAAAAGTTGATGACAAGCCACATTTCCAAACTTAAACGTTGTCGGGGGCTATCCAAAACGTTCGAAGGGGGATAGTCCCCGTAAAGATAGGACCGAGGTCCTTGTTATATGTGGAAGTCGTGTTCAGGCGAATGGGGCGAGCCTCAGGAGGTCGGAAGATCCATACGTATGAATCTTTCTTTTGTCTTTTCCTGTCTCTCTCTCTTGTGCTGTATGCGGACTCTGATCAGGTCAGCATGCAGCACCCGCACACTTACATAATACATATCTTCTTTCGTCTCTTTCGTTTTCCTTTTGATTTCTGTTCTCCTGAGAGCAAGCTCAGCTGAGCCAACCCAACCACGACGTCCACTGGTATCTTTTGGGGAGAGGTACACTGCAGGGTACCCTCCTGGCCTTTAACGTTGGGGCAACTATGTTGCCCTTTTGGGGTGAGGGTGTGCTGAGTCAAAAGATTCAGCGCGAGTTCAGTAATTTTATCGGCAGTTTTGACGTTATTGGCAGTACGAAATTTAAGGCAGTAATTAGTGCTGCGCTCTACCCGTGTGTAGGAAAAATTAATAGTTTAGACAACGGCGGTCGGGGGGCGGCACTTGCCGACTCTCGGTGGTACGAAAATTCCCGTGCTGCTCCCTGGCGTTAATTGCGGTACGCAAACGAGACGATGCCGAATTATCTAAGTTTTTTCTAACAAAATACTTCAGGGTTGACGGACGCTTTTTCTCTTCGGTGGAGAGGAAGGAATTCCAACTAACTTCTTCTAACTATGTCTAGATAAATTTCTCTTCACGACTGCGGGTTCACCGAATAGAGACAAGTCCTGCTACACGACTGAAAGAATGACATCCTAAAAGCTCCACACTCGACACCGAAGAGAATAAGACCACAACAACATGCCAATCATGAGAGCGCCACGCTACAAATAAGAGATCATCCTTCTGGGCACATATAAGCAGGTGAAAAATACCCATTTATTATTCACACGTAGAATCAACATGGCACCAGTTATACATAATCATCAGTTTTTACCGTTCAAGTATACATTCATTGGGATCCCCAATTGATGGGACAGTTTAGTGTGAACACTAAGAATTAATTGTAAAATTTCAATACATGTATAGTAAATTGTCAGTTCAGAGACTGACATGTCTACAACACAGCATCCAACTTAGATTTCCACTCATTTCTTTATAGAGCTTTCGCTACAGATTTAAAGTCAGTTTTGTTATTAGTAATTTTCTCAAGTTTAATTTACTAGGCATAAAAACATATATTTTCTCTTATTTTTAAAATCAGGTTATGTCATTTGTATAAAAAGATTACTGGGGAGGTAGGTGTTTTTTTTAATTAGTTTCAACCAAGCTGTGCATGTCGAAACACTTTTCAACTTGTTTGTCGAAACAAGGTTGTTGAGACAAATTTGTTGAGACTGGTTATAAGTTGAAGAAACATGTCCGTCTCTGACACAAAAATGTATTTTTTTTATATAAGGTGCTAATATTGTGCAATTTTTCTCTTTTCATTAATTGGCCCTATTTTAGTCTATATAAATTCTTTATATTAATCATGGTAACTGGGGGGCGTTAATTATTTTAAACAATTTTATTTCTCACCTTAATTAAGTATTTTAGCACTTAGCCACTTAGGCACTTCTTTTAAATTTTTAATGTCCTGGGGACATTTGTATGCAATAATTTATGATACACATGACGTGCAATTAACCCACACCATGGGGGTACATTTATAGAAATAAATCTTTAATCCTAATTGGGATTCCTATAAAGAAGAAGTTTAGAATTTATATACACCAGAAGGGTAATATAAAAAAAGGGCGTGGCAAGAGACCTTTATGTATTTGTATACTATTGTATATGTAATTTGTCTTGTGGAACATGTTATGTCTGTATATTTCTGTGTACATTTTGGGGGATATATATATATATATATATATATATATATATATAAATATTATGCATTGCTGTACTTTTGGTGGGATATAGGGATTTATTATTAGAATTTATATACACCAGTAGACGAGTATTCTATCTCAATAATCGTGGCTGATCATTTCTTTATGAAAATTAATTATTTTATTTAACAAGTATAGTAAGTGTCACCTTTAAAGTTCATTTAAATTGGAAGAGTAATTATTTTAATTATTAATAGTAACTGGGAATGAAATCATTTATCTTAATTAATTTATATACTGCATTTTTAAAAGGAACATATGATATAAATTTTATATTTTAATAAATAGTTTAATGGGAGTTTTATTTTGAGGTTAATGATTATTTTAAATTTTCAATTCATTGATGGTGACATAGCAATTATTTTCTTGGTTTCAGTTAATATTTTTCAGGTGGCCTTGTTGAGAGGGTATACTTCTTTAGTTAACCATTTAAAAGGGGAATTATAAATCACTGTTGCTTTTTTGTTATTTTTATTCTGAGATAGAATAATAAAATGGGATTGTTAATTATTTAATTCTTGAGTTTTTATTGCAAGTCCCGTCTTACTGGATCCAGCGCAATTTTTAGCTTCTCTAGGCCTTAGCCTAGTTTTAATTAACTTGTAACCCCTCTTTACAAAAAGAAATATTCTTTTTGTTTTAACTACTCAAAATGAAGTAGGGGTTTCAATTTTAATTATAAGAAAAATATGTACGATATGGTAAAACAAAAGACACCAAAGTGTATAGAAATTAAAAGTGAACAAAGGGTTAAAAGACCGTGACAAAGTGACAGAAATTGCAATTACTATAAGTAAAAAGTGAATAGCTCTTTTTGTAATTACAATAAAGAAGTGTAATTTACGTATAGTAAACATATAAAAATTAGCTTTTGTGCCCAGCACATTCCACGTTATGATTTTATATATATTTGTAAATGAGGATTCTACTCATACTCAAACTACTCAATGTATTATTTTATTTTATCTTAATAATTATTTTAAGGAACAAACTGAGCGATTGTGAGGAAGTGTGCTGACCATTTATTATCGTGGCACGTGTAGCGTGTTATCAATCAGGGAAATAAGAAGTGTTTACTTGTCAGAGTTCGCGAACGAATTCTGCTTTGGTTCACAAAAATCAATGTCAAATTGTCCTCTCGTGTGACCTGATATTTTCAAAGTTTGCCTGGCTACTGCCCTTACGGCAGGCAACCGCTCGTTTGACCATCAACGCTTTACAGAACCACGTTTTTCAGCATTTCGGTCTTCCGACCATCATTGTCTCGGACAATGGCCCGCAATTTATTTCAAACGAATTTAGGCGTATGTGTTTCGCCAGTGGCATCAAACACGTAACCACTTCCCCTTATTACCCACAACCGTCCCATGCGGAGAGATTCAATCGGAATCTCCGGTCCGCCTTGATTGCTTATCACGCTGAGCAACAAACCACCTGGGATCAGAATCTGAAGTGGTTACAATTAGCCTTCAACACGGCCAGACACGACAGTCATCAGGCCGTGCCCTTTGAAATTTTGTTTGGATTCTCGCCCGCACTCCCGTTGACCAACCTATGGGATATTGAAGATCTTCTGCCGCGGGAGCCCAATAATAAAACTGCGGAGAGATGGAAAATGGCTCGGAAGAATTTGCTGCGAGCGCACGAGCGGGTCCGTCGGCGTTATAATCAGGGGCGTATTCCAAACCCCTTCCGGATTGGCGACTGGGTCTATTGCCAAAGCCACCCACTCAGCTCTGCCGCCGACAAACGTGCTGCGAAGCTATGCTACCGTTGGTCGGGGCCATACCGAATCATAGGATTTACGTCACCGGTGACGGCCCGGCTGGGCGTACCGGGAGACAAACAAAAGTTGATGACAAGCCACATTTCCAAACTTAAACGTTGTCGGGGGCTATCCAAAACGTTCGAAGGGGGATAGTCCCCGTAAAGATAGGACCGAGGTCCTTGTTATATGTGGAAGTCGTGTTCAGGCGAATGGGGCGAGCCTCAGGAGGTCGGAAGATCCATACGTATGAATCTTTCTTTTGTCTTTTCCTGTCTCTCTCTCTTGTGCTGTATGCGGACTCTGATCAGGTCAGCATGCAGCACCCGCACACTTACATAATACATATCTTCTTTCGTCTCTTTCGTTTTCCTTTTGATTTCTGTTCTCCTGAGAGCAAGCTCAGCTGAGCCAACCCAACCACGACGTCCACTGGTATCTTTTGGGGAGAGGTACACTGCAGGGTACCCTCCTGGCCTTTAACGTTGGGGCAACTATGTTGCCCTTTTGGGGTGAGGGTGTGCTGAGTCAAAAGATTCAGCGCGAGTTCAGTAATTTTATCGGCAGTTTTGACGTTATTGGCAGTACGAAATTTAAGGCAGTAATTAGTGCTGCGCTCTACCCGTGTGTAGGAAAAATTAATAGTTTAGACAACGGCGGTCGGGGGGCGGCACTTGCCGACTCTCGGTGGTACGAAAATTCCCGTGCTGCTCCCTGGCGTTAATTGCGGTACGCAAACGAGACGATGCCGAATTATCTAAGTTTTTTCTAACAAAATACTTCAGGGTTGACGGACGCTTTTTCTCTTCGGTGGAGAGGAAGGAATTCCAACTAACTTCTTCTAACTATGTCTAGATAAATTTCTCTTCACGACTGCGGGTTCACCGAATAGAGACAAGTCCTGCTACACGACTGAAAGAATGACATCCTAAAAGCTCCACACTCGACACCGAAGAGAATAAGACCACAACAACATGCCAATCATGAGAGCGCCACGCTACAAATAAGAGATCATCCTTCTGGGCACATATAAGCAGGTGAAAAATACCCATTTATTATTCACACGTAGAATCAACATGGCACCAGTTATACATAATCATCAGTTTTTACCGTTCAAGTATACATTCATTGGGATCCCCAATTGATGGGACAGTTTAGTGTGAACACTAAGAATTAATTGTAAAATTTCAATACATGTATAGTAAATTGTCAGTTCAGAGACTGACATGTCTACAACACAGCATCCAACTTAGATTTCCACTCATTTCTTTATAGAGCTTTCGCTACAGATTTAAAGTCAGTTTTGTTATTAGTAATTTTCTCAAGTTTAATTTACTAGGCATAAAAACATATATTTTCTCTTATTTTTAAAATCAGGTTATGTCATTTGTATAAAAAGATTACTGGGGAGGTAGGTGTTTTTTTTAATTAGTTTCAACCAAGCTGTGCATGTCGAAACACTTTTCAACTTGTTTGTCGAAACAAGGTTGTTGAGACAAATTTGTTGAGACTGGTTATAAGTTGAAGAAACATGTCCGTCTCTGACACAAAAATGTATTTTTTTTATATAAGGTGCTAATATTGTGCAATTTTTCTCTTTTCATTAATTGGCCCTATTTTAGTCTATATAAATTCTTTATATTAATCATGGTAACTGGGGGGCGTTAATTATTTTAAACAATTTTATTTCTCACCTTAATTAAGTATTTTAGCACTTAGCCACTTAGGCACTTCTTTTAAATTTTTAATGTCCTGGGGACATTTGTATGCAATAATTTATGATACACATGACGTGCAATTAACCCACACCATGGGGGTACATTTATAGAAATAAATCTTTAATCCTAATTGGGATTCCTATAAAGAAGAAGTTTAGAATTTATATACACCAGAAGGGTAATATAAAAAAAGGGCGTGGCAAGAGACCTTTATGTATTTGTATACTATTGTATATGTAATTTGTCTTGTGGAACATGTTATGTCTGTATATTTCTGTGTACATTTTGGGGGATATATATATATATATAAATATTATGCATTGCTGTACTTTTGGTGGGATATAGGGATTTATTATTAGAATTTATATACACCAGTAGACGAGTATTCTATCTCAATAATCGTGGCTGATCATTTCTTTATGAAAATTAATTATTTTATTTAACAAGTATAGTAAGTGTCACCTTTAAAGTTCATTTAAATTGGAAGAGTAATTATTTTAATTATTAATAGTAACTGGGAATGAAATCATTTATCTTAATTAATTTATATACTGCATTTTTAAAAGGAACATATGATATAAATTTTATATTTTAATAAATAGTTTAATGGGAGTTTTATTTTGAGGTTAATGATTATTTTAAATTTTCAATTCATTGATGGTGACATAGCAATTATTTTCTTGGTTTCAGTTAATATTTTTCAGGTGGCCTTGTTGAGAGGGTATACTTCTTTAGTTAACCATTTAAAAGGGGAATTATAAATCACTGTTGTTTTTTTGTTATTTTTATTCTGAGATAGAATAATAAAATGGGATTGTTAATTATTTAATTCTTGAGTTTTTATTGCAAGACCCGTCTTACTGGATCCAGCGCAATTTTTAGCTTCTCTAGGCCTTAGCCTAGTTTTAATTAACTTGTAACCCCTCTTTACAAAAAGAAATATTCTTTTTGTTTTAACTACTCAAAATGAAGTAGGGGTTTCAATTTTAATTATAAGAAAAATATGTACGATATGGTAAAACAAAAGACACCAAAGTGTATAGAAATTAAAAGTGAACAAAGGGTTAAAAGACCGTGACAAAGTGACAGAAATTGCAATTACTATAAGTAAAAAGTGAATAGCTCTTTTTGTAATTACAATAAAGAAGTGTAATTTACGTATAGTAAACATATAAAAATTAGCTTTTGTGCCCAGCACATTCCACGTTATGATTTTATATATATTTGTAAATGAGGATTCTACTCATACTCAAACTACTCAATGTATTATTTTATTTTATCTTAATAATTATTTTAAGGAACAAACTGAGCGATTGTGAGGAAGTGTGCTGACCATTTATTATCGTGGCACGTGTAGCGTGTTATCAATCAGGGAAATAAGAAGTGTTTACTTGTCAGAGTTCGCGAACGAATTCTGCTTTGGTTCACAAAAATCAATGTCAAATTGTCCTCTCGTGTGACCTGATATTTTCAAAGTTTGCCTGGCTACTGCCCTTACGGCAGGCAACCGCTCGTTTGACCATCAACGCTTTACAGAACCACGTTTTTCAGCATTTCGGTCTTCCGACCATCATTGTCTCGGACAATGGCCCGCAATTTATTTCAAACGAATTTAGGCGTATGTGTTTCGCCAGTGGCATCAAACACGTAACCACTTCCCCTTATTACCCACAACCGTCCCATGCGGAGAGATTCAATCGGAATCTCCGGTCCGCCTTGATTGCTTATCACGCTGAGCAACAAACCACCTGGGATCAGAATCTGAAGTGGTTACAATTAGCCTTCAACACGGCCAGACACGACAGTCATCAGGCCGTGCCCTTTGAAATTTTGTTTGGATTCTCGCCCGCACTCCCGTTGACCAACCTATGGGATATTGAAGATCTTCTGCCGCGGGAGCCCAATAATAAAACTGCGGAGAGATGGAAAATGGCTCGGAAGAATTTGCTGCGAGCGCACGAGCGGGTCCGTTGGCGTTATAATCAGGGGCGTATTCCAAACCCCTTCCGGATTGGCGACTGGGTCTATTGCCAAAGCCACCCACTCAGCTCTGCCGCCGACAAACGTGCTGCGAAGCTATGCTACCGTTGGTCGGGGCCATACCGAATCATAGGATTTACGTCACCGGTGACGGCCCGGCTGGGCGTACCGGGAGACAAACAAAAGTTGATGACAAGCCACATTTCCAAACT
The DNA here is from genome assembly GCA_034769895.1 of Magicicada septendecula. Classification (NCBI taxonomy): domain Eukaryota; kingdom Metazoa; phylum Arthropoda; class Insecta; order Hemiptera; family Cicadidae; genus Magicicada; species Magicicada septendecula. The sequence continues at coordinate 179,824,038 of CM068376.1, read as the reverse complement.
TAAACGTTGTCGGGGGCTATCCAAAACGTTCGAAGGGGGATAGTCCCCGTAAAGATAGGACCGAGGTCCTTGTTATATGTGGAAGTCGTGTTCAGGCGAATGGGGCGAGCCTCAGGAGGTCGGAAGATCCATACGTATGAATCTTTCTTTTGTCTTTTCCTGTCTCTCTCTCTTGTGCTGTATGCGGACTCTGATCAGGTCAGCATGCAGCACCCGCACACTTACATAATACATATCTTCTTTCGTCTCTTTCGTTTTCCTTTTGATTTCTGTTCTCCTGAGAGCAAGCTCAGCTGAGCCAACCCAACCACGACGTCAACTGGTATCTTTTGGGGAGAGGTACACTGCAGGGTACCCTCCTGGCCTTTAACGTTGGGGCAACTATGTTGCCCTTTTGGGGTGAGGGTGTGCTGAGTCAAAAGATTCAGCGCGAGTTCAGTAATTTTATCGGCAGTTTTGACGTTATTGGCAGTACGAAATTTAAGGCAGTAATTAGTGCTGCGCTCTACCCGTGTGTAGGAAAAATTAATAGTTTAGACAACGGCGGTCGGGGGGCGGCACTTGCCGACTCTCGGTGGTACGAAAATTCCCGTGCTGCTCCCTGGCGTTAATTGCGGTACGCAAACGAGACGATGCCGAATTATCTAAGTTTTTTCTAACAAAATACTTCAGGGTTGACGGACGCTTTTTCTCTTCGGTGGAGAGGAAGGAATTCCAACTAACTTCTTCTAACTATGTCTAGATAAATTTCTCTTCACGACTGCGGGTTCACCGAATAGAGACAAGTCCTGCTACACGACTGAAAGAATGACATCCTAAAAGCTCCACACTCGACACCGAAGAGAATAAGACCACAACAACATGCCAATCATGAGAGCGCCACGCTACAAATAAGAGATCATCCTTCTGGGCACATATAAGCAGGTGAAAAATACCCATTTATTATTCACACGTAGAATCAACATGGCACCAGTTATACATAATCATCAGTTTTTACCGTTCAAGTATACATTTATTGGGATCCCCAATTGATGGGACAGTTTAGTGTGAACACTAAGAATTAATTGTAAAATTTCAATACATGTATAGTAAATTGTCAGTTCAGAGACTGACATGTCTACAACACAGCATCCAACTTAGATTTCCACTCATTTCTTTATAGAGCTTTCGCTACAGATTTAAAGTCAGTTTTGTTATTAGTAATTTTCTCAAGTTTAATTTACTAGGCATAAAAACATATATTTTCTCTTATTTTTAAAATCAGGTTATGTCATTTGTATAAAAAGATTACTGGGGAGGTAGGTGTTTTTTTTAATTAGTTTCAACCAAGCTGTGCATGTCGAAACACTTTTCAACTTGTTTGTCGAAACAAGGTTGTTGAGACAAATTTGTTGAGACTGGTTATAAGTTGAAGAAACATGTCCGTCTCTGACACAAAAATGTATTTTTTTTATATAAGGTGCTAATATTGTGCAATTTTTCTCTTTTCATTAATTGGCCCTATTTTAGTCTATATAAATTCTTTATATTAATCATGGTAACTGGGGGGCGTTAATTATTTTAAACAATTTTATTTCTCACCTTAATTAAGTATTTTAGCACTTAGCCACTTAGGCACTTCTTTTAAATTTTTAATGTCCTGGGGACATTTGTATGCAATAATTTATGATACACATGACGTGCAATTAACCCACACCATGGGGGTACATTTATAGAAATAAATCTTTAATCCTAATTGGGATTCCTATAAAGAAGAAGTTTAGAATTTATATACACCAGAAGGGTAATATAAAAAAAGGGCGTGGCAAGAGACCTTTATGTATTTGTATACTATTGTATATGTAATTTGTCTTGTGGAACATGTTATGTCTGTATATTTCTGTGTACATTTTGGGGGATATATATATATATATAAATATTATGCATTGCTGTACTTTTGGTGGGATATAGGGATTTATTATTAGAATTTATATACACCAGTAGACGAGTATTCTATCTCAATAATCGTGGCTGATCATTTCTTTATGAAAATTAATTATTTTATTTAACAAGTATAGTAAGTGTCACCTTTAAAGTTCATTTAAATTGGAAGAGTAATTATTTTAATTATTAATAGTAACTGGGAATGAAATCATTTATCTTAATTAATTTATATACTGCATTTTTAAAAGGAACATATGATATAAATTTTATATTTTAATAAATAGTTTAATGGGAGTTTTATTTTGAGGTTAATGATTATTTTAAATTTTCAATTCATTGATGGTGACATAGCAATTATTTTCTTGGTTTCAGTTAATATTTTTCAGGTGGCCTTGTTGAGAGGGTATACTTCTTTAGTTAACCATTTAAAAGGGGAATTATAAATCACTGTTGTTTTTTTGTTATTTTTATTCTGAGATAGAATAATAAAATGGGATTGTTAATTATTTAATTCTTGAGTTTTTATTGCAAGTCCCGTCTTACTGGATCCAGCGCAATTTTTAGCTTCTCTAGGCCTTAGCCTAGTTTTAATTAACTTGTAACCCCTCTTTACAAAAAGAAATATTCTTTTTGTTTTAACTACTCAAAATGAAGTAGGGGTTTCAATTTTAATTATAAGAAAAATATGTACGATATGGTAAAACAAAAGACACCAAAGTGTATAGAAATTAAAAGTGAACAAAGGGTTAAAAGACCGTGACAAAGTGACAGAAATTGCAATTACTATAAGTAAAAAGTGAATAGCTCTTTTTGTAATTACAATAAAGAAGTGTAATTTACGTATAGTAAACATATAAAAATTAGCTTTTGTGCCCAGCACATTCCACGTTATGATTTTATATATATTTGTAAATGAGGATTCTACTCATACTCAAACTACTCAATGTATTATTTTATTTTATCTTAATAATTATTTTAAGGAACAAACTGAGCGATTGTGAGGAAGTGTGCTGACCATTTATTATCGTGGCACGTGTAGCGTGTTATCAATCAGGGAAATAAGAAGTGTTTACTTGTCAGAGTTCGCGAACGAATTCTGCTTTGGTTCACAAAAATCAATGTCAAATTGTCCTCTCGTGTGACCTGATATTTTCAAAGTTTGCCTGGCTACTGCCCTTACGGCAGGCAACCGCTCGTTTGACCATCAACGCTTTACAGAACCACGTTTTTCAGCATTTCGGTCTTCCGACCATCATTGTCTCGGACAATGGCCCGCAATTTATTTCAAACGAATTTAGGCGTATGTGTTTCGCCAGTGGCATCAAACACGTAACCACTTCCCCTTATTACCCACAACCGTCCCATGCGGAGAGATTCAATCGGAATCTCCGGTCCGCCTTGATTGCTTATCACGCTGAGCAACAAACCACCTGGGATCAGAATCTGAAGTGGTTACAATTAGCCTTCAACACGGCCAGACACGACAGTCATCAGGCCGTGCCCTTTGAAATTTTGTTTGGATTCTCGCCCGCACTCCCGTTGACCAACCTATGGGATATTGAAGATCTTCTGCCGCGGGAGCCCAATAATAAAACTGCGGAGAGATGGAAAATGGCTCGGAAGAATTTGCTGCGAGCGCACGAGCGGGTCCGTCGGCGTTATAATCAGGGGCGTATTCCAAACCCCTTCCGGATTGGCGACTGGGTCTATTGCCAAAGCCACCCACTCAGCTCTGCCGCCGACAAACGTGCTGCGAAGCTATGCTACCGTTGGTCGGGGCCATACCGAATCATAGGATTTACGTCACCGGTGACGGCCCGGCTGGGCGTACCGGGAGACAAACAAAAGTTGATGACAAGCCACATTTCCAAACTTAAACGTTGTCGGGGGCTATCCAAAACGTTCGAAGGGGGATAGTCCCCGTAAAGATAGGACCGAGGTCCTTGTTATATGTGGAAGTCGTGTTCAGGCGAATGGGGCGAGCCTCAGGAGGTCGGAAGATCCATACGTATGAATCTTTCTTTTGTCTTTTCCTGTCTCTCTCTCTTGTGCTGTATGCGGACTCTGATCAGGTCAGCATGCAGCACCCGCACACTTACATAATACATATCTTCTTTCGTCTCTTTCGTTTTCCTTTTGATTTCTGTTCTCCTGAGAGCAAGCTCAGCTGAGCCAACCCAACCACGACGTCCACTGGTATCTTTTGGGGAGAGGTACACTGCAGGGTACCCTCCTGGCCTTTAACGTTGGGGCAACTATGTTGCCCTTTTGGGGTGAGGGTGTGCTGAGTCAAAAGATTCAGCGCGAGTTCAGTAATTTTATCGGCAGTTTTGACGTTATTGGCAGTACGAAATTTAAGGCAGTAATTAGTGCTGCGCTCTACCCGTGTGTAGGAAAAATTAATAGTTTAGACAACGGCGGTCGGGGGGCGGCACTTGCCGACTCTCGGTGGTACGAAAATTCCCGTGCTGCTCCCTGGCGTTAATTGCGGTACGCAAACGAGACGATGCCGAATTATCTAAGTTTTTTCTAACAAAATACTTCAGGGTTGACGGACGCTTTTTCTCTTCGGTGGAGAGGAAGGAATTCCAACTAACTTCTTCTAACTATGTCTAGATAAATTTCTCTTCACGACTGCGGGTTCACCGAATAGAGACAAGTCCTGCTACACGACTGAAAGAATGACATCCTAAAAGCTCCACACTCGACACCGAAGAGAATAAGACCACAACAACATGCCAATCATGAGAGCGCCACGCTACAAATAAGAGATCATCCTTCTGGGCACATATAAGCAGGTGAAAAATACCCATTTATTATTCACACGTAGAATCAACATGGCACCAGTTATACATAATCATCAGTTTTTACCGTTCAAGTATACATTCATTGGGATCCCCAATTGATGGGACAGTTTAGTGTGAACACTAAGAATTAATTGTAAAATTTCAATACATGTATAGTAAATTGTCAGTTCAGAGACTGACATGTCTACAACACAGCATCCAACTTAGATTTCCACTCATTTCTTTATAGAGCTTTCGCTACAGATTTAAAGTCAGTTTTGTTATTAGTAATTTTCTCAAGTTTAATTTACTAGGCATAAAAACATATATTTTCTCTTATTTTTAAAATCAGGTTATGTCATTTGTATAAAAAGATTACTGGGGAGGTAGGTGTTTTTTTTAATTAGTTTCAACCAAGCTGTGCATGTCGAAACACTTTTCAACTTGTTTGTCGAAACAAGGTTGTTGAGACAAATTTGTTGAGACTGGTTATAAGTTGAAGAAACATGTCCGTCTCTGACACAAAAATGTATTTTTTTTATATAAGGTGCTAATATTGTGCAATTTTTCTCTTTTCATTAATTGGCCCTATTTTAGTCTATATAAATTCTTTATATTAATCATGGTAACTGGGGGGCGTTAATTATTTTAAACAATTTTATTTCTCACCTTAATTAAGTATTTTAGCACTTAGCCACTTAGGCACTTCTTTTAAATTTTTAATGTCCTGGGGACATTTGTATGCAATAATTTATGATACACATGACGTGCAATTAACCCACACCATGGGGGTACATTTATAGAAATAAATCTTTAATCCTAATTGGGATTCCTATAAAGAAGAAGTTTAGAATTTATATACACCAGAAGGGTAATATAAAAAAAGGGCGTGGCAAGAGACCTTTATGTATTTGTATACTATTGTATATGTAATTTGTCTTGTGGAACATGTTATGTCTGTATATTTCTGTGTACATTTTGGGGGATATATATATATATATAAATATTATGCATTGCTGTACTTTTGGTGGGATATAGGGATTTATTATTAGAATTTATATACACCAGTAGACGAGTATTCTATCTCAATAATCGTGGCTGATCATTTCTTTATGAAAATTAATTATTTTATTTAACAAGTATAGTAAGTGTCACCTTTAAAGTTCATTTAAATTGGAAGAGTAATTATTTTAATTATTAATAGTAACTGGGAATGAAATCATTTATCTTAATTAATTTATATACTGCATTTTTAAAAGGAACATATGATATAAATTTTATATTTTAATAAATAGTTTAATGGGAGTTTTATTTTGAGGTTAATGATTATTTTAAATTTTCAATTCATTGATGGTGACATAGCAATTATTTTCTTGGTTTCAGTTAATATTTTTCAGGTGGCCTTGTTGAGAGGGTATACTTCTTTAGTTAACCATTTAAAAGGGGAATTATAAATCACTGTTGTTTTTTTGTTATTTTTATTCTGAGATAGAATAATAAAATGGGATTGTTAATTATTTAATTCTTGAGTTTTTATTGCAAGACCCGTCTTACTGGATCCAGCGCAATTTTTAGCTTCTCTAGGCCTTAGCCTAGTTTTAATTAACTTGTAACCCCTCTTTACAAAAAGAAATATTCTTTTTGTTTTAACTACTCAAAATGAAGTAGGGGTTTCAATTTTAATTATAAGAAAAATATGTACGATATGGTAAAACAAAAGACACCAAAGTGTATAGAAATTAAAAGTGAACAAAGGGTTAAAAGACCGTGACAAAGTGACAGAAATTGCAATTACTATAAGTAAAAAGTGAATAGCTCTTTTTGTAATTACAATAAAGAAGTGTAATTTACGTATAGTAAACATATAAAAATTAGCTTTTGTGCCCAGCACATTCCACGTTATGATTTTATATATATTTGTAAATGAGGATTCTACTCATACTCAAACTACTCAATGTATTATTTTATTTTATCTTAATAATTATTTTAAGGAACAAACTGAGCGATTGTGAGGAAGTGTGCTGACCATTTATTATCGTGGCACGTGTAGCGTGTTATCAATCAGGGAAATAAGAAGTGTTTACTTGTCAGAGTTCGCGAACGAATTCTGCTTTGGTTCACAAAAATCAATGTCAAATTGTCCTCTCGTGTGACCTGATATTTTCAAAGTTTGCCTGGCTACTGCCCTTACGGCAGGCAACCGCTCGTTTGACCATCAACGCTTTACAGAACCACGTTTTTCAGCATTTCGGTCTTCCGACCATCATTGTCTCGGACAATGGCCCGCAATTTATTTCAAACGAATTTAGGCGTATGTGTTTCGCCAGTGGCATCAAACACGTAACCACTTCCCCTTATTACCCACAACCGTCCCATGCGGAGAGATTCAATCGGAATCTCCGGTCCGCCTTGATTGCTTATCACGCTGAGCAACAAACCACCTGGGATCAGAATCTGAAGTGGTTACAATTAGCCTTCAACACGGCCAGACACGACAGTCATCAGGCCGTGCCCTTTGAAATTTTGTTTGGATTCTCGCCCGCACTCCCGTTGACCAACCTATGGGATATTGAAGATCTTCTGCCGCGGGAGCCCAATAATAAAACTGCGGAGAGATGGAAAATGGCTCGGAAGAATTTGCTGCGAGCGCACGAGCGGGTCCGTTGGCGTTATAATCAGGGGCGTATTCCAAACCCCTTCCGGATTGGCGACTGGGTCTATTGCCAAAGCCACCCACTCAGCTCTGCCGCCGACAAACGTGCTGCGAAGCTATGCTACCGTTGGTCGGGGCCATACCGAATCATAGGATTTACGTCACCGGTGACGGCCCGGCTGGGCGTACCGGGAGACAAACAAAAGTTGATGACAAGCCACATTTCCAAACTTAAACGTTGTCGGGGGCTATCCAAAACGTTCGAAGGGGGATAGTCCCCGTAAAGATAGGACCGAGGTCCTTGTTATATGTGGAAGTCGTGTTCAGGCGAATGGGGCGAGCCTCAGGAGGTCGGAAGATCCATACGTATGAATCTTTCTTTTGTCTTTTCCTGTCTCTCTCTCTTGTGCTGTATGCGGACTCTGATCAGGTCAGCATGCAGCACCCGCACACTTACATAATACATATCTTCTTTCGTCTCTTTCGTTTTCCTTTTGATTTCTGTTCTCCTGAGAGCAAGCTCAGCTGAGCCAACCCAACCACGACGTCCACTGGTATCTTTTGGGGAGAGGTACACTGCAGGGTACCCTCCTGGCCTTTAACGTTGGGGCAACTATGTTGCCCTTTTGGGGTGAGGGTGTGCTGAGTCAAAAGATTCAGCGCGAGTTCAGTAATTTTATCGGCAGTTTTGACGTTATTGGCAGTACGAAATTTAAGGCAGTAATTAGTGCTGCGCTCTACCCGTGTGTAGGAAAAATTAATAGTTTAGACAACGGCGGTCGGGGGGCGGCACTTGCCGACTCTCGGTGGTACGAAAATTCCCGTGCTGCTCCCTGGCGTTAATTGCGGTACGCAAACGAGACGATGCCGAATTATCTAAGTTTTTTCTAACAAAATACTTCAGGGTTGACGGACGCTTTTTCTCTTCGGTGGAGAGGAAGGAATTCCAACTAACTTCTTCTAACTATGTCTAGATAAATTTCTCTTCACGACTGCGGGTTCACCGAATAGAGACAAGTCCTGCTACACGACTGAAAGAATGACATCCTAAAAGCTCCACACTCGACACCGAAGAGAATAAGACCACAACAACATGCCAATCATGAGAGCGCCACGCTACAAATAAGAGATCATCCTTCTGGGCACATATAAGCAGGTGAAAAATACCCATTTATTATTCACACGTAGAATCAACATGGCACCAGTTATACATAATCATCAGTTTTTACCGTTCAAGTATACATTCATTGGGATCCCCAATTGATGGGACAGTTTAGTGTGAACACTAAGAATTAATTGTAAAATTTCAATACATGTATAGTAAATTGTCAGTTCAGAGACTGACATGTCTACAACACAGCATCCAACTTAGATTTCCACTCATTTCTTTATAGAGCTTTCGCTACAGATTTAAAGTCAGTTTTGTTATTAGTAATTTTCTCAAGTTTAATTTACTAGGCATAAAAACATATATTTTCTCTTATTTTTAAAATCAGGTTATGTCATTTGTATAAAAAGATTACTGGGGAGGTAGGTGTTTTTTTTAATTAGTTTCAACCAAGCTGTGCATGTCGAAACACTTTTCAACTTGTTTGTCGAAACAAGGTTGTTGAGACAAATTTGTTGAGACTGGTTATAAGTTGAAGAAACATGTCCGTCTCTGACACAAAAATGTATTTTTTTTATATAAGGTGCTAATATTGTGCAATTTTTCTCTTTTCATTAATTGGCCCTATTTTAGTCTATATAAATTCTTTATATTAATCATGGTAACTGGGGGGCGTTAATTATTTTAAACAATTTTATTTCTCACCTTAATTAAGTATTTTAGCACTTAGCCACTTAGGCACTTCTTTTAAATTTTTAATGTCCTGGGGACATTTGTATGCAATAATTTATGATACACATGACGTGCAATTAACCCACACCATGGGGGTACATTTATAGAAATAAATCTTTAATCCTAATTGGGATTCCTATAAAGAAGAAGTTTAGAATTTATATACACCAGAAGGGTAATATAAAAAAAGGGCGTGGCAAGAGACCTTTATGTATTTGTATACTATTGTATATGTAATTTGTCTTGTGGAACATGTTATGTCTGTATATTTCTGTGTACATTTTGGGGGATATATATATATATATAAATATTATGCATTGCTGTACTTTTGGTGGGATATAGGGATTTATTATTAGAATTTATATACACCAGTAGACGAGTATTCTATCTCAATAATCGTGGCTGATCATTTCTTTATGAAAATTAATTATTTTATTTAACAAGTATAGTAAGTGTCACCTTTAAAGTTCATTTAAATTGGAAGAGTAATTATTTTAATTATTAATAGTAACTGGGAATGAAATCATTTATCTTAATTAATTTATATACTGCATTTTTAAAAGGAACATATGATATAAATTTTATATTTTAATAAATAGTTTAATGGGAGTTTTATTTTGAGGTTAATGATTATTTTAAATTTTCAATTCATTGATGGTGACATAGCAATTATTTTCTTGGTTTCAGTTAATATTTTTCAGGTGGCCTTGTTGAGAGGGTATACTTCTTTAGTTAACCATTTAAAAGGGGAATTATAAATCACTGTTGTTTTTTTGTTATTTTTATTCTGAGATAGAATAATAAAATGGGATTGTTAATTATTTAATTCTTGAGTTTTTATTGCAAGACCCGTCTTACTGGATCCAGCGCAATTTTTAGCTTCTCTAGGCCTTAGCCTAGTTTTAATTAACTTGTAACCCCTCTTTACAAAAAGAAATATTCTTTTTGTTTTAACTACTCAAAATGAAGTAGGGGTTTCAATTTTAATTATAAGAAAAATATGTACGATATGGTAAAACAAAAGACACCAAAGTGTATAGAAATTAAAAGTGAACAAAGGGTTAAAAGACCGTGACAAAGTGACAGAAATTGCAATTACTATAAGTAAAAAGTGAATAGCTCTTTTTGTAATTACAATAAAGAAGTGTAATTTACGTATAGTAAACATATAAAAATTAGCTTTTGTGCCCAGCACATTCCACGTTATGATTTTATATATATTTGTAAATGAGGATTCTACTCATACTCAAACTACTCAATGTATTATTTTATTTTATCTTAATAATTATTTTAAGGAACAAACTGAGCGATTGTGAGGAAGTGTGCTGACCATTTATTATCGTGGCACGTGTAGCGTGTTATCAATCAGGGAAATAAGAAGTGTTTACTTGTCAGAGTTCGCGAACGAATTCTGCTTTGGTTCACAAAAATCAATGTCAAATTGTCCTCTCGTGTGACCTGATATTTTCAAAGTTTGCCTGGCTACTGCCCTTACGGCAGGCAACCGCTCGTTTGACCATCAACGCTTTACAGAACCACGTTTTTCAGCATTTCGGTCTTCCGACCATCATTGTCTCGGACAATGGCCCGCAATTTATTTCAAACGAATTTAGGCGTATGTGTTTCGCCAGTGGCATCAAACACGTAACCACTTCCCCTTATTACCCACAACCGTCCCATGCGGAGAGATTCAATCGGAATCTCCGGTCCGCCTTGATTGCTTATCACGCTGAGCAACAAACCACCTGGGATCAGAATCTGAAGTGGTTACAATTAGCCTTCAACACGGCCAGACACGACAGTCATCAGGCCGTGCCCTTTGAAATTTTGTTTGGATTCTCGCCCGCACTCCCGTTGACCAACCTATGGGATATTGAAGATCTTCTGCCGCGGGAGCCCAATAATAAAACTGCGGAGAGATGGAAAATGGCTCGGAAGAATTTGCTGCGAGCGCACGAGCGGGTCCGTTGGCGTTATAATCAGGGGCGTATTCCAAACCCCTTCCGGATTGGCGACTGGGTCTATTGCCAAAGCCACCCACTCAGCTCTGCCGCCGACAAACGTGCTGCGAAGCTATGCTACCGTTGGTCGGGGCCATACCGAATCATAGGATTTACGTCACCGGTGACGGCCCGGCTGGGCGTACCGGGAGACAAACAAAAGTTGATGACAAGCCACATTTCCAAACTTAAACGTTGTCGGGGGCTATCCAAAACGTTCGAAGGGGGATAGTCCCCGTAAAGATAGGACCGAGGTCCTTGTTATATGTGGAAGTCGTGTTCAGGCGAATGGGGCGAGCCTCAGGAGGTCGGAAGATCCATACGTATGAATCTTTCTTTTGTCTTTTCCTGTCTCTCTCTCTTGTGCTGTATGCGGACTCTGATCAGGTCAGCATGCAGCACCCGCACACTTACATAATACATATCTTCTTTCGTCTCTTTCGTTTTCCTTTTGATTTCTGTTCTCCTGAGAGCAAGCTCAGCTGAGCCAACCCAACCACGACGTCCACTGGTATCTTTTGGGGAGAGGTACACTGCAGGGTACCCTCCTGGCCTTTAACGTTGGGGCAACTATGTTGCCCTTTTGGGGTGAGGGTGTGCTGAGTCAAAAGATTCAGCGCGAGTTCAGTAATTTTATCGGCAGTTTTGACGTTATTGGCAGTACGAAATTTAAGGCAGTAATTAGTGCTGCGCTCTACCCGTGTGTAGGAAAAATTAATAGTTTAGACAACGGCGGTCGGGGGGCGGCACTTGCCGACTCTCGGTGGTACGAAAATTCCCGTGCTGCTCCCTGGCGTTAATTGCGGTACGCAAACGAGACGATGCCGAATTATCTAAGTTTTTTCTAACAAAATACTTCAGGGTTGACGGACGCTTTTTCTCTTCGGTGGAGAGGAAGGAATTCCAACTAACTTCTTCTAACTATGTCTAGATAAATTTCTCTTCACGACTGCGGGTTCACCGAATAGAGACAAGTCCTGCTACACGACTGAAAGAATGACATCCTAAAAGCTCCACACTCGACACCGAAGAGAATAAGACCACAACAACATGCCAATCATGAGAGCGCCACGCTACAAATAAGAGATCATCCTTCTGGGCACATATAAGCAGGTGAAAAATACCCATTTATTATTCACACGTAGAATCAACATGGCACCAGTTATACATAATCATCAGTTTTTACCGTTCAAGTATACATTCATTGGGATCCCCAATTGATGGGACAGTTTAGTGTGAACACTAAGAATTAATTGTAAAATTTCAATACATGTATAGTAAATTGTCAGTTCAGAGACTGACATGTCTACAACACAGCATCCAACTTAGATTTCCACTCATTTCTTTATAGAGCTTTCGCTACAGATTTAAAGTCAGTTTTGTTATTAGTAATTTTCTCAAGTTTAATTTACTAGGCATAAAAACATATATTTTCTCTTATTTTTAAAATCAGGTTATGTCATTTGTATAAAAAGATTACTGGGGAGGTAGGTGTTTTTTTTTAATTAGTTTCAACCAAGCTGTGCATGTCGAAACACTTTTCAACTTGTTTGTCGAAACAAGGTTGTTGAGACAAATTTGTTGAGACTGGTTATAAGTTGAAGAAACATGTCCGTCTCTGACACAAAAATGTATTTTTTTTATATAAGGTGCTAATATTGTGCAATTTTTCTCTTTTCATTAATTGGCCCTATTTTAGTCTATATAAATTCTTTATATTAATCATGGTAACTGGAAGGCGTTAATTATTTTAAACAATTTTATTTCTCACCTTAATTAAGTATTTTAGCACTTAGCCACTTAGGCACTTCTTTTAAATTTTTAATGTCTTTAAAATTTTTAATAATTTTTTATTGTATGCAATAATTTATGATACACATGACGTGCAATTAACCCACACCATGGGGGTACATTTATAGAAATAAATCTTTAATCCTAATTGGGATTCCTATAAAGAAGAAGTTTAGAATTTATATACACCAGAAGGGTAATATAAAAAAAGGGCGTGGCAAGAGACCTTTATGTATTTGTATACTATTGTATATGTAATTTGTCTTGTGGAACATGTTATGTCTGTATATTTCTGTGTACATTTTGGGGGATATATATATATATATAAATATTATGCATTGCTGTACTTTAGGTGGGATATAGGGATTTATTATTAGAATTTATATACACCAGTAGACGAGTATTCTATCTCAATAATCGTGGCTGATCATTTCTTTATGAAAATTAATTATTTTATTTAACAAGTATAGTAAGTGTCACCTTTAAAGTTCATTTAAATTGGAAGAGTAATTATTTTAATTATTAATAGTAACTGGGAATGAAATCATTTATCTTAATTAATTTATATACTGCATTTTTAAAAGGAACATATGATATAAATTTTATATTTTAATAAATAGTTTAATGGGAGTTTTATTTTGAGGTTAATGATTATTTTAAATTTTCAATTCATTGATGGTCACATAGCAATTATTTTCTTGGTTTCAGTTAATATTTTTCAGGTGGCCTTGTTGAGAGGGTATACTTCTTTAGTTAACCATTTAAAAGGGGAATTATAAATCACTGTTGTTTTTTTGTTATTTTTATTCTGAGATAGAATAATAAAATGGGATTGTTAATTATTTAATTCTTGAGTTTTTATTGCAAGTCCCGTCTTACTGGATCCAGCGCAATTTTTAGCTTCTCTAGGCCTTAGCCTAGTTTTAATTAACTTGTAACCCCTCTTTACAAAAAGAAATATTCTTTTTGTTTTAACTACTCAAAATGAAGTAGGGGTTTCAATTTTAATTATAAGAAAAATATGTACGATATGGTAAAACAAAAGACACCAAAGTGTATAGAAATTAAAAGTGAACAAAGGGTTAAAAGACCGTGACAAAGTGACAGAAATTGCAATTACTATAAGTAAAAAGTGAATAGCTCTTTTTGTAATTACAATAAAGAAGTGTAATTTACGTATAGTAAACATATAAAAATTAGCTTTTGTGCCCAGCACATTCCACGTTATGATTTTATATATATTTGTAAATGAGGATTCTACTCATACTCAAACTACTCAATGTATTATTTTATTTTATCTTAATAATTATTTTAAGGAACAAACTGAGCGATTGTGAGGAAGTGTGCTGACCATTTATTATCGTGGCACGTGTAGCGTGTTATCAATCAGGGAAATAAGAAGTGTTTACTTGTCAGAGTTCGCGAACGAATTCTGCTTTGGTTCACAAAAATCAATGTCAAATTGTCCTCTCGTGTGACCTGATATTTTCAAAGTTTGCCTGGCTACTGCCCTTACGGCAGGCAACCGCTCGTTTGACCATCAACGCTTTACAGAACCACGTTTTTCAGCATTTCGGTCTTCCGACCATCATTGTCTCGGACAATGGCCCGCAATTTATTTCAAACGAATTTAGGCGTATGTGTTTCGCCAGTGGCATCAAACACGTAACCACTTCCCCTTATTACCCACAACCGTCCCATGCGGAGAGATTCAATCGGAATCTCCGGTCCGCCTTGATTGCTTATCACGCTGAGCAACAAACCACCTGGGATCAGAATCTGAAGTGGTTACAATTAGCCTTCAACACGGCCAGACACGACAGTCATCAGGCCGTGCCCTTTGAAATTTTGTTTGGATTCTCGCCCGCACTCCCGTTGACCAACCTATGGGATATTGAAGATCTTCTGCCGCGGGAGCCCAATAATAAAACTGCGGAGAGATGGAAAATGGCTCGGAAGAATTTGCTGCGAGCGCACGAGCGGGTCCGTTGGCGTTATAATCAGGGGCGTATTCCAAACCCCTTCCGGATTGGCGACTGGGTCTATTGCCAAAGCCACCCACTCAGCTCTGCCGCCGACAAACGTGCTGCGAAGCTATGCTACCGTTGGTCGGGGCCATACCGAATCATAGGATTTACGTCACCGGTGACGGCCCGGCTGGGCGTACCGGGAGACAAACAAAAGTTGATGACAAGCCACATTTCCAAACTTAAACGTTGTCGGGGGCTATCCAAAACGTTCGAAGGGGGATAGTCCCCGTAAAGATAGGACCGAGGTCCTTGTTATATGTGGAAGTCGTGTTCAGGCGAATGGGGCGAGCCTCAGGAGGTCGGAAGATCCATACGTATGAATCTTTCTTTTGTCTTTTCCTGTCTCTCTCTCTTGTGCTGTATGCGGACTCTGATCAGGTCAGCATGCAGCACCCGCACACTTACATAATACATATCTTCTTTCGTCTCTTTCGTTTTCCTTTTGATTTCTGTTCTCCTGAGAGCAAGCTCAGCTGAGCCAACCCAACCACGACGTCCACTGGTATCTTTTGGGGAGAGGTACACTGCAGGGTACCCTCCTGGCCTTTAACGTTGGGGCAACTATGTTGCCCTTTTGGGGTGAGGGTGTGCTGAGTCAAAAGATTCAGCGCGAGTTCAGTAATTTTATCGGCAGTTTTGACGTTATTGGCAGTACGAAATTTAAGGCAGTAATTAGTGCTGCGCTCTACCCGTGTGTAGGAAAAATTAATAGTTTAGACAACGGCGGTCGGGGGGCGGCACTTGCCGACTCTCGGTGGTACGAAAATTCCCGTGCTGCTCCCTGGCGTTAATTGCGGTACGCAAACGAGACGATGCCGAATTATCTAAGTTTTTTCTAACAAAATACTTCAGGGTTGACGGACGCTTTTTCTCTTCGGTGGAGAGGAAGGAATTCCAACTAACTTCTTCTAACTATGTCTAGATAAATTTCTCTTCACGACTGCGGGTTCACCGAATAGAGACAAGTCCTGCTACACGACTGAAAGAATGACATCCTAAAAGCTCCACACTCGACACCGAAGAGAATAAGACCACAACAACATGCCAATCATGAGAGCGCCACGCTACAAATAAGAGATCATCCTTCTGGGCACATATAAGCAGGTGAAAAATACCCATTTATTATTCACACGTAGAATCAACATGGCACCAGTTATACATAATCATCAGTTTTTACCGTTCAAGTATACATTCATTGGGATCCCCAATTGATGGGACAGTTTAGTGTGAACACTAAGAATTAATTGTAAAATTTCAATACATGTATAGTAAATTGTCAGTTCAGAGACTGACATGTATACAACACAGCATCCAACTTAGATTTCCACTCATTTCTTTATAGAGCTTTCGCTACAGATTTAAAGTCAGTTTTGTTATTAGTAATTTTCTCAAGTTTAATTTACTAGGCATAAAAACATATATTTTCTCTTATTTTTAAAATCAGGTTATGTCATTTGTATAAAAAGATTACTGGGGAGGTAGGTGTTTTTTTTTAATTAGTTTCAACCAAGCTGTGCATGTCGAAACACTTTTCAACTTGTTTGTCGAAACAAGGTTGTTGAGACAAATTTGTTGAGACTGGTTATAAGTTGAAGAAACATGTCCGTCTCTGACACAAAAATGTATTTTTTTTATATAAGGTGCTAATATTGTGCAATTTTTCTCTTTTCATTAATTGGCCCTATTTTAGTCTATATAAATTCTTTATATTAATCATGGTAACTGGAAGGCGTTAATTATTTTAAACAATTTTATTTCTCACCTTAATTAAGTATTTTAGCACTTAGCCACTTAGGCACTTCTTTTAAATTTTTAATGTCTTTAAAATTTTTAATAATTTTTTATTGTATGCAATAATTTATGATACACATGACGTGCAATTAACCCACACCATGGGGGTACATTTATAGAAATAAATCTTTAATCCTAATTGGGATTCCTATAAAGAAGAAGTTTAGAATTTATATACACCAGAAGGGTAATATAAAAAAAGGGCGTGGCAAGAGACCTTTATGTATTTGTATACTATTGTATATGTAATTTGTCTTGTGGAACATGTTATGTCTGTATATTTCTGTGTACATTTTGGGGGATATATATATATATATAAATATTATGCATTGCTGTACTTTAGGTGGGATATAGGGATTTATTATTAGAATTTATATACACCAGTAGACGAGTATTCTATCTCAATAATCGTGGCTGATCATTTCTTTATGAAAATTAATTATTTTATTTAACAAGTATAGTAAGTGTCACCTTTAAAGTTCATTTAAATTGGAAGAGTAATTATTTTAATTATTAATAGTAACTGGGAATGAAATCATTTATCTTAATTAATTTATATACTGCATTTTTAAAAGGAACATATGATATAAATTTTATATTTTAATAAATAGTTTAATGGGAGTTTTATTTTGAGGTTAATGATTATTTTAAATTTTCAATTCATTGATGGTCACATAGCAATTATTTTCTTGGTTTCAGTTAATATTTTTCAGGTGGCCTTGTTGAGAGGGTATACTTCTTTAGTTAACCATTTAAAAGGGGAATTATAAATCACTGTTGTTTTTTTGTTATTTTTATTCTGAGATAGAATAATAAAATGGGATTGTTAATTATTTAATTCTTGAGTTTTTATTGCAAGTCCCGTCTTACTGGATCCAGCGCAATTTTTAGCTTCTCTAGGCCTTAGCCTAGTTTTAATTAACTTGTAACCCCTCTTTACAAAAAGAAATATTCTTTTTGTTTTAACTACTCAAAATGAAGTAGGGGTTTCAATTTTAATTATAAGAAAAATATGTACGATATGGTAAAACAAAAGACACCAAAGTGTATAGAAATTAAAAGTGAACAAAGGGTTAAAAGACCGTGACAAAGTGACAGAAATTGCAATTACTATAAGTAAAAAGTGAATAGCTCTTTTTGTAATTACAATAAAGAAGTGTAATTTACGTATAGTAAACATATAAAAATTAGCTTTTGTGCCCAGCACATTCCACGTTATGATTTTATATATATTTGTAAATGAGGATTCTACTCATACTCAAACTACTCAATGTATTATTTTATTTTATCTTAATAATTATTTTAAGGAACAAACTGAGCGATTGTGAGGAAGTGTGCTGACCATTTATTATCGTGGCACGTGTAGCGTGTTATCAATCAGGGAAATAAGAAGTGTTTACTTGTCAGAGTTCGCGAACGAATTCTGCTTTGGTTCACAAAAATCAATGTCAAATTGTCCTCTCGTGTGACCTGATATTTTCAAAGTTTGCCTGGCTACTGCCCTTACGGCAGGCAACCGCTCGTTTGACCATCAACGCTTTACAGAACCACGTTTTTCAGCATTTCGGTCTTCCGACCATCATTGTCTCGGACAATGGCCCGCAATTTATTTCAAACGAATTTAGGCGTATGTGTTTCGCCAGTGGCATCAAACACGTAACCACTTCCCCTTATTACCCACAACCGTCCCATGCGGAGAGATTCAATCGGAATCTCCGGTCCGCCTTGATTGCTTATCACGCTGAGCAACAAACCACCTGGGATCAGAATCTGAAGTGGTTACAATTAGCCTTCAACACGGCCAGACACGACAGTCATCAGGCCGTGCCCTTTGAAATTTTGTTTGGATTCTCGCCCGCACTCCCGTTGACCAACCTATGGGATATTGAAGATCTTCTGCCGCGGGAGCCCAATAATAAAACTGCGGAGAGATGGAAAATGGCTCGGAAGAATTTGCTGCGAGCGCACGAGCGGGTCCGTCGGCGTTATAATCAGGGGCGTATTCCAAACCCCTTCCGGATTGGCGACTGGGTCTATTGCCAAAGCCACCCACTCAGCTCTGCCGCCGACAAACGTGCTGCGAAGCTATGCTACCGTTGGTCGGGGCCATACCGAATCATAGGATTTACGTCACCGGTGACGGCCCGGCTGGGCGTACCGGGAGACAAACAAAAGTTGATGACAAGCCACATTTCCAAACTTAAACGTTGTCGGGGGCTATCCAAAACGTTCGAAGGGGGATAGTCCCCGTAAAGATAGGACCGAGGTCCTTGTTATATGTGGAAGTCGTGTTCAGGCGAATGGGGCGAGCCTCAGGAGGTCGGAAGATCCATACGTATGAATCTTTCTTTTGTCTTTTCCTGTCTCTCTCTCTTGTGCTGTATGCGGACTCTGATCAGGTCAGCATGCAGCACCCGCACACTTACATAATACATATCTTCTTTCGTCTCTTTCGTTTTCCTTTTGATTTCTGTTCTCCTGAGAGCAAGCTCAGCTGAGCCAACCCAACCACGACGTCCACTGGTATCTTTTGGGGAGAGGTACACTGCAGGGTACCCTCCTGGCCTTTAACGTTGGGGCAACTATGTTGCCCTTTTGGGGTGAGGGTGTGCTGAGTCAAAAGATTCAGCGCGAGTTCAGTAATTTTATCGGCAGTTTTGACGTTATTGGCAGTACGAAATTTAAGGCAGTAATTAGTGCTGCGCTCTACCCGTGTGTAGGAAAAATTAATAGTTTAGACAACGGCGGTCGGGGGGCGGCACTTGCCGACTCTCGGTGGTACGAAAATTCCCGTGCTGCTCCCTGGCGTTAATTGCGGTACGCAAACGAGACGATGCCGAATTATCTAAGTTTTTTCTAACAAAATACTTCAGGGTTGACGGACGCTTTTTCTCTTCGGTGGAGAGGAAGGAATTCCAACTAACTTCTTCTAACTATGTCTAGATAAATTTCTCTTCACGACTGCGGGTTCACCGAATAGAGACAAGTCCTGCTACACGACTGAAAGAATGACATCCTAAAAGCTCCACACTCGACACCGAAGAGAATAAGACCACAACAACATGCCAATCATGAGAGCGCCACGCTACAAATAAGAGATCATCCTTCTGGGCACATATAAGCAGGTGAAAAATACCCATTTATTATTCACACGTAGAATCAACATGGCACCAGTTATACATAATCATCAGTTTTTACCGTTCAAGTATACATTCATTGGGATCCCCAATTGATGGGACAGTTTAGTGTGAACACTAAGAATTAATTGTAAAATTTCAATACATGTATAGTAAATTGTCAGTTCAGAGACTGACATGTCTACAACACAGCATCCAACTTAGATTTCCACTCATTTCTTTATAGAGCTTTCGCTACAGATTTAAAGTCAGTTTTGTTATTAGTAATTTTCTCAAGTTTAATTTACTAGGCATAAAAACATATATTTTCTCTTATTTTTAAAATCAGGTTATGTCATTTGTATAAAAAGATTACTGGGGAGGTAGGTGTTTTTTTTAATTAGTTTCAACCAAGCTGTGCATGTCGAAACACTTTTCAACTTGTTTGTCGAAACAAGGTTGTTGAGACAAATTTGTTGAGACTGGTTATAAGTTGAAGAAACATGTCCGTCTCTGACACAAAAATGTATTTTTTTTATATAAGGTGCTAATATTGTGCAATTTTTCTCTTTTCATTAATTGGCCCTATTTTAGTCTATATAAATTCTTTATATTAATCATGGTAACTGGGGGGCGTTAATTATTTTAAACAATTTTATTTCTCACCTTAATTAAGTATTTTAGCACTTAGCCACTTAGGCACTTCTTTTAAATTTTTAATGTCTTTAAAATTTTTAATAATTTTTTATTGTATGCAATAATTTATGATACACATGACGTGCAATTAACCCACACCATGGGGGTACATTTATAGAAATAAATCTTTAATCCTAATTGGGATTCCTATAAAGAAGAAGTTTAGAATTTATATACACCAGAAGGGTAATATAAAAAAAGGGCGTGGCAAGAGACCTTTATGTATTTGTATACTATTGTATATGTAATTTGTCTTGTGGAACATGTTATGTCTGTATATTTCTGTGTACATTTTGGGGGATATATATATATATATAAATATTATGCATTGCTGTACTTTTGGTGGGATATAGGGATTTATTATTAGAATTTATATACACCAGTAGACGAGTATTCTATCTCAATAATCGTGGCTGATCATTTCTTTATGAAAATTAATTATTTTATTTAACAAGTATAGTAAGTGTCACCTTTAAAGTTCATTTAAATTGGAAGAGTAATTATTTTAATTATTAATAGTAACTGGGAATGAAATCATTTATCTTAATTAATTTATATACTGCATTTTTAAAAGGAACATATGATATAAATTTTATATTTTAATAAATAGTTTAATGGGAGTTTTATTTTGAGGTTAATGATTATTTTAAATTTTCAATTCATTGATGGTGACATAGCAATTATTTTCTTGGTTTCAGTTAATATTTTTCAGGTGGCCTTGTTGAGAGGGTATACTTCTTTAGTTAACCATTTAAAAGGGGAATTATAAATCACTGTTGTTTTTTTGTTATTTTTATTCTGAGATAGAATAATAAAATGGGATTGTTAATTATTTACTTCTTGAGTTTTTATTGCAAGTCCCGTCTTACTGGATCCAGCGCAATTTTTAGCTTCTCTAGGCCTTAGCCTAGTTTTAATTAACTTGTAACCCCTCTTTACAAAAAGAAATATTCTTTTTGTTTTAACTACTCAAAATGAAGTAGGGGTTTCAATTTTAATTATAAGAAAAATATGTACGGTATGGTAAAACAAAAGACACCAAAGTGTATAGAAATTAAAAGTGAACAAAGGGTTAAAAGACCGTGACAAAGTGACAGAAATTGCAATTACTATAAGTAAAAAGTGAATAGCTCTTTTTGTAATTACAATAAAGAAGTGTAATTTACGTATAGTAAACATATAAAAATTAGCTTTTGTGCCCAGCACATTCCACGTTATGATTTTATATATATTTGTAAATGAGGATTCTACTCATACTCAAACTACTCAATGTATTATTTTATTTTATCTTAATAATTATTTTAAGGAACAAACTGAGCGATTGTGAGGAAGTGTGCTGACCATTTATTATCGTGGCACGTGTAGCGTGTTATCAATCAGGGAAATAAGAAGTGTTTACTTGTCAGAGTTCGCGAACGAATTCTGCTTTGGTTCACAAAAATCAATGTCAAATTGTCCTCTCGTGTGACCTGATATTTTCAAAGTTTGCCTGGCTACTGCCCTTACGGCAGGCAACCGCTCGTTTGACCATCAACGCTTTACAGAACCACGTTTTTCAGCATTTCGGTCTTCCGACCATCATTGTCTCGGACAATGGCCCGCAATTTATTTCAAACGAATTTAGGCGTATGTGTTTCGCCAGTGGCATCAAACACGTAACCACTTCCCCTTATTACCCACAACCGTCCCATGCGGAGAGATTCAATCGGAATCTCCGGTCCGCCTTGATTGCTTATCACGCTGAGCAACAAACCACCTGGGATCAGAATCTGAAGTGGTTACAATTAGCCTTCAACACGGCCAGACACGACAGTCATCAGGCCGTGCCCTTTGAAATTTTGTTTGGATTCTCGCCCGCACTCCCGTTGACCAACCTATGGGATATTGAAGATCTTCTGCCGCGGGAGCCCAATAATAAAACTGCGGAGAGATGGAAAATGGCTCGGAAGAATTTGCTGCGAGCGCACGAGCGGGTCCGTCGGCGTTATAATCAGGGGCGTATTCCAAACCCCTTCCGGATTGGCGACTGGGTCTATTGCCAAAGCCACCCACTCAGCTCTGCCGCCGACAAACGTGCTGCGAAGCTATGCTACCGTTGGTCGGGGCCATACCGAATCATAGGATTTACGTCACCGGTGACGGCCCGGCTGGGCGTACCGGGAGACAAACAAAAGTTGATGACAAGCCACATTTCCAAACTTAAACGTTGTCGGGGGCTATCCAAAACGTTCGAAGGGGGATAGTCCCCGTAAAGATAGGACCGAGGTCCTTGTTATATGTGGAAGTCGTGTTCAGGCGAATGGAGCGAGCCTCAGGAGGTCGGAAGATCCATACGTATGAATCTTTCTTTTGTCTTTTCCTGTCTCTCTCTCTTGTGCTGTATGCGGACTCTGATCAGGTCAGCATGCAGCACCCGCACACTTACATAATACATATCTTCTTTCGTCTCTTTCGTTTTCCTTTTGATTTCTGTTCTCCTGAGAGCAAGCTCAGCTGAGCCAACCCAACCACGACGTCCACTGGTATCTTTTGGGGAGAGGTACACTGCAGGGTACCCTCCTGGCCTTTAACGTTGGGGCAACTATGTTGCCCTTTTGGGGTGAGGGTGTGCTGAGTCAAAAGATTCAGCGCGAGTTCAGTAATTTTATCGGCAGTTTTGACGTTATTGGCAGTACGAAATTTAAGGCAGTAATTAGTGCTGCGCTCTACCCGTGTGTAGGAAAAATTAATAGTTTAGACAACGGCGGTCGGGGGGCGGCACTTGCCGACTCTCGGTGGTACGAAAATTCCCGTGCTGCTCCCTGGCGTTAATTGCGGTACGCAAACGAGACGATGCCGAATTATCTAAGTTTTTTCTAACAAAATACTTCAGGGTTGACGGACGCTTTTTCTCTTCGGTGGAGAGGAAGGAATTCCAACTAACTTCTTCTAACTATGTCTAGATAAATTTCTCTTCACGACTGCGGGTTCACCGAATAGAGACAAGTCCTGCTACACGACTGAAAGAATGACATCCTAAAAGCTCCACACTCGACACCGAAGAGAATAAGACCACAACAACATGCCAATCATGAGAGCGCCACGCTACAAATAAGAGATCATCCTTCTGGGCACATATAAGCAGGTGAAAAATACCCATTTATTATTCACACGTAGAATCAACATGGCACCAGTTATACATAATCATCAGTTTTTACCGTTCAAGTATACATTCATTGGGATCCCCAATTGATGGGACAGTTTAGTGTGAACACTAAGAATTAATTGTAAAATTTCAATACATGTATAGTAAATTGTCAGTTCAGAGACTGACATGTCTACAACACAGCATCCAACTTAGATTTCCACTCATTTCTTTATAGAGCTTTCGCTACAGATTTAAAGTCAGTTTTGTTATTAGTAATTTTCTCAAGTTTAATTTACTAGGCATAAAAACATATATTTTCTCTTATTTTTAAAATCAGGTTATGTCATTTGTATAAAAAGATTACTGGGGAGGTAGGTGTTTTTTTTAATTAGTTTCAACCAAGCTGTGCATGTCGAAACACTTTTCAACTTGTTTGTCGAAACAAGGTTGTTGAGACAAATTTGTTGAGACTGGTTATAAGTTGAAGAAACATGTCCGTCTCTGACACAAAAATGTATTTTTTTTATATAAGGTGCTAATATTGTGCAATTTTTCTCTTTTCATTAATTGGCCCTATTTTAGTCTATATAAATTCTTTATATTAATCATGGTAACTGGGGGGCGTTAATTATTTTAAACAATTTTATTTCTCACCTTAATTAAGTATTTTAGCACTTAGCCACTTAGGCACTTCTTTTAAATTTTTAATGTCCTGGGGACATTTGTATGCAATAATTTATGATACACATGACGTGCAATTAACCCACACCATGGGGGTACATTTATAGAAATAAATCTTTAATCCTAATTGGGATTCCTATAAAGAAGAAGTTTAGAATTTATATACACCAGAAGGGTAATATAAAAAAAGGGCGTGGCAAGAGACCTTTATGTATTTGTATACTATTGTATATGTAATTTGTCTTGTGGAACATGTTATGTCTGTATATTTCTGTGTACATTTTGGGGGATATATATATATATATATATATATATATAAATATTATGCATTGCTGTACTTTTGGTGGGATATAGGGATTTATTATTAGAATTTATATACACCAGTAGACGAGTATTCTATCTCAATAATCGTGGCTGATCATTTCTTTATGAAAATTAATTATTTTATTTAACAAGTATAGTAAGTGTCACCTTTAAAGTTCATTTAAATTGGAAGAGTAATTATTTTAATTATTAATAGTAACTGGGAATGAAATCATTTATCTTAATTAATTTATATACTGCATTTTTAAAAGGAACATATGATATAAATTTTATATTTTAATAAATAGTTTAATGGGAGTTTTATTTTGAGGTTAATGATTATTTTAAATTTTCAATTCATTGATGGTGACATAGCAATTATTTTCTTGGTTTCAGTTAATATTTTTCAGGTGGCCTTGTTGAGAGGGTATACTTCTTTAGTTAACCATTTAAAAGGGGAATTATAAATCACTGTTGTTTTTTTGTTATTTTTATTCTGAGATAGAATAATAAAATGGGATTGTTAATTATTTAATTCTTGAGTTTTTATTGCAAGTCCCGTCTTACTGGATCCAGCGCAATTTTTAGCTTCTCTAGGCCTTAGCCTAGTTTTAATTAACTTGTAACCCCTCTTTACAAAAAGAAATATTCTTTTTGTTTTAACTACTCAAAATGAAGTAGGGGTTTCAATTTTAATTATAAGAAAAATATGTACGATATGGTAAAACAAAAGACACCAAAGTGTATAGAAATTAAAAGTGAACAAAGGGTTAAAAGACCGTGACAAAGTGACAGAAATTGCAATTACTATAAGTAAAAAGTGAATAGCTCTTTTTGTAATTACAATAAAGAAGTGTAATTTACGTATAGTAAACATATAAAAATTAGCTTTTGTGCCCAGCACATTCCACGTTATGATTTTATATATATTTGTAAATGAGGATTCTACTCATACTCAAACTACTCAATGTATTATTTTATTTTATCTTAATAATTATTTTAAGGAACAAACTGAGCGATTGTGAGGAAGTGTGCTGACCATTTATTATCGTGGCACGTGTAGCGTGTTATCAATCAGGGAAATAAGAAGTGTTTACTTGTCAGAGTTCGCGAACGAATTCTGCTTTGGTTCACAAAAATCAATGTCAAATTGTCCTCTCGTGTGACCTGATAAGTTTCGAGACACTTGCAGAGTCCAGTTCTGATTGGCTGAATTTTGGGCGTTAACTCATAGAGACTTTTTGCGTCACGCAGGGTATAAAACTGACGAGAACACTGGGAAGTATAAACACTCTCTTTTTTCCACTTATTCACTTTTCGGTGTCCTTGCGCACTCTCCGTACATCGTAGATGTGCATCTTCTGTCTACGATGGAGCCACATCAAAAGCGTAATTACAACTTTGTTTTGTTTTACTTAGTTCAAACTTAAAGCATTAATCGATTTTGGATAATGAACTATTTATACTCAGAAGTGCTCAGTAGTGTTCTAAATTTGTTAAGGAATATGTATAATTGACATCTTAATCATTTATGCCTAATTTAAAGTGGTAACGTACCAAATTCAGAAATATAGTTAGTAAAGCTTTTATAATGTTATAATAAAGAATAGTCAGTATATAAAGAATGTTTTTTTTTATATAATGTTATGTCTTAATGAAAACTCAATAGAATTATTGTAACGAGAGTATGTCACTTCAGTTATTGTTATTTTGTTCATTTGTGTTGTCATTATTGTCATTTGTTCATCAAGATAAAACTTGTTAACGAACGTAGTTACTCTAATGAATTAAAGAAATATTATTAATCTAAGTAAATGCCTTATTTAATAACGAAAAATTCCCACAGGTATCCTGTCCGCACGACTGGTGCTTTCACTTTGTGAGGCCCCAGCCCCGGGCGTAACAACAAATTTGGTGTCAGAAGTGGGATATTAAATTTGGGAATGTTAGTTTACTTACATTAATTAAACATTTCTCTCACTGAAGTGGCTCTTTATTAATGGGCAATAGTCGTAAGAATTTAAAGAAAGAATTAAGTAATGATTCGTTAATGGCTCAAAGGTTTTGGGGCTTGTTCGAACATTTTATGCGGGTTGGTACGCGTATTGGGGTTATAACAGCTTATTATACCCACAGTAGTCCTTCTGTCACTTCACCTGTTTATAACACACCAGTCCAATCCAAGATCCTAATACTATTTGGAGGGGTGCGAGACTCTCTTTCGAAGTTAATTACAAAGAATCATAGAAATTAATTATTTAAATAAAACTATTAAGAGTTTGATTACAAATGTCTAAAATGTGTGAGGTAGCTGAATTAAAACGTATCGTAGCCGAGTTACAAGAGCGTATCCAGACAACAGGTACTGCACCTGTCGCTGCTACTGTCACTAGGGATCTGACTATAGTAAACTTAATTGAAAATTGGAGGGGCGATGGTACGGGTATTCCTGTTCATGCTTTCTTTAAAAAGATTGACGATGCCGCGACAATAGGCAATTGGAACGATTCTGATAAGGTTCGCATCGTTTCGTTAAAATTAAGGGGACCTGCAGCATTGTATTATAACAGTTGTCCGCAGTTACAGAAAGCAGATTTAAAGTATGACGTTTTAACACAGTGTTTTATTTAGCGATTTAAAGTTAAGCAGTTAGATCAGTATCATTATACAGCACTTCAGTCAGCGACACAGCGTAGGGATGAAACCCCAGAATCTTTTGCTGATCGTTGCCGAATTTTATGTTCAAAGACTATTAGACAGGTTGCTGATCCTATGGAGCAGAAAGTCATCGAGGAAGAGGCGGAGCGTCGACTTTTAGCTGCATACATAAATGGCCTACAAGGTGTTGTGGGACAGCAAGTACGATACCGATTACCTAACACTATGCAGGAGGCAATTCAGATCGCTAATACTGTGGCTTCAGCTGATCGACAACAGCAGCATACTTCATGGGGACATGGTAAGAGAAATAACCCCGATGGACATGTCTTCGTGACTAGTGTCACCTGTTATCACTGTAACAAGGTAGGTCACTTAGCTAAGAATTGTTTTAAAAAATTATCAAGGGAAGCTAGTGGTAAAACTCAGCCACATAATGCTCGCAGTACCAGATATAATCAGAACCGTAATAATAAAAATAATAACAATGCACAAAAAAAGGCTTTGAAAGACATAGAATATTATAATTGTCATGCTAAGGGGCATTACGCTCGTAACTGCAATAGTAAGCAAAATACACACCCAAAACGCCAGCAGTCCGACTTGTTAGGGGACGGCAAGGTCGAACGGACGAGTTATTTGATACCTACAATCTCTTCTAACGGTTTAAATGATTTAGTAATTATGGGTGAAATTGAAAAGAAATTATGTAAATTTATAATAGACACTGGGTCTAGTATTTCTTTAATTAATGAAGGTATCAGTAGATGTGCCACACATAAAACTGTTATAAATGCTAAAGGGGTTACCGGGAGTAACTTATTCGTAAAAGGGACACAAAATTTGAGGTTACGTCTGGGAAGCGTTGAAGTTGTACACACTTTTCTTGTAGTACCAAGGGATGATAGTTTTTTTCATGTTTACGACGGTATACTAGGCCTCGATTTACTAAAGTCACTGGCTGCAATAATAGACTTGCCATCACGACGCTTGAGTTTGAATATTAACTCGGTAGTCATATCACTCGACTCCGGTGTAGAGGATTGCGGGGTAGTCTCCACTGGTATTACTAACGGTTGTGGGCCTGATCAACCTATAACTCGTTGTAATTTTGTCGGGAATGATGCAGAATTTTGGCGTGTCATGAATGCTTCCGAGCAAGAATTACCACCCTTAAGTGAGGTATTAGTAAATTGCCGAATAGTCGGTCTACGTGACATTCCGGTGCCACGAGAGGTTTTAGTAGAACCACGAGAATTAGATGTGCAGGGTATAAGAGTTGCCCGTGTACTGAGTACTGTAGACACCGATAACAATGTAGTTGTTAAAGTTGTTAATTGTAGTGGAGAACCACTTGTAATTCAAAAGGGAATTACGTTAGGTCTGGCAGAGAAATACCAGCCTGTGAAGTTTATGGAAGTGTAAGAGTTGTTGATGTTCTACAACATGATAAACATAATAATGATGATAATTTTGGTAGTAATGAGAATATTGATGAATTAATACTAATATTAAAACAATTAAAACACTTGCCTGAGAGTGACAGTGAAGTTTTGAAACCAGTGTTATTAAAGTACAGAGATTTGTTCCGTGAGGATCCGGAGCATAGAGGGTGTCTTGTAGATATAAAGGATAAAATACATACTGGTGATAGTTTACCAATTAAAAAGAAACCTTACAGACTTCCTGAGTCTATGAAGAGTGTGATAAAGAGTCATATAACCGAGATGTTAGAGAAAGATGTAATAAAACCTTCAAACTCACCGTGGAGTAGTCCAGTTGTGATAATTCCGAAAAAGAGTCCAGACGGTATACCTAAGTACAGGTTTTGTGTTGACTATAAAGCGTTAAATAGTATAACCAAAGGGGATGCTTATCCGTTACCAAATATTGTTGAGATATTAGATTGTTTGGGAAATTCTAAATATTTTACTACGCTAGATTTGGCTAGTGGGTTTCACCAAGTACATATAGATAAACAAGATGGGGAGAAAACCGCGTTTCCTATTCCAGGACATCATTTTGAATTTGCAAAAATGCCTTTCGGACTTATGAATGCACCTGCTACTTTTCAGCGTTTAATGGACAGTGTTTTAGTTGGTATTAAAGGTATTGAAGCTTTGGTATATCTTGACGATATAATTGTGTTTAGTCCCGATATTCATAGTCACGCTGATAGACTAAATAGTATATTTTCTCGGCTTAAAGAAGCTAACCTACGTATGCAATTAGAAAAATGTGTTTTTGGGTCTAAAGAGGTTGAATCTAAGACATATTGTTTCTTCTGAGGGGGTTAAACCTGATCCGAAGAAAGTTCAAGCTGTAAAGAATTACCCAGTACCTTAAACAGTAAGAGATGTAAGATCTTTTGTAGGTCTTGTAGGTTATTATAGAAGATTTATTAACATTTTTTCAGATTTGGTTAAACCTTTA
The DNA here is from genome assembly GCA_034769895.1 of Magicicada septendecula. Lineage (NCBI taxonomy): Eukaryota > Metazoa > Arthropoda > Insecta > Hemiptera > Cicadidae > Magicicada > Magicicada septendecula. The sequence continues at coordinate 179,794,210 of CM068376.1, read as the reverse complement.
ACTGAATTAACAAAAAAAATGTATTATTCAATTGGGGAAAGGCACAAAGTACAGCTTTCGACACATTACGAGAAATTTTGTGTATGGAACCAATTTTGAAATATCCTGATTTTCAATTACCATTTTTATTGAGCACAGATGCATCCGGAACGGCTATTGGCGCTGTCTTATCTCAGGTTCACGATGGACAAGAGCATCCAGTCGCATATGCAAGCCGTCAGCTTAACAACGCAGAGAGGAATTACTCGATGACAGAACGAGAGCTTTTAGCACTGGTATGGGCGACTGAAAATTTCCTCTGTTACTTGTATGGTAGGAAGTTCACAGCCATCACGGATCATGCAGCGTTGAAATGGATCTTAACTCTAAAGGATCCATCTTCAAGATTGACCAGGTGGGCATTGAGATTATCAGAGTTTGATTACGAGGTGATTCAAAAGTCAGGTAAGCGACATACAAATTGTGATGCATTAAGTAGACATACTTATCTCACTCGTAAGGTTGACGAAATACCATATATGTCAAGAGAAGTGTTTTTGCATGAGCAAGATAGAGATACATATTGTAATACAATTAAGGAATCTATAAAAACGGGAGAAGTAGATGAATTTTTCTTAGATGATGACGGGTTGCTTTATAAAAGGGGAAATGTACGACATCAGTCAATAGTTCCAAAAATATTAGTACCACGTGTAATAGGTACACGATACACCTTTTTCTGGTCATCAGGGAATCAAACGCACACAGTCCGTAATAGCAGAGAGATATTATTGGCCGAATTTAAGTAAAGACATAGAAAATTATGTTAAAGCGTGCTTATCGTGTAACCAACGTAAAGTTAATCGGAAAAACATAGCACCTATGGGAAAATTTCAGTCAGTTACTCAACCTTTTCAACCTGTTTCGATGGATATAGTAGGACCTCTACCTACGACTAAAGCTGGGAATAAATATTTGCTAACTTTCATAGATTATTTAACACATAGAATATAGAACTTTCACTTGTGAAACTTACTTGATTTTCTTTCCGTACGCGTTTCGGCGTGGTGTTCGCCTTCGTCAGCAGTTTGAGACAGACTGGCCAGTAACACGTGACGGTTTTTGTTTGGAAGGTTTAGTGGGGGTGGTGTGTGGAAGAAGGGGATTGGCGCGGGGATCCAAATTATTATTAGTTTTATGTATAATTGTGTCAAACAGTGTGTGTGATTTATAGTTTAATTGGTCATTTAGTATGTAGTTGGTTGTGTTTTGTAGTGTTTGTATATTTCATATTGTTCTGCTGTGTTAAGTTTTCGACTTTTGGGTAAGTAGTGTAATATCTCAAGATTAGTATCTATCTGGGTGTAGCTGTGGTTTTTTGTGTGTATGTGTGTGGCAAATGCAGAATGTATATTGTTGTTGGATAAAGCTTTTAGGTGTTCAGAGTAACGAGATGAAAAAGATCTTCCCGTCTGGCCTATATAGAAACTATTGCAATCATTACAATTTAATTTGTAAACACCCGTTTTGTTGTATTTGTCTATGCCCACGTTTGTATCATTGATGTTTTTTTTTATGGTATTGTTTGTTCGTATGCTATTTTGTACTTGTGTTTCTGAATGTGTTGGCGATTTTGTGTGTGTTGGTGTTATGCTATGTGAGTGTGATGTATTTAGTTTGTTGTGTGTTGTTGGTATTTAGTGTTTTGTTGTTTTTGTTTATGATGTGTTTGTGTAGTTTGTTTATTAAATTAGGGTTGTATCCGTTTTTTATTGCTATATATTTAATTGTGTTGAGTTCATCGTTATAGTCCTGTTTACTTAATGGTATTTTAGTTGTCTATGGAGCATATGGTTGAAGGCTGCATGTTTATGTTGTGTTGGATGGTTTGATGTGTTGTGTATAACCATGTCAGTTGTGGTTGGTTTTCTGTACATTTTATACGCGTGTGTATTGTTTGTTTTGTTAATTGTTAGATCCAGAAAATTTATACTATTGTTTTGTTCTATTTCCAGTGTAAATTTTAGTTTGTGGTGTATTGTGTTTATGTATTTGGGGAAGTTTTCAACCTGCCTTGTATTCCCATTGAATAAAAGTAATATATCATCCTAGATATTCAACCCCTTTAGACCCAAAAACACACATAATTTTCTATGTCTTTACTTAAATTCGGCCAATAATATCTCTCTGCTATTACGGACTGTGTGCGTTTGATTCCCTGATGACCAGAAAAAGGTGTATCGTGGTGTTGACCTATTACACGTGGTACTAATACTTGTTTGTATATACACACAAACAGATGGTCTCCCGATGGGATCCCCCATATCAGGAATACTGGCAGAAATATTCATACACAACATAGAACAGAACCACATAATAAACAACAACAAATACACCAACAAAATCATTTATTGGCACAGGTATGTGGATGATATATTACTTTTATTCAATGGCAATACAAGGTAGGTTGAAAACTTCCACAAATACATAAACACAATACACCACATACTAAAATTTACACTGGAAATAGAACAAAACAATAGTATAAATTTTCTGGATCTAACAATTAACAAAATAAACAATACACACGAGTATAAAATATACAGAACCAACCACAACTGACATGGTTATACACAACACATCAAACCATCCAACACAACATAAACATGCAGCCTTCAACCATATGCTCCATAGACAACTAAAATACCATTAAGTAAACAGGACTATAACGATGAACTCAACACAATCAAATATATAGCAATAAAAAACGGATACAACCCTAATTTAATAAACAAACTACACAAACACATCATAAACAAAAACAACAAAACACTAAATACCAACAACACACAACAAACTAAATACATCACACTCACATACCATAACTCCAACACACACAAAATCGCCAACACATTCAGAAACACAAGTACAAAATAGCATACAGAACAAACAATACCATCAAAAAAAAAAACATCAATGATACAAACATGGACATAGACAAATACAACAAAACAGGTGTTTACAAATTAAATTGTAATGATTGCAATAGTTTCTATATAGGCCAGACGGGAAGATCTTTTTCATCTCGTTACTCTGAACACCTAAAAGCTTTATCCAACAACAATATACATTCTGCATTTGCCACACACATACACACAAAAAACCACAGCTACACCCACATAGATACTAAACTTAAGATATTACACTACTTATCCAAAAGTCGAAAACTTAAAACAGCAGAACAATATGAAATATACAAACACTACAAAACACAACCAAACAACATACTTAACGACCAATTAAACTATAAATCACACACACTGTTTGACACAATTATACATAAAACTAACAATAATTTGGATCCCCGTGCCAATCCCTTTCCTCCGCACACCACCCCCACTAAACCTTCCAAACATAAACCGTTACGTGTTACTGGCCAGTCTGTCTCAAACTGCTGACGAAGGCGAACACCACGCCGAAACGCGTACGGAAAGAAAAACAAGTAAGTTTCACAAGTGAAAGTTCTATATTATATATTATTTAGTACTGTGAAAAAAGAGAAAAAAGAAGATGAACAATCAAAACAACTATTATTTAACACGTTATTGTGAAGCTATACCGATCCCCGACCAGACTAGTGTAACGATTGCTAGGGAATTTGTTAAGCATGTCATATCTAGGCATGGTGTGCCTATGAGTCTGCTAACGGACCAAGGACGTAATTTCGTTTCATCATTATTTAAAGACCTATGTCATCTTTTAAAAATTAGGAAAATGCAGACGACACCATATCATCCAGGCTAATACAATTAGCCCATATCTAATGGGCTAATAGAGCGTTTACATCGAGTTGTAATTGACATGTTGTTGCATTATGTGAACAACAATGCTACTGATTGGGATGAATATGTACCGTATGTGTTAATGGCTTACAGAAGTACGAAACATAATACGACCGGTTATAGTCCACATGTGCTACTTTATGGACAAGAATTTAGTTTACCAGCAGATGATGACTTGGAAGCTCGATTGAATGATGTAGAAGAACCAGAATTAGATGCGTTAGGAGGTCGCGATGCTTTGCGTAAGCTAGTAGATAAATTAAGTGAGGCTAGGAAATTAGCTACTGCAAACACAGAAAATAGTAGAGATAAAAGTAAAATGCAGTATGATCGTAAAAGTAAGAAGATTGAGTATAATGTAGGTGATTTGGTCTTTTTGTATAATCCAGCGATTAAAAGAAGAGTAAAACAGAAATTTGGCAAGCCATGGGTAGGACCTTACAAAATTATAGAAAAATTAAATGATTTAAATTATAAATTACTCAAACAAAATAAAGAAGAAATTGTTCACGTGAATAGATTAAAGAAATCAACTACGGCAGGAGATAAGAAACCACGGAGTCAGCAACGCACAAGAAAAACAGCTGTTACGTTTGAACATAGTGATAACGAATCAAGTATACATACATCAACGTAGCTGGAAACCCACAGAGGGGAAATTTCCCCTCCGCTGACAAACTTCCCACTACTACGTGAGTACGCGTGTACTAGTTGGTACAGTCACCACTGCAAGCAGGGTTCGGAACGCTTTGTTTGTGTCAGTGTTTGTTTAAATTTCAATAATTTAAGAGCTGTTTTAAATATAAAAATTGCACACTCGTGCGCTCATAGCCCCCAGGTGGTAGCAAATATGCCTTATATTTTTATGTCTTAAGAAAAATATCCACTGTCACTTTAAAAATAGAACCAAACAACGAAATGCAAATACTACTGGTAATTATGTGCTACTGTAATTTCTAAATTTTGTAATGCAAATTATTTTCTATTTAATGTTTTTGGATCTAAAGAACAACATTTATAATCGTTAACGTACTACAAATTAAACACAGAACACTAACAAAGCATACCGAAAATTATTGTAAAATTATCGTAGGCCTATAAATATGCTGACATTATCAAATTAATCCATTCATCACCTCACCCCACTTGCTCCTATTTATGCAGTAAAATAGATCATTGGAACTACGTACTATAGAAGTAGGCCTACACAAGACAACAAAAATGAAAAATGGAATTATGTTTATACAAATTACCTTTCATGATTCCAAGGTCATCTTCAGGGCTTTTTGTCGTTTCATGTCAGTAGACGATCAGTAATATGCAGTCCTATGGTCACAAATAATTGCTAACTGTTCAAATAGAAAATAATAAAATTTTTACTGTGCAAGTCATATAGTAATATGACTTTTTTTATAGTAACGTAATTTTTTGTAACAAAAATATTTTCAACTAAGTTAACAGCTATGACAGCAGGTAAACCACACTTCACATTAAGTCTTCAATTCCTGATAGTTTCTTCACAGTCCGTGTCCATTTGACTACATCCGCTGGCGTCATCCTCATCTGTGTCACTGGTTTCCCCTCCAAGTTGAATGATGAAATTTTCAACAGCGTTTTCTATTTGTGGTTGAGATGTAACGTAGTCTTCTTCAACCTTTTTTACATGGTCACATTTTTTTTTTGCCAGGATTCTCTGGTGATTTCCCCGAATTTTTGTACTGTTAGCTGCTTCACGTCTTCAATTGTAAACGTTGTGTTGTTGGTTGCTACCCAGTTCTTCACCTCGGCCCAAATAAGTTCTATTGGGTTGAGCTCCGGATGGTATGGAGGTAAGCGCAATAGTGTGGCCGTGTTGTTGGAGCGAATCGATTACATATTCTTTGATCCTTGGTTTATGTAACGAAATCAACTGCAGTAACTGTACCTTCAGCATCGAATCATCGAAAGGTATTCAGTTACTTCGAAGCCACTCTTGCATTTTACTTTTAGTTGAAGCGGAGGTTGGACACTTTTTTGTCTGCACATTATGGTATGGTGCATTGTCAATGAGAAGTACACTTTTTTCTGGCAGGTTTGGTATTAATTTTTCTGTCAACCACTTTTGGTAGTTTTCAAAGTTCATTGAACTGTGATAGTCTCCTGAACACAGACTTGATTTCCACATGGTGAAGCAGTTTTCAATAAAACCCATCTCTCCTCCCGCATGAATTATTATAAGTCTTGCTCCTTTAGTGAGGGGTATAGCGACACCATCATTGTTATTGTCTGCCCACGATTTCTGGCTCACATGTGACGAGTGAATATAAGTCTCGTCCATGTAAACTACGGGTCGCCCTTCTTCTCTGTATTTCCTAATGTTTTTTAAATATTCGTGTCTGTGGAAGGCTATGTGTTGTTGTTCAATAAGTACATTTTTTTTGTTTCTCGTCTTTTTCCATTTAAAACCCAACTGTTTGATTACTGTCCTTAAACTTGTCTTCCCTCCATTAAACCCTATATCTTTCACTAATTTTGAATGTAATTTTGGTAGTGTAGGTAGACATTTTTCGACGAGGTAAAAGCCGTTGATCATTCGGCGTATAACAGATTTATCAAAATCGTCCAAATCTGTCAAAGGCTTTTCTCTCTTCCTTTTCTTATTTTGCGTTTCAAATAATGGTTGCCCTTCGCTTCTCTGCCTCTTCGCTTCCTGGTTTATTCTCGCTAGTGTCATCTGACTTACACCAACTGCAGCCGACACTCTTTCTCTAACTTTTTTACAGTCTATTAAAAACCCTCCATGATCTACTTTCTTCTTCATAAACTCCATCACATTGTATATAACTTCGCGAGTTTGGCTTTTAAGCACCTTTCCCGACAACTTACTCATTGTTAAGCAATCACTAATAACAAAAATTAAAGATATAAAATGTATCGCGACGAAAAACAATACAAACAAATTAGTTTTAAATAACGTCACAGAAAGGTAAACCTAATCACTAAGATAGCTATTAAAATACAAAACGACAGCACAGATTGCAAAACACAAAACACAACAGCAACTCAGTAACTTTTGGAATGCTTGCAGACTGTACGTTTAAACAACACCACACGTACAGTCACACTGTATGGTGGGAGACGCTCATTCATTGCGCATGCGCTAACCAGGCAACTTCCTAAATTGATGTGTGTATACAGGGTCAAGGTTTGATGACATTGAAGCTTGCGATACGAATGTTTTAACCGATGGACAAGTAGGGGGGAAACCGATGCCTATAGTAACGATTGAAGAAGAAGATGAACCTATTTTAGATATTACGCCTATTGAATTTGAAGATAGTTTAGCACTATCTCCACCTTCACCACCTACACCTAACGATCCTGAATGGCATCCTAATCGACCAATATCCTTGTCTAAATCTCCATCTTCCTCTTACAACCTTCGACCTAGATTACCACGTATGTAACTACTATTGTTTTTCATACAATAGCAATTATTCCTTTAGCGAGCCAAGGACTCCATTAACTCGAAGTCAGTCGCTTGCGTACTGTCGCAAATATGTTAAAAATAGAAATAAGTAGTCTAAAATCTATGTTACCTGAAACACGTAAGAAGCGTGGAGCAATAAATACTATTGGTTCAGCTATGAAAATATTACTTGGTACTATGGATAATGATGATCTTGAGACGTTTAGTTCGAAGATCAGTGAATTAGATAAAATACAGAGTGATATTTTGCATAACAATAAAGAAATGTTAACCTATTTTAAGTCAGTTATAAAAGATTTCAAAGGAAATGCTAAAGTTATAACAGTTTTAGGAGAAAATTTTAAAAATGTATTACAACTCATTTCTAATGTTAATATCAGTATATGGTCAGAAATAGAAGGAGTTAATAAAACTCTACACTATCATATGAAAATCTCATCATTAATAAGAGAAGTTGAATGGTACTTGAATTCAGCAGAATATGAATTAAGTAAATTAATGAAAGGACTTGATGTAACGTCTAATGGAAGATTAAGTTCTCTTTTGGTACCACCTGATAAATTGTCTAAAATTTTGTCATTAGTTTCTCAAGAATTAACACATGATTTATCATTAATAGCCAGTACTATATTAGAAGAGATGTATATTTATTATGAATTAGCAGATGTTCATGCTATATCTCAAGCGAAATATATTCAACTGATTATAGAAATTCCTTTAAAAACAGAAAACAGATTACTAGACTTGTATTCTGTAAAGTCCTTGCCGTATAGAGAACCTTCTATCAATAAGTTTATATATGTAAAGAGCAATACTGAGTACTTAGCATTAACTAAAACGCGACAAGTGTATGTTGAACTTACACACAAAGATGTAATTGCGTGCAAAGGTTCCATGTATAGTGTGTGTCCAGCCAATATACCTTTGTATTCGTACCATAACGACAGTTGTATCTATACATTATTTGTTGGAGAGACCAGCAGTGCTCGTGTTCAATGTGAGAAGAAGGTTATACAGAATTTGAGCCGTCCAATTCTACATCAGATGCCGAGCAAGGATGCGTGGATATATAGTGCACCAGAACCGATACGAGTTACGTGGAGATGCGATCAAGACACTAAGACCGAGATTCTTAAGGAGAGAGGAGTTCTTCTTAATCCACACCATTGTCATATATATTCCAAATATTTTACCTTATTACCACATACCTATGGACGAAGTATATACAACCTTACTAAGCCTATCATGATTGAACCACCAATATCCTCTTTGATTAGTCCATTCGAAGCTAAAATTTTAACAAATAATGTCACTCACATGAAGATTTCAGATGTTACAGAATTGAATATATACGAAAAGTACTGCATGGGATACACAACGACTTCGATGACGTTTCACTGAACCGACTTATTAACGATATCCAAGAGATACAGCAAGAAAAGCAACAATCACGAAACGAACTATCTATTCGCTATGCCGATGGCTTTACCGTCATAATTATTGGAGCAGCATTGCTACTATATCTCGTCTACCGAACCAAGTCAGTCTCCAGATGTCTAACTTCTACTCTCATACCAGCAACGACATCGAGTACTGAGGCAACACAAGAAGCAGCAGAGGAAGTTCCAGAGGTAACTTCGCCAGACGGAATGAATGTTACAGCAGTCTACATAAAACCAGGTGTTAGAGTTGCACATTCTCAGTTATAAATTAAAGAGCTTGTTGTGTTTGATTGTTTAATAAAGTAATGTATTGAACCTACATACAGAATTGAGAAGTACGTAAGGAAAATGTAAACAAGAAAAAAATAATAATTATTATAATAGTTGTAAACTTAGCTAAGGAAAACAAAGTTTTGAGTCTCATTATATTCAGCACTCTTTGTTCTGAATGTAACAGATAAAACTATGTTTAAATAGAAAAAGAGACAATTATGTAGTTTGTAAATATTGCGTGATATATATATATATATATATATATATATATATATATAAATGTGCACATCGACACAATGTGTTATCTACACACAGCTGAGCGTGTACGGCTGCTTAGCGATAGCAATGACTGACCGTAGACGGCGCAGTCTTATCTTTTTGTTTTATTGGTTTGTTTACATGTAGATAAACAGATCAGATGTAGATTTCATGATGTAAACATAGTAGGTAATACTACTATACTACTTACTATATATATTGTAGTACATTCCAAGAACGTTGAGCTTCAGTAAAACTGTAAGTTGTTTATACTTTGGATACATTTTGAAAAGCAAAGTACGTCCCGTACTTTCCTTTTGTAAAGTAGGAAGGGGTGTTGTGCCCAGCACATTCCACGTTATGATTTTATATATATTTGTAAATGAGGATTCTACTCATACTCAAACTACTCAATGTATTATTTTATTTTATTTAAGAATTATTTTAAGGAACAAACTGAGCGATTGTGAGGAGTGTGCTGACCATTTTTTTATCGTGGCACGTGTAGCGTGTTATCAACCAGGGAAATAAGAATTGTTTACTTGTCAGTGTTCGCGAACGAATTCCGCTTTGGTTCACAAAAGTCAATGCCAAATTGTCCTCTCGTGTGACCTGATAAGTTTCGAGACACGTGCAGAGTCCAGTTCTGATTAGCTGAATTTTGGGCGTTAACTCATAGAGACTTTTTGCGTCACGCAGGGTATAAAACTGACGAGAGCACTGGGAAGTATACACACTCTCTTTTTTCCACTTGTTCACTTTTCGGCGTCCTTGCGCACTCTCCGTACATCGTAGATGTGCATCTTCTGTCTACGATGGAGCCACATCAAAAGCGTAATTACAACTTTGTTTTGTTTTACTTAGTTCAAACTTAAAGCATTAATCGATTTTGGATAATGAACTATTTATACTCAGAAGTGCTCAGTAGTGTTCTAAATTTGTTAAGGAATATGTATAATTGACATCTTAATCATTTATGCCTAATTTAAAGTGGTAACGTACCAAATTCAGAAATATAGTTAGTAAAGCTTTTATAATGTTTTAATAAAGAATAGTCAGTATATAAAGAATGTTTTTTTTTTATATAATGTTATGTCTTAATGAAAACTCAATAGAATTATTGTAACGAGAGTATGTCACTTCAGTTATTGTTATTTTGTTCATTTGTATTGTCATTATTGTCATTTGTTCATCAAGATAAAACTTGTTAACGAACGTAGTTACTCTAATGAGTTAAAGAAATATTATTAATCTAAGTAAATGCCTTATTTTATAACGAGCCATTCCCACAGCTATCCTGTCCGCACGACTGATGCTTTCACTTTGTAAGGCCCCAGCCCCGGGCGTTACAACATAGCGATCGATTGAGCATCGAGTGGTGTGAAACAGACTTCGTAATTCGCGAAGATAGGCAAAAATAGTGAATTGAACCACAATGGGGGAAAAGACGCTTCGACAAAATCTGACAAGTTGAAAATTATTCAGACCTGAACTTTTGCACGACCTGGCTATAAATACCAGGTCGCGCTAATAAAGTTTCTTCTTCTCTATTCAACCGTTGCCACAGGATGCTATGTCAGTCAGAGACGCTATTCTAAATCTACAGTGAGAGTCACAGGACGAACTGGAAGTCCAACCAGAGCAGCAGAGCACATACGAGGAGGTCTATGGATACACCTGCAGCATATTATGTGAGGCGAGACTACTATTAAACAGCACATGCAATGGAATCCGGGAAGAGGACCAGGAGGACACGGAGGACACGGACTGAGGACCAAAGGAGGACATACGGATGATTAACCACGTCAAACGAGGTGATGAAGAACCATAGTACTTACAGACATTTGAAAGACACTAATTAAAGTTAGAATGAAAGACATTCAACCAGTTTATTAAAATAACAAAATTGTACAATAAATGTAAAAGTAGAGTGAAATTTAGAATAATATCTCTTGTATAAAATTTAGTAGTTGAGAGTAACGTAAATGATAAGAGAAATATTTGATTTTTAAGTTAACGTAATTAATAAAATCTTTGTTGATTAACTAGAATGCATATGCAGTAGAAAGTTTTAAAACCAATTAATATTAAAGAAATTGGAATACAAGTAAATTCATTATTGAAGTAAATGAATCAGAAATTACTAAAGATGACCACACAATGAGTAAGCCAGAGCAAATAAATATTTAATTAATTAAGATTAGATAATAAGATTTATATATAACCTGTTGTATGTAATTTGTTAGCTATAAGTCGTGTGGGAAAGAGTCGTACAAACTATTTAATAATAAGTACTATTTCAATATGCGAAATGAAAGATTTTGTTTAATAAAAAAATAAATAATGGAAAAATTTTAAACTTATATAACGCGTCATCTTATTACGATTACACCCATGAACTCAAATTAAATTACATTCAATTTGTTTGTGTTGTTATATAAATTGGCGCTCCAAAAGCGTGGGGCTCCACAAATTAAAATACATTAAATAAATTTGTGTTTTGTTATGTTATAATACATTAACAACAAATTTAAAAGTAGAGTATGAAAACATCAAGTATCAAAAACAGGAATGAAAAAAGCCTGTAATGTAAAAAAAAAAGAATAAGATCTTCCTGGTTTGTTATTAATCTTCAAAATGTTATTTTGAATCACTTGTAGAGACTGGTTATATCAGTGCTATCGGTTTTATCTTAGAAAATTAAATATGACTACTTGATAGGTTATTCTTCAGGAACAAAAAGGTTAATTATGCAATGAAGCAGTGGCCGGTCATTGCGAACGCTTTTCTCACACGTTTCCATGTTGTAACAACGAAAAATAATGTAACAGAATCAAGTTCATAGTCCGATCTTTTGTATAACGAAATCAAAACTCTGGTACAGCAAATACTGTATTAGGTTTCCTCCAAGAAAATCCTAAAACGTCGTCAGTGATCATTAAGTGCTCCCTACACGGCCACTCATATGTACAAGAAGTGGGTAGCACCATGGGTGTCCACAGAGAGAGATCATAGCGCAAGTTGCACATTGAGAATTTTTGGGGGGCATTTTCCGGGTGTATTTTAAGGATTTTTGGGGGGGATTTTTTCAAGAATAACATTATAAATCCAACATTGATGGAAATTTTTACCGTGTTTGTGCAACAAACTAAGCTATTAGTAAAAAACTAAAGCAATTGCATATCTTTATGATTGTTTTAACGAACTGGCGGCATAAATGTCTCTACCAGTAGGCTACAACAAGTAGTAAATTTTGTTTTGGAATTTGGAAAACTGACCCTGGCAGCCTGCAGCAACATCCTGTCAATGAGTCAGAGGGTCCGTGAATAATAAATCGTGAATGTAAAAATGTGTGCGTGTGCTAACCTTTCGGCTCTACCTAACCTGACAGTGATGTACCGAATATTGTTATCTCTTGCCGTGACCAGCTGCTCTGCAGAGAGAACGATGAGCCGTTTGAAAATAGTGAAAAATCGGCTTCGGAACAGCATGGAAGACTCTTGGCTGTCAAGTTTGTTGATTCTAGCCTGTGAAAACAACGTACTGAGCCAGATACAAAACGAAGAAATCATTAACAAATTTGCAACCCACAAGTGTACAAAGAAAAATGGTGGGGAGTGCTGAGGCTTTTGGGGGGGATTTGCGCATTGGGCCTTGGGGGGGATGGGCACCCCTGGGTAGCACTCACAGTGCTATTGAAAAGGCAATGAGAAAAACTGATTTTAACTCACCTGTTAGCTTCATTGAGTTTTTAAAACAAACGAGCTGATATAACCCTTATCGTGTAACCCAGATAAAAATGCATGACTTCAAGGTTTTATAGAATATTTATATTATTTTTTATAGAACAAGTCACGACAATTACGAGTCTACAATTTGTGCCACCATCAAGTTCCCTGAAATGCCAAGAAAATGTTTTAAAGCTATAGCAAAACCTTCAAGTCACTAAGCGACTTTCACATGAAACCGAAGATCCAAAGGTTCTGAGGTTCCGAAAGAAAAAAAAACAAACATAAAAGCTGCACTAACATTACAAGACCAAGAGTAGCCTACTACACCAATAAACGTTCTTATTTAATAAACGTTGAACATATAATTTTTTACGTTATATATTAAAATATTGGATTACACGTATATATATTTTATGTACACGTGTATATATTATATTTACGAGGATGAAAATATTTATCACTAACGCTATATTTGGATTTGGGTTAAAATTTCCTGTTAGTATGAAGTCTGGCTGAAATTTTTATGATGTTTTCAAATTTGTCTTCAATTATATTCAGACTATGGTTACAGTTCTCTTTAGTTTGATACCCCATATAAATTGTTACGATAAAATGCTCCATCAAACATTTGATGGAAATTTAGGGCCCTAGCATCTAAAAATTTTCAAGTTTTTAAAACTGAACACTGTAATCAGAATTTGGTAAAAATTTCCTTTTTTTGCCAAACGGTCGAGTCAAAACTGAGAACGTGCTTTCCTTGTCATATTAAAGGGAATTTTAACCTAAATCTGAAAACAAGATTCAGTTTTGGAAATTACAAAATTTTAGGCCCTAAAAATGGATCAAAACTTGTAAAAATGCATGCCGGACATCAGGCTAAAGAGAATTTTAACCCAAATACAAATGTAGTTTTAACTCTGAAAATTTTTTAACTTTAGAGGCATCACAAACCAAAAATGGGAGTCAAAGTTTTAAGAAAACTTTTATAACAAAGTCAAAGTCTTATAAAAGTCTATACGGTGGTTTAAGTTTTGAAGAATTTTATTTAAATACAGACTTGATATCTTTAATAATTTGATAAAATTAATATCTGTCAAAATGAATACGGTGAGGGAGAGGAGTAATACAGAGTCACTAGTTGTCGGAAGCCCGAAATTGACGTCCAAGAGGTGGTTAAAAGAAGGAGAACACCAGCACTGATGGATTCAAACTAACAGTCACTACACACGAACAGAAGAACTCCCAGCACACGAATACAAAAACTCCGCGCACTAACACAACAGCACACATATTGGTACAGTTACACAGTAGAATGATTACAACGATTACAACAGCGTAGATAAACAAGTAGAATGGAGTACACTGTTGAAATAACTAAGAAAGCACTATGGCAAATTCCACGATTGCGTGAGCAAGAAACACAACCTACCCAGGCAACTGCTTGAGGTAGACTTCCGACACTACCAAGTTTCCATCTCTCATCTCAGCTATCCAGGGCGCAGTTCCTGGTAACACTGCCAATCAGAGTGCTACTCCTTCATCTAAAGTTTGTTAATCCACTAATGTTCCTCCGATTGTCATTCCTGACATAATTATAATTGCAATTGACAATCATAATTATACTCCAAATTCTCTCCAGTCTTCGTTATCTCCTACCCTAGGCTAAAGTGGAGGCGAAGTGTCAAGGCTCTTGGCCTACCATACAAGACATCTGCGCCGTGCAGAGTTTCCTGTCGGGGTGGAACCTTTCCTTACATACTTCCGCTCTCCCTGAGGAGTGGGAAGTCAAAGTTGTATTCCAGGGATCCCGCACCATACATCTCCCCTAACATCATGCAGGAGCTGGTCTCTCACCGACAGCCATATCGGTACTGCATATTGGGAAAGGTAAAAATAAACGTCCTGTGAACTCCTTCCTCGTGAAGTTGCTCAAAACAGGCAATTTCGAGGAGGTCTATAGCTTCCAAACCTTCCTGCACCTCCCAGTGCTTTTCCGTTCTTTTGACCCGCGGCCTGGCCCTTCCCAGTGTTTTAACTGCCAGGTCTTTGTTCATTCATCCATCTTCCGCCACCAATTCCCGCGTTGCATGCGGTGTGACGAGCCCCACCGAGGCTGTGATATGCCATTCTTCTGCAAGTGTAAAGGAGACCGTCTGGCCAACTATAGAGGCTGCATCAAGTTTATCGAGGCTGAAAGGAAGCAGCGAGCTGCCCACCCTGACGCACAAAACCGTATAGCTACCCCGGCGCTCAACCGGGGAGTGGCTTTCCTGCCACTCTCTGGGTCTTCTAACACGGCCCCGCGGTGACATCCTCTCGTATGTGGAGCCACCTGCGACGACCCCAATCCCGGTGCCCGCCAGGGCGTCCGGCTCTTCCTGCACCGCGTGTTGTTGCGAAATCATCGCGTCCATCTTCTGCACCAACAAGCAAACCAAAGCGCACTCGTCGCCGCCAGAAGCCCTCCGGCCGACGTCATTCGAAGGCTTAGCCTGTACAAACTCAGCGGGAAATTCCCGCCCTCAGTATTCCCCAACCTTAGTCTAGTGAGCAGACCATCAGTCAGCCCTGTGCCACCTAATGTTCCGGCCGACGACCCTCAGGTGGATCCGTGGGAGTTCTGTGCATTTTCAAGGGGTTCTGCTGATCCCCTGACGGCCTGTGCCAATGCCTTGGTCCAGAGCATCAGGTCTTCTCCCGATACGTCTACCGTATTCATGATCGTCTTCCAGTATCTCTCCCCTCTCCCCCTTCAACCTCACAATAGCTGTCGACTGAACCGCCGTCGCGTTCCTGGTCTTGACCGGATCGAGGTCGCAGCTTTGCAATATCTCCCGGCTTCAGGCGTTAAATTGATCTTTGAACTGTTCAACTCTTATCGCCGGCTGCAATACTTCTCCCGCCTGTGGAAAACTGCTAATACCTGCGTAATTCCGAAACCCCGCAAGTCGCGAATCCTTTCAAACAACTATCGTCCAGTTCGTTACTGCCAGTCATTTACAAGGCGTTTGAGCGTCTCCTGCTGGTCCGTATCTCGCCACTGTTGGACAATTTCATTCGCAGCAAATAGATCAGGTTTCGCAAAGAGCACTCGACAACTTTGTAGCTAATCCGCGTTGTTACGCATTTGTCTGACGCCGCCAACAAGAAAGACTTTACGGGCGCTGTCTTTTTGGATATGAGGAAGGCCTTCGATAGAGTCTAGCATGAAGGCTTTCTCTTCAAGTTTGGTACTATTCTCTTCAAACTGAGTACCACCTCAGCGATCGCCCCCCTCAGGCTCCTGTTCTTCAGTTGAACCCGTCGCTGCTGGCGTCCCGCAGGGTTCTGTCCTCGGCCCCGTTCTGTACCCCTCGAGTACGCGAACGACCTGCCGGATTTTCCCGGAGTCACGATATTCCTCTTCACTAACGACGTTATGTGCCATTGCAGATCCCTGTCCCCGCGATTTGCGAGTACCTGCAGCGTCAGTTGTACTTGCTTCCTGACTGGCTAAGTGGCGGGTGACGACAAATACGACAATCTGCTTCACTCGTAAGTCCGCCATAAGCAATCTGCTTCGACTGCCTGGAAGGAGTCGGTGAAGTATTTAGGCATCCGGCTTGAGCGACGTCTGTCCTTCAACACCCACGTGACTGACACCCTCAGCGAGGCTCGCGGTGTCCGAGCCAAACTGTTTTCCACGCTCTCGTGTCGCAGCCGCCTGGCTCTGCACACAAAAGTCACTACTTATCTTCTACTTCTTCTGTCAGTACTGACCTACGCTGCACGCACCTGGTGATCCCTCTTGTCCACCACCAACAAGTGTAGTTGGAACAGTTCCAGTCCAAAACATTCCGTTCCTTGTCGTGATCTCCATGGTTTGTCAGGAATGATGTCATTCGTGGAGGTTTTTGAGTTCCTACTCTTGTTGCCTTTGTCCTGTCGCTAGCCGAAAATCTATTTGCTTCGACAGCGACGTCTTTCTTCCCTTACCTACGAACCAACAGTACGTCTTAACCTCTTTTCAATGCCATTCCTCTCTGCATACCGCTCGCTTCTCAGGGAACCCTGCTTTGCACTGTGTACCTTTGCCACCTTCACGGAGGCTCTCTGCCGCGCGGGGAGCGAGCGATGCCTGCGGGCATCTGGCTGCTGTGTTCTACATGGGCGGCGTATGCTGTCCGAATCGAGTTTTCCATCATGTCTCCTTTAACCATCTCTTTATCGTTATCCTAAATGGTGTTAGATAAGTTCATAGCATCTACTGTATGCGAAGATACATGAAGATAATCAGATATGTGTAATTAAATACATGTGAATAGGAAAGAAAAGTCCATCTTTTTAAGAAGTCCTGTCATTCATATTTCAACTGAAAAGTTCCCGAATGCAATTAATTTGCTTTTGTAATTTTAATAAACCTTCCGTAAAACGAAAATATTGAAACTCGCATAATAAGCCGTATAAACCAGTAAGTACAGGAGACTTGTGGTAATAGTCAATGGTTTTTGTCTGTGTGGGGGGAGTGATAGATTTTCAGGTAGATAGTAGAAAACCAATAGGACATTTATAAATCTTTTAAAAGGATTATTTTTTGATGTTATTTTGTTTTGTTTGAAAATGTATTTAGTTTTTTTGTATATAGTCTATAGGCCTATATTTTGTATAAAACGAATTCTTCGGAGAAAGGTTCATATTGAAAAACTAATCAACTTTATACAGAGGTAATGTGAATTTTTCAATCAGCAAATAAAAGCATTAACTTAAAAACCATCTTAATTGTTACAATGTGTGTGTGTGTGTGCGCGCGCGCGCGCGCGCCTGCGTGCGTGTGTCGAATAGTTTTGTAATTTCTTTGAGACTGATGTGATTATCGTCAATTTATTTATACTATTATTATCCGTTTTTGTTTCTGGTTAAGTCATTTTATAAGTGGACCATTTTATAGGGCATTTTACTTTCTGCTTTATTTATAGAAATTTATTTTATCTATTTTCTTGGCACTTTAATAAATTATGTATTAGTTTCATTGTTCTATTCGTATTTAGAAGTGCTTTGCGTGTCTTATTGAATAGTGAAAGAAAGTTACCATTTAATGTTGCGTACATGGTTTGAATCATAAGGCATAGTTTAGAACTGGAATAATTGATAACTGGTGCAAATCTAATTTAGCAAGACGTGCCAAGAAATAACATAAATTCGCAGTCATTAATAAAATGATACTAGTGGAACAATACAGAGACACTGTAATGAATTGTTGGAAACAAATTACTGTAATAACCGAACAAAATGAAGTTGAGACAAAAACCAAGAAAATTTAAAATGCTAAATATTGGGAACATTTGCAAAATAAAAATATCCACCGCATCTATTTCCAACACTACAACCTACAGCATTATCCAATCCAGCAAAAATAAATCACCACACAACAGACCAAAATAATTGATAATGGAAATACAGCAGAATATCCAAATAATGCCCCACACCAGTAAACACATTTTGAGAATATTCTTGAATTATACTTATAGGGTCTACGTTACGAAAAAGAACGGCATTCATATATAGTTGTACACTCACGCGCGTGCATGTGTGTACGTATGTACTAGGGGCCTTGAAAGCATTCTAGGATATTTAAGGAGTTATGACCGCTAAAAACCATTGACGTAAGCTTCTTGGGCCCCATTAGTGAGAAAACATGCCTTTCCGTTTTTTTTATCGCACAACACATTTAGGAAACTCACAAAATAGCTTCCTATATTTTCATAATTTACATTATGTTTTTGTTAACAGTGACTTTTTGAAAACTAGTTTTTTCTGGAAAAGAATCGAATAAAGCAAATCTAGCTACAGAAAATTTATCCCTTCACTTTTCCTAGAAATTTGATCTGAGTAACATACAGTTATTTAATTTTTAATTCTGAATAATCAGCACTACTTTTCTAAACTTTCTTATTTTTGTACACATTTTTAGTAAGCGAATTTTGAAATGAGTCAAAAATTTGTGTTACTATAATAAAACCCAGAAGCGCACCAGTAGTCTCCGGCGCCTGTGTGCAGAACTTTATTTGGCCCTCCTCTATACCTCATCCCCACAATACAAAATCAAATAATAACGTATCAGTGACTACAAATGAAATATGAAAATATATAATTATAATAATAATTATTATTATAATTATAAGTTTATTGAACAAAAACCAGGAATTACGAAAAAAATGTATAAAAACAATGAGCATACAAGAAGGGTACAAAAACAAAAACATCAAAAATAATGTTGACGAAAATAAAGTAATTTATGTTATTTGTCAAGAAATCATTTGCCAATTGCACCTTATATAGTTTTACGTAAATTAGCAGATAAACTTACAGTTTTATCAAAACGAAAATATTAAATATTTTCTGGTACACAATTAAACTTACTATATTTTATGCGGCAAGAAAATCACTTTGGCATTTGACTTTTATAGATATAATTTAAAAACAAACAAAAAAAGAGATGAACTTACAAGTACAGTATATAAAACAAGAACATATTACAAACCTTATTTGGTAAAGGAATATTTAAACAGTAAGGAAAATCATTTAGTGAACTGAACTTTTCTAGCTTCCATTAATGAAAATTATCGAAAATATCGTGTATATCAAGTTGATCCAAAATATCTGATTCTATTGATACAATGGCATGATTTGAAACTCTGTCTTATACCATTGTGGAGCACAAGTAGTTTTTAATAATGTTAAGTTTAGAAAGGATCGTTCTGCAGATGCTACCTGTAATGACAAAAATCCGAAGAGTAATTGTAAAGTTTGGATGAACTGTAATTAAGTCGTTTGAATAAATGTACTGAATTATGTGATGTACATCGTTTTTAAAATTAAAAATAAATGGTTGACAGTGTAAAATTTATTCGCATAAATCGTCTGCGTGAATGTCTGAATGATTTTCATATATTCACTTTTGTTGTAACTTTTTACAAGAGAATAAATATTCTTTATTTTGTGAAGTACTTAACAAATACAGAAACTGAAATGAATTCATATGCTCTTTTAATAAAGTAAATCTTCCTGCAAAAATACTACTGTTTGATCTATTATGCAGAGAAAAAATTTACTTTAAATGAAATTTCAGGATCTACTATATTTTAATGTTCATATTCATAATCAAATTGTGTTGTTTTTGTACGTCGCCTCATAACACAATTGGCGGCACGTGTGTGAAAATATTCTGGGACGGTCGGTCTACTGGTAAAAAATTCTGTGTCAAATTTTTCTGCAATTAATTTTTAGCTTTCTACAATTTCTTTGAAATTTTCATCAGACCTACAATCATTCAGAAACTGATTTAGATCATTCAATGCATTTAAAGCAAGTTCGAGATTCGTAGATGAAGACTGCAAAATTTTTACGACAAAATTCTCTTTATTTAAAATATCATATCAAACTCTAATGCAACAAATAAATGTAAATGTAGCAATTTTTGCACCTAGACATTTTGCCTGATGTTTGGATTGTCCATCCAGTTTTGAAAAGTCATTATAAATTTCAAAAAAAAGCATCACACACTTCATGTAAATATTTATAAAGAGCTTTTATGACGTCAATTCTCGACCATCGTGTTTCAGATATTGGCTTTAAGGTTAAATCAGCTACATGAGTAGTTAAAATATTCCATCGGTAAACAGAAAAGGAAAAACATATATAACTCTTGTACTATATTAAAGAAACCGATAGTTTAATGACTGATATTTGCAGCGCCATTGACTATCAGGTTTAGACTACGGTTTTAACATGGGACATAAAATGCATGGAGATTTAAATCTAAAATTCTTTTTTGTAAACCTATATTTTTGCCGCGCATATTAGAGCCATTATCATAGCCCTGACCTCTTAAGTTATTTATGTCTAAATTTATTTTTTCATTAAATCAGTAAGAAATAGTGTCAATTGGATAGAATACTAAAAAGTGTTCATGTATTTCAACCCTTTTATATTCTGAATTGAAATAAACGAAACTGACTATCACACTTAGATTCTGTTAGATATTTTATCGTGATTAGTCTTTGTAGTCTTTTTCATCTAGGGGGATGTTGTTAAGTCTATGTATCATGGTTCTGAAGGCAGCTAGTTTGTGTTGTATTGGGTGATTGGAGGAGTTGTGTATTAGTGTGTCAGTTGTAGTCGGTTTTCTGTATATACTGAATTTGTGCCTGTGTTCAAGTTTTGTGATGGAGAGGTCTAAGAAGTTTATCGTATTGTTGTAGCAGAATCTAACGGATACGACAGAACAATAGTCAATAAACTCCTACGCAAAACACTAAACAAACAACAGACAAAGACAGAAAACAACAAATTCATAACACTAACATACATCAACAAACAAACTGAAAAAATAGCCCACAAATTCAAAAAAGCATGATACAGAATCGCTTACAAAACTACTAACAAAGCAGAACACACACTATCAAAACACACACACAAAGCACAAAACAAATTCGATCTACCTGGTGTTTACAAACTAAATTCCTCAAATTGCAACAAATTCTACATAGGCCAGACAGGACATAGCTTCAAACAGAGATACATTGAACACACAAAGGCACTCCACTCCACTACAGAATCCACCTTCGCAAACTACCTCATTGAAGCAAACCACACATATAAGAACATCGACAATAACATGAACATTAAAAATAAAAGTGAAAACCGGTTCAGGTTGTAAGGTAAAACTTTATGTATTTACTCATAAAAAACTTTGTGTTCCGAGTCGTTAATGAAATAGTTGTATTTAGTTAAGTAACGGACACGTCATGGACAACGAAATCCAACAATTAACTTATAAAATATTATGTATATTATTCTGATTGTTAATTTACAATGAATAACTAAGACAAAATAAAGTTTCTATATGTACAGCAACTTGTAGCTACAAGGTTTAAGAGAGGTAATTAATTTAAACTGGTCTATGCACATAGATATGTAGCGCTAAATCCTCCTCCTCCCCACTGTATTGATAGAGAAGGATTTCCATCTCTCTCGCAACAACGTCTTCCCATCTTTTTCTTAGCCGACGTTTCCTAAAGCGGCCCATCCATTAACAAGTAAAACTGAGAAGGAAATGTATGAAGCCTTGACAAGGCTTACCAACCCTTGAACAGGATGCTACAGCCTTGACAAGGCTCGACAAGTGTCGAACAGGCTCAGCACATTTCCTTTCAAGTTTCCTTGAAACTGCCCATCCATTTACAAGCAAACTTTGCAGTGATACAGTCATTGTTTTCAAAATGCCTCCCATTCAAAACCGTTAAATAGCCTGTTTTGCTGTAATTTTAGCAAAGTGTTTGAAAGCAAAAAGAAGACATAGGTTTTGGTCGCAAAGTTGGTTTTTGCAAAGGAACTTATTATACAGTCACGTACATTTATTAGATGAACTCCGATTAAATGATGCAGACAGTTACCGAAATTACATTCGTATGGATGAAGTCAGTTACATAATAAATAAATAATTCACAGTAAATACGTAAATACACAATAACACAGAATAGACAAACCAATACCTACAAAACAAACTGTACGAGTTGTAAATAGCGCAAGCGTATGTGACCTTGACGGACCGTCTGTAGTGTACAGCACATGCGCCGGAAAAAACTGACGTGATTTGCAGTGAAAACCTCCAAACGGTTTGAATGCCGCAAGGATCTTTGTCGCAAGCATTTTCTTGGCCTTGCCATACCATGTTGCGCCCATCCACTGTAAAAACTGACAAGGATCCTTGTCGAGGCTTGCGAAGAAATTGGTCGAGACTTGTCGAGACCTGACAAGCAAACTGCTCAAGACTTGCCAGTCAAGAAACTTGCAAGGAAAACTGTAAGTGTTGGGCCGCTTAGGTTCCTGGTTCTAAAATCATAGTCCATAGCCTATATCTCTCTCATTATCCACCACCGGTTTATACATCTTTCCGATTATTAATAAGAGATTACTTAACATTCTTTTTTTTACAGGAGGAGACTGTAAACCTGTAGCCCAACCCCCAACCCAGAGGACAAGGAACTTTGATCGTAGGCCGTTATCCTCCTAGAAAGTTGCCTTCATCTCGACTGACGAGCACTCTCTGCCCGGTCGCAGTAGATTGTCTAATTCAGATTATCTGTGCAGCCGTCGAAAAGCTAGTTGTTCCTTCGCCTCCACAGTGCGTACCCTGCCCGGCCAGTATACCCATACCCCTGGCTGCCCTGACAAGACCCCTGTCTCTCATTCGCTCAACGACCCTTCTGCATCGGAGATTGGTCACCACCGATTTGGAGAGTGTTGATCGGATTAACAGGGCCCAACTTTGATAGGTGAGAGTGCATTTAGGTGTAGAGACTGGTACACTCTCTTATATGACTGAATAAGTCGCGGTTCACAGACCTTGGACTCCACTTTTATCTTGTATTACAGAAAAATTGCTTGATAGACACGAGAAAATGACACAATTAGCCGAAATTCAACCTACGTTTAGCTTTGGTTTTAATTAATTATGTTTTAATGTTGGTTGGCTGCAACAACTAAGTGCATTAATTACACAAATAAATTATGATGATTATCTCAAGTAAATGAAGAATAGTCGGTAGATTTTAACGTTCTAATCGTTTGTCAGTCTGCAATTGTACTACACTATACACAACAGTACACAAAACAATCCAGCACGTACGTACGTATGCACGCGCGCTCATGTGCGATAGTCGACTACTACTATGACGACTTGATTAATTCTTTACGATGTTTAGAGACTTTTTCTCATTGGACTAAGAAAACAGAAGAGTTAAGAATTAGGAGGAATATATATTTCAAATGTGTGATTTGCAGATAAAAATATAAAAAAATAATACGAAAAAAGTAGTTTCGTTTATTGGAAACACACCTCACATAATGAACGTGATAAATGTGTTTAAACAGGAAAGTGCAACGGATGAATTAAAAATAAACATGAAAAAGATGAACATAATATTAAATAAGGCTCAGTGAAAATTGATTTAAGGAACTGACAAGTGGAAAAGAAGTTAAATATCTGAGTTACATAAATAATGACAAATAATGGAGATACGTCATAAATTATCTTTCAATTAAGATCAGAGTGGATTGCCTTTAAACGGACAAGAAATATCATGACGGGTACCAACGTTTCTGTAGTTAAAGAATGATTTTCTGTCAGTATATGCTTTTTCCAACAACTTACATGTCTGAATCATGGAAATTGAAAGCCAAACTTTGTGGGGTGCAGAGAGAAACGTGTAAGGATTAAACTCGTAATTTATATACCATAAATTATTTTACTGTTTTTCTCTTAACATTTTCAATGGAATCTTTATTCGCATTGGTCCGCATTAATAGGAATTACGTAGTCTCAAAACAAAGGGAATATAATAGGAATAGAATTATATACGGTATGTTACGGTCGAAGTACGGAGCGCCGTCGATCGTAGGAATGCCAGGCAAAACCTCGGAATACCCAGTGTAAATTACCAAAGCCCATATGTCCGGCTGCAAGTGGGCAATCACAAGACAAAATGCAAACTGTTTAAATCGTTTATCAGATTGCAGGACTCGCAGTGACTTATGCATAATTTTCCTGTAACTCATTAATATTTGTGGCGTTCTGTCACATTTGGTGTTCAGTTTATGTTCTGTTTTGCTGTCCAAGAAAACGATGCTTTCATGTGGTTTGTAGGCAGTCCTGATGTCTACATTAACCCGTCGGATCGTTGTAGGCAGTCCTGATGTCTACCATTAACCCGTCGGATCGTTGTAGGCAGTCCTGATGTTTACATTAACCCATCGGATCGTTGTAGGCAGTCCTGATGTCTACATTAACCCGTCGGATCGTTGTAGGCAGTCCTGATGTCTACATTAACACCCGTCGGATCGTTGTAGGCAGTCCTGATGTCTACATTAACCCGTCGGATCGTTGTAGGCAGTCCTGATGTCTACATTAACCCGTCGTATCGTTGTAGGCAGTCCTGATATCTACATTAACACCCGTCGGATCGTTGTAGGCAGTCCTGATGTCTACATTAACCCGTCGGATCGTTGTAGGCAGTCCTGATGTCTACATTAACACCCGTCGGATCGTTGTAGGCAGTCCTGATGTCTACATTAACCCGTCGGATCGTTGTAGGCAGTCCTGATGTCTACATTAACCCGTCGGATCGTTGTAGGCAGTCCTGATGTTTACATTAACCCATCGGATCGTTGTAGGCAGTCCTGATGTCTACATTAACCCGTCGGATCGTTGTAGGCAGTCCTGATGTCTACATTAACACCCGTCGGATCGTTGTAGGCAGTCCTGATGTCTACATTAACCCGTCGGATCGTTGTAGGCAGTCCTGATGTCTACATTAACCCGTCGTATCGTTGTAGGCAGTCCTGATATCTACATTAACACCCGTCGGATCGTTGTAGGCAGTCCTGATGTCTACATTAACCCGTCGGATCGTTGTAGGCAGTCCTGATGTCTACATTAACACCCGTCGGATCGTTGTAGGCAGTCCTGATGTCTACATTAACCCGTCGGATCGTTGTAGGCAGTCCTGATGTCTACATTAACCCGTCGGATCGTTGTAGGCAGTCCTGATGTCTACATTAACCCGTCGGATAGTTGTAGGCAGTCCTGATGTCTACATTAACGCGTCGGATCGTTGTAGGCAGTCCTGATGTCTACATTAACCCGTCGGATCGTTAAGCGAGGAGTCCAAAAGACAGAACCCCCTTAGAAGAACAAGAGGTATACGAGTCACGTTGTTATGACTGCAACCGCTCCTACATCGGCCAGTCAAACCGTCATATAAGCTAGCGCTGTAGAGAACATAGGCTTGCAATAGACAAAGGCGTTAGTCCAGCAAACAATCGAGACTGGCCACAAAAACGGCTAGAAGTGTTGTATCGTTAGGGAGGCGTGCGGTCAGTCTTTTGTTTCGATGACACGGCCACACAGAGCACGTGTACGTAGTCTCATTATCTCAAGAAATGTCGCTCGCAAATTACTTTATTTACAAGTCCAAAGAATACAGATCCATGATATAAATGCTGACAGGCAGATTTGTGGAGAATATCATACATTGTTTCCAAAACTGTTGAAAGGTGAACATAAATTTGTTGAGTTTGTCGAAATCTGAGGATGTCGAAGACATTTGGGCTGATTCATAAACTGTCAAAACTCAAAGTACCGAGACCCAATTTATACAGGTGAGTGACTATTGGTTACACTGGAGTGCGAAAATGAATTTATAAATACTTTTATTTTATGTAGTGTTTATTAAAAATTAATTACAAAATTTACTACAAATGGGATCTATACTTTTTTTTTAGTTTCACGAGTTATGCGTCTCTTACAATCCACAATTTTCATATTTCCATTTTATTTATTTTTATGTAGGCTACATGCGTAGCCTATAGTAACTCTTTGTTTGTTATAATAATGTTTAGTTATAATTACTCTAGCCTATAATAATTTATCTGTTCTTTTACATACTTTTAATTCTAATAATCTTTTTATTATTGTACTATTTAATACGAATTTAAAGACATATCTGATAACGAGTATTAAAAATTTATCAAAGTTATATCTTTGGAAGTTTTTTCTACGTCAACTATGCCAGTTGTGTTTGCATCCCATGTCGATGTACCAGATGATGTAGTGTATATGTTACCGGCAAAGTATGTAATCCAGGCATTCTATAGAATACCTAGGTATTTCATACACTGCCTGGAGGTTTTAGGCAAAGTATATAATAGAATAATTTTCAAATGTTTTTATACTTTTCCTAGGCATTCTGTACATTGCCTAGGCATTCTATATAATGCCAGTGATTATTTAGGCAAAGTGTAAAATAAGCTTACTACGGTCAAAATGAAAACATTTTATTACAAAATCACACATAATTGTTTAATTTTACACAGAGGAGAACTTTGTACGATACTTCAAGATTATCTATTCTCTACTTAATTATGTTCAGATACTATTTTATTAAAATTATACTGTATAAGAACGTTTTTTATCCAAACTAGTTTTAAAAAATACATTAGATGTTATTGGTGTTTATTAATTCTAAATATATGGAATATACTCTACTTATTACAACAAGACAGAGAGCTGTCACATTTTGAAGTACAGTTTCTTTCATTTTTTATACAATTACATTTTTTATTTTGACATTTAGTCTTGCATACACATTTTACGAACCCTTGTCCGCATCCTGATGATTGGGCAGTAGCAGCAGAACGAAGTGCGGTTTCTTGTTCAGGAACATCTTCAACCCCCATTAGTGGTCTTGGGCATACAGTGAACTGCGATCTTGTGTACAACTGCTTTAACAATCCGTTAGTGGTTCCCAGTTTGTAAAATCCGTCTTCTGTCACACTCACGACGATTGCTACATATTTTCGAAGATCTCCCCGCCACTTGTCTACTTCAGGAATTGGAACACGAACAGACGCGCCCACAGGAACTGGAGGAAATTTTTTGTCAGAACCAGATTTCACCTTTTTTGCCTGAAGTTCTAGAAATGATTTTGATCTTTTTCTTTCTTCAGTTGCATTTTTTGCTTTGAAGCAGAGAGTACACTGCTTCTTGCCATCGTCACACTTATCTTCACTATTGCCACTAGTGTTCAAAAAATGTCCACACGTACTATGCATATCTCTGCAGCAATCTACACACTTTTCAGAACCAAAAGTTTCGTTTGAACAAACACAGCATGCCGTTGTCGGATTTGGGCGGGATTCTTGGGCTGCGTCTAAAGGGTGATTTGGGTCGATAGTTTTGGCTGCGCTAGAATGCTCTACAGAATCAATGCTTACAGTTGAAGTGCTTGCATGTTCTGTTGACTGAATTAGGTTAGGGATGGTAGGGTCGATAGATTCATTTATGCCGGTGTCGGTATTTTGTGTAGTCTGTATATTGTTGATGACTTGTTCGAGATCTTCTTCACTTTCAAGAGTATCTAACTCATCATGGGGAATCGAGGATGTAGTAAGCCCTACCTTAACTTTACATCCAAAGAGGGGGATCGTTTGATGCCAGAGTGTAAGGCTCTATTTTTCATCAACTGAACAAACTGTAGGCCCTCACTCCATTGGTCGGTTTCCTCATCTTGCATCCAAGTTGCAATCATATTTTCAATGTCTTGATTTACCAGTTCGACACTGCCCTGATTTTGTGAATGACGGGGCTTACCATGAACAATATTTAATTAAGGCCAATATTCTTTCAAATTATTTACAATTTTATTAGAAAATTCTCTACCGTTATCAGACTGTAAAATAGACGGAGGTCCAAATAGCGTAAAAATATCAACGAGGTTGTACGCAACTTCTTCAGAAGTCTTTGTTTAGAGGGCCCGAAGGACAACAAATTTGGTTAAATGATAAACTATAACAAACTTAAAATCTCTGTCTGGCTGGGATTGGAAATCGATGAGGCCAACCTGGCAACGAAAGTTAAACTCGGATGAAATTATTGGTTTTACCACTATACCCTTTGGATTTCGTTGTCCATGACGTGTCCGTTACTTAACTAAATACCACTATTATATTAACGACTCGGAAAACAAAGTTTTTTATAAGTAAAAACATAAAGTTTTACCTTACAGCCTGAACCGGTTTTCGCCTTTAAAAGGCTTCTTCAGAGGCTGCCGCTGGTAGCGCTGTCCGTCCTGTTGTGGGCGACGGAATCGAATTTCGAAAGATCGATGCTGTGTGTGTGGGGTGAGATATGTTCGAATAATGCGTGCGATTTGAATTGTGTCTGTTCGTTTAGGATGTCGTTTTTATTTGTTTTCATGTGTTTGTATATTTCCAATTGTTCTAGAGTGTCTAGTTTTCGGCCTTTTGTGTGTACGTGTAGAATGTTCATGTTATTGTCGATGTTTTTATATGTGTGGTTTGCTTCAATGAGGTGGTTTGCAAAGGTGGATTCTGTAGTGGAGTGGAGTGCCTTTGTGTGTTCAATGTATCTCTGTTTGAAGCTACGTCCTGTCTGCCCTATGTAGAATTTGTTGCAATTTGAGGAATTTAGTTTGTAAACACCAGGTAGATCGAATTTGTTTTGTGCTTTGTGTGTGTGTTTTGATAGTGTGTGTTCTGTTTTGTTAGTAGTTTTGTAAGCGATTCTGTATCCTGCGTTTTTGAATTTGTGGGCTATTTTTTCAATTTGTTTGTTGATGTATGTTAGTGTTATGAATTTGTTGTTTTCTGTCTTTGTCTGTTGTTTGTTTTGTGTAGGAGTTTACTGACGTATACGTTGGCACAGATACGTTGATGACATTCTAATACTATACAGAGGAAACAAAAGACAATGTGAACAGTTACTAACGCACATAAACAAAATACCTAAAAACATAACCTTTACTGCCGAATACGAACACAACAATACCATCAACGTCTTAGACCTCTCCATCACAAAACTAGAACACAGGCACAAAAATTCAGTATATACAGAAAACCAACTACAACTGACACACTAATACACAACTCCTCCAATCACCCAATACAACACAAATGACGTGTAATGTTTTTATACTTAATAGAAAGTTCTTTTAACATTCTGTCTCTGCCTCCATGGCCTATCGCTAAGTGGGCTTCATGCAGTAGCCTACATCAAACAACTCCGTATCACTGACATAAAACTGAATAGCACTCTCACCTTGCTTGAGGGGATGAATTAGTTTGCTTTATTTTCAACAAGCATAACATCGTACCTATATAAAGTTAACGAAAGTGTCGTTTCGTTTTTCTGGCGTTTACTGACCTTTTTTTTTTATAACTATGTTTACGTGAATATGAAAATATTTAAATTGAATATATTTAAATTTCGTATGGGCGCCAGAGATTATGTGATCTCAGGGGTTTTCTGAATGAAAACACAGTAATTTGGATGCTAATAACATATATCTTTAATTACCTCTGAAATGCAAATATTGACAAATACATTTATCGTTTAACTATATTGTCGAATATACAATACGTTACTAAAATAATACTTCATAATCAGAATTATATATCTTTTAATTTCTCTATATGTTTCCTAATCAAAATTATTCAAATAATGTCATCTGATAGAGTAAAGTTAATACATACATAAATATAAATCAATTATTATTTAAATAGGAACAATTGCATATATCTATATTAATCAGATATGCCTAATTTGTTACACCTCTCATTAATCATCAGTATCAATAAATACCATTAGCATCTACACATGTTTAAGTTATTTATAAGTACGTATCATTATTAATCATAATGAAATTGACTCTACTACAAATGAACTTTCAACTTTGAATTACACTAACATACTAATCCTTTCTAAGTCATAAGGTAACTCAAAATAGCATCCATTTACTCGTAAGGTTCGTTAAGAAATGAGACGGGAGTTTGGAAGTATATAGACGATCTACGACATTGTAAATATGTATTTTATATATATATATATATATATAATGTTAGATTGTACTTGCTCACGGTTTGTCCACATCAGGAATCCTTTTATCAGCGTGGTTAATTAACACTCACTAACACATACTCTGCTTTTAATTGAACACAGTTCACTACTGTAGGTATTACCAGTATTTCGTTGTATTTCCGCACACGAACTGCCTCCCACAAGAAAAAGTATACAGGTTGATTTAATATCACTAATCAATATAAACTTCTTCTTTCTTCATGTTCGAACTGATTTAAAGCCATCACTCGCCGCGTTGCAGATTATTTTCTTAATTACACTCCGCTTACCATTATACTTCTCAAGAATAGTTATGGAATTAACTACCCTTCTATTACTATTAAACTGTGAATTTAATCATCACTTTGTTTCTCCTACACTATTACTTTAAATCACTAATTTAAATAACAAAGTTTATATTAAGCGTCTTTACATTTCGCGTACTATTAAATGATACTCTAAGACGACAGATGTTTTAAGCAACAAAACTGATTGTAAAGAGAACAATCTGTAAGAAAGTTGACTTGTAAGAAAGCTGATTTGTAAGAGAACTGATTTGAAAAAAAGACGCGATCGGGCGCGTTGGACTAATATTTATATTAGTTGCCCTCTCTAGCTTTCCTCTAGTTCTACTCAACATTCCCTGATAGGCTTAGAGCTTAGTTCCGGGCCGGGAACTTTGAATTTGCCCACTCATGTGTCTTAAAAAATTGGCGCTTACTGGTTACGCTTTTTATGATTGGCTGTTCACATAGAAAACGCGCTGAATTTAGCACGTGTTGATTTCACTCCAACCGACGCTGCTTTCACCCGCTAAACAAGTTTTTTATGAGTGTTCATCTTTTGTACTCTCAAGGCCAATATTTGTCAAAACTAACGGTACATGACACTAAAGTCGTTTTTAGCAAACAACGAGTTTCCGTTACTTTATGACTTCGAAAGTTAACAAATATGTCCCATAGCCGACAGTCTGTCGCCGCTGCTACATATTATAGAAAATTTTTATCTGAGACACTTCTTTGTCTTAACATTACACTCCATATAACGAAATATTTATACTTACAATTAAGTATATAAACACTTAATAATATCTAATACACATTAGTGTCATCACATCAATCACTATAAAATTTTATCATTATATAATGTCCCCCAAATTGATTTGGTTATACAATCGATTTTCAGATTTATAGCAAATCAATTTGCATGCCTCTTAGTATGTTTGATTATTTATTTACTAAACATGCTTATGTCTAGAGGTGGTTGAACAGTAATGTTGGTATTTAATGTGGGAATTGTATAATTGAAAGGTTGACTAATCTGATCATAGTCCAACTATGCTCGCTACGGCAAACATGACGTTACAGTGCTCCGAGCGTCCGAACGCAGCAGACGTGATTTACGCTTGTTGCTTCGGCTGTCATCTTAATTCTTTAATGCCGCGACTTATTATGTAGGCCTTAGGCCCTACATCATTTCATTCATCTAGCTTCAAGTGTTGCTTAATTGCGCCTTACTTCTATAATGTATAACATTTTTTGACCTAATGTGATTTCCCAGACATCATGATGCGTAGAAGGTTTAGCTAACATTTCAATTATAAATTAACTTGTAACATTTATGCACAATAAATGTATTAAATTACAGTCCGCTTACTCATCATTATTTTCTCCATCCTGGCCAATTTAATCCCACTACAATATTAAATTTTCAAACACTAATTCTGACCATTTTTTTGGTCACTCCGCGCCTGGATTCATCATTTTAACCTTCTTTCACAACTTTATACCTTACCGAGCGGCTTCTCATCATTTTTTTACTCCAATTTCTGGCCATCACGGGCGATTCACTATATTTACTGATCCGACCGTGTCGGGATTTATTCAACATTTCTTTCGTCGTCGTGATTGAGCTTCATAGACAGCACCAGTACATAAAAATCCACGTGTTAACGCCTACACGCCAGGTTTTGAGCAGTTCCAAGTTGAGAGCAGTCATCCATACAGTCCGTGCGTGTCTACCATCTGCTCCACGGCCTCAACCCTGCAAGACATCTCACCGAAGGTACGACATCAACGCCATCAGTAAAAGGTGCGTAAAATGACGGAAGAAGGCTTATGAGTGTTGGTTAAAAAGAGAGGCGGCTTAAAGTCTGCCATAGTGAGAATCAATTCCGCAGTACTTAATTTTGATAAAAATAGTAATACCAAACATTTTCTAACTGTGAGACTAGAAAGTTTAAAGAGTTTATCAATAAAATATGATGAGGTCCAGTCTGAGATCGAATTAATTTCTAAAGACATAAATGCTGCCCAAGAGGACAGAGTCGAGGTTGAAGAGCTTTTATATTCAACCAAGGCTAACATCTTACAACTAATAGACACTTTCAACATCCAGACTGAATCTCAAACATTAAGCAGTAACATTCAATTAAAACCTATAAGTCTGCCCTGATTCACAGGTAACATTCTCGAATGGCAGCACATTTACTCGATATTTTTAGACTTGGTACATGCTAGATCTGACTTAACTTCAGTGCAAAAATTACATTACTTATATTCATCTCTCAAAAATGAACCACTAGATTTAATCAAGGCTTTGCCTATTTGTAACGAAAATTATTCAATAGCGTTAAGTTTGCTGTCCGCTAGATATGACAATAAATTCATATTAGCTAAATATTACATTCAAAATTTATTAGAAGTGAAGTCTACAACCAAGGACTCTGTACAGAGCTTAGCAGAATTTATAAATACAATAACGTCTTCTGTCAATTCTCTGACAGCCATGCAATTGTCAGTGGATTCATTTGAACTCATTGTTATACAGCTATTGTCAACAAAACTTGATCATTCCACATTTAAATTATGGAAAGAATCTATAGATTCTGAAAATCTTCCTAATTTTCAGAGTTTTATACAGTTTCTAAATGCCCGTAGACAATTATTAGAAAACACGTTACCGATAGAAGCTGGACAGCAGCTTAACAAGCCAATGCTAAAATTTAATAATAAGTCTGAAAAACCTAAGTTACGAAACTCTGCTGGCAGCACTGCATTTAAAAGTTATCATTCTATTTCAAATAATTATTCATGCCCATTCTGCAAGGCACGTCACCCAATTTATATGTGTGACAAATTTCGCGATTTGAGCGTATCGGAACGAGGGCAATTTATATTAAAGCATAAATGCTGCACTAATTGTTTGAGACCAGATCATTTTTCACCTAATTGCAAGGTCAAACAGTCATGTAAGATCTGTTCCAGACGACATCATACATTACTTCACATAAATAATGGGTTAAAACAGAGTTCTGCCAGCAGTAGTAATTACTGTTCATTTAAACTGCAATCAGCAAACAATGTTATCTTATCTACAGCTGTCGTGTTCGTCATCGACCGCGCTGGTAACAGGCAATTTGCACGAATATTGTTAGATGCAGGATCTCAAGTTAATTTTTGTACTGCATCATTTGCAAAAAAACTGCAACTTAACTTAACTAAATCTAATATACCAATCTCAGGTATTAATAATGCAACATGTTGCGCTACTAATTTGGTATCAGTTCGTATTGTTTCTCGTTATCAAAGGTTTACTTTTAATGCTCAATGCGCAGTCTTATCTACGTTGACCCACAAACTTCCAGCACAATCTTTTGACGTAAAACATTTTAATATCCCAGATAATATTTTCCTTGCTGACCCACATTTTAATGTATCAGCTGACATAGACATACTGTTGGGAGCGCAGTTTTACTTAGACTTGATTCAAGCCAACAAATATGTTCGTGGTTCTAACTTTCCTGTTATACAAGAAACTAAGTTAGGCTATATTCTAGCAGGCAATTTGCCTAAGCATTGTCATTCAAAGGGTCCTGCTGTTTTGTTCTTGGCAAGAAACAATGATGATCAAATTCTAGCGTCTCTTGAGACGTTCTGGGAGACTGAAACCGTCCTTGATAATGCACCCATTATTAACGATTCAGTTTGCGAAGAACATTTTGTTAAGTCTACTCATCGTAATAATGAAGGTAGATTTGTCGTCTCACTACCATTCGTGTCTGATAATGTCCAGCTGGGTGAGTCCTATGCTACCGCTGAAGCGAGATTTTTAAGTTTAGAACGCAGGTTCAAGCGTGATTCTGAGCTTGCGCGTGAATATGCAAATTTTATTCAGGAATATAAGGATCTTGGCCACATGGCGCTGGTTGATGATTGTTCTGTTGATTCCAAGGTTTCAAATACCTACTATTTGCCTCATCATGCCGTTTTTAAACATTCTAGTTCCACGACGAAGCTTCGCGTCGTTTTTGATGGTTCGGCTAAAACTACCAATGGTCTATCTCTCAATGATATTTTGTTAGTGGGCCCAAATGTCCAACAAGATATTTTCTCCATTCTTTTGCGATTTCGTATACACAATTATGTTCTAATCACTGACATCGAGAAGATGTATCGGCAAATTCTAGTGTCTGATAACGATTGTCATTACCAACGTATTCTATGGCGTGATTCTTCGCTTGAACAATTTAAACATTTCGTGCTGCGAACTGTAACATACGGTACTGCTAGCGCTTCATTCTTGGCAACTCGCTGCCTTATTCAGATTGGTAAGGATAATGAAGCTTCCTTTCCTGACGCTGCTACAGCTATAATTAATGATTTTTATGTCGATGATTTGTTGACCGGTACAGACACCATTTCTAATCTGATCAAGTTAAAATCTGACTTAAGTACGTTGTTGAGTCAATATGGCTTTACTCTACATAAATGGGCATCAAATGAGCCAAATGTGGTCACTGAGCATAGTAATTTATCACTTCCATTAAACAAACAAGGCAATTTGTGTACGTTAGGCATTCTTTGGAACAACTCTGCAGATTCATTCTTGTTTGACATCAAGTCATTTCCAGTTGAGTCAAGTATTTCTAAGAGGAGAATCCTGTCAATTATAGCGGGTATCTACGACCCATTGGGACTCATTGGTCCAATTGTTTTCCTTTATAAACAGTTTATGCAGCAACTGTGGTTGTGCAATCTTGGTTGGGATGAGCCAATTTCTGAGCAATTATATTCGTATTGGCGTTCATTATGCGATAAGTTGTATTTAATTGGTGAAATTATTGTTCCACGCTCTATACGCAGCAAGTCTGAGACCAAGCTAGTTGAATTACATGGTTTTGCGGATGCCTCTGAAAGGGGTTATGGATGCTGCATTTATATTAGAGTTATTTATCAAGATTTAATGGCCTCTTGTCACCTTTTGTGTTCTAAATCTCGTGTGGCTCCACTACGACAGGTGTCATTACCCCGCAATGAGCTCTGTGCTTGTTTGTTGTTATCGCGACTTCTATTCAAGGTCGCCCCTGCTCTCCATTCCTTTGTCAATAGCGTACACCTATACTCCGACTCCATGGTATCTCTCTATTGGATTCATGCTCAGTCTTCTAGGTGGAAGACTTACGTCGCTAATCGTGTTGCTGAGATGCAGCGTCTCACTGAAACCCACACATGGCATCATATTGATTCGCAACATAATCCTGCTGACATTATTTCTAGAGGATGTCACCCTGACGTTTTGCGCGATTGTTCGCTTTGGTGGCATGGTCCTGCTTGTCTGTCTCAATCTTCTGAACCCAATGTTTTTTCACCTTCTAATGTGCCGCTTCCTGAATGCTCCGTTGAGGAGAAACAAACCCCCAAGCTTTCTCTAATTTCTACCTTACCTATTGATCTCTCTAAGGACTTTTCCTCGTTGCACCGACTGATCCGCGTGTACACTTATTGCTTTCGATTTATCAAAAATGCTAGACCCTCAAAGGCAGAGAAAATTTCGGGAGTTCTTACCCCTACCGAAATTCATTCTACTCTTAACGTTTTCATAAAGCAATCCCAGTCGATCCATTTCGCTACTGAGCTCAATTGCCTTCGAAATGGAGCTTCTGTCTCTATTAGGAGTACTGTCTTCTCTGGACCCATTTCTTGATGAGTTTGGCATCATACGTGTCGGCGGACGTCTACAGCAGTCGCAACTACCCTATGATAATAAGCATCCTACTGTCTTACATCCTTCGGCTCACATCACTCGCCTCATAATCGAGAGTGAGCATATTCGACTTCTCCACGCTGGTGCTCAACTTGTCCATCATTCACTTCGTCAACGCTGGTGGATCATTAACGCCAAGATAGTGATTCGTTCCATCATTCGTAGATGCGTCAAATGTCTCAGATTTAATACCAAATATCAAGCTCAAAGGCTTGGTGTTTTTCCATCTCCCAGGGTTACTCCTTCCAGGCCGTTTTTATTCTGTGCAGTGGATTATGGTGGTCCCTTCATGATCCGTCATGGCGGGCAGAGATCTAGGACTCTGTTCAAGTCATATGTGTCTCTATTCATTTGCTTACCCACTAGGGCCATTCATTTGGAATTGGTTTCCGACCTCACGGCCAATGCGTTTTTAGCTGCCTTACGTCGCTTCATGGCCCGTAGGGGCATACCTAGCCAGTGATATTCTGACAATGGCACGAACTTTAGGAAGGCCCGCAACGTCTTGCATGACCTTTACAATCTCTGGCATAACAAGGATGCCACATTAACAATTCAATCATTTGCAACTTCTCATGGTATTAAGTGGTCATTCATTCCTCCATCGTCACCTCATTTTGGTGGTCTATGGGAGAGCGGTATAAAAAGTTTGAAGTATCATTTGCGCCGCGTTGTCGGCAAGTCCATACTCACGTTCGAGGAGTTTGCTACGGTTTTGTCACAGGTAGAGGCCTGTCTAAACTCACGTCGATTATTTGCCGTTTCATCGGATGTAAACGATCCAGTGCCACTTACCACTGGCCATTTTTTAATCTGTGCACCATTAACGGCAATATCTGATCCTGACTTGTCACACGTTCCCATCTCTCGTCTCGGCCGTTGGCAACTTCTCCAGAAGTTTGTCCAAGCTATTTGGAAAGCATGGTCGCGCGACTACCTACACCAATTGCAACAGCGTCACAAGTGGAAGTTCGCTAAAGAAAACGTTTCCATTGGTGACCTGGTCCTGCTAATCGAGGATAACTTGCCTCCATTGGCATGGAAATTTGGGGTAATCACAGCCACATTTCCCGTACCAGACACGTTCGTACTCCTGTTGGCACCTTTCGCAGACCAATTCACAAGTTATGTTTGGTGCCAGCGAGGGACGAACAGTAAACACTACACCACTGTAGCTACTTAACACAAGTATTAAGTGTTGTGTTAAGTCATTATATCAATACTATACATGTACATTATTATGTTCTTTCTTTATTGTATTTACTATTATGTCTCTATCATTGTATTACTATATTGAGTCAGTTTTAGAGGATATTTTCTGTATATAAATTAAAGGATGTCGTTATTTTCTTTTAAAATTAAATGTATGTATTTATCAAACACATGTTAATGTTTCAAGAAGATTATGTTAGTTATATAAGCACTTTTCTTTTTACCATGCGCTTTAGTTTGTACCTTTTCAATTCAGAAATTGCTTGTTTTACTTAAGCAAGAGTCAATTTATTTAATATGTAAAGGTTCAATTATTTTATGTATTTTCTTGTATACAACATTTGATTTATGTATTATGTCTATTGGTGGTATTGGTTCTTATGTTATAGATTTTGTTATATAATATTCACATGGATTTGGAGCTATACAAACCATGTATGCATATTTGCTGCACATTTTTTATTGATATTTGTGCATTGTTATTTCACTATTCTATGAATTTCATGTGTTACTTGTAAGTGCTCAACACATGCATTACATTTTTGTATGAACACATTTACCGTATTTGTCACTTATACTATTATATTGTATTTTATGCCTTGTATTCATGTATTTTGTAATTATGCAACACACATATTTCTATTGTATTTTATCATGTATTTTGTATCTATGTAAAACATATTATTGTACCCGCATCTATTGTCTATGATTATGCACCACGCATATATTTTTACACATATTTTTGTATTTGTATTTACGATCATGTATCGCACATATATTATTATTCATGTATTTGTGATTATGGCATACATGTTATTACGTTTATATACTTGTAACTATTCAACAATGTATAATCTATTTTCGCATGTTAATTTATTGGTGCATTCTTGCAATTGTTTGGTATAGCATGCACTATTTAATTATTATACTACAGCGTTATGCTCAATCTATGTTTTTATATGCATATAACGTTTTGTAATAATCTTGTCTATTCATTTTATATTCAATACTATTATGTATAAATCAGCTGGCCTTGACTGGCTTGGACTGTTAATCATGACTTGCATAAAATATTTGCAATTTGTATCGGACCCATCAAGGGATGAGTCACAGATTATTCATTATCAAGCATTATCAGATTATTCATTATTCATGTTTTGTGTTGTATGCATCTCGGCTGATTCATGCACATTTATACTCATGTATGAATCAGTTTGCAAGCCAACTGTGGCCTGTTTAACCTTATCATTATTATTAAGGTTTTATCTCTGAGCAGTCTAATGTTATAATCTTGTTATCTAACATTTCAATGTCGATAATCAAAACAACCTACTGATGGTTGATATCTATTAGTAAGAACGTACATGTTTGTGTTTTCTTTATAATATAAATTGTTAAAAATGTATTACAAAAAATCGTTCGATTTTTGCGGGCAGTTATGGACAGTAATGTTGGTATTTAATGTGGGAATTGTATAATTGAAAGGTTGGCTAAATCTGATCATAGTCCAACTATGCTCGCTACGGCAAACATGACGTTACAGTGCTCCGAGCGTCCGAACGCAGCAGACGTGATTTACGCTTGTTGCTTCGGCTGTCATCTTAATTCTTTAATGTCGCGACTTATTATGTAGGCCTTAGGCCCTACATCATTTCATTCATCTAGCTTCAAGTGCTGCTTAATTGCGCCTTACTTCTATAATGTATAACATTTTTTGACCTAATGTGATTTCCCAGACATCATGATGCGTAGAAGGCTTAGCTAACCTTTCAATTCTAAATTAACTTGTAACATTTATACACAATAAATGTATTAAATTACAGTCCGCTTATTCATCATTATTTTCTCCATCCTGGCCAATTTAATTCCACTACAATATTAAATTTTCAAACACTAATTCTGACCAGTGGTTGTCCCTTGTAAGTTTGTTTACACTGGGTAGAAACCCCATCTGTTTGTAAACAGGATTTCACTATATACCTGCGTCAGCCTTCTTTCTTCAAAACTAGTCCTTACCAGCTGACACACTTTCGCTTTTGCTAAACACAGCTGATATTGTT
The DNA here is from genome assembly GCA_034769895.1 of Magicicada septendecula. NCBI lineage: Eukaryota > Metazoa > Arthropoda > Insecta > Hemiptera > Cicadidae > Magicicada > Magicicada septendecula. The sequence continues at coordinate 179,754,444 of CM068376.1, read as the reverse complement.
TACATACTATGTTTTACAAGTTTCTGTCTTAACTTACATTAATTTACTTTTATTTATAATTACAATGTTTTTTGTTTACACTGAGGAAATCGAAATTTATTGCTAAATCAAATTTCATTTCCCTCCCATTTATTGATTAATTATTCAGTATTTAACTATTCCCTCTGATGATATTTCTTTAGATGACGCGTATTAAAAGTTCCACGAATTACTCCTGGCTTGTTGATGTCCGCTAATTCATACGTTGCATCGCCTTTAATACTCGTTATGATGAATGGACCTTCGAATAACTTGCACAATTTTGCAGTCACTTTATTCATTGCATCTGAAATGGGATTGGTTTTTATTAATACCAAATCTCCTACCTCGAACTTGACTCGGTTACTGTTTTCAATATTATTCTTTGCCTGCCGTTCCCCTTTCTTCTTCAATCTTCGATATATTGCTCCACGGCACTTCTTCATTTCTTCTCTCATTAATTCACGGTCCACGTACTTTTCCCATATTCTTCTTGGTTTATGACCCCATTGAGCTTGAAATGATGTCATCTTAATTGTTTCGTGGTTCGTTTCGTTGATACATTTCTCCACTACCTTGAGATATTTCGCCCATCTTGTCTGGTGCCTGTTGACCATTACTCTGAAGATGTTCCCTAGTTGTCGATTCACCCTTTCTGGGAGATTGGTGCCAGGGTTTCGGATGGCAGTAAACTTTGGTTTAACCCGATTTCTCTTAACTGTTTTATCCAAGTTTTACTAGTAAATTGCGATCCATTATCAGTTAATATTTCCTTTGGCTTTCCAATCTCTCTGATATATTCTTTTAGTTTATTAAGTGTGACTGTTGTGGTAGCTCTTTGCATTGGGTATAACCTTACGTATTTAGTAAAGTTATCGATTATTACAAGAATGTATTTAACTCCACTAGTCGATGATACTAACGGTCAATAATAATCAATGCTGACGAGTGAACCCTTTTCTTCTGGTAGAATAGGTTTGGTGCGTCCTACGCATTTTTTAAAATGGTCCTTACATTTTTGGCAGGTGTCACACGTTTTAATTAATTTCTTAGTAAATTTATAGGAATGATCACCTGTAAAATGTTCCTTGAAAATACAGTAGGTCCTCTTCACTCCGCAGTGTCCATAGGCTTCGTGGATTTCTTTTAGTAATTCTTGACTTATTTCCGGTGTAACCACTAATTTCCACAGTCCCTTTTCCTTCCGGTAGAGCTTATGATTATACACCTGATATATATTTGACAATTTGCTCTTCTCTTTTTGATTCAACTGGTTAACAATATCACTTATCTTATTATTGTCCAGTTGATGCGTTGTAATATTACTTAATTGTTTTCTTAATTGTTTACTTAGTTGAATATCAATTGCATAAATTTCTGTTTCTTCATCGCCCTCCGGGATGTTATCTTCTAGCACGTCATGTGGATTCCGGCTGAGCGCATCTGTCACGATATTCTCACTTCCTTTGCAATACACTACTTCAAAGTCGTATTCTTGGATAGCTAGTATCCATCTGGTTATGCGTGAACAGTTTAGTTGACATTTTTGTATAAAGGTTAATGCTTTATTATGTGTGACTATTGTTAATTGTCTTCCTAGGACGTAGGTTCTAAACTTCTTTAAACAATGAACTACGCTGAGTAATTCTACTTCGGTAGTGAAATAATTTAACTCGGCGCCTCTAAGGACTCGACTTGTAAATGCTATTACACCAATTTCGCCGTCATCGTCCATCTGGTACAACTGACCCCCAATTGCATACTTACTAGCGTCAGTTTGCAGGTAGAACCTTTTATCTGGGTCAGGGTGTTTGAGCATAACTGTGTCGATAAACAGCTTCTTCACCTCGTTAAAATTAATTTCCAATTCAGTAGTCCATTTAAATTTACTACCCTTCTTTAGTAATTTTAGTTTTTTCAGCATATTTACTAGTGAATTTATTATAGAAGTTTGTTAGTCCAAGAAATCCCTTAAGTTGTTTAGGATTTTTCGGTCGAGGAAACTCCATAATGGCAGCAATTTTTTCCGTAGAAGCGCTTATTCCCTTTGTGGTTAACTCGTAACCCAGGTAATTAATCCTGTCACGGAAGAACTTTGATTTCTTAAGATTAAGGGTTACGTTTTCTCTTCTTAAATTATCTAACAACATTCTCAAATGCACTAAGTGTTCGTCAATATTCTCTGATACACACAGACAATCATCTACATAAAGTATCGTAAATTTTTTCACCTCGTCGCACAATACCTTGTCCAGCCCACGTGTCAGGCTCGCCAAACTCGTCTTCAATCCAAATGGTGTTCAGTATAACGGTAACACTTTCCCTTGTACAGGAAACCAGCGTAGTCCCGTGACTCTTTAGCAAGTGGAATTTGCCAGAAGCTGCTGGTTAAATCTATGCTGCTCATTACCTTCACACAGCCGCAACTTGCCAACATCTGGTCAATCGGTATGGTTCCTTCGTGTCCGGAACCGTGACCGCGTTGATCCTTCTTGTATCAAGACATAATCGCACTGTTTGATCCCGGACGTTATTGAAGATCAGCGGGAGGTAGGCGCGTACAGTGGTACGGGGTAACGGAGGGGGGATTCATATTATGACAGTGACATGAAACCATAGAGCACACATTGTCTTCTATACATTACCTAGAAGACGTTAGGCATTCTATAAAATGCCTAGGCAATGGTATAAAATGTGTTTTATTTCATACTTTGCCGGCTGGATTCAGGCATTGTTCTCTCTTATCGACGCCTAAGAAAATCGTGGCGTCGATGACGTGTTTGTGCAGAAGCCTGTTGCCATTGCACAGTTTCGGAGGGTTTAGATTGCGCAACAGCATGATTAGAGCGCCAACCTTGAGGTAGAGGACGTGAGGTGGTACTTCTGGTGGGTCGAGAGTATGCAAGAACTCCACAGGGTAATGTACAGCATCCACGACCTCCACCACAGAGTCCACAGACTCACACCTCATATGCTTAGCCGGCAGCTTCTCCAACAGAAACTTGTTGATGCTGTTGGCTGAGTCGTTTGTTGGAGTGAGAATAGCTCTTTCCCTCAGCCATGAAGTGCAATCCTCTATAGCCTGATGAATGTTGGGGTATATTCTGTCACTGAAGCTGATCAGATCTCCCACAAAATCGCAAAGGTTACCAGGAATATTTATTCTTCCCTCCTCTCCCAAAATCTTGCCATGGACAGTAATGTGATAATTTTCGCATTCATAGGTTGGCTAATCTGTACGATTTCAAATTGTGCTTATCATGTTTTTACAACGACACAGTTCTCCGAGTTGCGGCTGGCGGCAGACGTCATTACGTTTGCTGCCTGTTCTGTCTTTTTCACTTTTCTTGTTGTCGCGACAATTATTTAGGCCTTAGGCCTCACATTTGCGCCTCATCTAGCATGTAGCTTCTTAACGACTCGGTTTATTCAAAATTAAAATCTTTCAGACTTAGCCAATCTCAACACTATGATTTAAGTGTACAACAGAAACTTAATAAATGTATTAAATACGGTCCACTATCGTCATCATTCTGCATCCTGGCAATAGCACCACAAACATCATTCTTCCTAATAGAACATTTTTTGGTACACACGTGCCGACATCAACATTTTTTTGGTCCACTCGGACCGGATCTTATACATTTTTTTGGTCGCTCCGTGCCTGGATTCGTCATTCACCATTTGCAACTTATTATAGCGGTTTTCATCATTTTTCTCCCCCAATTTCTGGCCATCACGGGCGATTCAGCATATTCGCTGAATATGCTCACGGGACTTACTCAGCATTTCTTTCATCGCCATTGAGCCTCGTGACGACATCACTGCAAGAACATCCACGTGCTAGCGTCTACACTCCAGTTTAAGCAGTCATCTCTCCGGTCTGTGTGTTTGCCATCTTCTCCACGGCCTCGACTCTCCAGGACATCGCATACCAGGTACCACATCATTAACAGGTGCGTACAATGGCTGAAGAAGGCCTCAACGTGTTGGTCAGAAAGAGAGGCGGCTTAAAGTCTGCCATAGTGCGAATAAATTCGGCTATCATTAACTTTGATAAAAACACTAATACAAAACATTTTTTAACGGTTAGACTCGAAAGTCTAAAAAGTTTGGCAACAAAATACGATGAGGTACAGTCCGAAATTTAACTCATTTCTAAAGACATAAACGCTGCTCAAGAAGACCGAATTGAGGTTGAAGAGCTGTTATATTCAACAGAAGCCAATATCTTGCAATTGATAGAAACCTTTAATGTTCAGACTGTATCTCCAGTATTAACAAACAACATGCAATTAAAACCGATAAGTTTGCCCTGCTTCACAGGCAATATCTTAGAATGGCAGCACTTTTATTCAATATTTCTGGACTTGGTGCACGCCAGATCTGATTTAACGTCAGTGCAGAAATTACATTATTTGTATTCGTCTCTGAAAAATGAGCCGCTAGATTTAATTAAGGCATTACCTATTTGTAACGAAAACTATTCGATAACGTTGAGTTTGCTGTCCGCTAGATATGACAACAAATTCATACTAGCTAAGTATTATATTCAAAATTTGCTTGAAGTAAAGTCAACAATTAAGGACTCTGTCCAAAGTCTGGCAGAATTCATAAATACAATAACGTCTTCCGTTAATTCACTGGTGGCCATGCAACTGTCAGTGGATTCATTCGAGCTTATCACTGTACAATTATTGTTATTGTCAGCAAAACTGGATCATACCACGTTTAAATTATGGAAGGAGTCTATAGACCTCGATAATCTTCCTAACTTTCAAAGCTTCACTCAGTTTTTAAACGCACGTAGACATTTGCTAGAAAATACACTGCCTATCGATGCCGGACAGCAGCTCAACACGCTAACTTTAAGATTCAATAATAAATCTGACAAACATAAATCACGAAACTCTGCTGGCAGCACTGCATTTAAAAGTTATCACTCAGCTTCAAATAAGTATTTATGCCCATGCTGCAATTCTAGTCATCCAATTTATATGTGTGACAAATTTCGTGCATTAAGCACATCAGAACGAGGGCAATTTATATTAAATCATAAACTCTGTACAAATTGTTTAAGACCAGATCATTTTTCATCTAATTGTAAGATCAAACAATCATGTAAGATCTGTTCAAAACGACACCATACATTGCTACAAATAAATAATGTGTCAAAACCAGTTCCTGCCAGCAGCAGCAACTACTGTTCACTTAAATTACAATCTACAAACAATGTTCTTTTATCAACAGCAATTGTGTTTGTCATTGACCGGGCTGGCAACAGACAACCCGCAAGAGTTCTATTGGATGCGGGGTCACAAATAAATTTTTGTACTGAATCATTTGCTAAGAAATTACGGCTTAACTTGACTAAATCTAACATACCGATTACAGGTATAAATAATGCCGCGTGCTGTGCCACTAATTTAGCGTCTATACGCATTATTTCACGCTATCAAAGATTTAGTATCCAAGCAACATGCGCGGTCTTATCTGCATTAACCCATAAACTGCCAGCACAATCTTTCGACATAAATCAGTTTAATCTCCCAGATAACGTTTTACTCGCCGATCCGCATTTCACATATCAGCTGATATCGACATACTTTTAGGAGCGCAATTTTACTTAGATTTAATTTTACCTAACAAATATGTACGCGGTTCTCATTTTCCTATTATAACAGAAACAAAGTTAGGCTATATTCTAGCCGGCAATCTGCCCAAACACTGCCGTTATAAGGGTCCTGCTGTTTCGTTCCTGGCTAGGAACAACGACAGTCAAATTCTGGCGTCTCTCGAGAAATTTTGGGTGACCGAAACTATCCCTGATAATGCACCCATTAGTAACGATTCAGCTTGTGAGGAGCATTTCGTTAAGTCTACTCATCGCAATGATGAGGGTAGGTTCGTTGTTTCGCTACCATACAAGTCTGACAATCACCAGTTGGGTGAGTCCTATGCTAGCGCTGAAGCGAGATTCTTGAGTTTAGAACGCCGGTTCATGCGTGATTCTAAGCTTGCGCACGAATACGCAGACTTTATTCAGGAGTATAAGATCTTGGCCACATGACGCTTGTCGACGATTGCTCTATCAATTCTGGGGTTTCAAATACCTACTACCTGCCTCACCATGCCGTCTTTAAACATTCTAGTTCTACGACAAAACTTCGCGTCGTTTTCGACGGCTCGTCCAAAACTACCAATGGCCTTTCTCTCAATGATGTTATGTTGGTAGGCCCAAACGTCCAACAAGACCTTTTTTCTATTCTTTTGCGATTTCGTATGCTCAACTATGTTCTCATCGCCGACATCGAGAAGATGTAACGACAAATTCTGGTATCTGATAAGGATTGTCATTATCAACGTATTCTGTGGCGTAACTCTCCACTCGAACAGTTTAAACATTTTGTATTGCGAACTGTAACATATGGTACTGCTAGTGCTTCGTTTTTGGCTACTCGCTGTCTTAATCAGATTGGTAAGGATCATGAAGCTTCTTTTCCTGACGCTGCGTCAACCATAATTAATGATTTCTATGTCGACGATTTGTTAACCGGTGCAGACACCATCTCTGATCTGACCAAGTTGAAATCTGACTTAGGTACGTTGTTGAGTCAATACGGCCTCACTCTGCATAAATGGGCATCAAATGAACCCAATGTGGTCGCAGATCATGATAATTTATCACTCCCTTTAAACAAACAAGGTAATGTGCGTACCTTGGGCATTCTCTGGAATAACACTACAGATTCATTTTTGTTTGACATCAAATCATTCCCAGTTGAATCAAGCATCTCTAAGAGGAAAATCCTATCGATTATCGCAGGTATATACGACCCACTCGGACTCGTCGGTCCCATTGTTTTCCTGTACAAACAGTTTATGCAGCAACTTTGGCTGTGCAATCTTGGTTGGGATGAGCCAATCTCCGGGCAATTACACTTGCATTGGCATTCACTATGCGATAAATTATGTCTGATCGGTAAAATTATTGTCCCACGTTCTATTCGCTGCAAGTCTAAAGCAAAGATAGTTGAATTACATGGGTTTTCGGATGCTTCTGAAAGGGGATATGGGTGTTGTGTTTACATTAGAGTCATTTATCAAGATTCATCGGCCTCTTGTCACCTTCTGTGTTCTAAATCTCGCGTAGCCCCCCTACGACAGGTGTCATTACCTCGCATTGAACTCTGCGCTTGCTTGTTGTTATCGCGACTCTTATTCAAGGTCGCCCCTGCTCTTCATTCCTTTCTCAATAGTGTTCACCTGTATTCTGACTCCATGGTGTCCCTTTACTGGATTCATGCCCAGTCTTCTAGGTGGAAGACTTACGTCGCTAATCGTGTTGCCGAAATTCAGCGTCTTACTGAAGCCTATACGTGGCATCACATCAATTCACAACATAATCCTGCTGACATTATTTCTAGGGGATGTCACCCCGACGTTTTGCGCGATTGTTCGCTTTGGTGGCATGGTCCCGCTTGTTTGTCTCAATCTTCCGAGTCCAATCTTTTTCCACCCTTTTTACCTTCTAATCTGTCGTCTCATGAATTCACTGCGGAGGAGAAACAAACCCCCAAACTTTCTCTAATGTCTACCTTAGCCATTGATCTTTCAAAGGACTTTTCTTCGTTGCACCGTCTGACTCGCGTATACGCTTACTGCTTTCGATTCATCAAAACTATTAGACTCTCCAGGGCTGAGAAAATCTCGGGCGCTCTTACCCCCGTTGAAATTCATTCCACTCTTACTTTTTTCATAAAACAATCTCAGTCGATCCACTTCGCTGCCGAGATTAATTGTCTTCGTAATGGGTCGTCTGTTTCTATCAGGAGCAAGTTGTCTTCTCTGGACCCGTTCCTTGATGATTCTGGCGTCATACGCGTCGGCGGACGATTACAGCAATCGCAACTACCTTATGACAATAAGCATCCTATTGTCTTGCATCCATCGGCTCATATTACTCGCCTTATTATTGAACGCGAACACATTCGTCTACTCCACGCTGGTGCTCAACTCGTGCATCACTCACTTCGTCAACGTTGGTGGATCTTTAACGCCAAGATAGTCATTCGCTCCATCATTCGTAGATGCGTCAAGTGCCTCAGGTTTAGTGCCAAACATCAGGTTCAGAGGCTTGGTATTTTACCGTCTCCTAGAGTCACTCCTTCGCGGCCGTTTCTATTCTGCGCAGTTGATTATGGTGGTCCCTTCATGATTCGTCATGGCGGGCAGAAATCTAGGACTCTGTCAAAATCGTATGGGCCATTCATTTGGAATTGGTTTCCGACCTTACAGCCAACGCGTTTATAGCTGCCTTACGTCGTTTCATGGTCCGTAGGGGCATACCCAGCCAGTTATATTCTGATAATGGCACGAACTTTAGGAAGGCCCGCAATATTTTGCATGACCTTTACTTTGGCATAATAAGGATGCCACCTCATCAATCCAATCCTTTACGACCTCTCAGGGTATTACATGGTCATTTATTCCGCCCTCATCACCTCATTTTGGTGGTCTTTGGGAGAGCGGTATAAGGAGTTTAAAGTATCATTTGCGCCGCGTGGTAGGCAAGTCTATACTCACCTTCGAGGAGTTTACGACAGTTTTGTCTCAGATAGAGGCACGTCTAAACTCACGTCCATTATTTGCCGTTTCATCGTATGCAAATGATCCGGTGCCACTTACACCTGGCCATTTTTTGATTTGCGCACCATTAACGGCGATACCTGATCCAGACTTATCTCACGTTCCCATCTCTCGTCTTGGACGTTGGCAACTTCTCCAGAAGTTTGTCCAATTCATTTGGAAGGCTTGGTCTCGCGACTACTTACATCAATTACAACAACGTCACAAATGGAAATTCGCCAAAGATAACGTTTCCATTGGTGACCTGGTTTTACTGATTGAGGATAACTTATCTCCATTAGCGTGGAAATTTGGTGTAATTACCGCCACATTTCACGGCCCAGACAACTTAATTAGAGTAGTAGACATTCGCACGCCTACTGGTATTTTTCGGAGACCAGTTCACAAGCTATGTTTGTTGCCAGCGCGGGACGAGGCTTAGACACAAGGTTACTATAATTATTTAGCACAATGCTATTTCACTTGGCCACTGGCTTTCATTACCTTATTGTCTGAAAATTTGGTCAACTTAATTGTGATATGTATCATCACAACATTTTTATGTTAACTTGCATCATTGCGTGTTTTTATACTAAATTCGCAAGTGACTTGTAATTTTACAACCATGCACTGTGTTATTATATCTATGCTTATCATATTGTCATGGTGGTATTTTGCTATTTTTGTATTTATATTAATAATTTGTGAGACATACTATGTCCTACATGTTTACATTTTGATATTGGTAATGGGTTATGTGTCATGTCATTGGTGATATTGTTCTTATGTAAAAATTTTGTTATAATATTCGCATGGTCTGCAGCTATACAACCATGTATGCATTTTCTTGCACATTTGTCAATATGTGTGATATTTTGTTACTCTATGAATTTATTTCTCGCAATTGTTCAACACATGTATTACATTGTATAACCACATTTGTTGTACTTGTCACTTATGCCATTGTGCCTTGTATTCATGTATTTGTAATCATCTAAACCGATTTCTATTGTATTTATTATGTATAACTTGTATCTATGTAAAACACATTGTTTTATCCGCATCTACTGTCTATAACCATATGCCACGCCTATATTTTTATATTTTTACATTGTATTTTGTATTTGTATTTGTGATCATGTATTGCACAATTATTATTCATACTTTAATTATGACATACATGTCATTACACTTTGTGCTTGCAATCAGTCAACCATGTATAGCTTGTTTTCACATAACAATTTATTGTATATTCCTGAAACTTCAGGATAGCATGCATCGTGCAGACTATAAAGCGTCATGCTAAATTTATGTCTTTACATGTATAATTTTATAATAATTTTGTTTGTTCATTGTATTCAATACTATTGTATAGGTCTACTGGCCTTAACTGGTTCAAGCTAACCATTATGACTTGCATAACTTGTTACAATTATCGGGCCCATCATGTGATGAGTCACCGATTATTCATCATTAAACATTGTCAAACTATGTATTTTCATGTCTTATATTGTTTAATATTGTATACATACAATATATATTGGCAATACATTGCTAATTTTGCATTTATACTCATGTATAATTCTGGTTGCAAGCCGACTTTGGCCTGCTCAACTCTTATCATCACTGAAGCTTATCTCTAAACAGTTAATGTCATAACTGTTATCTAATATTTCAACTCAAGGTTCAATACAGCTTATTGAGATTGACTTCTATTATTAAGAACTCTGTATTTTTCTACAATAAGTTATTAAAATGTATTAAAAAATCCTTTGATTTTTGCGGGCAGTTATGGACAGTAATGTGGTAATTTTCGCATTCATAGGTTGGCTAATCTGTAGTTTTCAAATTGTGCTTATCATGTTTTTACAACGACACAGTTCTCCGAGTTGCGGCTGGCGGCAGACGTCATTACGTTTGCTGCCTGTTATGTCTTTTTCACTTTTCTTGTTGTCGCGACAATTATTTAGGCCTTAGGCCTCAACGTTTTTCGATGTAATCTGAGTGGCACACATTTGCGCCTCATCTAGCATGTAGCTTCTTAACGACTCGGTTTATTCAAAATTAAAATCTCTTCAGACTTAGCCAATCTCAACACTATGATTTAAGTGTACAAAAGAAACTTAATAAATGTATTAAATACGGTCCACTATCGTCATCATTCTGCATCCTGGCAATAGCACCACAAACATCATTCTTCCTAATAGAACATTTTTTGGTACACACGTGCCGACATCAACATTTTTTTGGTCCACTCAGACCGGATCTTATACAACCAACATCAAGCAATAAGTTAGGAAACTCCTCTCCTCTCAAGTCACGTTGAAGGTGGACACGCATGTTAACTCTCAAGGACAGGACTTTGACATTAGGCCATAAGAGGAATGACTTGAGACAGGCCTTGACTTCATCTGCACGTGTCCCCCGTGGTACAACAGGCAAGGTCTGTCTGAAGTCACCTGCCAAAAGCACCGTAACTCCCACGGTTGCGGCCCCTAATGTCCTGGAGCGTCCTGTTCAGAGCCTCAATACCTCCCTTGTGGGCCATGGTACACTCATCCCACACAATAACTTTCGCTTCTCGAAGCACCTGAGCCATGTCACTCTGCTTAGAGATGTTACAAAGTGCAGACCTAGAATGATTCAGGTTGAGAGGTAACTTGAAGGCAGAGTGAGCCGTCCTGCCTCGGTCGATCATGGTAGCTGCAATACCTGAGGAAGCAACGGCAACGGCGATGTTCCTTTCGCCCCTAAGGCCCGCACACACGTTCCGGTATACCGGTGAGGTTTACCTGTACAGGTCACCTGTACAGGTAAACCGGAGCGTGTGTGCCAGCTGCTGCAGGCCAAACTGCACAGGCGTAGCGACCTGCGCAGGCGACCGGAGAAGAATCGAAATTCAATTCTTTCTACCTGCGCAGGCGTGTAGACCTGAGCGTGTGTGTGAGTCACTCCGGCACGCCTGTACAGTTTTTAGGTTAGTTGTGGCTAGTTCCTTGAGTAGAGAGCGTCGGTCGTCTTTGTATTTACGTGTACAATAGTGTTAACTAGTGACTACGCGTACGATAGTGCTAGTGACTTTTGTGATCATCATGTCAAGCCGAAAACGGAACCAAGTGATAGAAGAGTTTATCGAAATATATAGGTCGGAACCTTGTCTGTGGCGGGTGAAAGTAAAGAGTACCACGACCGTGAAAAGAGAGATGCAGCCTATGAAAGACTTGTGATTAAATTAAAGGAGTTAGAACCCGATGCTACAAAGAAATCTGTAGTTAAAAAAATAAATAATTTAAGAAGTAATGTACGTAAAGAGAAGAAGAAACGTGACATGTCAATGAAATCCGGAGCTTCAACAGACAACGTCTACACATTAAAATTGTGGTATTTAGATTTGTTTGATTTTCTTGGCGATCAAGATACTCCTGGTGCGTCTGTGTCAAACTTGGATGACGAGGATGGAAGTGAGATCGATGAAGTAAGTACTCAGATTAGTTATAATACTCATATAATTTAATTAAATTACATTTTGTATTTACAAATTGAAGGTTTATAGTTAGAGTCCACACTTTTTACTAATTAATGCAAAATGTTTTGAACTGTATGAATTATTAACTTACTAACGCCAAACTTCTTCTTTTAGTCTATTTTTTGTTTCGAAGAACCCGATTGTCTTGCCATGGAACTTTGCCTTCATTCATGAAGTAGGAAGTGAACTCATTTCTAAGCTGTTTAGCAGCAGAAGTTATGTTCCCTTGGTTCAGACGTTTCAATGCGGTCATATTCGATTCCGAGGTATCCAAACCTGCAATAGCAGTAGTTCCATCGTAATTCTCCTGATAGGTACTGTTTGGAGGAGCGTAAAAGGTTGGATGTTGTTCCATCAAAAAATTATGCAATGCACACGTTGCCTTCACCACTTTTGTTATGTTCTCTGGTTCCAAATTGATTTGAGTATGGAATATACGAAATCTGGATGTAAGTATATCAAAACTATTTTCGACAACGTGTCTTGCTCTTGAAATGCGGTAGTTGTAAATTTCTTTACTAGCTGAATCTAGTTGCGCTTGTCGAAAAGGCTTCATAATATTAATTGTAAGAGGAAAGGCGTCATCAGCCACAAAAACGTAACGGACCTTTTCGAAATTTTCCGTAACATTGCATGGCTTTGGAAGTTTGAGCTCATTACTCTCTAACTTTTCATAAAATTTAGTATTCTGAAGAACGCCTCCATCAGAAACACGTCCATTAGTTCCAAAATACACTAAAAGGAACCGATAGTTAGCATCCACTATTGCAAGAAGTACCATACTGTGTCTGCCTTTGGCCTTTGTAGTTGAAGTAAAAAGATCCGGAATTCGCTGGGGGAACTATGTCTATATGTTTACCATCCATGGCACCAAGACAATGTGGGAAATTCCATCTGTCTTCAAATGTTTTAGCAATAACTTTCCATTTCTCAGCGGAATCAGGAAACTGAAACAAAAGCAAATTAATAATATTTTTTCACAGTGTGGATGTATAGCTATGATGATTACAGCAGGCTTTATAAATTTAGTTTTATAAGTAAAATAAAAATAACATTTAAAATAACACAAAACCAATGCTTGTTTAAAAAGTTTGGTTATAAATAAAATAAGAAATAGAATTTTAAAATAGTACAGTACCACTACTTGTTTAACAGTTTTTTAAAAAGGTTTGTGTTATTTTTATCTTCTATTTTTGTCTTATTTTAAATTGTATTTCTGATCTAAACAATAAAACCAGGGTAAATGACTTTTAGGGTCTAATAATATACTTCTTTCAGGAGGGAATCGAGGATCCTGCCCCACAAACACCCAGCAATGAAGAACCCTCCGAGAAAAACGAGAATCCTCCAAATCATGCAAGACCGAATTCAGATGAACGTGCGGTACTCCCGATATCACGACCTAATTTGGCAAAAAAAAGGAAAACTGAGGAATTGACCAATGATGTCCTGCTATCAGTGAGAGATCATTTTAAAAAGCCTTCGCCCCAAGATGACAGGTATGATCTAATGGGAAAATCTATTGCAATGAGAATTAGGTCATTGGAAAAACGCCAGCGTTTGATTGTTGAAAAAAGAATCAATGACCTCCTATTTGAAGCTGAAATGGGAATGCTTAACGTGCTAACGAGTTCATACAGCTCCGAATATCTAAGCAGTCCCAGCTCAAGTACGAGCTCACCAAGTCCTTCCGCAGCTGCTTCATATGATCAATTTACACAACAAACAGCGACTGCAGGATTTGTAACCAATGAAGAACTTCCACCTCCACACTCAATGGCTACCTACTTAGCTAACTTTAATAATATTTGATTTTTGAGGCATTTTGAATTTTTCTATGCTCTTAATTGACCAATACTACCAAATTTTCAATTATTTTTCTAATTTCATCATTATTCAGTATTATGCCTCAGTTAAAATTTTGTCTTTGAACTGTAAAAAGAGTTATTAAGAATACAAAATTAAAAAAAAATTGTGTGTATTTATTATACATACCTGAAGATACACTTTTTTCAGCACATTGTAGATGGCTTCACATGTCTCCGGAATTATTTTGCCAAGAGCTTGGGGTGATATTATAGTAGAATACTTGAGACATTCGTACGATCGACCCGTTGCAAGAAACCTCAAAGTAGCTGTCAGTCTTTCATGGGGAGAAATAGAAGTTCCCATAACTGTATTTTTCTTTTGTATTAGAGGAGTTACAAGTGACAACAGTTTTTGGTAGACTTCTTCATTCATCCGCAAATAATTACGGTAATCTGTAGGATCTGAACTTAACTCTTTTAGTAATCTTGTATGAGTGTATTCATTTCTCTTTGTAAGCCAATCTTTACACCAGGCTTTGCGTTTTCGCTTCTTTTTACACTTCATGGCCACTAACAAACCGACTAAAGCGATCGCGTCGTCTTCTTGTTTGCTCGCCATCTCTCGACTGAGTTAAAATCTTCCGGTTTACCGTAGCGTGTGTGTGCTCTAGCCTGCACAGGTATACCTTTCCGGTTTACCTGTGCAGGTTTACCTGACAGGTATATCGTAACGTGTGTGCCGGGCCTAATTGTGGCTAGCAACAGATTGATCAAGAACGTTTTGCCAGTGCCACCAGAAGCGTCAAGAAAAAACAACTGCTGAGATTCAGAAGCAAATGATGTTCATGATTTCATCGTAGGCTATCCTCTGTTCTTGATTTAATTTTGGAAAATTCACAGCAACTGTTTCGGACAGCTGAACTATATCATAAGACAGTTCCCTGAGGTGTTCACGGTTGGCGACAACGGCTGCTTGCTCTCGTGAAGGTGGTGGAAAAAAGTACTGCAGGAAGGATACAACTGAAAAAGCGGCATTATCAGTGTTGCGGTTTTCGCGTTTTTTCGCAGATAGGCGTTAAAGCTTTCAAAACTCTTTCTTAGTGAGCACCCGGAAGCCAAGAGAAATATATGTGCCGGACTTAGAACTCAAAATAAACGCTCAACGCCACATAGCAAGGAATAGAGGGACAGGGTGAACTGTTTCGCGATTATTTTCGCACCTCCTCGTGGTTATAGGTTAGATGAGAAAATACTGCTTTAGTAACTCCCCAAAAGCCTAAAGGAAAATAAAAAAATAAACATTAGACTTCCAGGAAGCGTACAGTTGAAAAAAAGCTGCATTACCCGTGTCACGGATTTAGGGGTTTTTCGCGTTTTTTTGCGGTTAGGCGTTAAAGTTTTCAAAACCCTTTCTTAGCGAGCACCTAGAAGCTAAGAGGAACATACATGCCGAATTTCAAGTTTGTAGGCTTTATAGTTATGGAGATTTCGTGATGAGTGAGTGTATGAGTGATTGAGTGGTATTTGGCTTTTATATTGCAACAATACATATATGTGCATATTTGCCCAGGGCGGTATGTTTTATATTGTAATTAGCGTAAATAGAATAAGGAACAGTTTTACACAATTTTGTGCAAGAAAATGTAGGCTCTGTCATGTCGAGAGTGCACCTGCTTCGGTAGTTAAAAATACGGCGTGTGTGTGTTTGTGTGCGTGAAGCCAGCTGCGACAAGAATATGGGGTGAGTGTACGAATTGTTTGTTCCAATTAATCAGGTCTTAACAGGATTATAATAAACTAATTACTTGTGTTAAACCTGTAAACCAAGACTTACGCCAATTATAAAGACACCATTACATTAAGGGATTTTTAACGAGTGTGGTGATGTTAAATTTATTTCCAGAGGTGCAATATTAAAGATGCTAACTAATTAATATTAATTACTAGTGTAATTGAAGAGTAATTAATATGTGTGGTATATGTGAGTGACCAGAAAAAATTACGCAAACAATGATATTGCTCATGTGACGAATATGGTCATGAGTTCGCGATAATTAACCAAAAAGAGAGTGTAATAAAAAGGACGCGTTGGCGCGAACAGACCATCTCTAGCTTGTCGAAAACAGGCCTGTTCCTGTCAAATCGCCATCAGTATAAATACCACTGGCAATTTTGGGCGAACACACACTCAGACTCAAGAAATCTACAGACGACGTTACGCTGCCCGTTTGCAGATCGACATGGACACACACACACTACCACACTCACACCAAGACGTAAGGAGGAATTCTGGAGCATCAACAACAACAAAACTTAGAGACAACGACCACAGCAGCAAAATCATCATCATCATCATCATCAGCATACTCTCAGGATTCTGGACACACACACACACACACACACACACGCACGCACGCACGCACGCACGCACGCACGCACGCACGCACGCACGCAACGGTAACAGCAGATAAATGCAGGTGATAAAAAACAATTATATTTTATTGTGAAGAAAGCTCTCGAAAAAGAACTTAAATATGAACAAATAATAATTAGAGTTTTAAAGTAAAATAGTAGTTAGATAAGAGAGTGTAATTTAACAACAACTTATAGAAAAGAAATATTAATCTTTTGTTGTATTTTTTGGGTGTGTCAGTATAAATCAATAATACATTGGAAGTAAATGTAATATCATTTTATTTGTGTATAGCAACAATAAATTCATTCTTGAATCTTAATATTATTTTGTTGGTAAATGAGTTGATATCAGTAATTAAAATTTGAGTTAATTTCAGACACACCAATTAAAGGAAGTTAAATAACGTGTTTAACATGTTTGGTTAGTTAATAAGATTATTTGGGTGTTTATTTTTGTTGTATGTTATGAATAGCATAGCAGGTTACAGATTTGTAAAGCTTATAAACGTGAATATTTATTTGTATAATGTTTGAAATTTTAATAGTTAAATATTTTTCTACAAGTAATAAATCTTAGAATGAATATTTTGAAACCGGTTTAATTGATTATTTCATGTCAACAACATCTCACTCCTCTTTAAAAATTATTTAATTATTGTGCAACCACTTATATTTGACGCAACGAGAAACCAAATCCTGCGACCTGGCCGGTGTAGTACATATTATAGTTGCGTTGAGAGTATGATAATATATTTGTATAATTGTTGTAATGTTGCAATATATAAGTTATAAATATGTACATATAGGTGCTGTGTTTCACCAGCACTGAACCATTTGTAGTACTATCGAAACAGGATTTATTTTGTTTGCTTGAACGTTTTTCTTATGCAGCTGGCCAAACAGTGTCTCCGTACCCTGTTCGGAATATATGTGCCGAACTTAGAACTCAAAATAAACCCTCAACGCCACATAGCAAGGAATAGAGGGACAGGGTGAACTGTATCGCAATTATTTTCGGGCCTCCTCGTGGTTATAGCTTAGATGAAAAAAATACTGTTTTAGTAACTCCCCAAAATCGTAAAGGAAATTAAAAAAATAAACATTAGACTTCTAGTAAGCGTACAGTTGAAAAAAAGCTGCATTATCGGTGCCACGGTGTTTAGCGGTTTTTCGCGTTTTTTCGCGGTTAGGCATTATAGTTTTGAAAACCCTTTCTTAGCGAGCACCTAGAAGCCAAGAGAAACATATGTGCCGAATTTCAAGTTTGTAGGCTTTATAGTTATGGAGATTTCGTGATGAGTGAGTATATGAGTGAGTGAGTGGTATTTGGCTTATATATATATATATATATATATATATATTTCAATCACTTTCTGCTATAGTCCGTTTCTTGATGTATATAATACATTTAATATTTATACATAAATTTACCTCAAGATGTTATTTTTCTATTTGGAACATGTTTCGGGTACTATCTTGTTCCCATCCTCAGCCTTCCGGTTTTTTTGTCTGGTGAAGTACATATGTGTTGTTGGAGTACACCACAATCACACACAATAAAACCAACTTGAAATACCAGAAGCCAACAGGAAGCCACAATTATCAACCAACAACACATATGTACTTCACCAGACAAAAAAACCGGAAGGCTGAGGATGGGAACAAGATAGTACCCGAAACATGTTCCAAATAGAAAAATAACATCTTGAGGTAAATTTATGTATAAATATTAAATGTAATATATATATATATATATATATATTTCAATCACTTTCTGCTACAGTCCGTTTCTTGATGTATATAATACTTTAATATTTATACTAAATTTACCTCAAGATGTTTTTTCTATTTGGAACATGTTTCGAGAGTTCCTGTTCTCTCATCTTCAGCCTTCGCCATCTTGTTTCTGGTGTAGTGGACTTGTGTAGTAGACTACACCAGAAACAAGATGGCGAAGGCTGAAGATGAGAGAACAGGAACTCTCGAAACATGTTCCAAATAGAAAAAACATCTTGAGGTAAATTTAGTATAAATATTAAAGTAATATATATATATATATATATATATATATATTGCAACGATACTCTTAACAACTCACTTTTGCACATATGCTATTCCTCATTTGTGCGCACTTACCCACGTCTCGAAGGTATACTCTTCTTCTGCAGTATTTACCTTGATGTTTCCCATCTAGGTCGCAGGCTTTGGTAGTTAATTGTGGGTGGATAAGCAAGTGAATATCATTACCAGTAAAGAGTACAGAGGATTTAGTACTGGTTGTGAAATTAGTACGACTTTGTTAATAAAATTATATTCATTTTGTTTATTAATTAAAACTGCAAATTGTCATGTTATTAATTAGTGTGTGGGTTAACTAATATTGAAACCCTTATATTCACTTATACGATATTCGTATAATTATAACGTGGCAAACTCTTAGCTCTTATAGTCTAAGACACATTATACACAAACATAAGACATATATGACCTGGAATATTTACACAGATATATAATACATAACACATATATTATTACAATGCGTGATGAACACGTACGAAATTGAATATTAATATTGACTTAGCAAGTGTGGTTTTTTTCTTATGTACCACTAAATTAAAAAAAATAAATAATTAAACATTTATAAAAATTCTAATAGAGACCATTCTATTACTTTATTTAACTATACTCCTAATGTCTCAATTAATTAAAATCTACAATTGAAGTAAACTTTCGTACTTGATTTTACGTTACAGTTACTTGATTTTAATTATTTAATTATAATATAAAAATATAATAAAATATGGTTTCTCTAATTACCATTTATTTATGAGATTAATAAGTTTTATGTTCTTTGTTATAAATTATTATTCTCTGAACTTTTATTAATTATTCATTATGCAAATAAAAATAATAAAATTAATGTAAACTTGGATATGGAATCTAGAGCCTTCTTTTGATAGACCTCAGGGTCATTTATAAGATTGAATAAATGTCTGACTTCACCTGCATATTTCTGCAACCATTTAACTGTGTTGTTACCGTCACCTGGACTCTCGAGTTTTCGGATCCCCTTCCGGTATCACCTTCTCTGTCTCTGCGTCGTTTGGAATTACTCTCTCCGTCTAATGGATGCTGAGTTCTGACATGGACCTCTGGTCGTGATGATGTACGGCTGGTTGTAGCTGCGTGTGGCTGTCCCTGCGTCCTCTAGTATATTGCTCTGTTTTCTCTCCTCTCCTCTACTTGTCTTTTCCCTCGTGGATGTCTCGAAGTTCTACGTGGACTTCTTGAAATTCATCGACGACGTTTCGACTCCTCGTAGTTTACGGTATTATTGTCTTTTAAATAACTCGTGTATATCACTAATTACTTTCACCGACGTACTGCCGGTTCCATCGCACTTTAGTTTACGTAATACGATTTAAAACATTACTTAAACTTTGTAAAATTTGCGGTGGCGAGATGCATAGACTTCACGTGCTGTCTGTTGATGATCTGAACAAGAGTGTGTCGCTCGCTGGGGTTTTATAATTCTGCCGGCGTTCAATTCCTGTTGAAAACTGTTCGGACAGAGTTGAACAAGTCAGCGCGTCGGTTTATTAACTAATTATAACCTACGCGTCTTTCTATGAAGCGCACACTTTTATTATAAATATTATTTGACAAATCGTTAGGTACATTAATAAACTTAACCTATGCAAATTATGAACATTAAGGTGTGTAAACTATGGAAGTTATGGCAAAATTTCACACGGTAGCTGAACGATTCCCACGATCATAGACCTCTTAATATCGAATTGTAGCGCCGGGCGCCAGCTGTGTTTCTATATATGTCTCTGATTCGTGTGTCTTCTGGTTTTCGTTCAGCACTTAAAAAACTGTGTAAAATTTTCCATAATCGTATACATAATTCAACTTGTTCTTCATTTACACACTAACACTAACACAGACACACAAACTGACACCAAACGGTTGCCTGCAACTCATATGAGCGCACTTACCCACGTCTCGGAGGTATACTCTTCTTCAGCAGTATTTACCTTGATGTTCCCCGGCTGGGTCGCAGGCTTTGGTCGTTGGTTGAGTGTGGATAAGCACGTGAATAACGTTATAAGTTTTAATTTACAAGTAAAGAGTACTGAGGATTTAGTACTGGTTGTGAAATTAGTACGACTGTTTTAAGAAAAGTATATTAATTTGATTATTCAAACATTAAATTCAAATTCTCATGTTATTTAAATGTTTAATGCGGGTTACTTATTATATGAACCCTTATATTCAATCTGAATATAATGTACTCATAATGTGTTTAACTCTTATTTCTTAAATTTCTAAGATATAGTATACACATACACAAATTATATATGACCTGAAATAGTACACAGACATATACATATAACACATATAAATATTATAGGAATGTGATTAATACGTATAACACTTAAATATTGATCTTGTCTTTACAAGCGTGGTTTTCAATATATACCACTTAAATAAAACTTTCAATTAATTAAAATATCTATTAAAATATTAATAGAGAACATTTATTACGTTAATTGATTCTATTTTTAATGTCTCAATTAATTAACAATCTTCTAATTATGTAATTCTCATATTTAAAATTATTCATTTAATCAATTACAAAATATAATAAAATAATATGGTTCTTGCTTGACCATTTATTTAAGAGATTACTACAGTTATACTCAATTATATTTTGAACAATTATTTATTCATTATTCAAATCTAAAAATATATTAACGTTCTTGTAAACTTGAATATGGAAACTAGAGCTTTTGGCGATAGACCTCAGGGTCATTTATAATATTAAATAAATGTTCGACTTAACCTGCATTTTTCTGCACCCATTTAACTTTGTTGTTACCGTCATCTGGACTCTCGAGTTTGTTGATCCTCTTCGGTATCAGCTCCTCTGTCTCTGCGTCGTTGAATTCCTCGCTCCGTCTCCTGGATGCTGAGTTCTGACGTGGGCCTCTAGTCGTGATGATATACGGCTGGATGTAGCTGCAAGTGCTGTCCCTGCGTCCTCTCGTCTTCTTGTCTAGTTCCTCGTCCTCTTCTTTCTTGTCCCTCGTAGCTGTCTAGAAGTTCTATGTAGTTACAACTCTCGTAGATTCATTTATATAGTTTCAACTCTCGTAGATTCATTTATATTGTCTGTTTCAAATCACTTGAGTTCTTTAATAACTGCACCGACGTACTGCCGGTTTCATCGCACTTCAGTTTATATACTACCGTTTAAAAACATTACTCAACTTTGTAAAATTTACGGTGTCGACATGCGTGGATTCCTCGTACTAAATAAACTTGATCTGAGAAAGAGTGTGTCGCTCGCTGGGGTTTTATACTGCTGCCTCGTTGGAATTCCTGTTGGAAACTGTTCTGACAACATTGAACAGGCCGGCGCGTCGGTTTAATCGTTAGTTTCAACCTACGCGTCTTTCTATGAAGCGCATACTTTTTTATAAATATTATTACACCAATCGTTCGGTATAATATTAAACCTTATTTATGCAAATTTTGAATGTTACGCTGTGTAAATTATGGCAGTGAGGGCAAAATTTCACACGGTGTCCGAACCGTTCCCACGATTAATGACCACTTAACGCCAAATTGAAGCGCCAGGCGTCAGCTATGTTTTTACATATGTCGCTGATTCGTGTGACTTATGGTTCACGTACAGTACTTAAAATACTGTGTGAAATCTTCCACCCTCGTTTGCATAATTTAACCTGTCTGTTATTTACACATGTACACATACACACACACACACACACACACACACGCAGACTGATACACAGGCGGCCGCATGTCGTTCAGACGTCCTCTCTGCGAGTTAGCGCGTGTCAATTGCTCCCCTTCGTTACATTTTAAAACCAACTAAGCCATATGTTTCCATATACATGCTTACTTACAATATTTGATTTATTTAAAAATAAATACTACTTATATTTATTACATTATTTCTTATACCTAACGTATATTTATTATATCATTTTTATTATGTATATCTTACATATTTCATACTTATATACGAAAGCACGTTTTCATACCTCAGTCAGAGGTTGATACATATACTTATGCTAAACGTATCGTTGCAATATATATATATATATATATATATATATATATATATTACTATAATATTTATGACTAAATTTACCTCAAGATATACTTTTTTCCTTTAGGAACATGTTTCGGGAGATCTTGTTCTCCCATCTTCAGCCTTCGCCATCTTGTTTCTGGTAAAGTATTTGTGTGTTGGCTTCTGGATGTTATTGAGGTAGTTTGTTGGTCTTTGGTCCTTTAAAGTTGCATTATTGTGTGTGGTTGTGGTATCTGTTTTTGTATTTTGTGTGTTTTCGATGTTGAGTGCTTTGAATATTGTGTCATGTTTTGTATTGATTTGTATTTGTTCTGATATTAATTTGTTTTGTGTTTTATGTTTGTAAATCTGTAAATTTTCCCAAATGTTCATTATGGTGCCTTTGTGTGGTATATGTTTTATTAGTGTTACATTGGTTATGTCTGGGAATTCATGTCCTGTGTTTATTGCATGTGTGGCTAAATTGGATTTATATATATTTGGTTTTTTGTATGCATTTAGGTGTTCAAAATAACGTTTTTTCAGCTGTTTTTTTGTTTGTCCTATATAACATTTATTGCAATCTTGGCATTCAATTTTGTATATACCGTTGGTTGTTGTATTATCTTTGTTGTGTGAGCTATTTAGATTTTGTAATTTATTTTTATTAGTTTTGTATGCTATTTTTATATCTGTGTTTTTAAATAGTTTTGTTAGTTTTGTCAATTATTGAAATTAGCAGAATTAGCAATGAAATCAATTAGCAGAAAGTGATTGAAATATATATATATATATATATATATATTGCAACGAATCACAGGATCATGATAGGCGAGGCAAGCTCATATATTACACAGACAATGGACATTCATGTTATATTGGTAGATGGTTAAGTTTAGTTATGTTATCAGTTGTATTTAGTAAGGATAAGGGTTTAGTTTAGTAAAACTGTGCATTATTTATTTATTGTTATTCATGTACTGTGTTTGTGGAAATGTGCGCGCGTGCGCGAGTGGTAAACGTTTCCCGGGCGGTGCGTGAATTAATTATCGTTGTGTTTGACATTGAACTGAACTTAGACATATGTATTGCTACAATCCCTATATATTTCTGACTATTGTTTACGTTCATGTATGATATTAGTAAAGTATGCAGTTATGCATGTGATAAGGGTATTCTGATTACCGCTATGCATGCTGTTACAATGTAAATGCACTTTACTGCATGAAAAGTGCATGTCACGGTGTGCTAACCATGTGACTTACATCCACCAATAGAATGCTGAGTGGTGGTTGGAAATTTTCTTAAGCCTGTCGTTACACAGGCAGTTCTTCTACGCCATCTACCGCGAACGGGACGTGCACTCCTTGTACAAGATTCTACCGCTTGCAAGGTGTTGTAAAAACTATTCGTCGTTAGTGAAACGGGAAGACTCAGAACTGTGTGTGTAGTACACCTGCACACAGTATTGTTTTAACGCATTGTGCGTATAATTACAGGCAGTTCTTCACTGCTGCTACCACGAACGGGTCGTGCACTCCTTGTACAAGATTCTACCGCTTGCAAGGATCTGTTAAGACTTTTCGGGGATAGTAACGCGTGTGACGCATAACAGTTGATATTATCTATTTACACACGGTATTATTAATATTGTAGTACAACGTGTGTAATAAGTGAGTGTAACTGTATCGCTGTGTGAGATTTTCCGCAGTGTCAGTATCATTAATAGTTACGCAATAGTAAGTTGTTCCATCAAGACGTTTCCGTGCTAGTGCAAGATTTCCTCATAGGGTGGTCTGCTGATCGCGGTAGACCTTCGTATTCGCGTGAACACTTGAAGAAGCCGGAGTGGTATAAGTTCAATATACCGTTATTAGATTAAACTCACTGTCACCTGAGATATTACTTGGTCATAAACTCTATATTAATTTTACGAGTTGTAAGATCCGTAGTACCGTTGTGCGTGCGAAGCGTCAGATTCATCGTGGGAGTTACAGGACACCAGCCCAGCTGACAGGACACCAGCCCAGCTGTTACAGGAAGCCAGCTCAGCTGTTACAGGACACCAGCCCAGCTGTTACAGGAAGCCAGCCCAGCTGTTACAGGAAGCCAGCCCAGCTGTTATAGGACACCAGCCCAGCTGTTACAGGACATCAGCCAAGCTGTTACAGGACGCCAGCCCAGCTGTAAACGTTTCTGGGGAAACGTCTGTCATTTATAAGCCGCACCTGACGAACCAAATACACCGCAAAGACCTGCCCTTCTCTTCAACAACATCATCGTGGGAATCTTCTTTATGTAACGTATCACGTCTTGCGTATGAACATTATTTAACATTTTAAAAGAAAGACTCTATATCAAACATTACATTTTGTACATATCAAATATATCATATAAACAATTACTTGTGTTTGTGCAATAAATAATCTTAAACCCTCCAATATAGACTTTTAATTTGAGATACACGTACTATCATATCCTATGCGCCAATAGTTTAGTAATTTGTGTTGTCGCATAGAGATATTTTGGCGCTTAGCAACGTAGGGCACGTAAGATAGCGGTAAGTTTACGCTATTATATATTTGTCTATGAGTATAAAATTTGTTGGTTAAATCCGACGTATAATTATAATTAACGTAATAATTGTATGTGTATAGTTCATATGAAAATCTGAGGATATAATTTATCAATTGTGCATATTCTCTTGTATGTCATATATGAACAAATTTTAGCAGTATATTGGAGGTAGATTATTAGTTGTTGTGTGTTAGATAAGGTTTATTTACATGTTGATATTTTGAACTGCTTTCTGTTTGTGTATAAACTGATTACACTACGTTAATAATCGGGTGGTAATAATAGTTTCTTTGCGTATAAATCAGTAAATTTAAATTTATAAAAATTTTAAACTGAAATTTGGTCACTATGGCGGAGTCAAAAGGGATAGAGAATGCTTTAGCGGCCATATTAGCGAAGATGGAAACCATGCCCGAAGAAATTAAAGCCAGTAAAGAAGAGCGGAAAGCTGATAAAGAGGAAAATAAAGTCTGGCGTGAGAAGATGAAAGCCGAGGAAGAAGAGATGATAGCGGATATGCAAAGAATTTCAGAGGAAAGTAAAGCCAGAGATGAGGAGATGATAGCCATTAGGCAGAAATTTTGGGAAGAAATGGACGCCGATAGAGAGGAGAGGATGGCGAAACTACAGGAAATGTCAGCTGATATTGAAGTAGATTTATCTGTTGAGAATATTGTACCTTGTTTTAATTTTGAAGTACCAAATGTCCTTGTGGAACATACTCTCAAAGAAAGTAATATGGAAGTTAACCAAGATGTTACATCTGGAGGATTAACGGAGAACAGTAGCGTAGTAGATGAAATTGAAAGTGATTATACAGAAACAACCTTATTAGGGCCTAGTAGTTCATATCTCGGTAAAGTCGAGTATTTAGATTCTGCATCAAATTGTAGTGAAGATAACAGAAATGAAATTAGTAGTAACAACACTATTAGTCTGGAACATACTTCAGGTAAGTGCTGTGATGAGGTGATAGTTTATAGTGTAACATATATAGCATGCGAGAACCGTGAACGTATGATAGAATCTGAAGCTATCATGGATGCGGACAGTGTATGCATAACACATAAAAATTCCGAACCAGTAGTAGAGCCTGGAACTAGTATGGATACTAACGGTGCAGATATTTATGACACATGGCCTAATGATGAGGTACTAGATGAATCTATATCAGGTACTGAGGTGTTTATGGAGGACGGAGAGGTGAATGGTACTGGTGACAATAAGGTGACAACAATTATGGTAAATAATAATGAACCACCGCGTAATCAGTTTCATGTTCAAACACCACACAATCAGCCGCAATCACAACAACATAAAAATACTACTCAGCAATTTAATACCAACTTATTAGCAGCAGTTACTGAAAGTGATTCAGTTAAAAAGCAGTTCAATCAATCAAGTAGGAAAAATGTTAGTTATAAGAATAAAACTGTTATGTCTGGCCTATATCCTGCAGAAAGTAGAGATAGTTTAATTTGCAATAATAATAATAATGAAGGTAAGAAGATTGTTAGTATTGAAAATTGCACCTACCTTGTTGTCGAAGCAAAAATCAGTGGTTATGTTGATGAGATGTTGTCCGACAGTGGCACAGAAATATCACTGTTGGACGAGCAGTTACTAAAGAGGTGTAAAAACCACTTTATACAAAGGCCGATTCTGCCGGTATGTCACACAAGGATAAAATCAGGAGCGTGTGAGTCGCAGATGGTTGAAAAACAGGCAATTAAAACAAAATACGAACAGGGTACGGAAATAGATGCGACCGTACTTGGAGTTAGAAAACTCGGACATAATATTATATTGGGAGTCGACGAATTGAATAAACTGTCAATTGGATTTCCTAACGACCCATTGCAAAATAAAGTAGATAGGGTACCGCACGTTATCAGGCTGGGATGCTTGAAAGATAAGATAACGAATAACTCAATGACCCCCAAGGTTAAGTTAATGGATTGCGAGATAAGGCAATTACGGCGTATATTAAACAAATTCCAATCTATATTTCCAAGTAAACGTGTGCGTTTCAAAACTGAGAAAAATTTATTAAAAAAAACTCAGAAATAAATGTCAGGATATAGGGGTAAGAATGTATAGTGATTTAAATAAGTCAGTTCAGGTTTAAATGTTATATGTAAGATGACTCTGTGAATGAACAATAATCTAGTTAAGATAAGGAATGCCGTCTGTGTACTTTGTGACCCTGCATACAATTTTGTTATCTGCTGTCAGGAACATGTGTGTTTGTTTTGGTTTTAAGGTTACCACGTGTCTTTGATTTGGTGCTTCTGTCAAAATGACAGTTGGAAATGTTAGTATTGATTGAGGATGTTTATTTGATTTTAGTTCGAGGGTATTATTATTATTTCAGGATTAGGAAATTGTTTTGGTTATATGAAAAAAAAAAATTTTATTTTTGTTAGTTAACTAAAAAAAAAAATTTTTTTTTATGCGGGAAGGGGTTAATCCTGCAACGAATCACAGGATCATGGTAGCCGGGGCAAGCTCATATATTACACAGACAATGGACATTCATGTTATATTGGTAGATGGTTAAGTTTAGTTATGTTATCAGTTGTATTTAGTAAGGATAAGGGTTTAGTTTAGTAAAACTGTGCATTATTTATTTATTGTTATTCATGTACTGTGTTTGTGGAAATGTGCGCGCGTGCGCGAGTGGTAAACGTTTCCCGGGCGTTGCGTGAATTAATTATCGTTGTGTTTGACATTGAACTGAACTTAGACATATGTATTGCTACAATCCCTATATATTTCTGACTATTGTTTACGTTCATGTATGATATTAGTAAAGTATGCAGTTATGCATGTGATAAGGGTATTCTGATTACCGCTATGCATGCTGTTACAATGTAAATGCACTTTACTGCATGAAAAGTGCATGTCACGGTGTGCTAACCATGTGACTTACATCCACCAATAGAATGCTGAGTGGTGGTTGGAAATTTTCTTAAGCCTGTCGTTACACAGGCAGTTCTTCTACGCCATCTACCGCGAACGGGACGTGCACTCCTTGTACAAGATTCTACCGCTTGCAAGGTGTTGTAAAAACTATTCGTCGTTAGTGAAACGGGAAGACTCAGAACTGTGTGTGTAGTACACCTGCACACAGTATTATTTTAACGCATTGTGCGTATAATTACAGGCAGTTCTTCACTGCTGCTACCACGAACGGGTCGTGCACTCCTTGTACAAGATTCTACCGCTTGCAAGGATCTGTTAAGACTTTTCGGGGATAGTAACGCGTGTGACGCATAACAGTTGATATTATCTATTTACACACGGTATTATTAATATTGTAGTACAACGTGTGTAATAAGTGAGTGTAACTGTATCGCTGTGTGAGATTTTCCGCAGTGTCAGTATCATTAATAGTTACGCAATAGTAAGTTGTTCCATCAAGACGTTTCCGTGCTAGTGCAAGATTTCCTCATAGGGTGGTCTGCTGATCGCGGTAGACCTTCGTATTCGCGTGAACACTTGAAGAAGCCGGAGTGGTATAAGTTCAATATACCGTTATTAGATTAAACTCACTGTCACCTGAGATATTACTTGGTCATAAACTCTATATTAATTTTACGAGTTGTAAGATCCGTAGTACCGTTGTGCGTGCGAAGCGTCAGATTCATCGTGGGAGTTACAGGACACCAGCCCAGCTGACAGGACACCAGCCCAGCTGTTACAGGACGCCAGCCCAGCTGTTACAGGACACCAGCCCAGCTGTTACAGGACGCCAGCCCAGCTGTTACAGGAAGCCAGCCCAGCTGTTACAGGAAGCCAGCCCAGCTGTTATAGGACACCAGCCCAGCTGTTACAGGACGCCAGCCCAGCTGTAAACGTTTCTGGGGAAACGTCTGTCATTTATAAGCCGCACCTGACGAACCAAATACACCGCAAAGACCTGCCCTTCTCTTCAACAACATCATCGTGGGAATCTTCTTTATGTAACGTATCACGTCTTGCGTATGAACATTATTTAACATTTTAAAAGAAAGACTCTATATCAAACATTACATTTTGTACATATCAAATATATCATATAAACAATTACTTGTGTTTGTGCAATAAATAATCTTAAACCCTCCAATATAGACTTTTAATTTGAGATACACGTACTATCATATCCTATGCGCCAATAGTTTAGTAATTTGTGTTGTCGCATAGAGATATTTTGGCGCTTAGCAACGTAGGGCACGTAAGATAGCGGTAAGTTTACGCTATTATATATTTGTCTATGAGTATAAAATTTGTTGGTTAAATCCGACGTATAATTATAATTAACGTAATAATTGTATGTGTATAGTTCATATGAAAATCTGAGGATATAATTTATCAATTGTGCATATTCTCTTGTATGTCATATATGAACAAATTTTAGCAGTATATTGGAGGTAGATTATTAGTTGTTGTGTGTTAGATAAGGTTTATTTACATGTTGATATTTTGAACTGCTTTCTGTTTGTGTATAAACTGATTACACTACGTTAATAATCGGGTGGTAATAATAGTTTCTTTGCGTATAAATCAGTAAATTTAAATTTATAAAAATTTTAAACTGAAATTTGGTCACTATGGCGGAGTCAAAAGGGATAGAGAATGCTTTAGCGGCCATATTAGCGAAGATGGAAACCATGTCCGAAGAAATTAAAGCCAGTAAAGAAGAGCGGAAAGCTGATAAAGAGGAAAATAAAGTCTGGCGTGAGAAGATGAAAGCCGAGGAAGAAGAGATGATAGCGGATATGCAAAGAATTTCAGAGGAAAGTAAAGCCAGAGATGAGGAGATGATAGCCATTAGGCAGAAATTTTGGGAAGAAATGGACGCCGATAGAGAGGAGAGGATGGCGAAACTACAGGAAATGTCAGCTGATATTGAAGTAGATTTATCTGTTGAGAATATTGTACCTTGTTTTAATTTTGAAGTACCAAATGTCCTTGTGGAACATACTCTCAAAGAAAGTAATATGGAAGTTAACCAAGATGTTACATCTGGAGGATTAACGGAGAACAGTAGCGTAGTAGATGAAATTGAAAGTGATTATACAGAAACAACCTTATTAGGGCCTAGTAGTTCATATCTCGGTAAAGTCGAGTATTTAGATTCTGCATCAAATTGTAGTGAAGATAACAGAAATGAAATTAGTAGTAACAACACTATTAGTCTGGAACATACTTCAGGTAAGTGCTGTGATGAGGTGATAGTTTATAGTGTAACATATATAGCATGCGAGAACCGTGAACGTATGATAGAATCTGAAGCTATCATGGATGCGGACAGTGTATGCATAACACATAAAAATTCCGAACCAGTAGTAGAGCCTGGAACTAGTATGGATACTAACGGTGCAGATATTTATGACACATGGCCTAATGATGAGGTACTAGATGAATCTATATCAGGTACTGAGGTGTTTATGGAGGACGGAGAGGTGAATGGTACTGGTGACAATAAGGTGACAACAATTATGGTAAATAATAATGAACCACCGCGTAATCAGTTTCATGTTCAAACACCACACAATCAGCCGCAATCACAACAACATAAAAATACTACTCAGCAATTTAATACCAACTTATTAGCAGCAGTTACTGAAAGTGATTCAGTTAAAAAGCAGTTCAATCAATCAAGTAGGAAAAATGTTAGTTATAAGAATAAAACTGTTATGTCTGGCCTATATCCTGCAGAAAGTAGAGATAGTTTAATTTGCAATAATAATAATAATGAAGGTAAGAAGATTGTTAGTATTGAAAATTGCACCGACCTTGTTGTCGAAGCAAAAATCAGTGGTTATGTTGATGAGATGTTGTCCGACAGTGGCACAGAAATATCACTGTTGGACGAGCAGTTACTAAAGAGGTGTAAAAACCACTTTATACAAAGGCCGATTCTGCCGGTATGTCACACAAGGATAAAATCAGGAGCGTGTGAGTCGCAGATGGTTGAAAAACAGGCAATTAAAACAAAATACGAACAGGGTACGGAAATAGATGCGACCGTACTTGGAGTTAGAAAACTCGGACATAATATTATATTGGGAGTCGACGAATTGAATAAACTGTCAATTGGATTTCCTAACGACCCATTGCAAAATAAAGTAGATAGGGTACCGCACGTTATCAGGCTGGGATGCTTGAAAGATAAGATAACGAATAACTCAATGACCCCCAAGGTTAAGTTAATGGATTGCGAGATAAGGCAATTACGGCGTATATTAAACAAATTCCAATCTATATTTCCAAGTAAACGTGTGCGTTTCAAAACTGAGAAAAATTTATTAAAAAAAACTCAGAAATAAATGTCAGGATATAGGGGTAAGAATGTATAGTGATTTAAATAAGTCAGTTCAGGTTTAAATGTTATATGTAAGATGACTCTGTGAATGAACAATAATCTAGTTAAGATAAGGAATGCCGTCTGTGTACTTTGTGACCCTGCATACAATTTTGTTATCTGCTGTCAGGAACATGTGTGTTTGTTTTGGTTTTAAGGTTACCACGTGTCTTTGATTTGGTGCTTCTGTCAAAATGACAGTTGGAAATGTTAGTATTGATTGAGGATGTTTATTTGATTTTAGTTCGAGGGTATTATTATTATTTCAGGATTAGGAAATTGTTTTGGTTATATGAAAAAAAAATTTTTATTTTTGTTAGTTAACTAAAAAAAAAATTTTTTTTTTTTATGCGGGAAGGGGTTAATCCTGCAACGAATCACAGGATCATGGTAGGCGGGGCAAGCTCATATATTACACAGACAATGGACATTCATGTTATATTGGTAGATGGTTAAGTTTAGTTATGTTATCAGTTGTATTTAGTAAGGATAAGGGTTTAGTTTAGTAAAACTGTGCATTATTTATTTATTGTTATTCATGTACTGTGTTTGTGGAAATGTGCGCGCGTGCGCGAGTGGTAAACGTTTCCCGGGCGGTGCGTGAATTAATATTATCGTTGTGTTTGACATTGAACTGAACTTAGACATATGTATTGCTACAATCCCTATATATTTCTGACTATTGTTTACGTTCATGTATGATATTAGTAAAGTATGCAGTTATGCATGTGATAAGGGTATTCTGATTACCGCTATGCATGCTGTTACAATGTAAATGCACTTTACTGCATGAAAAGTGCATGTCACGGTGTGCTAACCATGTGACTTACATCCACCAATAGAATGCTGAGTGGTGGTTGGAAATTTTCTTAAGCCTGTCGTTACACAGGCAGTTCTTCTACGCCATCTACCGCGAACGGGACGTGCACTCCTTGTACAAGATTCTACCGCTTGCAAGGTGTTGTAAAAACTATTCGTCGTTAGTGAAACGGGAAGACTCAGAACTGTGTGTGTAGTACACCTGCACACAGTATTATTTTAACGCATTGTGCGTATAATTACAGGCAGTTCTTCACTGCTGCTACCACGAACGGGTCGTGCACTCCTTGTACAAGATTCTACCGCTTGCAAGGATCTGTTATGACTTTTCGGGGATAGTAACGCGTGTGACGCATAACAGTTGATATTATCTATTTACACACGGTATTATTAATATTGTAGTACAACGTGTGTAATAAGTGAGTGTAACTGTATCGCTGTGTGAGATTTTCCGCAGTGTCAGTATCATTAATAGTTACGCAATAGTAAGTTGTTCCATCAAGACGTTTCCGTGCTAGTGCAAGATTTCCTCATAGGGTGGTCTGCTGATCGCGGTAGACCTTCGTATTCGCGTGAACACTTGAAGAAGCCGGAGTGGTATAAGTTCAATATACCGTTATTAGATTAAACTCACTGTCACCTGAGATATTACTTGGTCATAAACTCTATATTAATTTTACGAGTTGTAAGATCCGTAGTACCGTTGTGCGTGCGAAGCGTCAGATTCATCGTGGGAGTTACAGGACACCAGCCCAGCTGACAGGACACCAGCCCAGCTGTTACAGGACGCCAGCCCAGCTGTTACAGGACACCAGCCCAGCTGTTACAGGACGCCAGCCCAGCTGTTACAGGAAGCCAGCCCAGCTGTTATAGGACACCAGCCCAGCTGTTACAGGACATCAGCCAAGCTGTTACAGGACGCCAGCCCAGCTGTAAACGTTTCTGGGGAAACGTCTGTCATTTATAAGCCGCACCTGACGAACCAAATACACCGCAAAGACCTGCCCTTCTCTTCAACAACATCATCGTGGGAATCTTCTTTATGTAACGTATCACGTCTTGCGTATGAACATTATTTAACATTTTAAAAGAAAGACTCTATATCAAACATTACATTTTGTACATATCAAATATATCATATAAACAATTACTTGTGTTTGTGCAATAAATAATCTTAAACCCTCCAATATAGACTTTTAATTTGAGATATACATACTATCATATCCTATGCGCCAATAGTTTAGTAATTTGTGTTGTCGCAATATATATATATAGATTCCACGCCATTTCGTGTTTATACTTTTGCAGACTTTTTTCATAATTTTAAAACTGTGTCAAGTGCTCATTATGCCAAATTATGGACGACAGTGTAGTCCCGGTCGTATTCTTCTCAGATAAAGCGTACCCGTCATTGTAACATGTCATGTGGAACGTATTTCAATATATATTTAAAACACGCTTTTAGATATTTAGACATTCAGATATTACGATATTTAAGCATTTCCATCCTCAAAAAAATTGTGTGATTCACAAAAAATATTCAATTACAGACTATCGGGAGCTTGTAAAATGGTTGAATGTAGTTTTGGAGTTCTATGTGCAAAATGATGGCTGCTTAACGAAGAAGCAGGTCAAGTCTTCCTGTATCCTTCACATCATTATAACGACCGGTTACATTACGTCAAGAGATGTTTCATTTCAAGCAGTGACAAAAAGTCTATGTCGCAAGGGTTAATAACAGATACCGTGGAATGCGTTAGCAACGGATTTTCGGAGACGAAAATCTACCGACTACTTTTATAGTCTCCAAGGAGATATTCCGTGGCAGTACGCCTCTGTGAACAGATGACAAATTGTTAAAAAACAGTTCAATTTTAATTATTTTTTAAATATATGAAATATATAAAATATAAAAACGAAAATTAATAATTGAATTTACTACTAATGTAAACTAAAACGGTGAGTTTAAAAAGATAATAGATTCTCAAACTGGAGCGACAGTAAATTGAAAAATTTATAAATAATTACCATTTATTGAGAAATTAAAGTTTCTAAATAATAATTCTTAACGCTACAGTCTTATAACAACTACACAGTTCTTTCAAGTTTCCACATTATGTGTTTGTGATTGTCCCACAAAACACAATGTACGTCAGAAATAATTTCCTCATTTGATGGCTAAGCACTCATTGTACGTTACGAGTCAATTCCGTCTTGCCTCTAAAAACAACCGCTTTGACGATTCCTGCAGCATGACGCGTTCTCATTTTTGGCGTGCATGACCGATAAGACGGACTGTACGAAGTGTGCCACGAATAGGGCGAACAGTACTCCCGCACTCCGATATCTGAGGATGGTAGACTGTGAAGTCACAAACATTTGGACGCCAAAGCTTGCACGCTTCTGACTTATTTACAGTTTTTGGTATTTCTGTTATTTGAATTAAGTTTTTAATTTACATAACGTAATTTATTTAAAAATTAGAAATTATAAAATAATTCTTCATTACTAAAATAAAAATTCGTAGTACTTTTAAAAATGTAATATTGGAGTTATTTAATAACAAAAATGATTCTACAGTATTTACCTGTAAAAAGACTTTCCTGTATTACGTCAGGCAATTCCTCTATTACAGAGAGGCTATCATCTTCTTCTTCTTCATTGAAATCATCCGAACTGTCGGGACTACTCTCTTCTCCAAGCTTAATTATGAAGCGATCTATTATTACAACCACAGTAGCTTCCTTTTCCAGATATGCTTTCTACGTGCTTACATATTTTTTTTTTAGCGGAACGATACTGTGTGTTGTATCAGCCAGTTTTACATACTACTTTTCCCATTGTTAGAAGTAGGTGTTTTTTCATAACTGCCAGGGGCAGAGATATGGACTCGCGAACACCGCAGCGGCGGCGGGGGGGCAGTCATGAAAGAACGAATGGGGATGGACCAAACAGTGTCTGAAACTTACGTCGCTAAAATAATTGTCAATACTGACATCATTTGGAAGTCCAAAGCCTGGAAAAGTGTAATGGCAATCAGTTTGCAAAAAGGTAAAGGTGATTCAATACAATGGATTTGATATGGTCTAGACGAAAAAATTCACCATCTCTCCTCCATCTCCCCATAGTCTGAGGTGATGTCAGCAATGTTTGTGCTATCGCAGTCTACCCTCCTCAGGTATCAGAGTGTCCCACTGTCCGCACTCTTCGTATATCCCCCTTAAAGTCCCAAAAATTTGTAGCGTATGAAATGCACTTTCTTTCCTCTTACAAGAATGGTACTGACTGCAAACTTAACATACATTCTAACCTGCCGCAAAAGTAAAGACACAGAATCTTTTGAAGGAAAACGAAAAAACTGTTAAGTAATTAAGTTGTAAAGTAAGGAAATAAAACGCATGTGCGTTCAGCTGGGAGAGAAGATAGATTAGAGGCTAAGGGCCATAAGAAGACTGGAGAGAGAATTACTCTTTTGTCCTTATAAGATTGAGGGATATTTACTCAAGCTTGTGAATTCACTTTGGTGAAAATTATCGAAAAGTGACTGTGGAGGTAGTAGGTAAAGAAGTGCTAACTTGCTAACTATATAATAAGTATAGGCATATTGAAGTAATATCTATTAATACATAGTGTAGTATGTATTATATTTATTCATGTTTATCACACACACACACACACACACACACACACACACACACACACACACACACACACACACACACACACACACACACACACACACACACACACACACACACACACACACACACACACACACCATTCACTTGTATTATATATTAAATTTATATATGTAAATATATTTTGTATTTGGATATTACGTTTGATTATATTCAATACATAATAATGTTTTTTACTTTATTTACATATTAGCGTAACAGTAAAATAATTTTAGGGAGAAAAAGAGATGTCACTAGAAATACAACTGCAAATGTAAAATAATTCCTACGCAATGCAAAGAGGTGAAGCATGGACACTCATAATAAAAAGAAACAGAAAACGAATAAATGCATCCGAAATGTGATTTTAAAGAAAACGAAAGAAATTAAAGGAGGGATACAATTAAATTAAATTTACAGAGAACAGTTGTCAAGCAATATGAGGATAAAAACCAATTAAGGCAAAGATACGGCCACTTAAGTAGACTGCGGGAAACAGGAGTGCAGGGTGAAATGAAAAACCGTAAAATCGAGTCACAAAACTGGGGAAAGTGGAAAAGGAAAATTATTATCTCAACTAATCAGTTTTCCATCTGATGGTAACAAATTAGAAAGATTTAGGATTGAGTGAAGTTACATGATGAATGAAGTTTTAAAATTGTATGGATTAGTTGTAGATTTTGAATATGTGACTACACAGTGTAGAGAGTTTGGCTGTTTACGTGGGCAGTGGTCACGCTCGCCACAAATGTCAAGCCAATATTCCATTAATTACACGGGCTTACTCAGCACGAAATTTGGTCTGCAGGAAGCATCGACTGACCCACGAATACTACTTTCTACACCTAGTAAATCGTTTCATTGTTATAACCAGATCGTTCGTCGTTAATGAACAATAACTGTACGATTCTCTATGTTCAGGCGGCGACACCTAACGTTTCCTACGGCCGAGTCAGTTACCTCTAGTGAACGAAATCCGTCACTAATCCACTCCATATTATAGGAAGCTGCCAGTTTTACGGATATTCTGACCGCTCTTAACACTTTTACACGGTTTTCCTATACACTTTCTGACCGTCCATTCTCTATTATTAATTTTTTACGTCGAGTTCCCAGTAGCGGAACATTTTAAAATCAAAGTCAAAAAAATAACGATTGCAATCCGATCTACTTTTAAATAAATATTTAAATAAACAATTATCTACTTTAAATAAACGTGTTTTAATTGTCGTTGTTTATGCACCGCTCAAGAACTACAGATGACTTAATGACTTCAGGATACTGGATTTACAAGAGCATGAATTGTGTAGACAGCTGTGTATAACATAGTATTTATTATATAACCAGGCTATAATTTAAATAAGAATTTATTAAACAACGTTCATTTAACTGTTTTCGAAACCCTGGCTTGAATTTTGTGTTTTCTTCAGTTATATAGTGTACGAACACTACACACATAAACACAAATTCGTGCAAATTTAACAATGGGTTTCATTAATTGAAACGAAACATATTACTTAAAAATATATTTCTCCTCTTTCGTTCCCACAATCCTCTGTGGACTTTTGCCTTTTCCACGATGCTTTTCCATTCCATCCTATAGCGTATTTTCCTTCTTAAATTTCTCTCCAACATAGAGAAAGTCGAGGCGAACGGTGACTGAGTTGGACAGTTAAAACATACTTGTTTTTGATTAAATATAAACTGTGTTTGAGGCGGCCAAATGTTTGGATAAACGCGGATAAGTCCTTGTTGGACATAGAGGGCAAACGTTATTACAAAATTTAGTTGCTCTGTCGTTGTTAAAAAGGCAAAAAGAGAAAGAGAATGATCAAAACAACCCATCTGAATGGTATCATTCTATTGGACTATTTCTCTGACACACTACAACCCCTCCTTACCCTGGGTTTTATGAAATATTTAGAATATTGCCAGTCAGATTTAGTAACGCTCATTTACTGTTCGTGGCTAGATGCAGGATATTTTTCTGGTGTGATCTATACCACGACTAGAGGGCTAATGGATTAATGCTTGAGGCATGAGTTGACAGTCGGTAACTGCAACCACGTATAGTTAGAATCGGGGGGGTGGGATTACAGTCCGCCAACGGAGTGTTATAGGTAAACCAGATAGCAGGCAGTAGCTACGTCGTCAAACGACCTCGCACTCTGCTGGACGACACAACATAGTTTCCTACCGTAGTGCCTTCTCTTGAAGGAACCATTACCATTGCGTAACGAATGTACAGCAAAACCAGCTGCCTTTAATGGCTATCCTAGTCGCTGGTAGCCTCGGCGGAGTTGTCTCCTGTCAATCTTGCAACGTCATCTGTCACGAGGCATCCGCCCCAGGAAAGACGAGCTGGTGTAGGCTGACCACAGCTAAGCGGCGATGGGAGTCACGCTGGAGACAGCAGCGATGCACGACTTGGCCCTAAAAGGTCTTCGCTATTACTCCGGTGCGTCACCGCTGATTGAAGGCATACCATACAAACTGCTGAGTACTCACTTGCTGATATCCTCTCCGAAACTGACCTCAAATCAAAAAGAGCATACCCATCCACAACCGAACACCCTTGAAATACCGAATGCCCTTGAGAGAATATGACAGTTCATCGGAGGACTCATTATCACCGGAGACTCGTAGAGGCCTTGAGACCTTGAGAAACTACAACAACAAATGTTAATCAGATTAAATTAGAAGTATTGGCTGTACTCTTTCACCATGTACTTACTGAACTGTTAGAAAGACACACAGAGTGTCCAAAAGTCCATAACGTTTCATAAAGGACAATAGAGGAGGCAGTTGACAGTTCAACCTTAGCTGTGAGTATTTGATACACCAGTGACTGCTACAGACATTCAAATATAAGGCAGAGACAAAAGGATAATGAAAAATGCTAAGACTTCACACAAACATACGAGTTTCAAAGATTATTGACGAAAACTGAGGATGCTAAAACTGTATCATGAGGATAAAGTGAAGAAAAAAGACTATGAAGCTGGAGAATTTTAATGTAAATACTGCCAATTTTATGTAAATTCTTTAAAACAGTGGAAAGTGTTAACTAATTCATGAAGGTACCGAGAAAAACGCATGCTATATCTAACTATTTTAATACATTAAATAGTTTCTACTGTCTTAGGAAGAGAGAAATATAATAATAAAAAAAGATGCATGCAATAAGAAAAGAGCCAAAGAGAAGTGTTAGGTAATGTCGTCCCGATATTATAATATCGGGAACCTGGTTAATTGGCTCAGGTCAATTAAACAGGCTGCCATAATATTCACAAACTCATAACTATCTGAAATATAAACTAACACTAAATAGGATCCCGTGAATTGAGGAATTTTTGACTGGGGTTTGTAGATTTATTCACTCACCTTTTTGGACCATGACATCTCTTTATTACATTCTGTTTTAGCATCATAGAAGAAAATTAGTAATGTGTATACTAATGATAAAAATATTTGCGCATTTTGTACAATTGTAATTAGTGTAAGTCATGGGTGAACATAGCTTGTACTGTCCTCGGATCCGAGTTGTGTGTTCCTGTATATGATATTAAAAATAATAATCTTTACTTTGTGCCATCTGAAGAATGGGCTTATTTAACTTTAGCGTGTTATACTCATTAAACTTATTAAACTTAACACATCTTATTACTTATCATGAAATTACAATTTTATGGTAATTAGGTCAGTCTTTTGTGTTTTGCTTTACCCTTATGTTGTTATTTAAGTGTCTTTCATATATTAGTTAAAGTTAATTTCTGAACCACAGAACTAGAACTTCCGTGTCACCTGTGTGTAACATATCCTCGGCGAATCGGGGCTTCTATCTGTAGTGCAGGGTGTCTGGGAGATCTTCTGTCTATCGTGTGTTGGTGAAGTTTGGTGTCATTCTTAAAGATGAGTAGTCTGTCTTTTCTGTAGGTTCTTGTGGTCTGTTTCTTTGTGGTAACTTTCACTAGTGTTCACATTGTTGTACCGCACATATTGCTTATGGTTAACAGTTACATTCTAGAAATTTAGGTGATGTTATTTATTTATAGAGATGTCATCGCCGCACACTCAAGTCATTCACAACATTCACATCATCCGGTAATTACGTAAGTTTTACTTAGTCTACATGTTTAATATTTTCTAGCGGTCTACATAATGTGCTGTACGCTGTATCACCAGGGGAGTCTCTGATTCAACTCGACTAACTAACTATAGTGGTAATGGGGCTGTCAGCGCGCGGGTAGTTTCTCAGCGCGAAAAGTAGTTCTTAATTAGTATTAATTATTTTCCTTTAATTTGCTTACAATCTAATTACATCATTCTATACTTTTATTATTCTTTTTATGTAACGCGAGGTCGTTATAGATTTATTGAGTTTCTTAAATCTAATTTTATTAACAACCTCAGTTTTATATTCATATAAAAGGACTGGATATAATGCTTCTCCATGGATATATGGATATCCATGTACAAAACTTTCATGCATGTTTCTTTCAATGTCTTCCACTGCAAAAGTTTTCTTATAGGACCATTCCAACGAGTTTCTTGTGTACATTACTGTCATAACCAATGGCGGCTGGTGATTTACAAAAACTATGTACTACAAACTGGTCTTAATGCTTCCAGCTCTCCTCTTTTGATAGAAGGCTAATTTTGTTTTTGGTTAAATTCAGCGTCATTTTACACCAGAAAATTTGGATAAGGAAAGGAACCGATCCTTCTTTTCTGTGCATTACTGTGGCATGCAATGAAACAGAATTAAAATTTGCCAGAAAAGGAAGCTATAGCAACACGTAGACCTACTTCTACAAACGACTTGCATTTTGATAGTGTGTGTTATTTCACTAACTTTTCGTACTATCCTTAAAATTACTTGCAGAGGTGCTGGGATAATTTCATTGGTTAAAACCTGTGGACTATGATTTGGTTACAGATATGGAACGTAGTTAAGCATCTTCCTAAAGTAAGAAAGTTTCTTAAACTTAATTTAGTCAAATAAAAAAAATCAAAACACAAAAATATGTTTTCTCCATTCATTCACTCTCGATGAAAAAGATTCTTCACTTACTTATTAAATAATAATGGTGGAAAGTATTACCAAACATTACGTAACGACTCTCGTAAACAGTTAATTACACTCGATTGGTGTGCTACAACTGCTTCAGCACACTCAAAGAGAGCAATAACCGTTCAACTAATCACCGTGAGTTAGTGTGACGTTTCTGTGTGCTACATAAGAAACAGCATGGCAAACAGAGCGAATTGGACTCTAGGCTCTTTGGATACGTCGTTGACGTGGACCGAAAACAGGAGAGGCCCTAAGACGCTACACTGAAGTACCCCGGCTGCAATACATCTCTCAGAAGAGACGTGGTCGTCTATTCTCACGCAGAAGGTCCTCTCCGTCAGAAAGCTACCGATCAAACGAATGTAGCAATCTGGGAGCTGGATTTCCAGGAGGCTGAATAAGAGCCCGTCGTGCCGGACACTGTTAAAGGCCTTTTCCACATATAGGAAATAGCCGACGGTCGAATTAGAGCGGTATTCGGAACAGGTGAATCGAAGGGTTAAAAGCCACCTATTAAATAGGATTTGGCATGCTGTTCTCCGAACCAATCAGGTTGCGCTTGATGCTGATTGGTTGATGCTGCTTTTCACGTTAGATCGCGCTGAGTTGGAAAATTTATTCAAGTGGGCCTTTCATAGCTAATACGTATTGTCTACCTCAGTACTGGGGTGAATTGGCGAAAACCTTGTCAATTATTTCAATCGTTTCTTACACTGAAGATGGCCTCCGATGCTGGGCCGAAACGTTTGTCTTGAACGTAAGTAGTAGACCACGGCCTAACAGCCCGGCGAATAATAATTCCAACAAATTGTTCCAACAACATGAGCGACCAACAAATGGAAGCCGCATAGATCAGTATCGACCTGAGAAACCAAGGACTCGTCGCAGATGCAATTTTTGTGTTGAAAGCTGAGCCTTGTTTTATCATAGCCTGATAGGGGAACAGGCGAGGGGCAAGTTAAATGCCATCCTGAAAACGGCTTTTTTACTTCTACTACAGCTCATGTGTTAGGTAAATCTTCCTGTTTCGGAAACTGTCTTAGGTGGGCAACCAGTATCTCTGTATTCAGTAGGTGTATATACTCTGGTAGCACGAGGTAATCTATCATTAAGCTTCCAATCCTAATGCCAGCAGCAGTTGAATATATTATTTTGGTTATTTTATTTTAAATACAAAATATATAAATCCTAGTAGACATCCTCATTTCTAACTTGTTCCCGCAAATTAAGGCCTGCCATAACCCGTAAAATCTCATATCCGAAGAGAGATCACCTTACTCTTGTTGCTTTTTGACAGCACCCAAGTTTCACTGCGATACGTTAAAACATGGACCGCCAGTATTGTCAAATTTTAATCGTGTGCTTGTCACAATCTTCTTCTTGTAAGTGTTCGACGAATCGTCCCACTTATGTACCGAGGTCTGTTTAATTTTATAGCCGGATCACCATCCACGTTAAAGTAAACCTTACAATCAAAAATATATAGCAATATCTGTTTGATAATTTTCTTGTATAATTCAATTTTTGGTCTCATAGACCATAACTTATTCTAAAAACATAGCTCAATTAATTGGTCTCTCGGCTTTAAATTAGACCTACTTTAAAGAGATTTCGTTTGTCTATGTTATCGCTTGTCTCCCAACCATCTCATAACACTTTCATTCAAACTCAGTAAATAAATACAGACTGTTGCATTGTTTGTCTGCACGCGTGCGCAAAAGAAAGAGTAGAAAACACAAAATGTTTACGCAAATATATTTTCTAAAATAAAGACACACAAAGTACAAATAAATACAAATACAATAGAAACACACACACACACTTCCCCCTTTCGATCTCACAAATATATACACAAATATATTAACATCAAAATTCCACTAAGTGTACATGTATATCAAAAGACAGTACACAAAATGTGATATAATATCTCATAATGTTGTAAATAATTACCTTAATTGAAACCGTCCAGTGACTTCAAGGATGATATATTCATGACGCGTTTCGAGTCATATGACTCTTCATCAGACAATAATCACTCACAAGGAGATCATCAAATATTAAAATTCACACGAAACACACATATGTAATTCACACTCTTAGTGTCCGGTAAGCTTCGCGCAGTGCACTGTGTCGTACGCTCTTATACGTTTTGCAATTATACATGTGTGTTTCGTGTGAATTTTAATATTTG
Organism: Magicicada septendecula; assembly: GCA_034769895.1. Classification (NCBI taxonomy): domain Eukaryota; kingdom Metazoa; phylum Arthropoda; class Insecta; order Hemiptera; family Cicadidae; genus Magicicada; species Magicicada septendecula. The sequence goes on along the minus strand of CM068376.1, from coordinate 179,711,256 downwards.
ATGATCTCCTTGTGAGTGATTATTGTCTGATGAAGAGTCATATGACTCGAAACGCGTCATGAATATATCATCCTTGAAGTCACTGGACGGTTTCAATTAAGGTAATTATTTACTATATAAAGTGACTTGGACCGTATAAATAATAATGTTTAAATTTTCTCATAATGTGGTAATAAGTATAGCAATTTATTGGAATTATCAATTAAATAGAATACAGATTGGGGAAATAATTTTAAATAAAACAATGTTGAGAAACCATTTCCAACAGTCATAAGTAATTACCAAATAAATAAGTAATACACATAAGTAACATTATTTAATAATAATAAGTGAATACAATATTAGTAAAATTATAATAATGAAATACAACAGTTTGACAATTTAAGAGTATTCGTTTTAAGAATGGGAAATATGGCCATATGATTATGTAACACAACGAACATACAAACAACACAATACAATATACAGTAGTAATATAACACAATCCTGTATTATATATATATATATACAGGATATTATATATATTACTTATATTAGTTAATTTAAATAATATAACTATGTATCGATATAACAATACAGTGGCAGCTGGTGGTTCCAAATTTTGGTGGTAGGAGTAGTTGGTTGAGTGGATAGGAGAGTGGTTAAAAGCGATTGAACTATCATAATAACAGTTTGATAATAGTAAATTATTACTATAATTTTATAACCTCAAACAACGGATAACGTTTACCTTGAATCAACGTAAACACTAAACCTGACACAACTTATAAATCAAAAAGGCTGTGCTGATTTCATACACAAAGTTGCGCTACACCGCTACTAGTGGAGCTTTGTAGAAACTTCGCAACTACCAAGCTTACATTGGGAACATAGGACAATTGTGAAGAGAAGCGCACGTCCTCCCTTTGTTTGTGTAATAAACTCTGCCATTTACTAAAAAATTTGCAAGTGGACTACAACCACCACACTGTGCGCCACATTTGAATTGTACGCGAACATTGTCGCGTAGAATCTGATACGCTCTCCATTGAAATTTATGACACTTTTAGCTGATTAATGTTATTTTATAGTCGCATATTATTTTATAGTCTAGTTATTCTATATTGGTGGTTCTGCAACGCTATAACCATAACACCAGCCGCCACTGTAACAATTTAATGTAAATAAATAAGGCATTATAATAACATTATATCATATTATTATATGATAAATAATTCAATATTTGTTTAACGTAAAAGTAATTAAAATTTAAAGAAATTGACACTTTGGAAACCTAATTTTTTCAATATAAAAATGATGATTAATTAGTAGACAGACAGATACAAATTTATTCTCCTTTGCGTAGTGTTATAAGTATAACACTACGCAAAGGAGAATAAATATCTCTTGACTAATATAGGATTTTTTTATTTTTGGGCTCTTAAACTATCCTGTTTCTAATTTTCCTTCCTCGTTTGCTATATGCAATAAGAGTTGATATCTCAGTTGCCGCAGTAACACGTTAGAAAACATTTTGAAATGTAATTTTTCCCTTCAACTCTTCTTTTCTCATAAATTGTACCAAAAATTAAAAATTGTTTCCCGTGATTGACTGTGAATAATTTTTCTATCTTTGCTAATCGGTTTTGTTATAAATAGCCATTTTAAAAGAAAAGTCGTTTTAAGGGAGGCATACTAACACAAATAATGAAGTCACATACTGATCGAATTTAAATAACAATAGAAGTGAATTAACTACAAAATTACATACCGATTAAAATGATTTACTGTAAAATACTGATATAATTGTACAATGGATACTGAACAAGGTGTTTATTACCCTATGGAGTTTTTAAATTCTCTGGAACCCCCGGGAATGCCGCCACACAAGTTGACTTTAAAAAAAAGGATCCCCTATCATTCTATTACGTAACATCGACCCGCCAAAACTGTGCAACGGAACAAGACTCATCGTAAAGAATCTGTTGCCCAACGTAATAGAAGCCACGATCATCACGGGGAATGCCGCAGGAGAAGACGTATTTATCCCTCGCATTCCGTTGATACCCAGAGACACAAATATGAGTTTTGAGTTCAAACGATTGCAGTTTCCCATCCGGCTTGCATTCGCTATGATTATCAACACGGGACAGGGGCAATCACTTTGTGTGGCAGGCATTTACTTGGAAAGTCCATGTTTTTAGCACGGCCAATTATATGTAGCTTGCTCAAGAGTCGGCACGCCAGATAATTTATTTATCTGTGCTCCGGACGGACAAACGGAAAACATAGTGTACCGTCAAGCTTTACAGTAAAAGCTTTGAGATAAATTTAGCTGAATTTATTATGCTTCATTATCCCGAGCGAAGCCGGGCAAATCCACTAGTTTTGTATAAAAGCTGATTTTACATTTCTCTTCCGTCGCTCAGAATTTCAAAGTGTACTCATCCATGCATAAACTGGTTTCTGGGCACTTGCGCTTACATTTCAGTCTATATGCACTATATCCAAAGATATCTATAAGCTTACGTGGAATACTTTTCACGAATAACTGATAATAATAACTGACTGAACAAAAAAGTAACTGATAACAATATGTAAAGTATTTTTGCAAGCATAGGTTACCAACGTTTTGAAGTTGGTCTAAAATTGGCAAGACGTGTTGACAGATATTACTTTTGTAAAATTATAGAAGTCATCGAGTTCATGTTTGAATAAAATTCTCACAATTTGGTGACCCACAATGACTTTTAAATTTTTTTTTAAATGTTGACTTCCATTTTTGACTAGAGATGTCCTTAAATAATTTTCAATGTAAACACTACATTTGGAGTTGGGTGGAATGGAGGTATTCCCTTCATATCTGGCATGAAGTTTTAAAATTTTGTCAAACTTTTATCATTTATTTGGGTGCTGGTATCCTAAAATTCCAAGATTTCGAAAAACTGAATGCTATATTTAGATTTTGCTTTAAATTCTGTTTAACTTGATACCATGCACGGATTTTTGCGATTATTTCAACATTTTGCCACCTATATTTTTGACCCTCCCCCCCCCCCACTTTGGTGGGAATCAACCCCAAAAACAATCAAGCTCTGTAGAGCAAAGGTACGGTCACACGTACCAAGTTTGACGAAAGTCGGTTAACGTCGACAGACAGACAGATATGTATATATAATGAGACGAACAAAAGGTCAAGTGAAAACTGAGAACTCGCTTCACGATGAATGTGTGCGTGAGAGTGGGTTGTAGGAGCGCGTGACAGCTGTTGATAATGTTGACCAAATAATTGTTTCTGACGAGACTTTTAACAAACATGTTGGTGTTATTTAACACAGCAACCTAATTGACGTACTGTGTGTTACAAACCTTAACATGTATGACGAGTAGGCCTACGATGTGTTCGTAGTCTATTCCTCTCCACGGGAAGAAGCCAAGTAGTAAACCAGCTGACGTAATCAGCTTTGTTTTATATTTTAAATCTGATGTGGTTTCAAGAGTTGCGCAGAGCTAGTGAGTGCGTCTGTGTCAGTTGAGAATATTGTTGAAAACTTTTGAGAAGTCCCACACGAATACAGTTTGTTCTTAGCTCAGTTCTTAAAGAACAAAAAATAAAACCAAAAATTTCTGTTGCCACGGCAACGATACAGTCAGCCATAGTCAAACGAACATTGTAACGAACTCTTTTATCGAATGTTAAAGAACTCGAGGTTAATCCCCTATTATGTTTATTAATGATAATGGTGGAAACCTGAGCAGAGAAAAAGATAAAATAATGAAAATTTCGAAGGCATACTTCCATCAACTCCTAGATGGTAATCTACAGCCAGCTCAAGAATCAGAGCAGAATTTAGAGGAGTCCAGAGGAAGGGAAGAAGATGACATATCATTGAGCGAGGTGCGAGAGGCTAATAAAATGCCGAAGAATGGAAAGGCCGTAAGATATGACGGGGTTTCTCCAGAGATGTTCAAATATGTGGGCACTACAGGCAAAGAGATTTTACATAAGATCATAAACAAAGCCTGAAAAGAGAAGAAAATACCAAAGGACTGGAAGCAGCTGTCATCCTGCTTATACTTAAAAATGGAGATAACAGGGAATGTAGGAATCAGAATGGAATATCACTCCTCAGTCTCACAGGTAAGGTATTCTCCTGAATATAACACATACCCGATTGAGATTCCAACCAGAGCAGCAGCTGGAAGAAAGCCAATGTGTTTTTAGACTGAGAAGACCATATGCTCACGTTCAGACAGATCGTGGGAAATGTTTCGAGGTTGACAGACAAGCCCATCTTGGTTTTCTCGACTTGGAGAAAGCTTTCGACAAAAATCCTTGGAAGGCACTGTGACAAAGACTACAAGTAAATAATTTGAGGCTGGACTTATAAAAACAATTCAAAGCTTTTATAAAAACTACAATATTATGTTAAAAATATAAATGAAACATCAAGTGAGTTCAAATACTTCAGATGGGGCGAGACAACGTTCCAACTCATGCCGCCTTCCGTGCGTAGTCGTCTAGTAATTTTATTCTACAAGTTAAATCCTTAAATTCGTAGTGACCGTCAGTCAATGAATTTTTCTGTGAAGGGTTTGTGAGGATCGATCAAAAACATAACACAAATTTTAACTTATTTGTGTTTATTTGTGTCGACGTTTCGACAAAGTTTATTGGCATCATCAGGACAATTGTAGCTGACGCCAAACACACAACTGTGACAAACACACAACGCCAAACACACACATCACAATTGTGTGTTTGGCGTCACCAACAATTGTCCTGATGATGACAATAAACATTGTCGAAACGTCGACCCAAATAAGTTAAAATTTGTGTTATATTTTTGATCGATCCTCACAAACCCTTCACCGAAAAATTTATTCTTTCTATGGTTATCATATTTCTGCGCGCTCTCCATTAATTGAAATTATACTTAACGCGATAGATTTACACAGGATGATGGCTAACATACACTTTCTGTTTCCCAAAATTTCGTATTCTCGTTGACACTGTCCGCTTCAAGCCGAGCGATTTGACACCTATCATGTCGAAATTGGTGCAGCCGTCCGTTAGTTCTACATAATAGGTTTTACAGAATAGTCGCTAAGTGTTCCGTTTGCAAGACAAATGAAATTAAGTTTATTAAGGAACCAAAAGATGAAACGAAACTACTACTAATTAAAGGAAATTATAATTAACGCTAATAAACTTCATTCTCTGGTATACGGAGACAGTATAGGAGAATATTCTAATATCTCGTAACTAAGAGTCTAAGAGTAAAATTGTTAAATATCATACCCAGTAATAGCCAACCAGAACCAAAAACCGGAGAGCAGAGAAGCTAAATCACCGCAGTCAATGAACGTTTGCAAGGTTATTGTTATTTTAAAATACTGTTCCTAATATTTTTTATTTGTGTTCTTATCATACTTTTAAAATTCCAAAAGGAACAATCCCTGAGCATTTTAGTAAAGTAAGATTTAGCGGGTTTTTATTTATAAAATTCGTGAGCCTTCTGGCCATGACCCTGTAAGCTTAATCTTCTGCTCATGCCTTTTTCTAAAACTAAAATCATGTAACCACTCGTATTTACGCGAGACCAGGTAAATCCGGCTCTACATCAGTTAATCACGTATTTTCCTAATGTCTTGTTTCGTAATTATAAATTTACAATAAGTGATCACTTCTAAAACTACACAGTGTTTTGTAGTCATCAGTTTAATGTACACTAACATTAAATATCTATTAAAAATTAAATTCGCGTACGTATATAGGCCTAGTATATTGTACTGTACAAAGACAAGTTATATGTACACGAACGAAACTAGCATCATCGTATTGTATTCTATCGTTTGGCAGGTCCGGGATACGACAGTAAAGATATAAATGCATTATATACATTTTATTTTTATTTTTAGACTAAAAGTTATTTCTTTTGGTCTGTATTATTTATTTTAAACAGACAGACATTATATTGCATTTAAAATTATTAACCTATTGACTGTGACATTAAAAAATAGTTCAACTGTTTTATTCAGTGTAATAGTTCATTATGTCAGTTTTATGAGGATTAAGAAGTACATTATCATTTCAATGAGTTAACAATAGAAATGTACATAATACTGAGGAGGTTACAATGGGTTGTCCATGTCGTCAGGATGGACGATCGTAGAATACCAAAAAGAGTCCTTATAGGAAATGTAGGAAACAAAAGAACAAAAGCCGTTCAAGAAAGAGATGGGACCATATTGCTTCCTTGGGTGGGAGAGAGGTGTTTGCAGTGCAATAATGGAAGTTCTTCGCAACAAGTAAACTAAAGAAGCTGTGGCCAGAACCAGATTTCGGGCTGTAGTGACATAGCAGAAGAAAGAACAATTTTATACTTCGTCATGATATAGGTGTAGACATTAGATTATTCGTTGCGAGAGAGAGAGAGAGAGAGAGAGAGAGAGAGAGAGAGAGAGAGAGAGCAATGTGTCATGTAAAAAGCTTTTGTAAATTTATATAAAGAACTCTACCGTCATATTTAAATGTGTGTGTGTGTGTGTGTGTGTGTGTGTTGGAGGGGGGCAAAAGTTATGGGAATTAATATCAGTGGGAACACGAGAGTTACGGGAAAGAGAGGAAAAAACAAGATGAAAGGTACAGACATTTGACGAGGACTGTGCTCACGGAGGACTGGAGTAGTGGAGTAAAAACTAAAATTATCTTAGCTAAGTATACCTTTAGTAAGAATCCAATACCTATTATTTTATCGCGGAACTCTGATAAGAATAAGAACGTAGTAATTTGCTGGGGTGGGGTGGGGAGAGAGAAAGAGAGAGAGAGTGAGAGAGAGAGAGAGAGAGAGAGAGAGATAGAGAGAGAGAGAGAGAGAGAGAGACGGACAGATAGACACACAGACAGACAGAGGATTGCGGCTTGTTCGATGTGACTGAAGAGAAACATGGGGAGAATAAAAGAATAAAATGGGTCGACAGAGTGAATAATGAGAATGAAGTTCTAAGTTCCAACAGAATGAAGAAAAGCAACACTTTGAGATACAATCCTTAAGAAGAAGGGAAACTGAATAGGATATGTTGTAAAAGGAAGGAGAATGTTGACGTTGTTTTTAAGGCGAACGGAGAAGAGGAAGGTATAATTTAATGATGATAGACAATGTTAAGTACGGAAGAATTAAAGAACATCCGTGGAACAGGAGCAATTTGAGTCGGCGCTGGTGTACGGGTACTGCGCCGTATATTTCCTACTATCGCAAAATCTACAATGAGTTTTACGTGAGCGACGTACGGTAAAAACGATACGGCTATGCAGTTCTCTTGTATATTAAGCTGCTTCTCCGCAGTTACAAAATTACATTTGCCCTTATTTCTGATGTCCTGTACTTTGCCAGACAGAAGCAGAGGTCACTAAATGGCTCTTCACATCCGTCCACCACAACTTTTACTGATGCTGTCGGAGATTGCAGCGTAAGCAATAGGTCTGATCCTGCTTTAAATTTACTTATGCTATACACAAAGCCGAACAGATTTACTACATCAAAGGCCAATAGGCTAAACTGATTCATTGGCGAGAGAGAACAATCGGCACAAATGTAAATACCGTTCTTTAAAGTAAGACAGTATTGTAGTTTTGTATATAGTCAAAGCCTCTACTTGTTTTTTAGAATGGCAGGATAGCGCATCCGCACTCGGCATTGCCACAATTAGTATTTAACAACTACAAATTATCACCATCATCTTCAGCGAAGCCGACCCATCGTATTTTCGTCATTCTGCTGTCAGTGTAGGCCTTTGTTAAAGTGGTACAGGATCAATAACGCGACTACGTGCGTGAAGCTAAAAGAGTTAATTACGCTGATAGCCTGATAACTGACGTTCAGCGAGACTGCTTTATCTGAGAACGTACAACGACGAAAGATACTTCACGGAATTGTTTTTACAGAAGCGGAAGGAAGTTATTAGTGTGTGACTGGGATGTCACTGATACGCAATGGACCGTGTCAACAGTTCCTCGTACCGGCAGCAGACACATACCGGTAGTTCCTTCCTCCTGCGTTTCTTAATTACTACACGTTTGATATGGCGAATCTGGTTTGATAAAGTTACTAAGAAAATGTACTCAATGGGTTTTGCTACCGAAAACAATCAACATCGCACGCGGTTGATTCAGCAGAGACAACGAATGTGAAATACGCAGTTCAGCGAGTGAACGAGTTTCCATCTACTCGCTTGCGTCGTCACGTGTTTTCTGTCCAAGGGTAAATCTTATAGGACATTCTCCCTCCGTGCTTTCCTATCATTTGGTCTCACCTCCGTCCTACATTTCCTTTCAATTTTTAGCAACTCCAGTGTTTCTACTATCATATTACCTTGTCTTTGCCGTATGCAGTGTCCTAATCAATTTCTCTTCCTGCCCTTGATGGTATCCAACACTCACCTTTTCTCTCCTACTCTTCCAAGCACTTCCTCATTCTTCACTCTATGCCTCCAGGAAATACGTTCCATCCTTCTCCGTATTAACTCCTCGTCTTTCCTCGATATCCAAGTTTCTGCCCCGTATAGGAGCACGCTCCAAACAAAACACTTCATCATCCTCTTTCCTAGTTTTATGTCTAGTGGAGCGCAAATAACCTTTTCTTTCTATTAAGGCCTTCCTTAGCTAAGGCAATTCAGCATTTCACTTTTTAGCTTGATACAACTTACTCAATCGAAGAACAACGTCGCTCGCGATAGATTCTGCAAAGACAACAAAAGTGAAATTTGCAGTTCGGTGAGTGGAGGAGTCGAACGGGAATTTCGGTCTACGCATAGATGCAACAAATCACAAACGCCTACATACTTTCCTTCTTTCCTTCTTAAAGCTCATAGCCCTCTATGGGTTTTAGCCTGTTTTATCAGACGATTCCATCTAACTCAATCCTGATTGACTTGTTTCCTCCTCTCACGCCTATCGCTCTCAAGTGATTCTCCACATCCTCCAACCATGCCTTCTTTCTCTACTTCTTTTCCCATTCCCTCTCCATTCCATTATTCTCCTGGTCTTCCTATTAGTCTCCATTACAAAAAAGTGATCCAAACATCACATTATTTGACTTTTAATAAGCCTGACTATATTTGTATGAGCTTATCAGATTCATGATTTGTTCTTATTCTGTACTGCCCCATCATCTTGAACTGGTCAAAATATTTTTCTAAGGATTTTCTTTGCCAGTGTATACTACAGGCATAAGCCATTCGTAGTGTAGTACACACTTTATTCTGGTAAATATTCAAACGATCGTGTAGCCTAATTCAGGATAATGGGTAACCTAATTTCTAAACCAATTAGGTTTACTAAAAAATAATACATAATACATTTATTATTTTTGTGTACTGTTTCTCGTCAGTACAGATTAAGTCCTCTAACTAGACAGATACCGTTTCCTTGCGTTTATGCAAGAAACGAAACACGTTTAGGTATCAGTATGAAACACGTGAAAGCGTGGAGTGGACATCTATTCTATTATTGCAGGTATATTCAAGCCAACATGTCTGTCACGCTTCGAAAAATAATAATAATATTTTTTTTAAAAGGGTTTAAAAGGGTAGGTAGAAAATTTTTTGCTTATCAAATGTCCAGAAGGGTACATCATATTTCCTCTGTCTGTGGGTTTATATGTTTGTTCAAACACAATTTGCTACAGGCTATTTCTTGATGCATATATTATTTATTTAATATTTATAATTTCTTTACCTCAAGATACTTTTTCCTTATTCGGAACGTGTCAGGAAGCCTAAGAAGATACACAATTAATATGGCTGAGGGTGGGAACAATACGCTTCCCGAAACATGTTCCAAATAAGGAATAAAATATCTTGAAGTAAAGAAATTATAAATATTAATTAAGTTACATGTATATCAGACCCACCAAAAATACCATCACCTGCCTTTCCTCTTCTAGGATACTAACCTAAAACTGTTTGGCACATCACGTCGGGCTAGGCATATTGTTCTGCAGCTCTTGAGCTTGCTTCTGGCTTGTTATTCTTCTTCTCTATTAATATTATCCGAATGAATCGTCTTCCACCAAAGGATCTCTTCTACGGAGGGTTCCACACAGTTCAAGGTGTTTTCCCCTCGTAGCATTGCTTCGGGGATGTTTTCCGGAAGATATCCTGCCCACTGTCCTCTTGCAACGATCTCCTGCGTTGCTCCTATCTGTCGCAGACGAAGAAGCAACACACATCGCCTGCGGCTCCCGAGAAATACAGGCACTCTTATGACTCTCCCTTTCTAACATACTTCAGGTAAGACCAAAAATAGGTGTAGGGAGTCCTCCACCTGGCACGTTTGTGGTGATTTGTTAGATATATCTCCGGCATTTTCCTCGCATCTTCATCTCCTCGGCGACTGTTCTTCTCCGTATGATCATCGGTTGTAATATGCCACGAAACATTTGTGGGTTCCACTCAGTGGTTTGGTGCGAGACGTCGTTTACTGGTTCTCTGACGCTATGGTCTAGCTAAATCCATTTCCTTTATTAAATTTCTATTTCAACGAATTTCTGGTTTGTTTTTGTCCAAAGATTCGTGTTGGCCAAAAAATGTGCAGTATTCCCGATATAAGAGTACAATTTGTCACTGGAGTCGAAAATACGAATTTTAGTTTACCTGGAGTAAAGTATAATGAGGAGTACGTTTTATTGATACTACCATACAGGCAATAATGACGGAATTCAGATACTAAAAGTAGCAATGAAGATATGGAAGGTGTAGTAAGAATTATCGAATTATGTAGTCTGCCCGTTATTGTTGTATATAGTCTTAGGGGTTGGACAGTAATGTGGTCATTTTCGCATTCATAGGTTGGCTAATCTGTACTTTGAAATTGTGCTTATCATGTTTTCTCAACGACACAGTCGACCGAGCTTCGGCAGGCGGCAGACGTCATTACGTTTGCTCGCTTGTTCTGTCATTCGTCAGACAATTCATGTAGGCTTTAGGCCACAACATTATATTGCATACTTGCAGTATATTAGCAATACATTGCTAATTCTTCATGTAACTTAGAGTGCCGCGTACTCGCGCCTCAAGTCTTACGGAAATTCTTACGACAATCGTCTAGGACTTAGGCCTCAACATTTTTAATGTAGTTGACTGTCGCACATTTGCGCCTCATCTACCATGTAGCTTTCTTAACGACTCGGTTTATTCAAAATTAAAATCTCTTCAGACTTAGCCAATCTCAACACTATGATTTAAGTGTACAACAAAAACTTAATAAATGTATTAAATACAGTCCACTATCGTCATCATTCTGCATCCTGGCAATAGCACCACAAACATCATTCTTCCTAACAGAACATTTTTTGGTAAACACGTGCCGTCATTAACATTTTCCAGTCCACTCGGATCGGATCTCAACATTTTTTTAGTCCTCCGAGCCGGATTCGTCATTTACTTTCTGAAACTTATTACAGCGGTTTTCATCATTTTTCTGCCCCAATTTCTGGCCATCACGGGCGATTCAACATATTCGCTGATCCGACCGTGTCGGGACTTAGTCAGCATTTCTTCCATCGCCATTGAACCTCGTGACGACATCACTGCACATCACATCCATGTGCTAGCGTCTACACTCCAGTTTAAGCAGTCATCTCTCCGGTCTGTGTGTTTGCCATCTTCTCCACGGCCTCGACGCTCCAGGATATCGCATACCAGGTACCACATCATTAACATCATTAAAAGGTGCGTACAATGGCTGAAGAAGGCCTCAACGTGTTGGTCAGAAAGAGAGGCGGCTTAAAGTCTGCCATAGTGCGAATTAATTCGGCTATCATTAACTTTGATAAAAACACTAATACAAAACATTTTTTAACGGTTAGACTCGAAAGTCTAAAAAGTTTGGCAACAAAATACGATGAGGTACAGTCCGAAATTGAACTCATTTCTAAAGACATAAACGCTGCTCAAGAAGACCGAATTGAGGTTGAAGAGCTGTTATATTCAACAGAAGCCAATATCTTGCAATTGATAGAAACCTTCAACGTTCAGACTGTATCTCCCGTATTAACAAACAATATACAATTAAAACCGATAAGTCTGCCCTGCTTCACAGGCAATATCTTAGAATGGCAGCACTTCTATTCAATATTTCTGGACTTGGTGCACGCCAGATCTGATTTAACGTCAGTGCAGAAATTACATTATTTGTATTCGTCTCTGAAAAATGAGCCGCTAGATTTAATTAAGGCATTACCTATTTGTAACGAAAACTATTCGATAGCGTTGAGTTTGCTGTCCGCTAGATATGACAACATGTTCATACTAGCTAAGTATTATATTCAAAATTTGCTTGAAGTAAAGTCAACAATTAAGGACTCTGTCCAAAGTTTGGCAGAATTCATAAATACAATAACGTCTTCCGTTAATTCACTGGCGGCCATGCAACTGTCAGTGGATTCATTCGAGCTTATCACTCTAAAATTACTGTCAGCAAAACTGGATCATACCACGTTTAAATTATGGAAGGAGTCTATAGACCCCGATAATCTTCCTAACTTTCAAAGCTTCACTCAGTTTTTAAACGCACGTAGACAGTTGCTAGAAAATACACTGCCTATCGATGCCGGACAGCAGCTCAACAAGCTAACTTTAAGATTCAACAATAAATCTGACAAACATAAATCACGAAACTCTGCTGGCAGCACTGCATTTAAAAGTTATCACTCAGCTTCAAATAAGTATTTATGCTTATGCTGTAAATCTAGTCATCCAATTTACATGTGTGACAAATTTCGTGCATTAAGCACATCAGAACGAGGGCAATTTATATTAAATCATAAACTCTGTACAAATTGTTTAAGACCAGATCATTTCTCAGCTAATTGTAAGATCAAACAATCATGTAAGATCTGTTCAAAACGACACCATACATTGCTGCACATAAATAATGTGGCAAAACCAGTTTCTGCCAGCAGCAGCAACTACTGTTCACTTAAATTACAATCTACAAACAATGTTCTCTTATCAACAGCAATTGTGTTTGTCATTTACCGGGCTGGCAACAGACAACCCGCAAGAGTTCTATTGGATGCGGGGTCACAAATAAATTTTTGTACTGAATCATTTGCTAAGAAATTACGGCTTAACTTGACTAAATCTAACATACCGATTACAGGTATAAATAATGCCGCGTGCTGTGCCACTAATTTAGCGTCTATACGCATTATTTCACGCTATCAAAGATTTAGTTTCCAAGCAACATGCGTGGTCTTATCTGCATTAACCCATAAACTGCCAGCACAATCTTTCGACATAAATCAGTTTAATGTCCCAGATAACGTTTTCCTCGCCGATCCGCATTTCAACATATCAGCTGATATCGACATACTTTTAGGAGCGCAATTTTATTTAGATTTAATTTTACCTAACAAATATGTACGAGGTTCTCATTTCCCTATTATACAAGAACAAAGTTAGGCTACATTCTCGCTGGCAATCTGCCCAAACACTGCCGTTATAAGGGTCCTGCTGTATCGTTCCTGGCTAGGAACAACGACAGACAAATTCTGGCGTCTCTCGAGAAATTTTGGGAGAACGAAACTATCCCTGATAATGCACCCATTAGTAACGATACAGCTTGTGAGGAGCATTTCGTTAAGTCTACTCATCGCAATGATGAGGGTAGGTTCGTTGTTTCGCTACCATTTAAGTCTGACAATCCCCAGTTGGGTGAGTCCTATGCTAGCGCTGAAGCGAGATTCTTGAGTTTAAAACGCCGGTTCATGCGTGATTCTTGAGTTTAAAACGCCGGTTCATGCGTGATTCTAAGCTTGCGCGCGAATACGCAAACTTTATTCAGGAGTATAAGGATCTTGGCCACATGACGCTTGTCGACGATTGCCCTATCAATTCCGGGGTTTCAAATACCTACTATCTGCCTCACCATGCCGTCTTTAAACATTCTAGTTCTACGACAAAACTTCGCGTCGTTTTTGACGACTCGTCCAAAACTACCAATGGCCTTTCTCTCAATGATGTTTTGCTGGTAAGCCCAAACGTCCAACAAGACCTTTTTTTCTATTCTCTTGCGATTTCGTATGCACAACTATGTGCTCATCGCCGACATTGAGAAGATGTAACGACAAATTCTGGTATCTGATAAGAATTGTCATTATCAACGTATTCTGTGGCGTAACTCTCCACTTGAACAGTTTAAACATTTTATATTGCGAACTGTAACATACGGTACTGCCAGTGCTTCGTTTTTGGCTACTCGCTGTCTTAATCTGATTGGTAAGGATCATGAAGCTTCTTTTCCTGACGCTGCGTCAACTATAATTAATGATTTCTATGTCGACGATTTGTTAACCGGTGCAGACACCATTTCTGATCTGACAAAGTTGAAATCTGACTTAGGTACGTTGTTGAGTCAATACGGTCTCACTCTGCATAAATGGGCATCAAATGAACCCAATGTGGTCGCAGATCATGATAATTTATCACTCCCTTTAAACAAACAAGGTAATGTGCGTACCTTGGGCATTCTCTGGAATAACACTACAGATTCATTTTTGTTTGACATCAAATCATTCCCAGTTGAATCAAGCATCTCTAAGAGGAAAATCCTATCGATTATCGCAGGTATATACGACCCACTCGGACTCGTCGGTCCCATTGTTTTCCTGTACAAACAGTTTATGCAGCAACTTTGGCTGTGCAATCTTGGTTGGGATGAGCCAATCTCCGGGCAATTACACTTGCATTGGCATTCACTATGCGATAAATTATGTCTAATCGGTAAAATTATTGTCCCACGTTCTATTCGCTGCAAGTCTAAAGCAAAGATAGTTGAATTACATGGGTTTTCGGATGCTTCTGAAAGGGGATATGGGTGTTGTGTTTACATTAGAGTCATTTATCAAGATTCATCGGCCTCTTGTCACCTTCTGTGTTCTAAATCTCGCGTGGCTCCCCTACGACAGGTGTCATTACCTCGTATTGAACTCTGCGCTTGCTTGTTATCGCGACTCTTATTTAAGGTCGCCTCTGCTCTTCATTCCTTTATCAATAGTGTTCACCTGTATTCTGACTCCATGGTGTCCCTTTACTGGATTCATGCCCAGTCTTCTAGGTGGAAGACCTACGTCGCTAATCGTGTTGCCGAGATTCAGCATCTTACTGAAGCCTACACGTAGCATCACATCAATTCTCAACATAATCCCGCTGACATTATTTCTAGGGGATGTCACCCCGACGTTTTGCGCGATTGTTCGCTTTGGTGGCATGGTCCTGCTTGTTTGTCTCAATCTTCCGAGTCCAATCTTTTTCCACCCTTTTTACCTTCTAATTTGTCGTCTCCTGAATTCACTGCGGAGGAGAAACAAACCCCCAAACTTTCTTTAATGTCTACCTTAGCCATTGATCTTTCAAAGGACTTTTCTTCGTTGCACCGTCTGACTCGCGTATACGCTTACTACTTTCGATTCATCAAAACTATTAGACTCTCCAGGGCTGAGAAAATGTCGGGCACTCTTACCCCCGTTGAAATTCATTCCACTCTTAATTTTTTCATAAAACAATCTCAGTCGATCCACTTCGCTGCTGAGCTTCATTGTCTTCGTAATGGGTCTTCTGTTTCTATCAGGAGCAAGTTGTCTTCTCTGGACCCGTTTCTTGATGAGTCTGGCGTCATACGCGTCCGCGGACGCTTACAGCAGTCGCAACTACCTTATGACAATAAGCATCCTATTGTCTTGCCTCCATCTGCTCATATCACTCGCCTTATTATTGAACGCGGACACATTCGTCTACTCCACGCTGGTGCTCAACTCGTGCATCACTCACTTCGTCAACGTTGGTGGATCATTAACGCCAAGATAGTCATTCGCTCCATCATTTGTAAATGCGTCAAGTGTCTCAGGTTTAGTGCCAAACATCAGGTTCAGAGGCTTGTTATTTTGCCATCTCCTAGAGTCACTCCTTCGCGGCCGTTTCTATTCTGCGCAGTTGATTATGGTGGTCCCTTCATGATTCGTCATGGCGGGTAGAAATCTAGGACTCTGTCAAAATCGTATGTGTCTTTGTTCATCTGCTTGGCAACCAGGGCCATTCATTTGGAATTGGTTTCCGACCTTACAGCCAACGCGTTTATAGCTGCCTTACGTCGTTTCATGGCCCGTAGGGGCATACCCAGCCAGTTATATTCTGATAATGGCACGAACTTTAGGAAGGCCCGCAATGTTTTGCATGACCTTTACAATCTTTGGCATAATAAGGATGCCACCTTATCAATCCAATCCTTAACGACCTCTCATGGTATTTCATAGTCATTTATTCCGCCCTCATCACCTCATTTTGGTGGTCTTTGGGAGAGCGGTATAAAGAGTTTAAAGTATCATTTGCGCCGCGTGGTAGGCAAGTCTATACTCACCTTCGAGGAGTTTACGACGGTTTTGTCTCAGATAGAGGCATGTCTAAACTCACGTCCATTATTTGCCGTTTCATCGGATGTAAATGATCCCGTGCCACTTACACCTGGCCATTTTTTGATTTGCGCACCATCAACGGCGATACCTGATGCAGACTTATTTCACGTTCCCATCTCTCGTCTTGGACGTTGGCAACTTCTCCAGATGTTTGTCCAAGCCATTTGGAAAGCTTGGTCTCGCGACTACTTACATCAATTACAAGAACGTCACAAATGGAAATTCGCCAAAGATAACGTTTCCATTGGTGACCTGATTTTACTGATTGAGGATAACTTACCTCCATTAGCGTGGAAATTTGGTGTAATTACCGCCACATTTCCCGGCCCAGACAACTTAATTAGAGTAGTTGACGTTCGCACGCCTACTGGCACATATCGCAGACCAATTCATAAATTATGTTTGGTCCCTACTAGGGACGAACAGTAAAAAAAAGGGTTTATTTTCCTTTGTATATATTTGTCAAAAATACATAAATCAGATGGTCAAAGAAGATTTTGTTAGTTATAAGCACCTTTGTTTTTAGCATAAGCTTTAATTTGTATATTTTTGATTCAGAAACTCTTTGTTTTACTCAAGCAAGTGTCAGTTTATTCAATATGCAAAGCTTTAATTATTATTTTGTATTTTCGTGTATGCAACATTTGATTTATGCCTCATGTCTTTGCTTACTATTGTTTTTATGTAAAAAGTTTGTTATAATATTCGCATGGTCTGCAGCTATACAAACTAAACATGCATTTTCTCGCACATTTTGTCAATGTGTGATATTTTGTTACTCTAGGAGTTTATTTCTCGCAATTGTTCAACACATGTATTACATTTTGTATAACCACATCTGTTGTACTTGTCACTTATGCCATTGTGCCTTGTATTTATTATGTATAACTTGTATCTATGTAAAACACATTGTTTATCCGCATCTACTGTCTATAACCATACGCCACGCCTATATTTTTATATTGTATTTTGTATTTGTATTTTGTGATCACGTATTGCACAATTATTATTCATACTTTAATTATGACATACATGTCATTACACTTTGTGCTTACAATCATTCAACTATGTATAGCTATTTTCACATAACAATTTATTGTATATTCCTGAAACTTCAGGTATCGCATGCATCGAGCAAACTATAAAGCGTCATGCTAAATTTATGTCTTTACATGTATAATTGTATAATAATTTTGTTTTTTCATTGTATTCAATACTATTGTATAGGTCTATTGGCCTTAACTGGTTCAAGCTAACCATTATGACTTGCATAAATGTTACAATTATCGGGCCCATCATGTGATGAGTCACCGATTATTCATCATTAAACATTGTCAAAATATGTCTTATATTGTTTAATATTGTATACATACAATATATATTGGCAATACATTGCTAATTTTTGCATTTATACTCATGTATAATTCAGGTTGCAAGCCGACCTTGGCCTGCTCAACTCTTATCATCACTCAAGCTTATCTCTAAACAGTTAATGTCATAACTGTTATCTAAGATTTCAAATTCAAGGTTCAATACAACTTATTGAGATTGACTTCTATTATTAAGAACTCTGTGTTTTTCTACAATAAGTTATTAAAATGTATTAAAAAATCTTTTGATTTTTTGCGGGCAGTTATGGACAGTAATGTGGTAATTTTCGCATTCATAGGTTGGCTAATCTGTACTTTGAAATTGTGCTTATCATGTTTTCTCAACGACACAGTCGACCGAGCTTCGGCAGGCGGCAGACGTCATTACGTTTGCTCGCTTGTTCTGTCATTCGTCAGACAATTCATGTAGGCTTTAGGCCACAACATTATATTGCATACTTGCAGTATATTAGCAATACATTGCTAATTCTTCATGTAACTTAGAGTGCCGCGTACTCGCGCCTCAAGTCTTACGGAAATTCTTACGACAATCGTCTAGGACTTAGGCCTCAACATTTTTAATGTAGTTGACTGTCGCACATTTGCGCCTCATCTACCATGTAGCTTTCTTAACGACTCGGTTTATTCAAAATTAAAATCTCTTCAGACTTAGCCAATCTCAACACTATGATTTAAGTGTACAACAAAAACTTAATAAATGTATTAAATACAGTCCACTATCGTCATCATTCTGCATCCTGGCAATAGCACCACAAACATCATTCTTCCTAACAGAACATTTTTTGGTAAACACGTGCCGTCATTAACATTTTCCAGTCCACTCGGATCGGATCTCAACATTTTTTTAGTCCTCCGAGCCGGATTCGTCATTTACTTTCTGAAACTTATTACAGCGGTTTTCATCATTTTTCTGCCCCAATTTCTGGCCATCACGGGCGATTCAACATATTCGCTGATCCGACCGTGTCGGGACTTAGTCAGCATTTCTTCCATCGCCATTGAACCTCGTGACGACATCACTGCACATCACATCCATGTGCTAGCGTCTACACTCCAGTTTAAGCAGTCATCTCTCCGGTCTGTGTGTTTGCCATCTTCTCCACGGCCTCGACGCTCCAGGATATCGCATACCAGGTACCACATCATTAACATCATTAAAAGGTGCGTACAATGGCTGAAGAAGGCCTCAACGTGTTGGTCAGAAAGAGAGGCGGCTTAAAGTCTGCCATAGTGCGAATTAATTCGGCTATCATTAACTTTGATAAAAACACTAATACAAAACATTTTTTAACGGTTAGACTCGAAAGTCTAAAAAGTTTGGCAACAAAATACGATGAGGTACAGTCCGAAATTGAACTCATTTCTAAAGACATAAACGCTGCTCAAGAAGACCGAATTGAGGTTGAAGAGCTGTTATATTCAACAGAAGCCAATATCTTGCAATTGATAGAAACCTTCAACGTTCAGACTGTATCTCCCGTATTAACAAACAATATACAATTAAAACCGATAAGTCTGCCCTGCTTCACAGGCAATATCTTAGAATGGCAGCACTTCTATTCAATATTTCTGGACTTGGTGCACGCCAGATCTGATTTAACGTCAGTGCAGAAATTACATTATTTGTATTCGTCTCTGAAAAATGAGCCGCTAGATTTAATTAAGGCATTACCTATTTGTAACGAAAACTATTCGATAGCGTTGAGTTTGCTGTCCGCTAGATATGACAACATGTTCATACTAGCTAAGTATTATATTCAAAATTTGCTTGAAGTAAAGTCAACAATTAAGGACTCTGTCCAAAGTTTGGCAGAATTCATAAATACAATAACGTCTTCCGTTAATTCACTGGCGGCCATGCAACTGTCAGTGGATTCATTCGAGCTTATCACTCTAAAATTACTGTCAGCAAAACTGGATCATACCACGTTTAAATTATGGAAGGAGTCTATAGACCCCGATAATCTTCCTAACTTTCAAAGCTTCACTCAGTTTTTAAACGCACGTAGACAGTTGCTAGAAAATACACTGCCTATCGATGCCGGACAGCAGCTCAACAAGCTAACTTTAAGATTCAACAATAAATCTGACAAACATAAATCACGAAACTCTGCTGGCAGCACTGCATTTAAAAGTTATCACTCAGCTTCAAATAAGTATTTATGCTTATGCTGTAAATCTAGTCATCCAATTTACATGTGTGACAAATTTCGTGCATTAAGCACATCAGAACGAGGGCAATTTATATTAAATCATAAACTCTGTACAAATTGTTTAAGACCAGATCATTTCTCAGCTAATTGTAAGATCAAACAATCATGTAAGATCTGTTCAAAACGACACCATACATTGCTGCACATAAATAATGTGGCAAAACCAGTTTCTGCCAGCAGCAGCAACTACTGTTCACTTAAATTACAATCTACAAACAATGTTCTCTTATCAACAGCAATTGTGTTTGTCATTTACCGGGCTGGCAACAGACAACCCGCAAGAGTTCTATTGGATGCGGGGTCACAAATAAATTTTTGTACTGAATCATTTGCTAAGAAATTACGGCTTAACTTGACTAAATCTAACATACCGATTACAGGTATAAATAATGCCGCGTGCTGTGCCACTAATTTAGCGTCTATACGCATTATTTCACGCTATCAAAGATTTAGTTTCCAAGCAACATGCGTGGTCTTATCTGCATTAACCCATAAACTGCCAGCACAATCTTTCGACATAAATCAGTTTAATGTCCCAGATAACGTTTTCCTCGCCGATCCGCATTTCAACATATCAGCTGATATCGACATACTTTTAGGAGCGCAATTTTATTTAGATTTAATTTTACCTAACAAATATGTACGAGGTTCTCATTTCCCTATTATACAAGAACAAAGTTAGGCTACATTCTCGCTGGCAATCTGCCCAAACACTGCCGTTATAAGGGTCCTGCTGTATCGTTCCTGGCTAGGAACAACGACAGACAAATTCTGGCGTCTCTCGAGAAATTTTGGGAGAACGAAACTATCCCTGATAATGCACCCATTAGTAACGATACAGCTTGTGAGGAGCATTTCGTTAAGTCTACTCATCGCAATGATGAGGGTAGGTTCGTTGTTTCGCTACCATTTAAGTCTGACAATCCCCAGTTGGGTGAGTCCTATGCTAGCGCTGAAGCGAGATTCTTGAGTTTAAAACGCCGGTTCATGCGTGATTCTAAGCTTGCGCGCGAATACGCAAACTTTATTCAGGAGTATAAGGATCTTGGCCACATGACGCTTGTCGACGATTGCCCTATCAATTCCGGGGTTTCAAATACCTACTATCTGCCTCACCATGCCGTCTTTAAACATTCTAGTTCTACGACAAAACTTCGCGTCGTTTTTGACGACTCGTCCAAAACTACCAATGGCCTTTCTCTCAATGATGTTTTGCTGGTAAGCCCAAACGTCCAACAAGACCTTTTTTTCTATTCTCTTGCGATTTCGTATGCACAACTATGTGCTCATCGCCGACATTGAGAAGATGTAACGACAAATTCTGGTATCTGATAAGAATTGTCATTATCAACGTATTCTGTGGCGTAACTCTCCACTTGAACAGTTTAAACATTTTGTATTGCGAACTGTAACATACGGTACTGCCAGTGCTTCGTTTTTGGCTACTCGCTGTCTTAATCTGATTGGTAAGGATCATGAAGCTTCTTTTCCTGACGCTGCGGCAACTATAATTAATGATTTCTATGTCGACGATTTGTTAACCGGTGCAGACACCATTTCTGATCTGACAAAGTTGAAATCTGACTTAGGTACGTTGTTGAGTCAATACGGTCTCACTCTGCATAAATGGGCATCAAATGAACCCAATGTGGTCGCAGATCATGATAATTTATCACTCCCTTTAAACAAACAAGGTAATGTGCGTACCTTGGGCATTCTCTGGAATAACACTACAGATTCATTTTTGTTTGACATCAAATCATTCCCAGTTGAATCAAGCATCTCTAAGAGGAAAATCCTATCGATTATCGCAGGTATATACGACCCACTCGGACTCGTCGGTCCCATTGTTTTCCTGTACAAACAGTTTATGCAGCAACTTTGGCTGTGCAATCTTGGTTGGGATGAGCCAATCTCCGGGCAATTACACTTGCATTGGCATTCACTATGCGATAAATTATGTCTAATCGGTAAAATTATTGTCCCACGTTCTATTCGCTGCAAGTCTAAAGCAAAGATAGTTGAATTACATGGGTTTTCGGATGCTTCTGAAAGGGGATATGGGTGTTGTGTTTACATTAGAGTCATTTATCAAGATTCATCGGCCTCTTGTCACCTTCTGTGTTCTAAATCTCGCGTGGCTCCCCTACGACAGGTGTCATTACCTCGTATTGAACTCTGCGCTTGCTTGTTATCGCGACTCTTATTTAAGGTCGCCTCTGCTCTTCATTCCTTTATCAATAGTGTTCACCTGTATTCTGACTCCATGGTGTCCCTTTACTGGATTCATGCCCAGTCTTCTAGGTGGAAGACCTACGTCGCTAATCGTGTTGCCGAGATTCAGCATCTTACTGAAGCCTACACGTAGCATCACATCAATTCTCAACATAATCCCGCTGACATTATTTCTAGGGGATGTCACCCCGACGTTTTGCGCGATTGTTCGCTTTGGTGGCATGGTCCTGCTTGTTTGTCTCAATCTTCCGAGTCCAATCTTTTTCCACCCTTTTTACCTTCTAATTTGTCGTCTCCTAAATTCACTGCGGAGGAGAAACAAACCCCCAAACTTTCTTTAATGTCTACCTTAGCCATTGATCTTTCAAAGGACTTTTCTTCGTTGCACCGTCTGACTCGCGTATACGCTTACTACTTTCGATTCATCAAAACTATTAGACTCTCCAGGGCTGAGAAAATGTCGGGCACTCTTACCCCCGTTGAAATTCATTCCACTCTTAATTTTTTCATAAAACAATCTCAGTCGATCCACTTCGCTGCTGAGCTTCATTGTCTTCGTAATGGGTCTTCTGTTTCTATCAGGAGCAAGTTGTCTTCTCTGGACCCGTTTCTTGATGAGTCTGGCGTCATACGCGTCCGCGGACGCTTACAGCAGTCGCAACTACCTTATGACAATAAGCATCCTATTGTCTTGCCTCCATCTGCTCATATCACTCGCCTTATTATTGAACGCGGACACATTCGTCTACTCCACGCTGGTGCTCAACTCGTGCATCACTCACTTCGTCAACGTTGGTGGATCATTAACGCCAAGATAGTCATTCGCTCCATCATTTGTAAATGCGTCAAGTGTCTCAGGTTTAGTGCCAAACATCAGGTTCAGAGGCTTGTTATTTTGCCATCTCCTAGAGTCACTCCTTCGCGGCCGTTTCTATTCTGCGCAGTTGATTATGGTGGTCCCTTCATGATTCGTCATGGCGGGTAGAAATCTAGGACTCTGTCAAAATCGTATGTGTCTTTGTTCATCTGCTTGGCAACCAGGGCCATTCATTTGGAATTGGTTTCCGACCTTACAGCCAACGCGTTTATAGCTGCCTTACGTCGTTTCATGGCCCGTAGGGGCATACCCAGCCAGTTATATTCTGATAATGGCACGAACTTTAGGAAGGCCCGCAATGTTTTGCATGACCTTTACAATCTTTGGCATAATAAGGATGCCACCTTATCAATCCAATCCTTAACGACCTCTCATGGTATTTCATAGTCATTTATTCCGCCCTCATCACCTCATTTTGGTGGTCTTTGGGAGAGCGGTATAAAGAGTTTAAAGTATCATTTGCGCCGCGTGGTAGGCAAGTCTATACTCACCTTCGAGGAGTTTACGACGGTTTTGTCTCAGATAGAGGCATGTCTAAACTCACGTCCATTATTTGCCGTTTCATCGGATGTAAATGATCCCGTGCCACTTACACCTGGCCATTTTTTGATTTGCGCACCATCAACGGCGATACCTGATGCAGAC
This sequence comes from Magicicada septendecula, assembly GCA_034769895.1. Taxonomy (NCBI): domain Eukaryota; kingdom Metazoa; phylum Arthropoda; class Insecta; order Hemiptera; family Cicadidae; genus Magicicada; species Magicicada septendecula. Next base: position 179,687,441 of record CM068376.1, on the reverse strand, counting down.
TTATTTCACGTTCCCATCTCTCGTCTTGGACGTTGGCAACTTCTCCAGATGTTTGTCCAAGCCATTTGGAAAGCTTGGTCTCGCGACTACTTACATCAATTACAAGAACGTCACAAATGGAAATTCGCCAAAGATAACGTTTCCATTGGTGACCTGATTTTACTGATTGAGGATAACTTACCTCCATTAGCGTGGAAATTTGGTGTAATTACCGCCACATTTCCCGGCCCAGACAACTTAATTAGAGTAGTTGACGTTCGCACGCCTACTGGCACATATCGCAGACCAATTCATAAATTATGTTTGGTCCCTACTAGGGACGAACAGTAAAAAAAAGGGTTTATTTTCCTTTGTATATATTTGTCAAAAATACATAAATCAGATGGTCAAAGAAGATTTTGTTAGTTATAAGCACCTTTGTTTTTAGCATAAGCTTTAATTTGTATATTTTTGATTCAGAAACTCTTTGTTTTACTCAAGCAAGTGTCAGTTTATTCAATATGCAAAGCTTTAATTATTATTTTGTATTTTCGTGTATGCAACATTTGATTTATGCCTCATGTCTTTGCTTACTATTGTTTTTATGTAAAAAGTTTGTTATAATATTCGCATGGTCTGCAGCTATACAAACTAAACATGCATTTTCTCGCACATTTTGTCAATGTGTGATATTTTGTTACTCTAGGAGTTTATTTCTCGCAATTGTTCAACACATGTATTACATTTTGTATAACCACATCTGTTGTACTTGTCACTTATGCCATTGTGCCTTGTATTTATTATGTATAACTTGTATCTATGTAAAACACATTGTTTATCCGCATCTACTGTCTATAACCATACGCCACGCCTATATTTTTATATTGTATTTTGTATTTGTATTTTGTGATCACGTATTGCACAATTATTATTCATACTTTAATTATGACATACATGTCATTACACTTTGTGCTTACAATCATTCAACTATGTATAGCTATTTTCACATAACAATTTATTGTATATTCCTGAAACTTCAGGTATCGCATGCATCGAGCAAACTATAAAGCGTCATGCTAAATTTATGTCTTTACATGTATAATTGTATAATAATTTTGTTTTTTCATTGTATTCAATACTATTGTATAGGTCTATTGGCCTTAACTGGTTCAAGCTAACCATTATGACTTGCATAAATGTTACAATTATCGGGCCCATCATGTGATGAGTCACCGATTATTCATCATTAAACATTGTCAAAATATGTCTTATATTGTTTAATATTGTATACATACAATATATATTGGCAATACATTGCTAATTTTTGCATTTATACTCATGTATAATTCAGGTTGCAAGCCGACCTTGGCCTGCTCAACTCTTATCATCACTCAAGCTTATCTCTAAACAGTTAATGTCATAACTGTTATCTAAGATTTCAAATTCAAGGTTCAATACAACTTATTGAGATTGACTTCTATTATTAAGAACTCTGTGTTTTTCTACAATAAGTTATTAAAATGTATTAAAAAATCTTTTGATTTTTTGCGGGCAGTTATGGACAGTAATGTGGTAATTTTCGCATTCATAGGTTGGCTAATCTGTACTTTGAAATTGTGCTTATCATGTTTTCTCAACGACACAGTCGACCGAGCTTCGGCAGGCGGCAGACGTCATTACGTTTGCTCGCTTGTTCTGTCATTCGTCAGACAATTCATGTAGGCTTTAGGCCACAACATTATATTGCATACTTGCAGTATATTAGCAATACATTGCTAATTCTTCATGTAACTTAGAGTGCCGCGTACTCGCGCCTCAAGTCTTACGGAAATTCTTACGACAATCGTCTAGGACTTAGGCCTCAACATTTTTAATGTAGTTGACTGTCGCACATTTGCGCCTCATCTACCATGTAGCTTTCTTAACGACTCGGTTTATTCAAAATTAAAATCTCTTCAGACTTAGCCAATCTCAACACTATGATTTAAGTGTACAACAAAAACTTAATAAATGTATTAAATACAGTCCACTATCGTCATCATTCTGCACCCTGGCAATAGCACCACAAACATCATTCTTCCTAACAGAATATTTTTTGGTAAACACGTGCCGTCATTAACATTTTCCGGTCCACTCGGATCGGATCTCAACAGGGGTTGACACGAACTGTGGTTATTACTAAACCAGTTTGTTTTAGACTAGAAAGTAGCTGATCGAATTAATTTTATAAACTCAGTAAAATATGAAGTTAAATTACATTGTTTCAGTACAGTGACATTAATTTATGGGAAGAGTTCAAGGAAAACGTTTGCATGTCTACTATCAGCAGTTCACCTTTGCTACCGAACAAGGAGTGTGTTGACGTATGCCATTCACTGCACGCATCACTGTAATACTACTCATTTAAAATACGTTTAACACAGTTCGGTGTGACTTGACTGTCTCTCACAAGGTATTTGTTGTAGCGAATAAAAAAACATACTTTAACAAAATATTCAATAAATTACACTTACATATAATGTACGACCGTTCAATCTAATACGCACACAAGATTACAACTAAATACGTCTTCTGAACGTCTAAATAATGTTTTCAGAACCCGTAATACGCCACCAACACAAGCACGCACTACCTTTCAGTAGACTCCTGCTCCTCAGGCGTCTCGGCAGCAAAACTGGTGTGCGTACAGTAGTTGTGGAAGTGAAGACTTCTGTAACGGTTACAGGCTGTACACTAGTGGAATCAATCAGCTAGTCTTATGTGACCAGTCAAAGAGTTCTCTTTAGTTAAGAGAGAGTCATGTTTCAGAAGAGAAACATCACTTTCGAAATCAAAGTTCCTTGTCCCTTAGTCTGGACGATGCGCAATAGGCTGGTATAAAGAAGCATTGCAAGTAAGCTTTAGAGAAACTTTACAACGAACAAAGATTGTCAGATTACGATCTAGTAATTATTTATGTAGCATGTGCGCGCGTTTAGGTTTACACAAATATTGTATAAAATTAAGTAAATAATACGTAAGTAATACTTTAATATAAAGTGAGAGGATTAGGTTGTTGACGGCTGCTCTGAAAAGGTGTCTGGACGAATCACTCCTCTCTTATGTTCGGAAGCAGCTCTACCCAACATTTTTCAACGATTCTTCTTTTCATAATTATTTGAAATAGTTAATATCTCTCACGCTTCAATACTTGGTATTAACATGTTCCGTATGGTTCCGCACGTGCGACTGTCGCTGTCCCATTGCGCAAGTCATTGTGTACATCAGATTCCACGATTAGGAAACTTGCAATTAATTAGAAACACTCCGTTACACGGCCCGCCAATGTATCCGGTTCTTGATGTGGGTGCAATTTGTTTATTTTTATTTTGCTTAAAATATAATTTCATGACCTCGCATGAAACGTCTTATTCAATCGGTTTTGCATAGTCATCGTAGAAACGGGTGATTATGGATTGAACTTGAAAAAGATTTGGCTGACTTCGCAAGAAACCACAAATTAAATTATTTTAATGACAAGTCGAAAAGTAAACGAGTAACACTGACAATACCGTCAATGAGAAATTCTTTACTATAATTTTTAGAAGGTAAGTTGAAACTTAGTGATGATTATACCTCTGATTTTTATGACCTAAAAAATCTGGAAACATGCATGCATTCATGTCCTAAAAACATAAAAACTGCCTAAAACTGTTAATATATGCCCTGTAGGAATATAAAATAACCTTGGGTAGGCTACACTGTAAATACGTTTTGTGTTACAAATAGAAGCTTTTACCGTTAATCAGTATTCACTTTCATTAGATGTCACACTGAATGATGACATTAATTTTCCGATTCTTAAATTTTCTTCGGTGGAATGCAAGTAGTTGTTTGTATTTCGTGATATTCCTTTCTACATCACATTGCGTGACGGGAGCGAGTGTTAAATCATCGGGGGAAAGTTCAGGATCAAATTCAGTACATTTTCTATCAGTAAAGTCAGCAGTTTGATTATCCCGGATTACGTTACGTGTAACTTTACTCTGACGTTTCACCTACTTCACTGGTGGGTCGAAATATATTATGTTGTTTACCTTCTTCTACTTCTAGGCATCATTAGATGTAAAGTTGTATGAAACAATGGAAAACTGGAAATACCAAGAAAACTTACTGAGCTTGTTAAAATCACTCTGAAGGCACCTTAGAGTAAAGTGAAGATAGAAGGAGAATTGACTGTGGAGTTCGAGGTAAATAACGGCTTATGCAGGGGATGCACTGTCAACGACTCTGTTCAATTTGGTGCTGGAACACGTACAGAAGTTACCAATAAATCCAGTGTGTACCACATTAGATCGAATGGTTCAATGCGTCGCATACGCTGATGATGTGGTGCTGACTGCTTGAACAGAGAGAGATCTGAAGGAAACATTATTTGTTGTGTTGGAGAGAAAAGCGAAGAAAAGTCTCGAAATAAATAAATAAAAGACAAATTAGCTACTAGTAACACGTAGAGCAGGTCTTAACCCCCAGGAAATCAGGTTAGGGAAGGAAGATGACATTTATGAATGATGCGTGAATTTGAAGTAATTCACAGCCGATTACAAAATGTCTCGCAAAATCCATGAATTATTATCTGCTGGCAATAGGTGTGTTTGTGCTTTGAGCAATATACTGTGGTTAAGAAATGTAAATAGAAAGTTAACAATTAAGATCTATGAAAACATCTTAAGACTCATTGTAATATATACGGAAGGAGGCTTGGACGTTGGCAGTTAGGGAAGAGAGTTGGCTTAAGCGATGGGAAAGAAAGGTATCGTGAAAGATTTATGGTGCCAAAAGAGATAGAGACATATGTAGCATAAGGACAAATGAAGAGCTGGAGAATTTTCGGGGAAGTAGACATTGTTATGAGATTGAAAGGAATAGAATCGGTGGGCAGGTCATGTACAGTGGATGATGGACAACATAGCTGTGAAGAAAATATTCAATGGGAATCCAGGTGGGAGACAAGGAAGTGGGAGAACCCGGAAAAGACGAGTAGAAGATGTCGAAGAAGACGTGGCCCGCTTAGGAGTAGGGCAGTGACGCAAACAAGTACAGTGGAGACCCGGGCTATGCAGGGCTATAGCATCGAGGATCATCATCATCATCATCACCACCACCACCACCATCATCATCATCATAAACAACAACAACAACATCATCATCATCATAATCTTAGATTTTACGAAATGTTTATTATTGTAACTGTTAGGAAAGGAAATAAAGAGATTAACTAATACCAGTACAATATTAGGCTATTTGTTGGTGCATAAAAAGTAAATTAAACATTGTCGTCCAGGGAAATATAAAAATCAGGAACAAAATGACAAACGGTATGCTTTTATACTTGTTTTAGCTAAGGAATGGCCTTGGTTACAATATGCGTTTATGTGACATGTCTGACCCTTAATGTTTAACAGGTAGTGTTTATTGAAACACGGTACTTGTTAAATTCAGAACGTTTTTATTTACAACCAGAGGATGATGGCATGTTTCCGTTTTTTGTTGTTAATCTGTTCATCAAGCTTACGCAGGTCGCGACAAGTTGTTTTTCATATTAATGACAACTGGCCGAAGTATATTCAGACTGCGATAACGTGACTGCTTGAAACAAAGTAGCGGTCACAACACGTATTCTTTTTTATTACATCAACAGAGTTCACTAGCTTTTGCAAAGCGTAACCGGTCACTCGACAACGTCCGCCTGTACGAGATGTGTATTACTTCATTTCGTATTATATTTTGATTATTACTTCATTATTTAATTATGACGTGTTTCGTTTAATTTAATTTGCGTGTCAGTCTCGCCAAAGTTCAGTAGAACACCAGTAATCCGAGGTAATTCAGGCCAAGGGGAATTCGGATATTCGAACACACATAAAACTGTTGTAATACAATATATGACAGTGTGGGGCATATAGAGTTTAAATAAATTAAATATTAGATTATCAAACTGAGACATTTGTTTTTAGATACTTCAACAATCATTAGGCATAATTTCTCGTTGAATTTACAATTCTCGTGTAATAAATAAAGTTTTTTTAACAAATCTGAGCCCTTTTACAAATCAAAAGGGGACACTAATCTTTTATTCAAGTCAAATGTTTTCTTTCATTCTAACACCCTGACGCTACTTGTGGATGAACTATAAATAAAGAGAAATTTAACGGACGTATTCCTTGCAATTTCGAACCGTCGCGTCATCCGGTATTCCCGGTCCCGGGTTTTATTTCCTTTCACCCGTATTTTCAAATGACATTTTTATTCATTTTCGTATCACTTGTGGTGGCCCTTCCAAAGTTTTGTTCTATCATGGCTATTAGAGTAATAAAGCTGGAATGAAAGTCAAAAACAGCATTTCATAAGTCACAAAGTATGACACACTATTTCTATGGGTTATTCGTAACTCCCACCGTACTGATCACATTCGCTTACATACAAATGTGCCATGCCTAGCAGTTGAGGAAGCCTCTAATACGTACTACCAATGTGTGTAGTCGTACGGCCGTACATTACTATTATTGCTTGTTCACTTTCTGCAAAGAACTATTCTTGTAATTAAAGCAATTGGCCAGAGGAGGGGATTTTGGGTGGTTAAACCTCCCCTCATATTTATGACAAAAGTAAATGTAAAAATTGATTAGAAATGTGCCTGTTACGTCTGGAAGCTCTTGAGTTATTCCTAGAAACGCTAATTGGAAATGGCTGGTTAGAAAGAAGTTTAACGTGGACTGTATGTTTTTCATATAATGATAGTTTATTGAAATTTTGATGATGTGATTGCTGACACGTGCAGAAGTTAACGCGGCATGATGCCCGCTAATTGAATTAGAAATAAACGTCGAATGACATAATCGTTATTAATAAGGCAGGAATCGCCCAAGTAGAATCAGTGCATGTTGCACATACTAATTTAAATAATGAATCCCAGTAGCCGCGGCTGGAAATGTTACGAGTGATCAGCTCAGAGTCTAGAGTATAACTAACGTAGTTTTCGCTACAGTCAGCCCAGCTAGAGACCGGCTGTAGTTAGTAGATAAAAACGTGACGTCATCTGCACGTGGCGCAATGCGGTATTTAGATTACAGAGTTTACAAGGTTCAAAGTTTGACCATACTGCCCGCACAAAATCTGGGCGATTTTGTAATTTATGCTTTCAGGTTAATAATATATAGTAATTGACATTACATGCTAATAAAACAACAACATAACAATTGACATGTCCAACATAGAGCAATGACACCTAGACAATTAATAGTAACAATATGGTTAACATACCAAATTCATGTGATAATTACAAAATACATAATGATTTGAGTTATATGGTCATAGAAAACTGATAATGAAATTACACAACATATAATAACATGGTATGATGCACAATAATACAATAATCAGGTAGACATATTAATTTGTCTCACATAACAACAGGATAATGATCACAAAAAATTCAATAATAAGTAACAAGTAATAATACAACGACAAGATATAATAATTTGCATGCATCATATTGGAACAACAATCCCCAGAAAATTCAACAATACATAACCATTGGATAATACAATGGCAAATACATAATAATTGATACAATAATACTATAATAATAATCCAAAAAAAGTTTTAAAATACATAATCATAGAATAGTACAATAGCAAAGACATAATAAGTGATACCATAATATTATAACAATAATTCCTCAAAAAAGTTAAAAAATACATAATCATAGAATAGTACAATAGCAAAGACATAATAATTGATACAATAATAGCGTAGTAACTATTACAATAATAGCTACACAATAATAATAATAATTACAATAATAATAAAATTGGATTATATGATCGCCCCGGGAATGTCCCGGGAGTGATGCAAGGCAATGTGACAAAATTCACAATCCTGATAAGTGTCGCATGATGCTCATGCGACTAGTCTGATGCCACCGGAAGTGGGCATAATTAATGGATGGGTCGACGTAGGATACCCTGTGCGGTGCGAACGTCAGCAACGCGCACTATTGAGTCCTGACCCGCACAAACATTTGTGATTACCCCGCGCTTCCACTGAAGGGGGGGGAATTGTCATCTAGAATGAGGACGAGCTGTCCAGCAGTCAAATTTCTTGACGTAATGCGCCATTTGTTGCGCTGTTGCAACTGGTGCAAGTAATCTTTTGACCATCGTTTCCAGATGGATTGTGTGAATATTTGGAGCAGCTGCCATCTGCCCAAACGACTAATACTGACTTGGGTATAGTCGGGTTCCGGGAGTGCCGTAAGCGGAGAACCGACCAGGAAATGAGCGGGAGTTAACGGTTCTGGGTCCCTAAAGTCATTGGATATTGCGAATAAAGGGCGTGAGTTAAGGCAGGATTCTGTTTGAGTTAGGATGGTATAATACTCCTCGAAAGTCAGAATGGTACAGCCAATCACGCGACGCAAATGAAATTTGACACTTTTTACCCCGCTTTCCCACAGACCACCGAAATGAGGGGCTGGGGGTGGAATAAAGGACCACTTGTGCCTTGGGCGCTGGTAAATTCCTGAGTTGGTTGCTCAAATCCCTTAGATTTCAAAAGTCTGTACAATTCGTGTAGTGTGCTGCTAGCACGACGAAAATTCGTACCATTGTCGGAGAATATCTGACTGGGGATACCTCTGCGCGCGATGAACCGTTTTAAGGCCGCTATGAAGGCGTCTGAGGTAAGATCTGATACAAGTTCCAAATGAATGGCCTTAGTGGTCATGCATATAAATAAAGCAATATACGCTTTTGACGTCGATTTTGAGCGCTGCCCGCCATGACGTACAAATACGGGCCCGGCATAGTCAACAGCAGATTGGGAAAATAGCTCAGCAGGCGTGGACCCTGGAAGAGGGTAATTGTCCCAATAATTGGTTTGCGCCCCTAGCACGGTATCGGAAACAAGTGATGGATTTATGTATTACCGAGCGTATATAGGATTTATCATTAACGATCCAATATTTCTGCCTCAGAGAACACTGGGTTAATTGTATACCAGAGTGCAATAAACGAAGATGTTCGTTTTCTATGATTAACTTGCTGAGATGAGAATGCGGGTGTAGTATGATTTGATGTTTGCTCGCGTAGTTAAGCTGGGAGTGCTGCAGACGTCCACCCACTCGTAATACACCTGTCTTGTCCAGAAAGGGGTTAAGTGACAGAATTGTACTGTTATTGGGGATGCAGCGATGTGCTTCAAGTTCCTTAACCTCAATGCTGAAGTGCAATTGCTGAGACTGGCGAATAAAAACCAAAAGTGTATCATGCAACTCCTGGGCTGACAAAAAGGAAGTGTCCCTGTCAGCCACGGGGAGCCTAGAGTTCCGAATAAACCTGCGGCAATATGAAAAAACGCAAATGAGTCTTGATAGAGATGAATAATTTTCAACATAACTGGATGTAGATGAAGCGACAATTAGTGAGGTTTGGGCCTGCTTGCGTCGTTCCTGTTCCAGATCGGGATGAGTGCAGGGAGAATGAGTATCGAAGGCACTGATAGGCCATGATGATGACTCGTGGGACAACCAGGACGGACCATGTAAAAAACGGTTACGTTTACGGTTACGTTTACGTTTACGTTTCTGCTGGCCCTTAATTTCCAGAGATTGAGATCTGCGGATAGCTCCGTGAAGAGAATCGCCCAAATGAGACTTGTCTGACCTGCGAGGCAGGGATATCACAAATCTGCCATCCTCATTACGGACAGTATTGTACACAAAATGATTCTCGCATTCCGAGTCCTCAGCGGAGGGATCACGAATAGAAACTTCCTCCAACTTCCAAAATTCCTTTAGTTGAGAGGAAATGGCAATATTATTTTCACATACCATAAATGATGAAACCGGTTTCGTCATGTTGACATTAAACGGCAAGTTACCTGCGATAATGACTCCCAGTTTTGTCTCCTGAATTATGGGGAAATGTGTGCTACGGATAAATTTGATAGGTTCAATTAATTGCAAGTAATACTGAGCACCGAGCAATAAATCGACTTGCGACGAGAAGTTGAGTTGTGGGTCAACTAAGAATATGCCCTTTGGTAAATTTAACGCTGCAACATCAAATGATTCCGCCGGGAGATTATTAGTGATGCTGGGAAGCACAGCGCAATGTATGTTTAAACTAAAATGCTTATAGCGTGAATGTAACCTTACTCTGGTACTGAAGTCAGCTTGGGACAATGAATTGTTTATACCCGTTATGGGCAATTGAGATTTAATCAGTTTCAGACCCATACGACGTGCGAAATCCATAGTACAGAAGTTAGCCTGCGAACCAGAGTCTAATAAAATCCTAACCGGGTGCTTTCTACCTGCATGGTCAGTTGTCATGCAGACTGCGGTAGATAATAATATGGACTTATTTGTTTGAAATTTTAACAAACACTGGTTGTTACTGGACGACTCGTTTTTGTTAGGCATATGAATCATTGTGTGATGGCGTTTCGCACACGTTCTGCAAGAAAATTTAGAGGGACAGTGAGCAAGATCGTGGCCTGGGCGAATGCAATTTAGACAAAGTTTATTTTTTATTATAATATTTTTTCTCTCCCGTTATAAATTGTGAACACTCAGTAAGTAGGTGTTTACCCTTGCACAGCTGACATATATATTATTTCCGACATGGGCATGGAATGCTGATTTGGAAACATTTACCGTTTTAATAGCCTTGCGATAGTGAGCCTTATCGCCAACGTTTATCTTGCTTGTTGAAGTGGTCGCGCTGTCCAGGTTTTGCAATAACTGTCTACGGGTATTCAAAAATGTTATGAAATTACTAAAGTTCGGAAATCGTTCTTCCGACAAGCTTTCTTTCCAAAGACGAAGCGTGTAATTATCGAGTTTTTGGGCCAAGTAATGAATGTGAATAATTTCAAATGTATTTACGGGTAGATTTAAGGAGTTTAACGCATTGATATTAGCGGTTATCTCGTCAATAAATATGGAAATACTAATCCTAGACTCTTGTTGAACCGATTTCACACCCAAGACATTCCCTACATGATGGGCTGAGACAATTAACTTACTGTCATACCTATTTCTTAGTAAAGCAAGAGCTACCGCATAATTTTCATGGGTAATTGGAAGCGATTTTATCACATTTAGTGCCTCGTCACTTAATGAAGAGTGCAAGTAGTGTAACTTTTGAATATCCGTCAGGTCGGTTCTGACGTGTATTCATTCAAGAAATATGTTGTAATAGTGTTGCCAATCAACAATGCTACCTGAAAAGCGAGGCAATTTAATCGGTTCCAACTGTATAGGGGAGGTTTTAATAGGCGTAATTTCGGTATTAACCAGCGGTTTTTGGTTCACCTGCCCTACTTGCTCTAACAAGTATTGCAACTTGCATTCGATATTGCAAAGATCATCCTCAGTTTGGACTCTGTCACTGGCTAATGCGAAATCAGCGTCATCAGACTCAATTTGAGTCTGAATATCATCATATTTAGTGGACAATTCCATTAAATGGCGAAGCTTGATTTTTAGTGCGTGATGACCGCTTGTGTCCGGATCGAAATTATCCGCGAAAGTGTTCACACGGGATATAGATGCTTTAATCGTGCCCCGTTCCTTTATCAACGCCTTCACATCAGCCATGATTGCAATTCAAAATGTAATTTAAAAAGAATTTAAGCGTAGAGCAGGTGAACAATTGCTGTAATTTTGAATATCTTGATAAAATCTGATATAATGCGGGCGCTAGTGATTGTCATACAGCTTAACACATTACTTACTATAATATATGCTTGTTATCTCTTTTAAAGAACAGCCATGAGCGTTATTGAAAGTATGAATTATTTAAATAATAATATACACATAGCCTCATCTCGACACTTGAACTTCTAATGAGTTATTGCGCAGTTATGCAAATAGAAATTTATGCACAAATGTATATATGAAAATCTAGTTAAGATGAAAGTTTATGCTCACATTATAATAATATCTGTTTACGTAAAAGCATCAATAATACCATATTAAATGTGAAGTATTATTCAGTTTGTTGTATTCATGTATCATATATGAACAATTATAAAGAAAAATGAAAGTTTATAATCACGTGGAATCCTGGCGTGTTCAAAACTGCTTCGGTCCTGTTGGTTCCGTGCTGATCCCGTCCGGCAATCCCTTGAAGTTGGCGCACCGCCTGTTTGTGCTGGTTGGATGAAGCTTGATGTTGTATCTCAGCGTAATTTTACCGTTGTGGAATTTGCTGCCGTCGAATAACTTTCTTGTAGTTTCTTGTCGTGTCAGATTTGACGCTCTGTAAGATCTGGCATGTCACTCCTGAAGGTTGTCTTTGTGGCAACAAAGGGATGCCACGGCCAGCAATCTCAATTTGAAAGTATTTAAGTTTGAAGATTGTTTGGGCCACAGGCTGTTTGTGCCCATTAAATGAAATATTTCGAAATAGTGGTGGACCAAAATGTTGCCCGTAAGACCAAAATAAAATCCGGCCCGGAGGACCAGAAAATGTTGCGTCTGGAAGCTCTTGAATGCTCTTGAGTTATTCCTAGAAACGCTAATTGGAAATGGCTGGTTAGAAAGAAGTTTAACGTGGACTGTATGTTTTTCATATAATGATAGTTTATTGAAATTTTGATGATGCGATTGCTGACACGTGCAGAAGTTAACGCGGCATGATGCCCGCTAATTGAATTAGAAATAAACGTCGAATGACATAATCGTTATTAATAAGGCAGGAATCGCCCAAGTAGAATCAGTGCATGTTGCACATACTAAATAATTTAAATAATGAAACCCAGTAGCCGCGGCTGGAAATGTTACGAGTGATCAGCTCGGAGTCTAGAGTATAACTGATGTAATTTTCGCTAGTCAGCCCAGCTAGAGACCGGCTGTAGTTAGCAGATAAAAACGTGACGTCATCTGCACGTGGCGCAATGCGGTATTTAGATTACAGAGTTTACAAGGTTCAAAGTTTGACCAGTGCCTATAAAAAGGTAATCTTATAAGTCTTGTAAGAATTAAATAATTAGGCTAAATAATTACGAACGTTTTAAATTGAGATGCGCTATAACCGTCATTTGAGTACGAAATCGCTTGGTATAAACATTAATAGTTTTCCGGTAGATGAAGGATGGTTAAAATTTGTACTTTGAATTTTTAGGCTATGTCCCCTTATCGAGTAGGAAACAGATAACCTTTATTCAACCCGCAGTGAATCGAACTCGATTACGATATTTGTTGTGTAGTAACTTATTCCAGAGCAATTTAAAAAATTTCTGTGTTGAACAGTTTTTTGTTTGCTATTCGAACCTTACACAGTTGTGGATATTGTTGTACACAGTTTTCCCATCCGCATTTAACAACTTTTCGTATTTTCTAACGTACTGGTTTATTACAATTCAAAAACAAATCAATAGTCAAAATCTTGAAACGTGTCCGTTATTCCGTGCGGAACGCGCTTTTCAACCAGCTTTGCGGACAACCACTTAAGTGTGCACGTCGTTGAAATGTTTCTGAAGACCTGCAGCATCGGTTTTATTAAAGTCGGTTTTATGAGTAGACCGATTTAATTCCATTTGCTGCAAATATTTACAGTCCCAGCTCATTAAGGTGAAGTTTTAAAACATCCGTACATAAGATTTAACACTATCAACTCTGCAGAAGATGGGAGAAAATTTGTGTCAGTTTTCTGATATCGTTTATTTATTTATATTGTAATTTATTATTTCATTTTATTGTTTCATTTGTTAAATGCTAGGTATCTATTAATATGTAATCCTTATGTTACCACATTTACCGTCTTCATGACGACAGAATAAATAGAACATAACGATTTTTTTTCTTTTACATTTTGTAGTTTTATGCAGCAAAATTTAAAACTTCGCCAGAACCCCCCCCCCCCCAGGGTATGAAATCCTGGCTGCGCCATTGAATTAAAGTAAATACTATGGTTCTTTATTTTGGTAATGTAAACGGATAATGAATTAAATAATTAGCATAAAATGGAATCGATGACTAGGGAAAGAATTTTAGTCAAATAAACTACGTTACTCACCGTCAGAGGCTTAATTCTTATACATGCGATGTTATACTATACTCAACATGTTTCGGGACAGCTTGTCCCATCTTCAGGAGTAAAACACATACTCTTCCACCTCAATTGAGGATGAATTGTCAAACATTATAAAATATTAAAATCTAAAACACACATTGAATAAATTAAACTACAACATTATGCGCACGTGTAGGCTCCAAGGTCCACACCTCGCGCCGGCTGAACGCGCACTAAGTAAATCACTCATCGCAAGAAAGATGTCGCAGTGCAGTATAATATAAAACATTCGACTTAAAGTTAAGTTGATCGTTCAAAACAAATGGCCTGGTGTCACTATTATTATAAGCTTTGTAAGGTTTGTTGAGCCTATGTTCAACGAACCTTTTTAAAAAACCACGGCCGGTCTGTCCCACATAAAACGCGTCGCAATCATCGCACATCACTTTGTATACCCCGTTTTCTTCTCGAGGGCTGTAGATTCATGAGTGCGCAAGATATTTAAAATGTTATTAGGCCACCCATGAACATAGGCCACCCACCAGTTATCGTTCCCTTAAAAACATGAAATCTAGTTTTGCTAAACATCTTGTCGATGAAAATCACGGCTATACTGATTTTAAGACTAACTTAGTCCCCCTCCATATTTGCAATAAGGGACAGTATATGAACGCTCTCGAAGAATTCGAGATTTACAAAGCTTATAATAATAGTGACATCAGGCCATTTGTTTTGAACGATCAACTAAACTTTAAGTCGAATGTTTTATATGATACTGCACTGCGACATCTTTCGAGCGATGAGTGATTTACTTAGTGCGCGTTCAGCCGGCGTGAGGTGTGCACCTTGGAACCTACACGTGCGCTTAATATTGTAGTTTCATTAATTTATTCAATGTGTGTTTTGGATTTTAATATTTTATAATGTTTGACGATTCATCGTCAATTGAGGTTGAAGAGTATGTGTTTTACTCCAGAAGATGGGACAAGTTGTCCCGAAACATGTTGAGTATAGTATAACATCGCATGTATAAGAATTAAGCTTCTGACGGTGAGTAACGTAGTTTATTTGATTGTCATACAAGTGGTTTGGTACTGTAAATAAAACTTAAAAGAAGTTTAGTGTACCTAAGTCGTGCTGATGATGGTCGACAATATTTATTATAACCTGTTTGCGAAGTTTTCTTTTTCAGCGAGTTCTGATTTTTGACAGTAAGAATATCTGACGTTCGGATAGTTGACGTGCCACTGTATTTTTTATATCACACACAAACACGTTCTTAACAGCGATGCGTGTGCGAATATGTTTTATGCGTGTATCTGTGCGTGCATGCGAGTTTAATTGAAGCTTATCATCTAACAACGGCTTTCACTGAATCACAGGAAAAGCGTTGGTCTTCTCGGATAAAAGTGAGTTAGTTTCACTTCCCTACTGATTAAAGATAAATGAGTGATTTAAATGATGGCTAGCAACATCCGCAATACACTCCACCATTACGTCAACTATGCCTATAAACGTACAAAAGTTGTACGTTACAAAATAATATTTCTGCGAAGATACATACAAGAAAACGTGGACAGGTATTTCCAACCGCAGAATGCTCATAAACAAACAAACGAGACGTGTCATCTGCCGGATGAAGGAAAACACCTGAGCAGTTGACATCACTATGTTGCCTCATAGTAGTAGTTGTATCTCAACCTTTACGAGTAACGCTTTCGTGACAGATTCGAATCAATATAACTAAGTTACAATTTAATTGCATACAATTACAATAAGGATTGCATAAAACATTTAAAACAAATTGCCTGAAGATTACCTTCTCTTCCTAGTTTATGGCCTACAAGTTATCCGGAAATTATAAAATTCAGATTTACAAAGGATCCCAATTAACCAATGGTTTCAACTATAAAGCGCCCGAGGGCCACACTTAAACTCAGGGACCTACCGGCGGCCTAATCATAAGCGATAAAAATAAAATAACGTAATGTAAAAATAAATAGGCAGTAGCCTATTATTTATAATAATTTATTATTTATTATTTACTTCTAAATAAGCAAAAAGAGGCAATTTGCACATTCAATATTCCTTACTACTTATCTTTGGCAGTACAATCTTTACCACGTCGTATAATAATGAAGATATAAGAAAGATATTAAACATTGTATAATAATATAAAACCTTCATTGTGAAAACTGAGGTCGCTCTGCTGCAACTACTAAAGCAAGAATGTCTACATCGATCTGAAAACACTTCAAATTAACTTTGAATAATATATACGACTGATTACGAACAAGTACGAAGCAAGACAAGCGCGTCTGTTTTATCTAGCCGAGGGATGGAAGAAAGTAGAGTGAATCTTGCAATGTGACTAGAACAAATATGTTCCATTATAAAAATAAAAAGTGAAATATTCTTTATGTTTATTAGTAAATCAATGAAACAGTTTTTCACAGGATTCACCAGCAACAGGCCTACTATTCTCAGTTATAATAATACTTTATTATTAATTTACTTATTAAGTAAATAGCGTAATTATTAAACTGGTTTTGCAAGATAAGGTCGCGGACCGCCAGTTGGAAATCACTGTAATAGACGTACCCTTCTTGTGACGTTACGTGTTCGAGTATCTATAATGATATGCATACGCTTTTCTGGCACAGAGCACTAATATTTTAGACAAAAGTTTGTAAATAATTTTTGCCTTTGCCTTTGTCAACGCCTAAACCATGTATCTGATGGATATTCGTTTCTACGTTTTTTTCTCGCACAAGGGCAGGTAAACTTTCTCCCAAAATACGTTAACACTGTCGACACTCAAGTGAAGCGTATATTACTCCATTTGTGAAACAAAGATGGAGGGAACGAAAGACCATTTTTGAGATTAAAACGACACCGATGACAATAAAGTTTACAGAGTATACGTGGGGAGAAACATACGATAGTTTAAGTGCAACAAACCAGACTCGGATACGTAATTGAATCCGTATTCTGCTGCGATCGTTTTCCGTATTTTGTGACTGTCTTCCTTACGTATGGAAAATCCATGTTTCTTTTTGTTTGCGTTGTTTCGTGACGTCAATCGGTGTTCAGCCAACATCGCTGTATAAATAAAAAGCGAAAAACTCGCTAATACCCTACGGACATATGAAGTTAAAATAAAATATCCTTAGAAGATGTAGGAGAATTGATAAAGCAATTCCTCTACGAAATACTTGCTATTAGTCCTCATTTCTGATAGTGAATATTTGAATATTTACTATCCTTAATGTCCGTATCAACTGTGTTTAAAGAACGATCTTTTTAGTATTTTAAGATAAAAGGTATTCTTTTTTATTAATTTTGAAATTATGGATCGTTGTTTATCTACGTGGTTACTAATATAATGATATTTATGCACTTTCTCGACGAGGAAAACTAACATTTTAAATAAACGTTTTTAAATAACTTTTACCTTTGCCTTAGCTAGCGTTCGCTAGTTGTGAGCTTTGTCAGAAGCTAAGGCAAAGGTAAAAATTATTTACAAATTTTTGTATAAAATATTAGTGCTCTATGTCAGAAAAGCATAAGCATATCATTATTGATACTCGAACAAAATGAATGGACAACAAAATCCAAATTATTAATATTGTAACGATGGAAGCCTCTCGACAAGGCGAGAGAGTCCTTCCACACGTTTCCGTGCCTCTATCAAAGTACGCTCTAGACTTTTCGAGCGCTTGTTAACGACACAAATTATGGATTACTCTGGAACACCTGCGCTACCTATTTAAGCAACAGCAGCTGCCTTTGTCAGTTAGTTTACGTTGGGTGATTTATCTAGTGCGGATATTAAGTGGTTGTTGTGAAAGTCATTGTTGTGTTATAATTAGTGCAGAACTCTTTTTAGTTGACATTATTATTGCGTGCGGACAAATTTAACTCAAATTACTGTATGAGAGTATCTTGTTGATTTCAAATTTTTATTTGTGTCTCATTAAAGCTGGTAATAATTAGTGATTTCATTGGTGTCTGTACTTTGTTTCCACTGTACCATACGACGGTTAGAAGTGCGACAGAACCTTTAACAGTGGACATTTGACATTGTTATTACACTTATAACACGACGTAACATACTTACGTATTTATGTGTCAAAGATAATAATTTAATTTTTATAGCAAATACTGTAATATTGCAACTAAAGAATGGAGATAAAAAATAATTGCTTCGCATTTTGAATCTTTCGTCATGTACCTGTTCGAAAATGTTGTTACAAGATTAAAAGGTTTATGCACTTAGGGAGCAACAGCATTCTTGTATGTTATACAAAATTAAAGGTGAGCACATTTGAAGCCAGTTAAAACTCATTTATTATTTTGTATTTACTTCTATAGCGTTAGCCATTTTTTATAATCAACAATCGCGTCTACACGAAATGCTTCCTCAAGCAATGACAGAATTTATAAACCATATTTATACAAGCAACGATCGCATTTTAAACGATGCTTCTATGAGCAACGTTCTTGAACATAAGCGATGATTTTGTAGGCAGCGTTCTTGAATATAATTGATGCTTCTTCCTATAAAGTTCTTCAATAAAGACAACACTTCTAAAGGCAACGGTCACATAGCGTATTAGCGGTGCTTCTATAGTTCACGTTTGCGTGTCTATGTGCGATGTTTCTATAAGCAACAATCGCGAATAAAGACAATAATTCTAAAGGTAACGATCACATTGCGCATAAGCGTGCTTCTATAATGCTCCATCAAGCAACGTTCGCGACATTTATACGATGCTTCCATTAGCAAAGCCCGCGCATATAAGCAACGTTTCTATGAGCAACGATCGGATATGTCTGCGATACTTCTGGAAACAATGATCATGTCTACAATTATGCTTTTAGAAGCAACTATCTCGTGTGTGATCTCTTCGATCTCGTCGCTTTTATAAGCAACTTTTTCGTCTACTATGAATGCTTTTATACGATAGTATATAGTTAAGTACTGGCTACTAAAGAAGTTATGCAGCTTAGTGATGACATACGCATTGTGCACGAAATTTGATTTAAAACGAGACGTCATGTGTCTAGACGGTACCAAAACATACGGACGTAATCTACTGTAGGCTATACGTTTCCATCAAATTATTAGTTTCATAATTCTAGCAATTATAACCATAGACAGAGAAATCCGCTGTTCAGCAGTTAATGGATTAAATCTTATTTTGCTACTAGTACCATTTCATTAAATATCTACAGTAACCACACACACACACACACACACACACACACACACACACACACACACACACACACACACACACACACACACACACTCGCGCGCGCGCGCGTGTGGCAATTATGCAACGTGGATGATTATCTGGTTGCTAAGCGATGTTTTAAATGTAGTGGGTATAACCATAAAGCTCAGGAGTGCAGAGGGGGTCTTACATGCCCCTCGTGTGCTGGAGACCATAAGCTGAGTGAATGTAAAGCATCAACTAATGAGTTTAAATGTATCAATTGTATTAATTACAATAAGCGTATAAAGGATAATAAGGTTAATGAGTGTCATTCGTCCTTCGATAAGAGCTGTTTCTGTTTGCAACAACTGATAAGGAACTATAAACAGAACATTGATTATTAATGCCATTTCTACGGACTGCTAATGCAAGGTCAACACATCTAGATAAGAACAACATAATTCGATGCATGCAGATCAATTTACAGCATTCGAGACAGGCAACAGGATAACATTGTTGATATAATACGACAACAAAGGGTGGACGTTTTGTTTATTCAAGAACCATATGTTATTTTAAATAACGTTGTCGGGATACCAAGGAATTGTAGAACGTTTACTGCTGGTACGGGTATACAGAGAGCCGCAGTTGTAATTATGAATGATCGAATTACATGTTTAATGATTAACCAACTATCAGATGAAGATACTGTCGTTTTACATTTTATTTATGGTGGTCAAAACTTCTTTTTGGCGAGCATGTATTTTGGTATGCATGATGATGTCGGAATTAATATGAATAAAATTGAAAGTGTTCTTAGTTTTGGAATGGGAAGTGGCGTTTTGATTGCTGTCGATAGTAACGCCTGGTCAACAATGTGGCATGATTTGTTAACCAATAGAAGAGGTAGGGGCGATACAAGAATTTTTGATGGGGAACCAACTGTTTTTAATGAATGATGAAAGTAATGTTACAACTTTTGAATCACGGAATGGTAAAAGTAATATTGATTTAACTATAGTTAATAATCAGCTGGTTTCTCTAGTTAAGGACTAGAAGATCAGTGAAGAAGAGAACTGTTCGGACCATAGAATTATTACTTTCAATATAGTACATGGAAATTATGATATTGCGGAATTTCAATATCAGGGGTTGCGATATGTCTTCAATGAAGGTAACTATGAAGCTTTCGATCGGAATTTGCTTCAAGAAATACTTAAAAAATGTTATGTTTCTACGTGCAATAATGATTTAGGAAGTTTGGACATTGTATTACATTATAAGGTTTCGGAGGTACAAGATATGGATCTAGTCGTGAAAAAAGTTGAGGATACCATAAAGACAGCATGTGACAAGTCTTTTAAGAAGCGTTCAACATTACAGAAGACTGTTGGAGGCAGATCGGTTCCGTGGTGGTCAGATACACTCACAGTCATGCGTAAAAGAATGAATGCATTAAGAAGAAGATACCAAAGGACTAGAAACGACAATATCCTGAGAGAATGTCGGAAATGTACTACTTTGAGGAAAAGAAGAAGTATCAATCAAGTATTAGAAGAGAAAAAATACATTCTTGAAAACAATATTGTAATTTAACATCAGTGAATCCCTGGAATGCGTTTTATCGCTTGGCAGCTGGAAAAATGAGAAAGTGTTCCACTTTAACAACTTTGCAAAAACCGGATGGCTCCTTCACAACTGATTTGGAAGGTACTATGAATTGTATGTTGGAATACTTTATTCCCGTGGATGACGGCATAATGGATAATGAGTATCAGGCATATTAGGAATCAGATTAAAGATCCAATAAGTGTACAAGATGACAGAGAGTTTTCACAGGAAGAAGTTTTGTGAGTTTTGAAAAACATGAACCCTCAGAAGTGTCCTAGTGAGGATGGAATAACAAGTGGCATTTTATTGCGGGTTTTTATGAAATTTCCTCGGTTTGTAACAGCAATCTATAATGAGTGTCTGAGAAGAGGTGTCTTTCCTAAGTTATTGAAAAGAGCAAAAATAGTACCAATAGTTAAGCCGGGCAGGGAGAACAGTACTGAAGTTTCGAAGTTTCGTCCTATCAGTTTATTGAATGTACGTGCGAAAGTATTGGAAAAACTACTTATAAACAGAATTATGCACCACGTGTTTTCTAAAGATTTAATGCAGTCTAATCAGTATGGATTTACACCCCAGAAAAGTACAGTGGATGCAGCTATGCCAGTTAAGGAATTTGTTGAAAGATGTTTGGTGGATAAAGGGGTTGTTGTTCTCGTTAGTCTTGATGTCCAGGGCGCTTTTGATGCAGCGTGGTGGCTGTGTATTTTGATTACTCTTAAACAATTCGAGTGTCCTAGGAACTTGTATTGTCTCTCACAAAGTTACTTTGGTAGACGAACGGCAATTCTATCTACTCACAATACATCAATGGAGAGGGATGTCAGTAAAGGTTGTCCTCAGGGATCTTGTTGTGGGCCAGGATTTTTGGAACATACAGTATAACTTGTTGCTCAATTTAGACTTTACTAAACGTACAAAAGTTATAGCTTTTGCAGATGATTTAATTGTGTTAACAAATGGAGAGTCTCTTAGAAGCTGAAAATTATGCCAATTTAGAGATGGTCAAAATTTCAAAGTGGGCTACAAATAACAAAGTTTCTTTTAACGAACAAAAATCAGAAATACTCTAGATTTCTCGTAAAAGACTTCAGAATTCAGAATTAAGCATTTACCTTAATTCTAAAAATCTTCAACAAGTTAATAAGTTAAAATATTTGGGTTTCATTATTGACACAAAATTCAATTTTAATGAGCATATCCAGTATGTGGTCGAGAGGTGTACAAAACTGATTCATATGCTATCAAGATCTGCAAAATTAAACTGGGGGTTGGGACATGAGGCACTTAAACAATATATAAGGGGGAAATTCTCCCCCTTTTATCATATGGAGCACCCGTATGGATAGACTCATTAGAAAGGAAAAGTAACCAGATGAAGTTCAAAAGAGTGCAACGTCTCATCAATATTAAAATTGCGAAGGCTTTTCGTACAGTGTCGCATGAAGCTCTGTGCATTTTGACAGGACGGACTCCAATAATAATAAAGTTGAGACAGATCGTTAGTGGTTTTTGGTGTTAATATTTTGATGGACACAGTAATTCCATTCAAGGAATGGCCTCATCCGGCAGATATAGTTATTAGAAACTCGAGCCATGAAAGTAAAGTATACACAGTACAAGCATCTACAGATGGCAGTAAGCACAACAATGGGGTTGGGTCGGGTATAGCCTTGTTTGTTAATGGTGAGCTCAAGTATGAGATGCAGTATAAGTTGGGTGTTGGGTGCTCTAATAATGAGGCTGAGCAATTTTGGCAGTATTGAAGGCCCTGGAAAAGATAGCTGAATTAAATTATATTATAACTAATTTGAGAACGGCAGCTGTTTACACCGACAGCAGAGTAACTCTGGACTTAGGAGCTCGAGAAATCATAACTACTTGATAGAAGAAATAAGGAATAAGTTAAGAAGTTTAAAGGCGGACAACTGGTCAATTGATTTTGGTTGGGTTAGGGCACATGTGGGTATTTATGGTAATGAACTGGCTGACAATCTGGCTAAAGAAGCTGCGTCCAGTAGCAGTATGGTGTGCTATGAACGAATACCGAAAAGTGCAGTGATTAACAAATTTCGTGAGTTGAGCCTAATGGAGTGGCAAAGTGAGTGGGAACAAACATCAAATGGAATGCTGACTAAGTTGTTTTTCCCTAGTGTGAAGCACAGACTGTCCTCAAGGTTTGCACTGTCTCCTAATTTTACCACAATGGTGACTGGTCATGGCAGGCTTAGAGCCTACTACTATCGTTTCAAAATAAAAGATGATCCAATATGTGTCTGTAACGATGGTGACCAAACAGTGGAACATTTGTTATATGAGTGCAGTATGTTGAATGAACAAAGACAGGTTTTCAAAAATAGTGTACTAAGGAGTGGTGGACGATGGCCTCCAAATAGAAGTGAATTGACTTCAAAATATGTTAGACAGTTTATTAAATATGTTAATAACATTGATTTTAATTCTTTGTAGTGTTTATTGTAATTGTGCTTGTCTATCTATTTTGAATTATTGTATGCTTTTATTATTATGAATTAACTTACATATTGGTTGAACAGCTTCATCATGCATACATACATACATACAGTTTTAACATGTTAATAATGTAGTACTAATTCATTGTATCATTGTAATTGATTGATTTTTATTTTTCATGTTTATTTTGAATCTTTGTAATTGTTGTTTTTTTGTTGTAATAATGGAGTTGTCTTTATACACTTATTCTAACAATAGATCTACAGTACCTCTATAGATTTCAGTTTATCAATTTTTAAATTCAAACAAAAGAAAGCGCATTTATATTGTCTGAACACTACGATCTGAATACATTCGCTATCAAAACGCTGTTTTTTATACTCGCTTGTAACTTACTTCGATCTTAAGTTATCCACTTTTAAATTCAAACTGAAACAACTCTGAATTCACGCACTATTAAGACGTTTCTTAAGGTGCATACACCACCTTCGATATCATAACCTATATCTTTATTTATAAGAACCGTGGACTCTGGCCCGGCCGTCTTTCGCGGGATCCGACCTAAGACTCCCTGGGTTCCGTGGACGGACTCCGGGGAAAGCCCGTCGGACGACTCTCGCGCTATTCCCTACGCGGGAGGCATCCACCTACGCCGGGACACCGCCTGCTTATTCCGGCATCCAGGCCGGTCGAACTCCCGCGCTAGGACTTGGTCAGAGACCTCCCCGGGGTCAGGAAGGTTCTCCGAAGCCCGGGAAAGCCGTCGATATGCCGGGCGAGGCGCTGGGACTCTGGCCCGGCCGTTTTTCGCGAGATCCGACTTAAGACTCCCCGGGTTCCGTGGACGGACTCCGGGGAAGGCCCGTCGGACGACTCCCGCGCTATTTCCTACGCGGGAGGCTTCCACCGATGCTATGGCAACCAGAATGTATTCTATTGGGTTGCCATGGTAACCAGATATAATAGTTTTTTAAGACCCCAATGGACCCCCCCCCCAAAGGATCGTATCGAAAAAACACCTGTTTTCTGTTGGTTCTCCCGTTGCGTAAAATATTTGTGCCAAGTTTGGTTGAAATCGGTCCAGTGGTTTAGGAGGAGATGTGGAACATACATAGATACAATGACTTTTATTTATATTTAGATGGAGCATGCTGATACAATAAAAAAAAAACACATGCGTATCCGATATTTAGTAATAATAGTTATGTCTACTATTTAGCATTAATAGTAATAATAATAATAATATTAAAACTAAATGTAAGAGAGACAGGTGAAAATTAAATTTAACGCTTGTGTTAATGGGGAAGCAATGCGTAGCTTATAGAACGTAATAAATCCCAGCATACGTTCGATTCCGACATAGGCCATAGACCTGTGGTTTTGCCACCACTGACAAATCGGTGAAGAATATTTTGCACTGTGAAATCTTGATCTCTTTTAGGAACTGAACCCTATTTTATCTATCATTTTATATTACCTTCAGAGACATTGTTTGCTATTTCGTATGACTGTATGACCGTATAACGACGTATCTCCACCGAACAGTGAATTTTTCGTTTGCTCTTATTTCACAGAAACTTATTGAATTACATTTGTTTGCAGCCAAAGTTCACAACTTGGTTTCAGTGTGGTAATTCCTGTACCTCGTTTATTTCAAACGTTCGAAATTATATTTAAAAAAATATTATTTTTACAGTACAAATTGAATGGATCTTTTAGTTGGTTTGCAAAATGGACTTCACAGTTGGCCCATTATGAAGTGGTCAGTAGTGACCTGCATTTTCCTAGCGTTGACTACATAATTAATAATAGCTATTAAAATGGGAACTTTTCAGAAATGTGTATACTCTAATTTTACTGAGTTTTAAGAATTCATAGAATGTTTACTTCTCTGGGTTAGTGACCAAACAGAAATGTTAACTTAAATATAGTGAATAGATAGATTAAAAAATAAAAGTCTAGAATAGTCAAAGTTTTTAAATAAAAATAGAACTTTATTAATTTCCCAAATTATTTACGCGGATGAGCAATATTTGAAACTTAGTGCGGCTATTAAAATCTATGTTAGACCAACTACCTAAGGTCAACAATACACTCGTCGTGTGTTTCTCAGACGAGTTATGTGTTTTTCTGGAAATAAAGATTACCGTTCTTCGTTGCTTTTTACGTTAATTACATCTCAGCTCAAAGTTGTTTCCACAAGAGATAAAAATAAATATTTATTTATGATTTACTTTACGTCTGGATAAATTTGAACTTAATATTACCTATAAGGTTTCGACATTGATTACACTTTTTTTACGTTTATTTATCCAATGTGTTATTAAAAAACAAGCATAATTGTTGACTGAATACATAACGTGGAGAGAGGTTTCATTGACACTACGCAGGTCCAGGTCGCTATAGACGTCTTTGTTGGCGAACCACGGTACATCGGTTATGGCACGAGCCACCTTTGTCTGCAGACATGGAAGCAGTTCCCCAAAGTACACACAGACTTGAAGACCGCGTTATAGACCAGCATCTTATTACGTTCTGACAGTAGTGGTTTTTGGCCCAGTAGCCTTCAACGTTTGCGAAACTTGGTTTCCAGTTGTTTTTTCTTCAACCACATGTGGTTGTGCCATGTGAGCTGTTTATCAAGGTGGATGCCCAAGTATTTTGCAGAGCTGGCTACCGAGATAGGTTTCTTGTGTAATATCACAGTTGGTATTTTACCGTCGTAATTCGTGAATGTGATATTCGCTGATTTAGTTTCGTTTAATTGGATTCTCAATTTTTTCGTCTGGTTTTTTTTTTAATGGGTTTTCAATGATTGCTTCCACTGCGTCTTTACTTATAACAAGAATTGCAGTATGATCACAAAAATTAGATTAAATGCATCAAATGTTATCAACGGACTCGAGTAAAAACGAATAAATCATAGACATATATCGGCCTTCGCTCAATTGACGTAGTTATTGTTAAAATTATTTATTCAGTCTTCTTCATAACGAACTGTATGGAATGCATAGGTGAGGTAAAGACATCAGTACCGTAGCAGAGTTCAAGGCTAACTATTCTCGAGCAACGCCACTACATAACGCGAAGCTTTATGCAGGAGGAATAACTTATCAATCACAATATGCTAAGTCAGCGTTACTCAGCGTATTCTCTCGTGAGGTTTATTTTAAAGTAGCAATAAAATTATTGTAAACAATTCTCGAAAAACGTTAACTACATGCGTTGAGTGACGAGGGTTTCTGTGCCCACAGCCATTGTGTAAGGGAAACGTTTGTTTATTGTGGATGCAAAGACGTATTTGGTGAGACAGTGGAAATCTACTACACTGAATATGTAAGGTTTTTACTGAGGTAGTCATTGGAAGTATACACAAACACTATATAATAAATTAAAAAGAAAAAATATGCTGGAAACGTAAACTGTGCTCCCAGAAAAAATAGTTTAAATACCTTGAGCGTTACTGATAAAAGCAAAACGTCAAATACGAGCGAAAAATTATAGACGATAACCAATTGAGTCGCTGACTTCATTTTCATGATCATTGCCGTTGAGTTCGAAAACTCAACAAAATTCACACATTCTGTGCATTAATTTCTAGAAATATTCTTAAACTGGGTACTCATCCTCTTTGTGGAGTTATTTTAGACACAGGACGAGAGGATGAACCTCTATTCACTCCACACCGAGCCTCTACGAGGAGGGGTCGCTCCTGGCTTCCGAGAAGATCCCATTAACCCACCCTAGGCTCAACTATATGGCAAAACGATTGACAAGCGACTGGTGACCGAGAATTGTCACCCACATCAGCACACCGACGTCTCATATGTGGAGTCAGAAGTGGCCTCCCAGAAATTACAAATTTCCCAAAAGACTTTGCAAATATCGCCTTGGATATGTTGTTGTCTAGGTCCGGACTTCCACGAGGTTGTAGCCTGAGAGTCGTTGCTGATCTCCGGGTTTAGGAAGTAACTTAGATCCCACGAAAATATGTTGAAGTAGAAGCACTTTGAACAGGAGGAACCAGACAAGGTGTCTGAAATCAATTACAACAGAATGATTATTCTTTTTATTTAAACATTCAGCCGTTTTATACGGTACATTACACTAACCGTAGGCCTAATACACTATATTTCTAGATCGCAATTTAGAAACCCCAAGATATGGACACAAATTTTTTGTTATGAAGCTTAGTTTCGAAGCTCTTTTAAAAAAATGTACCATATGACTAGTACTGATAGGACAAAATCTGAAAACCAACCAAGGTAAAATGTTTCTGGAAAAGCTTAAATTTACGAAAATAATCTTTTGTCGCTTTATTGATAAAACTAATTAGTATAACAACATTATTTTCGTTACAACAAACACATTTATAGCAATGTCTTAATTTTTTTCTGAGGGATGCGTGCCCTCTCCGGATCCGCCACTGTACGAGGACAGAAGTCGGTAAAAAGATTTCCCGTTTCTTCGGCTCAACGTTTATATAACTGTTAATAAAATGTAAGCCCAATTTTTAAATCGGATTAGATTCATTTGTATATTTGTGTGTGTCATATATTACACGCTTGTGTGTGTGTGTGTGTGTGTGTGTGTGTGTGTGTGTGTGTGTGTGTGTGTGTGTGTGTGTGTGTGTGTGTGTGTGTGTGTGTGTGTGTGTGTGTGTGTGTGTGTGTGTGTGTGTGTGTGTGTGTGTGTGTGTGTGTGTGTGTGTGTGTGTGTGTGTGTGTGTGTGTGTGTGTGTGTGTGTGTGTGTGTGACAAGTATAAAAGTATTCAGTATTATATGTATAAAAACGATCTTAAACCCTTCAGCCACTGTTTATCCGATCGAAAGCCTTTCCTTTTTTCATTTCTTTCTCACTTACCGTATCCAATATTTTCTCTCCTGTAAGACATACGAATTACACTAACAGTTACCGCACGGGTCGTTCAAATATCTCTGAGTCTATTAGGGGTGGCAGGGGGGAGGTTCTCGTTTTATTTTAAATAAGACTTCAAAAATTAAAAAGAAAAATTCGTTATTTCATATAGGGTAAATCCGGGAGAGATGGCGCTAGTTTTCAAAATCGTTAATTAAAAGACCCATGGTGCACTTTTAGTCAAACTTTTTTCTTAACATCTAAGCCAAACACAAATACTATAACATATAATATTTTGGATTTTTTTTTATGTAACCTTAGGCATAATTTTTTATTTTGAAAAAACCTTTACGCTGCGGCGTCTATCCCTTATGCTACGGGTGACATGCCGTACCCTTGCGGGAGATATGCCGCACCCAAAAAAACAGTATAAACAGCACAGTTGTAAGCTAAATGTCTGTATATAAAATCGAAAATACATTTTTGGTTTAGAAATTTTGTGGAGTTAAAAAAGTACGCAATAATGTTAATAAAAAAATTTATTTTATGAATAAGTCTATGTAAAAATTACAGCTTAGGTATCATACAATCAATGTTATTTTTACTGGTTAAGATATAAAATGAAAATTACAAATACAAATAAAACTAAAAAACTCAGAGTTCATTTGGATTTTTGGCGATACTTTCGGCCACAATCGACACAAAACGCATCAAAAATAGTACAGTCTTCATGTAGCCATAACTTCCAAGTGGCACAGCACAACCAATCGCACGTTTTTTGCGTTTCCTGGTACAGCTCTCCGCATTCTACACATGTGTCTAGGGACGCGTTCTTTGACTTTATGGTCGGCTCATCGACATCAGAATCGCCGGAAACTGAAGCGTCAGTTTCAAAATTTAATTTTGTCTTCTTAAGTTGAGATTTGGATCTTTGGCCTGCTATCCTCTTTTTAAGATCTTTATTAGTCTTTTCATCCAACCTCCTTTTCAGTTGTTCAATGTTTTCTTTAGAAGTTAGTACAACCGCACCTTTCTTTTTTCTGTCTATTTCATTCAATTTAGGAACGGGTGAAATTTGAGCGAGATGTTTGGAAGGCGTCCCTTCGGGTTCAGGACCACTGCTGTCCTTGTTGCAACAAGGTTGCGGTTCATTATCAATAAGGATGTTAGAAGCGCAAGCTGTTGAGTTTGGCTGATTTTGAATCAATTCGCCATTAGAGTTGGGCACCATGTTGTCAGATATTGAAAATAAGTAGTCTGGGAGAACATTTTTGTCTAAGGGGAAAATACCTGTCGATTTAAACCCACTTGTGCCATTCCCTACAGAAGCAGATTTTTCCCACGCTTCACAAACTAAAGGACCAACCTGGTACCTTGTAAGCCTGCGGCCAACATGTTGCTCAACCCAGGTGTTACTGGCGGTTTTGAAATAAGCTTTCAAAGGACCGAAGAAAGACTTGTCAAGAGGCTGCAAGGCATGTGTTGTGTGTGGAGGAAGGCAAAGTAAAGTAACCTCTTCGGCTTCAGCAAGTTCAAGAAGGGCATGGAAGTAACATGGGAGCAGTGTCCATCAAGAATTAAAATGTTCCTTTCTGGTGCTTTCCGGGGCAGAAACAACTCTTTAAACCATTGTAAAAATAAGTCACTATTTATGTAAGCAGATTTTGATTCATGAATACTTTTGATCCTGTGGGAAGCCCATCTTGGAATTCTGGTTTTAGGTTTTTTCCTTTGTAAATTAATGATGGAGGAAGAAACCTCCCTTCTGCAGAACAGCACGCCACCAAGCTTACCGTTTCGCCTTTTTCTCCGGTTGTAATTTTGTTTACTACCTTTGCTCCCTTTTTTGCCACAACCTTTCCAACTTTGTTAATAAGTTGGATCCCACTTTCATCAACATTAAAAATGCTCTGCGGCTTATCCTGGAGGTTACGTAGATTAATCTCTGTCTCAAGAAGATTGTAGAAATGGTTGCCGCTCCTCTGGTAAGTCCTCTGCCTCTTGCCATTGATAACCCCTCTGCTTTCCTAATTGATAATTCAGGGTGGCGAAAAACTTTGGAAAAACTCCAAAGCCAATCATATCCCGCAATCTTCTTTTCATTGTTAAACTTATTTAAGGCAACTGCAAATTCATAAGCCATTTTTCTGACAGCATTTTGATCGGGGCAAAATCCAGCATCACCAAGTTTTTTTGTGTGCCTTACGAGCCTTTCTTCATTTTCAGGTCCAAGGCTACCTGAAATCCCAAAAACTATGTTTAGTGCACAGTGGTTTTTATCATACCAATGTACACCATGGGTCTTTTACCTTTAACAGGATATTTAATTTTGTAAGAATATTACGAGTTGTGTAGCCTAAGACTTTATAACAATATTACAACAGTAGTTTTTTACAAATTCTTGTACAAAATTTACTTGTCGGGCCGTGGCCAGGAGCGTCGGTTTTTCCTGCATCCATCCTTCTTTTTATGGTCCTGGCTGGTACTCCATAGTATCTCTCAGCTTCCCGACAAGAAATTTTCCCCGCTTGTATTCTTGTAATAGCCTCCTTCAATCTTTCCGGCTCCCACAGACCACGAGGTTTGGCCCCTGGTTTTCGTTTGTAAAAGGTAGGCATTTGTAATTTGTATCAAAACCTAAAATAAACCCCTAAGTTAATACCCCCAAATCAAACACTTGAAATTATCTAAAATACAGAGTTATTAATTTGATAGGCTATTTACTCTTTAATGTATTATTTAATATACAAATTGTGTTCAATTTACTAGAACGTACTCGGCAAAAAACGCAGTAAAAAACTGCAAATATATGCCTACTGTTTGTATATTTATATATTTTTAATATTTCAGTAAAATCCTGAAATAAGACTGTATGATCAACACAAAAAAGCATGTTAAACAAGTTAACACCATACAAACACAAAAAACATTTTACTAAAAATGTAAAACTGTTATATTTCATTTTTGCGGCAACTATCCCTTACGAAAAAAGTGCGGCATAAGTACCGGAATACAATGCGGCGTCTATCCCGTTCTGTAGGGGAGAGACGCCCCACCTTGTAACTCCATGACCTTGACAGCCATGTTGGCCAAACTACGACCAAGACACTTCTAACAGAACTTACTGTTGCCACAATCACTCATACAACTGGAAATACTTGAATGCTGAGTATGCATTACGAACTAATAGTGACCCTAAAAAAGTTTTGATGGAAATATCATGGACTTACCTCAGTTATTCCGTTGGAAATCACGTAAATCTTCAGCGATCAAAACGAATACACTTTTACTTAACTCTGGCGACAACTGAGCAACTGGTGTGCGAATGCGCGCACATTCTATCGGCGTTGACCGAAACTAGGGGGGGGTCCGCAGTCTATCCCGCATGCGGCGACTCTCCCGGATTTACCCTATATTTTTCGTAATCAAAAAGGTGAGTGTATGTGGTAATATAAGGGTTAGAAAAATTATTATTATTATAAAATAATAATATTATTTTACAGTAATAATTATCTAAAATTTAACAGAGTCATTATACAATAAACGCGGCATTATATATTACAGTATAAATTAGCAATATCAGGTAACTTGAGCAAATTTTCTTCCATTTTCTGCAGACGTGGATAGTGTTAAATGTGTCATACGAATTTTTTAAACCTTCGTCTTCATGAGTAGGTGCCTGTAAATAATTAAAAATTAAATTTGTCTACTCATTTTTGTTACAGAAATGAATAAAGATTTTCATAAAATTGCACTATAGGTCCTCAAAAATGAACATTTAAAAATCGCGCTATTAAGTGTGTGCACGTTCTGTTAAAGCTGACACCGGTAGATGCTTGTACACTGTGTTGTTCACATTTTAAGATGTTAATTGTTTATTTGTTTTTGATGTGGTGATAAAGCACTGAATTAAAAAATACGAAAAATTTGTTAAATACCGAAATATTAAAAAAAAATCGAAATACCGTGTACAACAATAGGCATCATATATTTATAAAATAGCAAAGAAAAACTGTTTAATATAGAAAGGTTGCAAGTTGCTGTGAAATAAATTACTGCACTATAAATATTATAAGCCGATTTGAATACACTGCGGTCTGAGTAAACACTCAAAGGCTACCCACTAAAGGAGGAATTAATCTCAAAAACTAGTTTACACATTTAATCCATCCGTCAACCACAAGACAACAACAAGCAATGTTTACACGGCTATTAAGAATGTTTGTACTTACATAGCCAATTAACATAATTATTTATTTCGATTTACATGACTGTATTTTTACCGACACATTTTGTTTAATTTTTGACATTTCGTTTTTTCTTTATCTATCGGAGGGGGGGCGGTTAACACTCAAAGCCCCCTCGCTGCGCCACTGCCTGAACTAATTATATAGGGACAACTGACGTACAGTGACAGTGATTATCGATTGTGGGGGACGGGACTTTCGGGCTTTTAACCTTTGAACGTACAAGGCAGGACGTAATGTTCCCACTTGAGGACGACATTTGACGGGTTGCATGACTAGCAGTCTGTAAATATTTCCATTGGAGCTAGAAGTGCTCAATTAGCCCATACAATTTTAAGTTGGTACGACTGTCCGTTCAGTAACGGCGGCCATGATAAAGTAAGAAAGGGTAATCGCGTCTTTGTTTTCGGGAAATATTTTGACGTTCAATGCTGAAACAATGCGTGGATCGTGAGAATTATGGCAGTGATTATGTTAAAACTAAGTGTTCGATTATTTTGTGTAATAAACTGTTTTAAAAGTAATGCAAGCTGTTTCGTGAATTCTAGCACTGAAAATATTTCACTGACAGAAGGATGCATCCTGCCGGACGTTCACGCATATACAGTATATTAATTCGCGTGTATATTTATAATCATATATAAATTTGATATGAGGCAGTTACATCCTGCTGAAAGGACTCAAGGCTGTGTACAAAGGTCCGTCCAGCAGGACGACTGCTTGTACCCTCTATCATTAAGAATGGGAGTGAGTTGGTTGTAAAAATTTTAGTTTCCGATTTATGACAATTCAAAACGTAAACCAAATGGAATTTGTATCTTTTAATCGCAAACTCCACTTCCTGTGGCACTCGGCTTACAGCTAGGCGATGAGCAATACCTATGGAACTTTCGGATGGCACAAACGATTAGGCCTACTCAAACTACAGTCATAATTTGGCCATGAGTCATTGCGTCACCGCAGTCGTGATCGATCCATCATAGCGAGGATAAACTGTTAATCATAATTTACTGATTTCCTCGATCTTGTTAAAAAAAAAAACTTACAAAAAGTTGTCTATACGTCAGGCGGGTTGATTTAGTGGCCTGTTTGGTTATTACATCGCAACCGCAAGAATCGTTACTCGGAAATGCCTACTGCCGCAGTTTGGCGGTTGGGAATCGCGACAGTGTTTCTAGAAGTACAAATTCAATAAAAAATGTACACTAAGTCAAAAAGAAACATTATAAACAAAATGTATTCCTACAAAAAATTCAACTGTAATAGAAAAAAATGTGAAAAGGCTTTTGTGAGGCTCAGTTACTGACTCGACACAATATCAGAACTGTTCTGCTGACGTTTGATAAAATTTATTGTTATCATTACAACCTTCATAGGGCAATATAGAAACAGTTAATGAGCATTATGTCTTATTAATATAAGAAAAATATTAAATACATTGCAATATATATTTACATTTACAACATTTGCAACTCGTACCATTTACTTTACGCGAGCAAGTAGGTAGAAACACATTTATTGTAGCACATGAACATAGAAACAAAAGTATCGGTAAGTTTCAACGTCCTCAATTCG
This sequence comes from Magicicada septendecula, assembly GCA_034769895.1. NCBI lineage: Eukaryota > Metazoa > Arthropoda > Insecta > Hemiptera > Cicadidae > Magicicada > Magicicada septendecula. Next base: position 179,653,414 of record CM068376.1, on the reverse strand, counting down.
GAAATATTATCAACACTAATATATACAAATTATAATTAATAAACTAAATAAAGAAAACTAGAAAAGACGTTATAACACAAATCTTGTAACTGAGTGAATGAAAGCTTGACTGAACATTGTAGGCCTAATGTAAACAGTGCATTGCAAAACCTGTTTAGCGATAAGAAGCATGCATCCTCCACTTATCAGACATATGCTATTATAAGCGGGAAGTTCTGAATTTGACAGATGAGAAGGCTGTGGTTCAGTTATAATTTTATGGAGAAATCTCAGTGAATAAAAAAAAAAAAAAATTATCAGACTTTTTTTACCCAATCGGGGTATATATGCAATGGACAATCTAACTGCACACGGAATGTAGCAGATAATAAATTATATGATAGCATATAAAGACGGTATATAAATAAGTAGATATTGCAGGTTTGAACACTGTAAATTAGCTGATGAGCAAATTGTGAAAAATGTTCATCATCACCTTCAGAACACGGCATAGGCAAAGTGCTGCCTATTCCGCCTTCAAAAAACCTCCAGCCATCACTTCCTGGGTCTACCCACACACCTGTGTCCTATATGTTTGTATTTCCAGACTTATTTGGCCAATCTGGAATTTGACATTATTTTTATGTGTTCTTTCCACCGTTGTTTGTAATCTTTTAATTTTTCATTCAAGTTAAAACTTGTAACTCTTGTCTTATGGCCTCATTTCTTATACGGTCAACTTTTAGAATACCTTGTAACTCTTCTTAAGAATGCCATTTTCGAGGCCTGTATTTTACTGTCTTGTTTTTTGGTTGTTGTCCATAATTTACACTCATAGGACAGTACAAGGACCGCCATAACTTTGTAAAACTTTAATTTTGTATCTCGACAAACCGTGTTTCTAAAAATACGGTTGATTGTTCCACAGATCGTCTGGAACTTACCGAACTTAACATCAGTATCATAATTTCTATCATAGCCAATTATCATTTCTCAAATAATTAAAATGGCTCACCTGTTCTAGAATTCGATCACTAATCATTATTTTTGTTTGCAAATGTGTGTGTCTGTGTTTGTTAATTCTAATAGCCCCAAGTTGTGGTGCCATGTGCAAGTTTGTTTTAATGATGATGAGAAATTCTTTTCCTTTATTTGTATAATTAATTAATTTATTTAAGTATTGAGTTGTAATTAAGATATAACTAGACTCACGTTGTGGATGCCATGTGTAAATATGTAAATAAATGCACGTGTTAATAAATAATAAATGTAATAAGAGTAATAAGTTGTAATTACCTTTTATGTTGCTCGAGCCCTTCGTTAGGATGCCATAGATAACTATGGATATTTAATATATATATCAATGCAAATTTGATATTGATGCAATCTCATGTAAATAAGTTTTACTTTTGTTTTATTGCGAATAGATTGATTAATTAGTCCCACACTATGGACGTCATACGTAGATATGCCTGTTAATGTCTACTATCACATTGAATTAAATGTGTACGTGTAATAAGCGTGATGAGTACCATTAATTAATAGTCAGATAACTTTGATTTTACTATGAGTATTACTACATTATCACTAATTTATTCCACACTTTGGGTGTCATTTGTATCTATGTGTAATTACGTAAGGTAATCGGTATTAACTAGGGTGATTATAATGATTCGACTCATACACCAAATTCTGCATTACGAACAATAATTTATTCAGACCTTCTGCAATGGTCATCAATTTCTGAACTTAAATATAACATTATTTCGCAATATTATATGATACATTACATTATTAATTCGTTCATTACTTCTATGAGGATTCATCTCGTTATGATAACTTGATTATAAGTAGTTAAATCATTACTTCTTTACTTATTACAAAATTTCCCTCATTAATGGATTCATATTTCAATTTTGCCTTTCCCAATATATTCATTCAGCTTTACTCTAAATGAATTTAAATATGACTTCTAACTAGATCAGAGGTGTGTTCTGTGTGAGGAACAGGACAGTGGCTACTAAACATAAGTGATACATAAATGTTTTACTTTTGGTAAGTATCCGCAACTACGGCGTGTGACTACGATGATTTCTTCTCTCCCTCGCTCCTCAGGATGACTGATGACTTGGTGGACACTCTCATCGTCGTCCGAAAGATACACTATTCACTACCGCTGAGATTATGCATTCCGGTGTCAACATTCTTTTAGTTCGCACTCGTTTAGAAGTTATATGTGTAACGTAAGTTAGTTAGTACGATCATTTGGCATTGAATCATTCATTTCACGACTTATTCGCGAGTGATTGTAACTTTACCACTTTGTTAACAAGCACTGATTGTTTGTAATTTATGTAGTCGGCACAGTTATTTCACTTATGAACCTTTTCGTTACGATATCTGACATAGTTAATCGACGTAAATAGTACGTTAGTTCATCACACAATCGCGATATTTAGTTCATATTTCTGAATTATCTTTCACGATTACGCACAATGTCTCTACTTTATTCACACCGTCAGAGTTTTTGAGCGTCTTTACACAACTCGTTATTATACAAACCTTTTAATTTGAACTAAGTCTCTTTTAAGTTCTACATCATTACGTACAATACGATCTTGCGATTCACCACCATTTTACTCCGCACTTTATGACTCGTCAGTATAATCCAAGAGATAATACAAAGTCTGATTAAGGTTAACCCAAAATTACTTTTGAGAAAACTCCATAACTAAGACTCTTATCGTTACTGAGACTTAGAATAAGACTTCCGATTCTGTACTGGCGAAATAAACAAACTCCCGACGAATATAATACATAGACGAAATGTATAAGACAAAGTTATATTAAGGCAAAAACGTATATCTCCCTCCTGCTCGTCGTCAACACCTCTTTTTATATCTTGAGTCCTTCCACTTTTCTGTATCCAATTCACTCCTTCCCACCATCTACGTTCTTATTGGTTTTCGTTTTCATTTTCCACGAAAACTCCTCCCTGAGTCTCTAGCTAGACTCCTGGCTTCGTCCTTATTCGCTCTTGACCCTTGTCTCCTTGGTAACGTCTTCTAAAAAACCGCCTTTGCTAAATTCTAGTTCGTGGTAGGCTCATCTAGATCCCTTCTCTCATATCTTCCTGTTTCGCTCCTCCCTTGCTGTAAGACGAAAGACCAAATTTCACGCTTGTCCATCATCCAATTGTTCTTGTATTTCCATTCAGCTCGTTCCCACTAATTGCTGTCTAGTTACCCATGTGTCTTTTAGTTTAGGTGTGACCAATTGCAGTATTGTCTCCTGACATCCTTCGTTTCGTTCACACGCTGACGGAGGTCGCTTTCTCGGTAAGGCACATCTGTTCTGCAGCTCTCCTGCTCAGCCCGTACCCTGGCTGGTAAACAAGTTCCTCGCTGTTTCACCATGCTTGGTCCTTTGTTCATGTAACGTCCGTATGAGTTTTGCCATTGTGAAATCTGTACATCTGTGTGTCGTCGCTAAGCTCCCACACGTGGCTTGACAATACTCGCGTCGCCATCGTATTCGTATTCTTGGTAATTGGCTCGGTAAGACGTATTCCTTTGTTTTTCTGTTACTGGAGCCCGTTCCCACGCCATACTCTTACGCCGAACATCTGCTATGACTGAGGCATTGTCTTCTCTAGCTGTGCCTACTTCGTCGCTAATGTGTCGCACGTGTCGTTGTCCGAACGGCGGCTGGTCGATTCCAACGTATTTCATTTCTGACAGCTGACACCTGCTACTGTTCCTTCCACGCAATAAAAAAATTCCTCTACAAAATTGCGTTACATGTTCTTATTGGCTCCTTACCTCGAAATGCCATTACCTTTGTTTTTATAGTGGAGACCTTCATATCGTATTGTTTGCAAATTTGTTGAAGCTTAAAAACAGAATTTTGCAAATCAGATTTTGTATTTTGAAGTACAAGCAAGTCGTCAACAAACAACAACACATTAAAATATCTGTCTCGTCATAACTTAATATCAGGATTCACTAGATGTTTCCATTTCCTTAGCAGATCGTCAATATAAATGTTAAAAAGAGTAGATGATATACTGCACCGTTGTCTAACACCTTGAATGACAGATATTTGTTGAGATATTCTACAATTATTTTTGACAGTTATTCTTGTTCCATTATATGGGCCTTGTTAAATATTAACAAGAGCTTATAGTTATAGTTATTAACAAGAACTTAGAACTTATAGTTCTTATAAGTTGTTGAGTGTATCCCCGTTCTTCTAATAATTGCCACAACGAATTTTTATCTAATCTATCAAAAGCCTTTTCAAAATCAATGGAAGCTATATGTGTTTCTTCACTGAACTCGCGATTTGTGTAATAATCAAAACATTGTCTGTACAAGATCTGCTCTTCCTGAAGCCGTTTTGTTCTTCAAAAATAAGATGCTCGGAAATAGTCTTCATACGGTGGTTTATGATCCTTACATATATTTTGTATCAACCGAACATATTCCCCTATAGTTATGACAGTCATTCCGTTTTCCTTTCTTAAAAATAAATACCAGCTGAGGAGTTAGCCAGTCCTGTGGTACCAGTTGTCTTTTCCAACATATATTATAGAAATGTAATAATCTAAATCCTTAAATTTTTAGTGACCGTCAATCAATGAATGTTTTAGTGGATGGTTAGTGAGGATCGGTCAATAATACAAATTTTAGCTATTTTGCGTCGACGTTTCGACAATATTTATTGTCATCTTCAGGACCTGTGTATGAAATACAATAGAAATATCAAACATAACGAAACAATTAAATATTTGGGTGAACGTGTTGGTGATGTGAGTGTGTGCGTGCGTATGTATGTATCATTTTATATGTGAAGACTTATGATAGTTTGTTTACGTCTTCAAATTATCTTTAAGAAAACAAGCAAATTATAGTATGAGAGAACTTAATTTATACAGTATTACAATTTAAATTACTAAATGTAATGTTATTTTAATTAATTAAACAAACAGTAATCAACAATTGGATATTAGATTGGTACGTAAATTGTTTATACCTACAACAGTCAACATATAGCAAAGTAATATATTACCTATAACTAAAACAGATTAGGGGATGTTCACTACGTAATTATTAAACGTTATTTTTACCATGATTCACTCCCTACTTGTGTTAACAAACAATCATAATTTAGAAACATACAATTTACACAATACTGTAAAACATTACGACTTAAATTAGATAGTTGACAAAGGTTACAAACAAATGTTTCTGGTAAATATTACTAACAGGCAAACTTGGATAATAATTGTAATCATATTATAACATATAGTCAAGAGTACTATAGAATAATGTAATTTATGTATGTGTCCACAATCACCCTTCTCTCTCACCCATTCTCCCCCTGCCAGTCCTTCTCACAGCCTCTCGCTCTAACCTGAAATCGATCTATCACTCACTATCACCCCACTCTCTCTCTCTCTCTCTCTTCTACATCACAATCACTGTCTCCCTTCTTCCCTCTCTCACTCTTCCACCCTTCGCTCTCTCTCTCTCTCTCTCTCTCTCTCTCTCTCTCTCTCTCTCTCTCTCTCTCTCTCTCTCTCTCACTCTCTCTCTCTCTCTCTCTCTCCAGAGAGATAATGAGAGGGAGAGAGAGAGAGAAAGAGAGATAGAGATAAAGAGATTGAGAGAGAGAGAGAGAGAGCGAAGGGTGGAAGAGTGAGAGAGGAAAGAAGGGAGACAGTGATTGTGATGTAGAAGAGAGAGAGAGAGAGAGAGAGAGAGAGAGAGAGAGAGAGAGTGGGGTGATAGTGAGTGATAGATCGATTTCAGGTTAGAGCGAGAGGCTGTGAGAAGGACTGGCAGGGGGAGAATGGGTGAGAGAGAAGGGTGATATTAGAATACTTGTAATAAAAAGACCTACCCGACGACATTAGTTATTTAAAAAATTAGTAACTGAATGTATGCGTTTTTTTAAGTAAAAAGGTTTTATAGCCCATAAAATTAGTCGTAAAAATTTAATAATTTTTTAACATGAATTGTTTTGTACAATAAGTTCTGGTGCAGGAAAATTTATTATGAGTAATAAAATCACGAGAAGGGGTTACCGAAGAATGAATCTGATTACGAGAAATTCAGTTGAAGGAAATGACTTTGAACATATAGAGTAGTTTGCCTTCGGAATCGATAACGAGTAAATGCCGCACTGGTCCATGACTTTAGGTCTGCCAGTCGGACAAACGCAAGTTAGAAAATTCCTGTTGAGTTACTGCGATAATTATTATAATTGAGTGCTATCCGCGAAAGTGCAAGATATTTCGTTTAGAGTATATAGACACTTCAAGTTAACTGGAGAGGTGTAAGCCTAATACACCAGTTAAGCAGTACCAGTATCGGTTCGCGGTGTTAATTTGTATGTAACCGTGCCCGCGAGAAATACCTACAAGCCCGGAAGCTGGATATACCCACGTATTCATCCAGATAATATCAACCCGTCGTCTGAAGGATCTGCAGTCTACGTTAAAGGGAAGTGAACCTAATATTATTTATTCACACTTATAAAAACTTATTTAAAAGAAGTACTCTAATACAAGTTATATCAGTAAATAATTTATAGTTTAAATAAAACAAAAACAACTTTTTAAGTATTAATTTATTTCATAGTATAGAAAGTAAATTTTAGCTTGTGTTACGAAGGTCAACACAGACAGATTAATTAGTTTTGTAAACTGTAAAAAAGCACAGTAGATTGTGTAAAAATTAATAGCATCACTAATAATTCCGTTTCATTCCAAAAACACCTATCTCGACAACTTATTCTATGGGACCCTGATACACCGCTATGTGTTATTTGTTATGATATTGTTATTATTACAAGCAGAATTATCACTGTTGCACACCATTATATAAAAAATTTTCCGATCTGACGATGAGCTGTGAAGCTTGAAAGCGCTAATCGGAATAATTTTTATATAGTGGTGTGCAACAGTGATAATTCTGCTTGTGATTTTAACCACTAACACAACTTTCTTCATTAAACTATTATTATTATTATTATTATGTGACATACACACACAGATTCACCAAAAGGAATTTTGTGTGTGACACAGAGTCACACAAGAATCATTATATTTGAAGACTTATTAATTATTTTTGTACTTGTATTACCCGTATGAAAGTCCTGATAATGATAATAAATTTTGTCGAAATGTCGGCAAAAGTGTTTTTAAACTGTGTCTGGTTACTGAACGAACCTCACAGATCCTTAATTCAATATTAAACCACTTATACCTCCTAGTGTCGAGCAACGTATTATATTCATTATAATGTTTAAACATTTTCTCAATACCTCATTATAATGTTTCCTTGATATTCTCATTACCTCAGTTTTATCAGTATATATTTTTATCCCATAATTCTTCTCCACTTCGATTTAATTACATAAGATATTCTGAATTTCTATTTTATTTCTTGCTTCATATTGTATTCTGCTAATACTATTCTTATGGTGTTTAATATTTTACAATATACGGTATGTTGTACAATAAATGTGGCATCCAGCGTCCCTCGCCAACCACATACCTCCCGTTTTTCATTACTTACTCTTATCACGGCCTTTTGATTCATATCGAAGTTTTATATCAGACTTCCGTCTCTCAAGACATCTGCGAAATGATTTACTGTTTCCATTAGTTAATTGCAACAGACTATCAGTCGCGGCTCGTGAACTAAGGGGCCGTCTCTGCAAAAGTTAAGGAAATTAATATTTATTAACTTCAGTTCCATACAATTTTAACATTTTCATAGGGAAATGTTTTAGTTGTAAAATCTTAATGCAATTTCCTTTGGAACTGATGATATAAGGAATATAATAATGTTTTTGGAATGTAGAATAGTTTGGGTGAGCCTACAATTTTGTTCCCCCGCCAAGACGGTGAGGGGGTTCTGGCAAAGTGAGGAAGGGAGGAGATTTTCTTGCACTGACATAGTAGGCGACAGAATCGTCGCCTTTAGTCTCTATCCTACTGTTTAAAGCAATCCATGTATTGTAATCGCAATGAATTGTGTAGTGTGAAGTACTGTGTTCTTTGAAGTTATGTATTGTAAATCGTTATTGCCGTATTGTTTCTGTAGACTAATTACGTTAAGAAAAAATGAATTCCGTTCAAAACATTAAAAAAATTTTTTAAACTAAGTTAAAATTTAAAGAGGTGGGAGCACTAAGACCAGAATTTAAAAGCAAAAAAAAAATCAAAACAACAGTATCTGTATTAAAAGTTGTAAGGTGTAGTAACGTATGGTATTGGCGACTGCTTATGCGTTTACGAAGTTAAAGTCGATTTCTTGCTACAAGTGTTTAATTCCAAAAACAAACAATACTGCGGTGTCAGGTGTTAATGTCTTTAAATGTATGTATGTTAATGACACTATGTAAAAGTGTAAAAACACAAATCCACTGAATCGCACATAAGTAGCAGTTTAGTACTTTCTATATTATTGAAAGTGGAAACGTCCCCAACGTTTCTGAAAGCCATCCCTAATTTTTAAACTACGAACCGTTATTGCTAGTTAATGAAAGAAGCATATAGGCCTTACGGTTGTTGTATTTTATCATTCTTTCTTTAATTATTCTAACATCCCATACCTCATCTATAGTATGTTTAAATAACCTAGTTTTACCTGCGGATAGTTCCTTTGCAGTGGCTGGGTCGTTCTGGATCTTGTTAGTTTTGTTGTCGCTATTGTGGCTACAGCCAATCCCTTCTCAATGCAATGACTGCAGTATCCGTTGTTAGACATCAACGAACCGAAATATGTAAATGTAGTAATCACTCCATAATATATCATTTGACCTACATTTATTGCATTTGGTTTATTAACAATCGGAATTCTACGTATTCCAATCACGTGTATTTGTAATAAATTCTATGAAATAATGTAATGGCAGTGGCTATCGTGAAGGGTGTTCCATTTATTGATTTAGCCCGATTGGATACTTTATTCTCTTATGATATTCTGCCGATTTTTCAAGACGATTGAAGTCTAAAATTATAGATGAGATTTTAAGCTAGTTCATTTTAGTGACACTGTAGTCGGTCGAAACGTTTATGTGCTGTTTTCGTGCATTCTTCTACAGAAGGTACGGGGTGCAATGTGCGGGTTTTGCATACCATGGACCACCTTGGTATAAATAAATACGGCTCTCTCAAATTCGTTTGATTATTTGTGTTCAGTATTCTCGGAAACATCACCATAGCTTGATACCATATGCCCACGTGGGTTCAACGATAGAGAAGTTTTTATAAGAGAAGTTTTTTAGGGGATAAGAATTATATTTCAGGTTACAACACTATTTTGTTTGTTTGTTTTTGTGTGTGTAGGTGTCAAACAAAAAGTGATAATGTCGAAATAATGACAACACTATTGTGGGCGCAAATCAAAATTTTATTTTGATATGTGTCTTATTTAATATATGAATAATCACTATAATATAATCATATTAATTGATAATTAATACTAAATGAGTATACTAAATACAAAATTTAGTACATACATGCTTACAATCACTTTGTTAAATAATTTTGATATGGCATTTTAATGCATTGAGTGTATTAAATGAGTAATAACTTACTAGTGTACATTGTTAGTGCTTAACACCTTATTGTTAGAGATGAGATTCCCAATCGTGTGTTCTTTCAAATCGGGCAGTGACTTTCAAGCAAATTAAATTATTAATAATAAATAAATTATAATGACCTTAATTAATTGGTGTGAATGGCCCTCCTCCTCGTTGGTCCTGATTCTCAGGTCGGTGCACCTTGGCGACGATTTCTGACGAGATTATCGCCTCACTGCATTTTTTACCACACTCAGGATATTGACACACAATTTAGCTCGCACATTCAATAAAACTATAACTTTAAGTACAAACTAAATAAAAGTTGATTTCCCTGTAACCTATTCAAGATGACTTCATAAATGTGATTCTAAAGTGTCGAAAGATGACGTCCTCAAAGTATCAAACTTGACTTATAAGCGTTTGAAGTATGACTGTATAAAAAGGGCTAAAAACTGATTGTATTGAAGAATGACTGTATGTAGGCAATAACACTGACGGTAGGCTATAAGGGCGAAATTTCTTTATCCTCTTCAATAAATATTCTGATCGTTGTTTTTCCTCCACCAAACGGAATATTCCTGTTTCTACTACTTCTTCTCTGTCCTGTATGTAACGTCTTCTCTGATTGGTCAAAATTTCTTCCTCGCTTGCAGAACTCTTGGTATCTACGTCCAAGCCTCAAAACGATCTGTATTTTCTTGAATACGCCTTCATACTAACTAATTTATACCATATTAATAAAGGATATCGAACGTGTCCTTTCATTCAAATATCTTGGGAGTGTAACAGCCGACGATCTAGACCCGGAACGCGAGATCAAATGCAGGATAGAGGCTCCCCGTGTTGTCTTAATAAAAAGATACCTTACCTTTGTGATGACAACATGAACGTTAGGGTACGTCAGAGAATATTAAATATGGAATGCAGGTATTGGACCCTCAAGATAACTGTAATGAGACGCCTTGAGGTTTTTGAGATGTGGAGATTCAGAAGAATGCTATGGATGTCTTGGGTACACAGGATCTCCAACTCTGAGGTCCTTCAAAGAGCTGATACTCAGCGCTAACTGCTAAACGCAATCAGAAGCTGGATTGCTTCCTGTGCTTCCGCGCACATAAATAAGTAATACTTCTTCGCATATAGCTTGCGCACAGATATATAATGATACACGGCTTTCGCGATAGTTTATTTAATTCTTTACTTATACTCCATTATAACGCTCTGTACACTATTTACACGTTTGGCGTTAACGTTGCCGTTCTAGTTACATTGATTTAATAATTAAGTTATTCTGCGGACCGACATAGATTCTCCGTTGTCTATGACAAAATTTAACTTGCGACTTCCCTTTTTCTCTTCAACTATTATCTTTTTATAGGTCTCGCGTAGATACCTTCTCTTCTGTCGTAGTTGGATCCATTTCCATTGGTTCTAGTTTGACTTTTCCCCCGGTACATTTGAATGTATCCAGTTTTTTTTCCAGTCTATTTTTTCGCGCGCTGTACTGACGCTTTTTTCAATTGGGTGGATGGCCGCTGGCGTATTTCTTCACCGCATGGCAGTTTAACTTGTTAGAAAATGCTACTTTCTAAAATTCGCACCTTACATTGGGGTATTGGGCTATTGTCTTTTGGAGATCACTGCCTCTCCTTTCTAACGGGACTTGCGCGTTTTTTGCAGTTTTGAACATACAAAGCATTTTATGTCTTTATGACATGGAGGGTGCGGATGTACATTGTATTTTTATTTTGGCCGTCGCCAGTGTGTCGGCGCATTTAGCCTCGCCCCTGTATTCCTATTACAGTTTTACCACTCTATTCAATCTTAATAATTTAACAAAATATTATTAATCAATTACTACTACTATTTTGTCCATTAATTATGACTGTACATGATATGGGCTTAATTAGTAACTTGTAATGTTGCAAATTATGTTTATTAATTGTTTAGAAAAATATTGTTTTGTACGATTTTAAATACTACACTGAATAAACAACAGATTCTGTGATAAGTTTAAAAACTAAAACAGCTTATGTCTGAAAATAATTAATCAGATTATTGAGAACCAGATTTATTGAGATTATTAAGAGTCCTTGTCAAACCCTTGTGAACATTCATTTCGTGGGGCGGCCTTTCGTCACACTTTTAATGAGGGATTTAAGTGTGACAAAGCCAGCCCAACCGTTGAAGCGGTTTAAGGTGTAAGCATTTTCCGTCCCCCAGTACGTGTGGGGGCAGAAGAATTTCTTGAGTGAGCAATTAGAGTGCAATAAAAGTATACCCAAGAAGGGTATTTACAACCTCCTGTGTACATTAGGCCTATATAACTGCCTAATGTTACAAACATTTCTAGTGTTGAACCGTTACAAATTAATAGTTCACAATTCATGATCAATAAGCGCGCTCGCTCGCGCGCGCGCGCGCGCACACACACACACACACACACAACCTAACAGAAGTAAACAACCAAAGAGTAAATGAAGTAAAGAATAACAGCACGAATACTTTTCTGGTGGTGTACACAGTACACGTACACGTGAACATTGAACAATGTACACATCTCGAATCTTGTAACATCCATTCTACCTACTCTTCTCCGCTCACATCTCTTTAACTTAGACCAAAGGCATTCGATGTTTTGTGTGTGGATCGCTCTATTCAATGAGTCTACAAAATTCAAACTATGATTTACACAGAAGTGGTCGAAGTTGCGTGTTTTAACTTACTGTAGCCTCTCCATCTGTTCACTAATATCAGTATTGTAATACCAATTGACAGAAATTCCTTAACAACATGCAAGACAGTATCACTGCCTACCTTTTCTACTAGTTTTATAAACATTTCCTTGATTCTCTCCGTCTTCCTCCCCCCCAGACCACTTCGTCTTTGTTATTCTTCCTCAGTTATATTATCGACCATCAAACGCACTTTTATCGATTTCGACCGTATTACTATTCCTCCCAAGTTTGAAACTCTAAATTAATGTGGACAAATCTCTTATTAAAATTATTAGTAAAATACATTTTTTTAATAAAATATACATTACATAGTGAAAAATAAATTATTAAGAATAATTAGTGTAGCTCATACAGTTAGACAGTATTGTTTGTGTACATCCACATGACGAACAAATTTCTCTGGGAGATTAATTTATGAGTTAATAAAAACTGTAGTAAACATACTCAAGACAAATAAGCAGAGCACCTTAACGGAGTATGTATATGAAGTCCGCCGTGGATTATGAACGAATGTAATAGAGCAATGTATGAAAAATTGAAGAGTGCAACGCAAACTAACAAACGAGCAAATGGGCCACACTGGTAATGAGGAACATGTTTTGTTTACATAGGCCTATACATTAGGGCGCTGCCAGGAGGGTAGTTGAGGGTAACCGTGAGAGAAGTAGTGGACACATTACAGAGAGAGAGAGAGAGAGAGAGAGAGAGAGAGAGAGAGAGAGAGATCCAAAACATCCTCTTGCGTATCCTATTGTATTGGAGACCAGTGATGCAACTTTGATACACGTGTGTATAATGTAATAGTTATTTATATTTTTAATATAATACCATTGTAGACATCAGTATGCAGAGAACAAGATATGGTAATATTTCCTTAATGACGGGATATTACTGGATTTCCCTTATTATACAACGCCAGTCACATTTCATTTGCAGTCAAACCGATTTAATCGGTACGTTATGTTGTTAGAAACCGCACACTACGATACGGAAGGATTCGCTTAGATTACATTTCCACTCAAATAAACACTAAATAGAGCACGCGCACGCATAAACTCACTCATATATTAAATTAAAAATTAAATAAATATACTAATAACCCCTCTGAGATGCAGAAGTCACTCACTACTTTAAACGAGATACATTTATTATTAGAAAATTTCAATATTAAAAATTATTTTCAATTATCAGAAATATTACGAAAACCCCGATTACAATACTATTCTATTTAGTAAAATAACAATTGTAAAGCAGACAGTAAGCACTAAAAATTCTGTACCAATTTTTAAAATATAAATTTAAATGACAAAAAATTTAATCTTAGCTTTTTAAGTTTACGTACATCTTTTTAAGAGTTCATACACATCTACAGACCTATATTACCATTTTTCACAAATATAAGAATATTTGACTGATAAAAATATGTAAAATTGTTTTATCAAAACTTTTTTGAAATCTGTCCAAAATTTACAACACCGTTGCGAGATATTAACTTTGTCAAATTATTAAAGATACCGACTTTGTATTTTGAATTAAATTCTTCGTAACTGGATGTCCCACATACTATGACTTTTATAATTTTCTGGGAATTATGACTTCGATTTTTGACTCTGGTCCACTGAATTTAAAAATTTCCAGAATAATCATTACATTCTGATCAAAATTGCATTTAGTCTGTAACCAGACATAGATTTTTACAAAGTTTTCAAATTGTTTATCCTTTTTTAAGGGGGCCCTTTTGTTCTTTTAAAATTTCAAAAAATAAACACTGTATTTAGATTTTGGTTAAAATTTTCTTAAATTTGACATATGGCATACATTTATTCGATTTTTCAAAATTCTGAGCCCTCACACTTTTTCGTACCGCCCCCTATCTTTGGGAGGTTTAATCTAAAAAACAATAGGGGTGTGTGGCGTGAAAGTGTACACATGAATGCCAAGTTTTACAAAAATCATAGACAGACCAAATGCCAAAGAGTTGTGTTAAAACTGAGAGCTCGCTTCGCTCTTCAGTAAATAAATATGCGTGTAGTACAGAGAGAGAGAGAGAGAGAGAGAGAGAGAGAGAGAGAGAGAGAGAGAGAGAGAGAGAGAGAGAGAGAGAGAGAGAGAGACATTAATACTCGACATAGTAAACCTAAATTTCAGTAATTGGGCACATTTTGAAGTATTGGACTACACTTATTCTTTCTCATATTGTGGCTGCACTAGTTGAGTAATTTGACTTAGGTGCTAATGAGTTAAAGCTGTTTGTGAGTACTGCATCAGAACTATCTTGTAGCTCTGCACTTGTATTTCATGCACAACTCGTCTGTAGGCTCGCCGTAAACAGCGGTGTTGTGCTTTCTCAGAGGGGTTAGGTACCTCGATCAGCGATGCCAACATAATCTTAAATGCAATTACTTTAATTTCGTCTAGAGGGAGAAACACACTTCGTTCTAAGGTAACGTACAGCAACGGCAAAGTCAACTACCAACTGAAGAACTGGCTTTTCGATCAGGAAGATTTCCGCGATACTGTCTTTAATACTGGAGTCTATAGCACTTATTAAAAAACGTTTTGTTTTCCAAACAGAATTAACACTGTTGCACACCACTATAGAAAAATTATTCCGATTAGCGCTTTCAAGCTTCATAGCTCATCATCAGATCGGAATTGTTCATGAGATTGAAAGCGCTAATCGGAATAATTTTTCTATAGTGGTGTGGAACAGAGTAATTCTGTTTGTGATTATAACCACTAACACAACTCTCTCTTAATTAAATTTCTAGTTTTCCGTAACCTTTGAAAGTTTTTCTGAAATAACACATCAACACAAACTTCTATTTGTCTCAATTTATGTTTTTATAATAAAGTTTGACGGTGACTAAATGTTTAATCAGATCTGTTAGCAGTCTTCACGATTATACGCTGTTAAAGACTTATGTCACTGCAGATGATTTTATTTACAATATTTCCGTTTTTAATACTTTTATCTGTAAAATTTGACGTACCCCCAGGTTCCGCAGCACAATGGCCTACACGAACGTGGTTGTTCCTCGAGCTGCTCAGCGACCACATTCACGTTAGGTAAAGTACTTACTTTAAAAATATATTATTTCATATTGATCTTCTTGATCAGTTGAAGCATAAAAATATTTGTTTGAACTATTTACTGTGAAGATTAGTTGTAATTATCTATCTCAATGAAAATAGTTTCATTGTCAAGTTCTGGTCGTTGAGCAACGTTGCAACATAAGGAAGAGCGTGACTAGCAGTGGCATCGGGTCGAGTATGTCGTCCTCCAACAATGACACCTCTCGGACTCTGCTGCTGGATCATAAATGTCATAAAGAGTTCCTATCCTTACCGGCCTTGTTAATTCTATGGTCGGTCCCGTATCTTCCAAGGTCGTAGAAAATTCACCTATCCGCATCTATGTGAGCTCGACAACTCACCTGTCTCGGTGCAGGTCAAGCGCTCTCGGGGGTTCTCAACTATCTCTATAGCTGTTCCACAGTCTGGAATAGTCCCAGATAAAATTACAGAATCCAACTTTCAATGGTAATCCCGTCGTCTGCTGTCCAAAGTAATTTGTAGTGCGGTATTATGCGGGGTATTCCTGTCTATCTGACCAGACGGCCGTAGTTGTCGGCCGTGAAAACACTTCATCGACGGCAGCCGCATATCGCCCACAACACTACGCTTCGTAGAAAACAACCGTCGCGTAGGACGTTAGGTCTCACAGCAGTGTAACATGTCCCCAGGGATCAAAAGAGTTCCGCGGCTTTCCGATAGGCTGTACAATTTTGTTAGCCGTGGTTACAGTAACGCCTTCTCACCTACAGTTTAATAAGCGTATCGATACAGTAGCACGGCTATTCGCCGCCGCGTTAGTATGGACTAAAGCCTACTACCACGCAAACTCTTACACCCCCGAGCCTTGCTCGATGACCCTCAAAAGCTCTATTGTGTCCAATCCGCCGCTCTTGCGAAGTTTCAGCAACCACTCTTTGTGGCAACTCCGCATCCGTGTCGAAGCATGGCGGCAGATGGATCGGAAGTTGTGCTTGTATTTACGTGTGTCCAGTGCCACCCTTTTTGAGCGACACTTTCCCCTTTACTCTCTCCAATGATCTGGTATTGTCACACGGCAGCTTCCTGCTCATTTTGTTGCGCTGATGAACGTGCTTTGATCCTTTGTAGGTGAACAAATCCTGCCATCTCAACCTAAATGTCTCTAGAGGCTTCCCGACCATACACAGATCAAACTGTACTATTTGCCGAAGCGCGGAGACAGTTGGTTTGAAGGCTGTGCTTGTCTTAGGTATGCCCAGTGTCGTCTTTTGTGAGCGACTCGTTCCCTTCTATTCTCTTCCACGGCAAACTTTTGCAACTTTTCTGGGCTGACGGATGTGCTTTGAGCCGTTGTGGACGAGACAATCTTGCCTTCCCAACTGAAAGGTCTCTAGGGGCTCCTCCGTTCTAGCTGTTACGAATCGCTCCGAGGTTCATACCACAAAAAAGACAGCCTTCCATTCCTCTGCAGAAAATAAATAAAGGAGGATCCCGTCCCGGCAAGCCAATGTTCACTTCCCTGGTTATACAGAACGACAGGCAGTCATTGGGCTGGCCGGGACACTGTGACCACGTCCAGTTGCTGTCCCAAACTAACCGTAGCCGTAATACCTACGCGTGGAGTCAGGACGTGGTGCTTGTGAGCAGCGTAATACACGACCGTGGAACGAAAAGAGGCTGGTGCCTTCGATATTCGGGCCGGACCCGCGACACTCCTGTCGACTGAGAGACATATTGCTTTAGGCGGATTCACAGTGCAATGAGTACCATTCGTTTTCACTCCCTCTGTGTAATCTACATATTGTGACTCAGTCTTACGAGAACTTCAGCTATCAATTTACTGGTCACTTGTAGACCTGGTAAACTAAACACAGTATGGTTCACACTATGCAATTTATACTTACATTTGATAAGAAAGACTGATGTTCGCATTTTATATTCAAGATATTTGCATTCACTTTGTCACCGTTGTTACATAGGTAAGCGATGAGTACACAGATGCATACACTGAACTCAATACATTCACACTGCCAGTTAATCGGTTCACAATAGTCCATTAGATACAATAGACGAGCACGCTGCGTCTCCACTGGATTCCTGTAACACATTGTTCATTGATCAAATAAAACTATTCTTCTTAATTTATGTAATTCATGTTCAAACAGGCTAGCTGAATCTCGTTAATTTGACATTCTTACAGCATGTGTGATCACGAGTAATAATAATGCTGTTGTAAAATACATTGTTGTGTTTGTTAAAACAAGAGAGCGGTGTACAACAAATATACAGTACTGACCAAAAAAAGATTGTTTCCTTATAAGGGAAGTTAAAAAATTTAGTATACACATTCAGAATTTCCCCTCTTGTAGAAAGTAGTAGAAGAGATTTTATGCTTCTCTTTACTAAAACCAAGTCAGTAATCTGTGTCCTAAACAGTTTTGCGCCGGCTAATTTGTTTATTTTAACAGATTTCGTTTGGTAAAGTTGAGAAACTAATTCAATATTATAGTACCGTGAAATGTACATTGTGAATAGTATTTTCAAACACAGCTGTCAAACCGAGTCGGGGTAATTAATGTACATGAAAGTCTGTAATCTCTTCTTGTTCAACGATGAAAATATGAATACATTAAGTAATATTATAGTATTTATTTCCGATATTTCGTTTTCACTTTTTGTTTCCATTAATTTTTCATAATAGGGAAATTATTCCTGGTCGGGACTGAGGGCTGTGAATGACGTTTGAGATCACAAACGTAGCCGGAAGTAGTGCGAGAGGGAGAGAAGGACCACTTCCGACTACAAACACATTAAACTCGCTACTTCGATACAGCGTTTTGTCAGAGAATTTTATAATTTTCTAGTTTGTTTGTTTGTTTTTTTTTACTAAATATTTTGGTAAAAAATAAATTTCAGTTAATAAATGTAAAGTAAAAAGTGTATTTCCTATGTCAAGACTAGGCTGTACGTCTTCACTGTACAAAGAAACGGAGGTCATCAATGTTGTATTTGGGACCTCCAAATTATAGACGACTCAACGTCGAAACAATTGATCGACGTAGAACCGTGGAACTTGTGAAGTGCGACGCTCTTCCACCTCAGGTCAAGAGAAGAAGACGTTTAATTGAGTGCTTTGTTTAAGGAAAGCGCTCAACCGTTACACTCGATAGTATGTTATTCCGTACATCCTGCGGACTCCTATTCTCCCTGAACTAATTATACGACTCAAGGTTGCTTGTGAATCGAATCACTGGCTGTCATGCCACGCGGAATGATTTCATTGAAATTTCACAAATAGTCGTCGGTACCGTAACTTTGGCGCTCGTTCAATAAATCAAAAAATTGATCTGATTGTAATCTCAAGCGCATATTGCTCGCTCTATCTCATCCCCGTTCAACCCGTTTCTGCTTATCCCTATTATCATACCTTTGTCTTCTTCACATTTCCCGTCAATAACTTCGAGCATCGCAACTGCTTCCTTCTGACTAAACGCTAAAATAACCATGTCTTAGGTCATTCTAATATATTCCACCATCTTTCCATATATATTCACAGATTTGCAGAATTAAATGTGTTCAAATAAAAGGGAAGGCCTCGTCAAGCAATAACGATGATTGCTGAACGTTTTCTATAATTTCAATAATTGCTATACCCTAATATGTGTAGTGTGCAGACTCCAGACTAATTCAACTAATTCTACATCACCGTTCGTGTCAGTACACCATCAAGCGTTTGTAACAAAGAAGAAATGGAGGAAAAAACAATAAATGAATACAAATTTAAACGATTATATTAATGTGTATGGACTTGCATGATCTGAGGATTAGCGCTAATTGACATCGAAACCAAGTCGTTCAGTAGACTGGCCACAGTGACCACTTTAAATAAAGTAAAACTTAATGATTAACTGTTCAATCTTAGCAATAACGTGACTGGCCGTTCCGATTTGGGCTAAAGTGTCCCGCTGTTCCCAGCATTGCTCCGCTTTGTAGTAACTTACAGTTTTATGATATGAATAAAGTACGTATGCTTTCAAAGCTTCTTTTTCTAGGAAATTCCGTACACCATTAGTACTTTGAATATATTGATCGTTAAATATACATGTACCGTCACTGCCAGGGAGCGAGATTTTGTGGGGAGAGCAGAGAAGACTTGCCTTACAGTAAACGTCTTAATGGCAATACTAGTTATAAAAATTAATTTTCATTTAAGCTGCCAAAATGAATTCATATTTTGATCAAGATAATTATTCCTAGATTTGTACTGCACACAACGACATCCATACTACAATCATCACCGATACTTCCAAACAAGTTCCAGTAAGCTAGTACGAGTTATAAGATATAGAAATAATATTTTCAGTATGATGATATTTTCAATTTAAAAAAAAATCACCTTCTTTCTCTTCTTCTCCGTACAAGGATTAGGTGATATCACCTGTTCCGGACACCAAAGTGAAGCCGTCTCTTCCTTGGTCTTTCAAGAGGTCGCTTCCCGTCGGGATTATAATAGAGCACTTACCTGTGCAACAGCCGTCATTCGATCTATATTCCGATATTCCCTGATTATTTTATTCGATGAAGGAATATTTACTTCCCGGCGTACGCCCTCATTACGTAGTGTATCTGCTTGTGTCCATCCTTTCATAGAACGCACAAATCTCGTCTCGGAAACTTTAATCCTGTTCATACCTCTTCGTGTCATTACCCAATTCTCAGATCCGTATAACATAGTAGGGATGTCGTGGCTCTATAAAACTTTAATTGTGTCTTCTTTCTTGTTTCCATACCAACAATTCTTCGTAGCCCACCTCAGATTGAATTAAACTAGCGTCACTGCTGTTGCCGTAGGTGACGTCATTTCTCATATAATGGAAGTGGAATAATCGTTCTACTGTTTCATCATTTATTGCTATGTTTTACCTGACAGGATCTTTCCCTCTAAACGCCATCAACTTAGTTTTAGCTGTAGAAATTTAAAAAAATTAATATAGAATTTTAGTACAAACATTTTTAACAAAAATTTCCAAAATACGTTTTAGCGCAAAAAGTGAATACCAATAAATAATAATGACAAATTGTGTGCCAACAAAGTAGTTTAGGAATTAGGCAGACCAGGCTACCAGCCTTAGCCGTATGACATACGGGGAACGTAGTGTGGACGGCATTATTTCCCACGTGCTCACGTCCACAGGCGGAGTGGACGTGGGGCCTAAAAATCACGCTGCTCACACAAACATTATCGACAACAATAATAATGTGTCTTTTGTCTGATCACAATACAAACAGATAACAAATTCAAGTTTTTCTGCACAAATAACAGTGACTACAAAGAAAGACTGATTAGGCGATAATAGAAGAATTTATGTCACAGTTAAAGTAGCTCGTAATGGAAGCGAGGTATTGGATGACTGAGCCTTACAATACTCTTCATTATTGTTCAGTCGTTAGTGAGACAAAAGGCGTGCACAATGTATGGGCAGCAATAAAACCTGGATTTAACATTACATATTTGAATTCTATTGCAGGCAAGCACTATTCGCCACTCTTGCTTTTGACGATATTCCCACCGGTAATAATAAATTCAAGCGTCTCTTTCCACATGTTACATGTTTTATTATTTTAAATTAAATTAACCATTCTACTGTAGATTTTGCGTGTTACAAATACCTGCAGACCAGAATCGGTGAAGATCTGGATCTTTATAAGCAGAAACGTAATGCTGTGAAATACACTATCCGTATAGCGTATGCCGAGTCGAGAATCGATTTATTAGTAAATCTGAGTACGACATACATGGTTGACAAATGGTAGCATACAAATTAATGAAACATTTCAATCAAGAAAAGAGGGAAACAGTACATCTGAACTTGACTGCAAATGACAAATGGATTGAGCATTACAAGGAAATGTGGTATGTTCCTAACGTTCCCCAGAATCTACAAAAAAACGAGAGACTGGTGTAGACTGAATAACGTTTGATGAACTCGAAGGGGCACTTTTATCTACGAAGAATCGGAAGACAGTTGGCTTGGATGGGTTAAACTTAGAACTGCTGAAATACTCTAGTACAGTGGTTCCCAAAGTGGGGTCCGTGGACCCCTGGGGACCGCGACAATTTTTCAAGGGGTCCGCAGACTCTTTTAAGAAACATTAGAATATACCGTAATTTTCTCCGATTTGTTATGCTCTAAAATCTAAATTTTAGAATCTTAAAACAATTAGTAGAAGATTCCAGTATATTTTGTGGGTTCAAACTAATTGTAATTGTAAAAATAATTTCAAACTAATAGCTTTAATAATGTCTTTAAATCATGTCGTGTAGCAGATCTGTTTGTCAGCCGAACTGACTAGACCTCTCTCTTACACTACAATCAGAAGATTCATTGGCAGAACTTTCAACTGACAGTTCATTAAAATTACAGTTTTCTCAATTACAGCTAGCTGATTTCTAGTTATATGTAATGACTGAGTATCCTGAACTCGCAAAAAAAGCTTTGAAGCGTTTAACTGTGTTTCCCTCTACTTTTATGTGAAACCGCATTCTCCCTGATCACGTACTTGAAGACAAAGTTAAGAAATAAACTTGATGTCGAGAGTGACTTAATATTGAAATTATCAGACATTAAACCCAATATTGCAGAGCTAATTGTTAAAATGCAACTTGATTGTTCACATTAAACTATGTTTGATATCATTAATATTATAATTTTTCACGTTAAGAGTTTTGATTTTAATACATTTTAATTAAAATATAAGAGTTTCTATCATATTTACTGTTTGTTTTATTTCAGAACTCAGACGGGGTCCGTGAATTTTTAAATTATTTGAGGGGGTCCGTGGACAGAAAAGTTAGGGAACCACTGCTCGGTACATTATTTAAGTTTAGACTGCTACATTTGCAGAATACGTGCTTGATGAGGTGCATGATACCCCGGATGAGTGGAGAGCAGCGAAGGTTATTTCTGTTTTTAAGAAAGCAATAGAACTGTGCCATCAAATTATAGAGGTATTAGTTTGATAAATACAATTTACAAGTCAAATGGGAAAATTATAATGAAAGACTTCGGTCTATCTCGGATATTTTACTTCTTGTCGAACAGACAGGATTTCGTGAAGGCCGATTTTGATTTGATGACGTAATCTCTTTGCAATTATTGATTGACAAAAGAAGAGAGAGACACACCTTACCTCCACTGACTATGAAATATCATTTGACAGAGTTAACAGATCTATGCATTATAGAGGTCATCATAAACATCTTATGGATTTTATAAAGAGATTATATTATCATATAAGGAAAGTACATCTAATATCTACAGTGATGACACAGTTATAGAGTGGACATTCGGAGCGTATCCAGGAATAAAAATGAATAACAGAACATACATAAATACAACACGGGATAAATATTTCAGTACAATACAGCATGATAATTTTTGTCCAGGAGACAAAACGATGGCTTTTGTGGGAAAATACCACTTACGAACTAAAATTTTATTAGATAGTAAGAGTATAGAGCAGATGCCACATTTGCACTATCTTGGTTATGACATTTATAACGAAGGTCACGATGTTCATCATAATTGGCCGAGTTTCAGTCAACACGTGGAACAATTCGTCAAGCATTAGCTAGGAAACAAGGGAAGAGACTCGACTAAAATTTTGTAAGGCAATGGCTGTGCCAGTGTTGTGTGGTACTGAAACTTGGGTTCAGATGAAGAAACATCTGAGTAGGACATCGGGTATGAGATTCTTGCGATCTGTTAAAGGTTGTACACGAATAGGTACCCACTGCAATGAATACATAAGAAAAATTTTAAATTTTTAGTATGCAAGATTGCATTGAGGAAGTAGGATGCCGGATGGCAAGTTAGTTAAGGGAGTTTAACAATACAATCCTTCTGGATAAAGAAGTGTAGACATACCTAGGAAGCATTGGCGAAGTGGATGTAGGCCTGTTTTCTTTGGGATTATTCGACTATTCCCTGATGGAAGAAGAAGAAGAAGAAGAAGAAGAAGAAGATTGTGGATTTTAAACCTTCTATTGTCGTTTTAAAAACAAAGATGTTTTATTAACCATCCTTACAAGTTTGCGTGAAAAAGCACTCTATTAAAATTCGTAGTGTTAATCGTTTTTGAGAGAACTAAAACGAAACCCATAAACGTCAAAGAAGCTTAATAATACATCAGTTTAATTGCTTCTTTAGGCCCGCCAGTGATTCCTGAACAGTCATCGGCGCAGACCCAATGTATGAATTACCCTTATTAATATTAAAAATCAGCAGTGCGTTTGGAACAAACCCGTATTGACTGCCGACGTGAACAATCATTAATATTTGTCCTTTCGCAACTGGAACAGCGTAGCCACCAGGTTGAATCTGATCATTCCAGGTGTACGGAAGTGTGTGGCTGCCATGAATATATGTTTCGTCCTGATATACTACGGTTCTGCCTTCTTCTCTAAATTTTTTTATGTTTTGTAAATAATGTATTCTCATAGCTCTTATTTCGTGAATTTCTGTTAACACAGGTCGATTATTTTTAGTTTGTACCCACCTAAAGACTATTTCCTTCAAGATAATTTTTAGGCTGCTACTGCTGCCTTTAAAGTTGATAGATTCTTTTAATTTTTCTAACAGCTTTTTTACCGTTGGGAGACACTTTTCTTCAATGTAAAAATTCCGAACTGTTCTCCTAATTACACCTTTATCAAAATCGTCAAGCCCGGTTATAGGTTTACGAACGCGGTGTTTCTTTCCCGGTGTGCTAAATGACGTTCCCGCTTCTGCATCTGGACTGTGTAGCTTCTGGACCTTCCTTTATTATTCTCCTCACGGAGCTATGAGAAATACCCGTCGCTTTTGCAACACGCTCTTGTACTTTATGGAAATCTAAGAGAGGTTTCCCACTTTCAGCCTCACTCTTCATGAAATTATACACATTCCACGCTACCTCACGAGTCTGGCTATGCAGAGTTTTTGAACTCAATTTGGAACTTTTGGGGGGACATATTGATGTACGTTTCACACTAATATTTAAAACATATACGCGCAATTATGAAACAGTTTATTAACACTTTTCTAAAATATAACAATACGTTCTCTAATAAAATGTAAATAGGTAGCCTACAACTAATTTCACTGATTAACACAAATAGTTTTGTCGTCACAGTATAATTTGTAAATGACTATACACCACGTTTGCAAAGCCCGATGTGCACATTCCGGAACACTGCACAAAACTGTTCTGCGCGTGTGCGAACTGAAAGAAAATTTTGTTAGCCTCGCAGCGAGGCGTTTGTCTACTGCGCATCGAGACCTCAGTGTTCAATTTTCACTGTCCGGCCTCTACTTTGTCTGTATAAAATAAGATAGTGTTTAACGAGCCGTACACAAATCCTTAAGTAAGATAGCCATTACTCTGTAGAGTAACGATTTTGTAGTTAAACGCGGCCCCACAAAGATACTATCAGAAAGTAGGCCTGTACAAGATCCAATGATCAACTGACCAAAGGTAAATGTCGAGAAAACAAGGTAGGTGTAACGAAATACTGACGGATTAGCCAAAACACTATACCTTTTCTATATATGGTACGACTCTTTTCCTGGCATTTCAACTTTGTTTTTTAAACGGCTTTGTAACAAATAAATATATACGTAATATTTAAATACGTATAAATAATACCAAACTATCTTTTGTATTTAAAAAAGATTAAAAATTAATGCGTGCTTCCTGTAATTACCTATAGGCTATGGCCGAAACATAGACAGTGAAAACGGGAATAACATAAACAATGAGACTGGAACAGGTAAAGGTGAAATGATTATTCTAGGAAAGTCTCGGATACATTAAATGGACACGCAAGCAAACTAGAACAGATTGTATGGGAAAACAAGAAGATGGCAAAAGTTATTAGATTGTGGGACACGGCGACGCCAAAATTTGGGGGATTCAGTGCCGCCGTGGGCCTTACATTCGGACAATGGACACAAAAATCTATTTGAAAATGTTTTATCAATAACAGTGTCAAATACTGAAATGTCTTTTTCCAAACCGAGAAATATAGGCCTATAACTTGTTTAAAAAGTATGATGAAATAAGGCTTGAATAGTCCAAGCTGTTAAATTATTTAATAAAGCGATTTAGTAATGGCATTAGACTTCAGTAACTGACGGAATTTCATTCAAAAATTGCATAAGGAAGATTATTTAAATGTATTTTAGTTACTTGTATTACTGTTTCTAAATATCGACTCTTTGACTCTTTTGTCTCACTATCTTAATACACAAGCTTACATGTTTTCACTGTTTGTGAATAGATAAGCTATATATATAGACAAGAATAAATATAGATTATAGTATTGCTCGAACTCCTAGAGAAACATAAAACAGACTAGAAACCAGAGAAGTGAGATTTTTAAGGCGAGCATATGGAATACCTAGGAGAAAACGGATTAGAAATATGTCTATCGGAAATCTCTTCAAGTAGAAATCAGTTGCTTAGGTAGTAGAGAAACTACCACTGGAATAGTTTGATCATGTAATGAGGATGGACGAAAGGAAGTTGAAGCACATCGTGGAAGCGTTCAGATGGAGGAAAGCCAAGAAGGGAGTGACTGAGAGACGGCTAAAGGGGAAGAAGAAGGACTAAACATATATAAATAAAAATATGTAAAATAAAAAATAATTATCACTTATAAACACTCTGAGACTGAATTTATAGCAGAACATATACTCACATACCGTTATTGTGAGAACATATACTCACAATAATCACATTATTGTGGGAGGAGGAAGAGTTATAAAATTTGAAGTCTGAAAATAATAGGTGGAAATCTCAGAGGACTGGGTAAGCGTTGTGGCACGGGAACTGGACAAGAACGACTGGGGGAGGCAGTGTAAGGCCATGTAGGAGCCTCAGAAGATTGGGTAAGCGTTGTAACACGGGAACTGGACAAGAATGACTGGGGGAGACAGTGTAAGCCCAGGTGGGAGCCTCAGAAGACTGGGTAAGCGTTGTGGCACGAGAACTGGACAAGAATGACTGGGGGGGCAGTGTAAGCCCAGGTGGGAACCTCAGAAGACTGGATAAGCGTTGTGGGGCACGAGAACGAGACAAGAACGACTGGGGGAGGCAGTGTAAGCCCAGGTGGGAGCCTCAGAAGACTGGGTAAGCGTTGTGGCACGAGAACTGGGCAAGAATGACTGGGGGGGGGGCAGTGTAAGCCCAGGTGGGAACCTCAGAAGACTGGATAAGCGTTGTGGGGCACGAGAACGAGACAAGAACGACTGGGGGAGGCAGTGTAAGCCCAGGTGGGAGCCTCAGAAGACTGGGTAATCGTTGTGGCACGGGAACTGGACAAGAACGACTGGGGGAGGCAGTGTAAGCCCAGGTGGGAGCCTCAGAAGACTGGGTAAGCGTTGTGGCACGGGAACTGGACAAGAACGACTGGGGCTTATACAAACAAGTAACGTTGATTTGTTAATTATTCGAATCGACTAATGACAGCTCATTGTTATCAACGGTAAACATTGTTAATTTTTCCTACGTCGACCATCTTCCAATTTAATAACGCCGTTGAATTTACTTAGCCTATATAAATAGATTAATTGTGTGCTAAATTTACAATATAATAATTAAAATTATCAATTAATTGTAACGGCCACAAATTTAGGAGTCACGAGATGTATTCGCTGCCGCAAGATTCTCAGCAGTACTGTAAAGATAAAATAAAATATCTGTACCAGAATAAAATAAAGATAAACAGCAGCTCCAGTGTACCTGTAATTCAAAATTATGTTACCAATTTGGTTCATAGTATGTTGGAAAATCAATTTTGAAATAAGAAAAACACTCGCTTAATTAATTGTGGTAAACCTGTTTCCAGTTACTTATCACAAGTGGGCAGTACGCTAAAAATGAGTTTCCAGTTGGTTACTACTTGAAGGCAGTTTTCTAAAAATTGTTACCAGTTGCTTACTACATGTAAGCAGGTCTTCTACAAACGTGTTCCCAGTTGCTTACCACATGTGGAAATACACTAGAAATTAGTTTCCAGCTATTTACTACTTAAAGCAGTTTTCTAGAAATTGTTCTTTATTGCTTACTACGTTTCTAGCTACTATACAGACGCGTTCCCAGTTGCTTATTATGTAAGGGCAGTTCCTAACAAATTTGTTCCCAGTTGCATACCACATGTGGGCAGTTCCTCTAAAAATGAGTTCCCAGTTGGTTACTATTTGTGAGCAGTTACATAAAAACGTCTTATCTGTTGCTTGCTGGACTTGGGCAGTTACTTTTCACACGTGTTTCCATTGCTTACTATCATCAGGCAGTTCCCTACGAATGTTTACCGAGTCGCCTACTACAGTTCCTTTAAAAATGTTTCCAACTGTTTATCACATGTGGACAGGTTCATATAAATGCGAACCCAATTGTTTTTGGAGGATCAATTGTTTAATGGACAAGGGTCTCTAATAAAACTTGCGTTGTTCTCCGACATTGATAAAGACGGACATCGAAGATTGAACCGTGACAGGTTAATAATGAATTTCGATTAAGTGATTACGATTTCCACTTAATCAATAACTGTGGAGAGAAGTACAAATCTTATCCTTGTAACGGAATAATCAGTGTATGGTTTGTGGTTAGCAGCTTTTGCCTATGTTCCACTTGATCCTCAATAAAACAAGTTTTGTGACTCACTTACTTTGTATTCAGGGGCAGAAGAATGTAACGCATGTGTACCGATTAACACTCACAATTCGTTTGAACAGTGGGCTCGAGCTAATAACCTCGTGAGACATCAAGTAAACAGTATTTCTGTGAATCGCTTACACCATCACAGCGTTCACTGATGGTCATATTCAGATTATTGACATTAGTCTCCAAAGTCAGAAAAGATAGAAGAAACAAAGATATATTATGGAAACACAGATTTGTTTAATTGCTCAGTACCTTTAAGCTTTTTCTTAGGTAGTAAACACGTAGACTGGTCTGCGTCAGTCGTCAGGTCGACTCGATTGTCTACCCTTCTCTTCATATCAGCACAGCTCCCTCAACCAACGTCTTCCATGACTTGCTGGCTACATTAGAAACGGGGTCTTCCTCTGTTCCTCTTTCATTTTAGCGTTTCCTCCAGTATAGTTTTGAGTAAACTCTCGTACCACAGAATGTGTTTAATTACTTGGTCCCTCCTAGATGTTTTAGCCTTCCATAACACTTTGCGTTCTCCTGCTCTTCGAACTTCTTCGTTTGTCACTCTATCTTTCCAGCTAATCTTCATAATTTTTCTGTATTAACATTGCTCAAATAACATTAATCACCTTTCCTCTTATTTTCCTCTCGTCCAGTTTTTATAACCTTATAACAACACTCCAAACGAATGACTTCAATAAGCTATTCCTTGTTAATCAGCTGATGTTATTAGTTGTAAACAGACATTTCTTATTGTAGAATAATATTTTGTCTTGAGTGATCTGCATTTTATTTCCCTCTTGCTTCTTCCATCATTGGTGACTCTGCTTCCTAGGTAGCACCCACAATGGCACCATTCATTATTATCTGCATTGTATAGTCCCGTTTTTTGTCACAAACCATTATCTTAGTTTTCTTTGTATCATTTCCCATGATATGTTCCATCCTTTCCATTATGGCCTCAAGACCTGCTTCGCTTTATGCCACAATGGAAATGTCGTTTGAATATCATGTTTATTGTCTCCCCTTGACCTATAAGCTACGTCACTTAAACTTAGTCTAGGTAAATAGTTATACAGGCTTGTACGTGCAAAGTAAAATTTTATGTAATCTATAACCAATACAAAGAAAATTTATATGAAAAAAATGCAAATTAAAAACCTAAAAAATAAATGTGAAACACGTTTACACAAAGTATACATATATATTTTCACAATGCTGACAAATATGTAGCTTTTAATTACTTTTATTAATTATATTTTTACGGACACACTTATAATTTATTAATCACAACGTTTCGACCACTAACGTAGTCGTCTACGTTAGCAACGTTTCGACCTGCGGCCGTCTTCAGGTAAAGTACTAAAATTCAGTGGTGGGTGTGGAATCCCGCTTACTCAGCCAGTCAAGCGTCATGGAAAGTAAGCGAGCTGTGATGTATTTTTAAATACATATTTAATACATATACATATTTAATATAATTATATGTTTTAATTTAATTTAATATGTTTGTAATTATATAACGTATTTTTTGTGTTTTCAGTTGATTTATTATGTGTCATTTGATCTTTTAAGTTATTCTGTTAATAGTTTCGACTATAGGCTACATAGTTTGTTGTACTTTTTAATTTAATTTTATTAACTCCCCTGGAGACGACCACAGTTTTTGAGTCATCAAAACGTTGTCATTATTAAATGATTAACAATGGCGTATGCCCATAACAGTGTAATTAATAATAATTTTACACCATCGAATCTGTTCGCCTATTTGGAGTATGTCTCACGATAACTTCTGAATTCATCAACCGATTTCGTAAAATTTGGCATGAATGTCCATATTTTACTATTTTACTCTTCAGACCCTATTGTTTTTAATATTGATCTCTCAAAAATGCGTTGAATCAAAATTTTGAAAAAAATCAAAAAAATCAGTGTGATGTGGCATATTAAAGGAAATTCTAACCACAATCTGAATATAGTGTTTGAAATTTACAAAAATACAATACAGTTTTTGAAATTCAAAAATGTTGGGACACCGTAGCCTAAAAAGTGTACCAAAATTTTGAAAAAATCGCAAAAATTCCATGCCGGTTAACAAATTAAACAGAATTTTATCCAAAATCTGAATTTTTCATCCAGATTTGGAAATTTTAAAATTTTAGGACACCAGACCCATAAAAAGTTATTTAAAAATTTTCATAAAATTGTAAAAGTCCATGCTAGGTATAAGACTAAAGGGACCCAACTCCGAATGTGGTACTTATACTAAACATTTATAACTTTAGTGGTACCACGAGTCACAAATAAAAGTCAAAATTTTGAAAATACCAAATTATGAGGAACTTTATTTAAAATTGGAACTGGATATCATTAATAATTTGACAAAATTAAGATTCCTCAACACCTCTTGCAAATTTTGGACTGCCTTCAGGAAGACTGTAAGTCATGTTTGCGAGAAACTCTAGGCTACATATTTTTATTTATTAGTTACATATATTTGTGAGACGTTTTCCATATAGGCCTAAACGTACCTATGAAAACATACCTAACCATAAACCTAAGATAAATTATTTGTTATTTAGGGAGTATAGTTATAAATTTAACTAAAAAAATGCAGTATTACGGATTTTCAGTGTTTATGTATTTATAATCATAAAAATCTAATAATGATTGTCTGCTTTACAGTTGTTACTTTACTAAAACCATAGTAGAGTAGTCTAGGGTTTTCGCAATTTTTCTTTTACTTATTTTACTTTTTAATGTAATAAAACCTTCCGTTAAGCGTGGTAACGAAGTATGGTCACCTCGTGATGTTTCTTGGCTAAGACACACCACATCATTCATACTAAAAACTTTACTCGCAACTTTAACATGTAAAATGTATTAATTTGTGTTGATATAATAATAAATGTATTTCACTCAAAATAATGAGCACGTTTTCAGCTCAGAGAGCTTACTGTTAATAATAAGTTTACGCAATCGAATCTTAGTGTTACCAATTCGCTCGTGTGGTTGTAGCATCACAGTCAAGCTGTGCGACTCATATGCGGCTACAGACGAAGAGACAGGTAGGCTACAAGGAGATACTCCTTAATTAATTAATAAAATTTCCAATGGAAAATTTCGGACATTGTTCATTGTGAATGCGCGTTCGTTCAGTCGCAGGAGAATGACATTATTGCCTATTAGCTCAGCTAACGTGATTTCGACAGTATCCAGCTAAATGCATATTACTTTAAATGTGTGTGTGTGTGTGTGTGTGTCTAACGTAAATAATTTTTTGATTCGTTGGTTACAAAAACGGTAACCAATTCGGAATCGATTCGGTTTATTCGTTTGCACACACAATGTACGAAGAAGCGGAACGTATAAGAATATAACTGATCAACAGAAGAACTATGAATGTTTACTCGACAAGCCATGCCGAAACAAATATAATCATAGTGAACGATTCTAAATACATTGAATTTGTGCCAACCGTTTGTGCACAAACTGCGGAAAAAATACAACACTCAGAATACGTTTGATTTCATGGAAAACACACATTGGAATGAAAAACACTTAAACAAAAACGCGACAGCAAGTATCAAAACTCTAGAGTCCTGTCTTCTAACAGAAGTAAAGCAATTACGACATTGAATTCGCTTTTTAAACAAACGCGTTTACAAAATTTATGTAATTAAATTGTTTAATTTATTTTGTCTTGAAATAAATAAAATATGTCTAGTCGCCTTTAAAAATAACAAAGATTTATCAGTTATACCTGTCCAGTTCCTACAGCTTAAAACTAAACGCCGAAGAGAAAATGCAGGTAAATAGAGGAAAAAGAACATAGTGTACCCCAGCGTATAGAAATATACGGGGAATTAAGTTTGGAAAACTAAAAAGTAGTCTTGAGCATAATGTAGTATCTTGTAATTTTGTAATTTATAAAAGCATAGGAAATGACCGTCCCAGATACTTAGGCCTACATTAAATTTCTCGCTTCGGTCGCAACTGACCGGGTTCAACTCGGTCGCAGTTGACCGCCTGATCGCCGTGCAAGGAACTTCAGATGCAAAGTTAATAAGAACAAAAACAATAGCTCGCTGACGGTACCGGAGGACGCGTGGACCTGTACAACATATTCCTCAGGCAATGGTACAGAGTTTCGGACAATTTCGCAGCGCAGATTTCTAAAACTGTCACGTTCCAGTAAACACTGCTGTTCGATATTTTGCAATCGGCCAAATAACAATCCGCCGGTGCCACTGACGATTGTTTCTATCGAGTCTTTCCGTGAAGATCCGGTTGGGAGGCGAACTGAAGACGATGCTACCCGCCGCCGACGCGGATTTTTCCGGATGCGATTTTGTTAACCCCACTCGCCAGTGGTGTCATTAAGAAAAGAAAAAACAACAACAAAGTGGGGATAGTGGCTGCGTTTGAGACGGTCACGGTGGAGGTTCAGTCAGTGCTTGGCTCTCGATCCGCGCTGTCGCTGCACCTGGTTCTCCGCTCTGCTCTCGTCTCCACGCGTTTTATCACACCTACGCTGAAGTAAGTCTGTTCAACAATTTCTATGATTTTTCCTTACGCTTTTCGGTGATGGCGTACACTATTTCGATGTAAATACATGTGGCGTCCCTTATAAATTCATCACTTTTTATCAGTAACTTCAGATAATTGCGTGAAAGTAAACAAATACAGTATGAGAACGAGCTAAACAAAACATAAACTTTTACGTGTTCAGTACAGCCGGGGTTTTTCTTTATGCAGAATAGAATATGTCACTATAATAGCGTTTTAGTTTTATTCGATCGATTGTAGATTAAATATATTTGGACAATTTAAAAAATATTTTTATAACGATTATTTGTTCTATTACAAGAATTATTTCATTTATTTAAATAATTTGGTCAATTGCCCAATATCAGTTTAATTTTTATAACGAATTCGCGCCTAATCCGTAATACCAACGACTTAAAGTGTTCAAGTGTACGGACAATATATTATGTGCGGCTCATAAACGATGGACAGTTTGTATAACAGAACACTGCGAACATTCGCCATCGTTTGTGAGGACGAGACGTACCATGGAGCGCCGACAATTACGGAGAACGAGCTGTCCTACAGCGTATACTTTCCTACCTGCTTTGGTAAAAATTAATAAATAACCAGTTGGTCTGTAACATTATGAATTACGTATTCACAGCGAAATTAACAATACAGCGTTCAAGCAATTACACTGCAAACCTGTACTCCTGTTTCTGATTACACATACCATATTCATAGGTGCGGTTTCGTATCTTTACATATAAAATTATTGATCATTATAATAATCTGACGACGGACATATTTCGGTATCTGTAATTGTATAATAATAACAACAATGAGAATTACATATATATAATTTCACACACACACACGCGCGCGCGCGCGCAATGTTTCTTAGTAATTCCCCGCGCAATTCCCCGTTCTTGTATGTTTCAATTGAAGTTTTCAAAAGGCCGGTAGAGATGTTTTGGCGTTTAGAAAGACCCGAAATCACGGAGAAACATTATTTTCACTCGTACAATATGGAAAGTAATATTGTACACACACGCAGTTACACCTAGACTAATTTACTGGGATAAATTACACCTAGATAAATCTACTGGGATATGAAATTAATGATTAATTTGTTTCAACTACGCATGGAGCTTTCGACTACTGAAAAGTGTTATTACAACGTTTTAATTATGCGAAATTAAATAAAAGTAACAAAGTAAATTCTTGATAAGTAGTGTTATTAAATTAATGCAGTAGTTTCTATCAATATATATCACATGCATATGATATTCCGGTATGATTCGTTGGTGAAATACGGATTGTGAGTGTGTGTGTGTCCCAATATACACTAGATTCAAATATAGTTGAGTTAGTAGTAATATATGCCACTGGAGTAATGAATAATTTCTATTATGAGTGCACAATAACCAATTCAAAGCTTTATTAATTTTGACGTTTCGACGAAATTACTTTATGTTTATTACAGAAAACTATGCGTTTTTCGCAAAATCGAAAACGTACGAATATTTTTCTCCCCTTAATAACGAGCGAGCGTGTAGAAGCTACCGCCGTAAGATAAACAATCGTTCGGAAAGCTGTAACATTAGCCCCAGTCCGTAACGCTTTTCGTATTGAATTGTTACGGAACGGCCGTGTTCAATCGTTTGTGAACACAATGGGCGTCTTGCACGCGTGAACAATTGAAACTAATAAATATGCAATTGTTTGTGTGCGTGAAATGCAGGAAGTTACAGATGTTTCTTGCGTGATACCAGTTGGGGTATGATAAGTAAATTACGATTCCACGTTGCGAGCAATATTGCACCTCATTATCTCTTACTGATTTATATCTCTAATTAAAGTTTCTCGTGATCTAGTGTGTGTGTGTGTGTGTGTGTGTGTGTGTGTGTGTGTGTGTGTGTGTGTGTGTGTGTGTGTGTGTGTGTGTGTGTGTGTGTGTGTGTGTGTGTGTGTGTGTGTGTGTGTGTGTGTGTGTGTGTGTGTGTGTGTTGGGTAATCTCACGGTAAACCATACATGTTACTCAAGAATTCTGCTGTCGGGCACATGACAGTGAATTAAATCTTAACACGCTCCGAAGCCATGAATTTATCACACACGCACGCACACATACACATACATTCTAATATTCTTTACGTTCCGTATAATATTGATTTAATAAACCACTTTTTCAACACTTGTTAGCAGGTTCTCGAAAAAGTGTTATTATTATCGTATAATTATTATGTAATAATTATATAAATGATAACTATTAGTTATAATATATTTTTATATCTTGTAAATGTAATTCGATTGTATTGTTATATAAATATTATTGATTCATTAGATGTTATTCATAGGCTATATTTACACAAATACCTAATATGCTGTTTACATTAAAGTGTAAAACGAGTAAGCTGTCTCACATTAGGGCTATAAAGAACAACGTATACATACATACGTGTGTGTGTGTGTGTGTGTGTGTGTGTGTGTGTGCGTGCGTGCGTGCGTGTGTGTGTGTGTGGAAACGTAGAGGCAAGTTAGACAATGGATACAAAATAAAAACAATAACTTAGAAAATAAAATAAAACATAAACTCACTAAACAAACACCATACAATCCTTCATGTAAAAACCCTTCCACTAATGATAATGCAAAATACATCAACTTTATTTATCACGGAAACATAACTCGTAAACTAAGCAAACTATTTAAAGATAAAAATTTTAAAATATCTTACAACACAGATAACATTGTTTTTAGTAAAATAAAACCTAAAAATAATTTCAACATTCATAATAAAAATCGAGTTTACAAAATGCAAAGTCCAGATTGCAATAAATATTACGTAGGCCAGACGAAGAAAAAACTTACGGTCCGAGAGGTATATTCAACATCGCAATGCGTATCTAAAACCTAATGTTTACAAATATAATTTAGCCACACACTGTTTAAACAATAAACATAAATTTCCAGACATTCAAAATGTCAAATTAATTAAAAAAAATGTACAAAAAGGTAACAAAATGAATATCTGGGAAAATCTTAATATTTACAAACACAATAATAATAATCTACTAATTAAAGAACAAATACAAATAAAAACAAAACAAAATGATTTATCAATCATAAATTTATTAGAATAATGGAATAAACATTAAATATATAATAAATAGCTACTACATAAACATTAAAACAATCGAAAATATCATCGAAGCAAATTCGATTATCCGTTAGCTGTATTGTAAGCGAACCATTCAATTACATATTCAAACAAACCTCTGAAGATACAGAATAATTTCTGTGAAACGTGCGTGAGGTGAAAATAACCCTACTTTCAGGGTATTTATTTGAAGATGTTGTGTGTGTGTGTGTGTGTGTGTGTGTGTGTGTGTGTGTGTGTGTGTGTGTGTGTGTGTGTGTGTGTGTGTGTGTGTGTGTGTGTGTGTGTGTGTGTGTGTGTGTGTGTGTGTGTGTGTGTGTGCAAATTACAGGTGATTTAATATTTCATATGAATCCAAATTAACATTGCACTTGCTATGGAATACAATAACGTTAGAAACCTGTTTAAATGTTGTATAAGGTTTGCACATGTGTGATATATGAATGGGTGTGGGTTACATCAAGTTTATAATACAACTACTTAATATTTCAAACAAAAAAAATTATACGCTGGTTTTTATTGGGGGGGGGGGCAACAGTGAGGGTTGAGTGCTTACTGCGTAATCCAGTTCAGTGCGAATATTTCTTCTCACAGTATAGTAGTATGAACTATGAGGTGCATTTCACTGTAATGGCTATTTCCCTAACGAACAACATTAGCTTTTCATTTAATTAATTCGACGATGTACATAAGACTGGTTAAACTATAATTTCCTCTATACGCGCGCGCAAGTGTGTGTGTGTGTGTGTGTGTGTGTGTGTGTGTGTGTGTGTGTGTGTGTGTGTGTGTGTGTGTGTGTGTGTGTGTGTGTGTGTGTGTGTGTGTGTGTGTGTGTGTGTGTGTGTGTGATTTGTTTCAAATCTCATAATGTGCACTGAAAATGCGACTTTCATGGTCACGGGCCAAATCCCAGACAGCAGTTATTTAAATCAACAAAAGTACACCTCTAATTTGCCTTGTTTAGAGTTACGACAATGAAATTTTGTCACACAAATTTATTTCCCCAAATTTCTCAGAACTTATAATATGAAAATTTTAGGTAGAAATATCCATAGGAATTACACAAGAGAGTAGAAGTCAACAATGACACTGTGTAGGCTGAATTAATCCGCTTTATTCGTTTTTTTATACGTGAATACGTATAAATCTTATTCAACAAAAACAATGAACAATATACAAAAAACATACTCGCGCGCGCGCACACACACACACACACACACACACACGGAACGTCTGTTACAAACAAGATTCATTTGCATTGGTTCCACTTAAAGTATCAGTGTGCAAGTAACTTGCTCGTTTTGTATGTTAATGTACAGAACAAGTAAGATACCTGCGTACTGAAACTTTAAAAAATAATAAATATATAAGTAGTACATGCATCATGGTACCTTACACAAGTTATTATGGTTAAGTAAATATTATACTAATAATAAACGCAAGTGCACACACACCTACGAATTTGGCCGGGAATAAGCCATTTTAGTGTTTCCGGTAGCCTATACGTGAAGGTCTTATAAGATGTCCTGTATCGCACTATCAACGCAAAACACCGGTACCCTGATACAAAAAATGTTAAACTTACAAAATCAATACAAAAACATCGCTTTTTGCTTTCTCTCTCTCTCTCTCTCTCTCTCTCTCTCTCTCTAAGACATTCAACAGGGACCCCTGTATTAAAACGTTTCGTTATCTGTTAGCTCTCCTCAACGTCATGTCTCTGTGTAGGTTTGTGTGTGTGTGTGTGTGTGTGTGTGTGTGTGTTATGTCTTTTTGTGTATTATGTGTGCCATAAGTAATTTTATTCTGATGAAGTTATCAGAAGACAAAGTGGAAAATTTGCCATAAAACTAGAAACGGGTGCTTCATAAAACTGATTGTGACCTCATGATTGCGTGCACGTTATAAGTGGCCGGCCATCAGTATAGACATATCAGCTGATTATCAGCATCAACACTAGTAGATTTATTAGACCGGTATAATAAAATACGCCAGCACAGCAACTTTTCATTTTATTAAAATTGTGTGTGTATATGTGCGTGAGGCAAAGGGAGTACGGCGACTGGGAGATGAAGGGATGGCACGAGAAATTACTGTACAATGCTTCAGAAGGGGTTCCTTAAGGATTTGGTAGACGTGTCCTAAAGACGATGATGAAGCATGTGATATGAAACCAAAAGTCAACTGCACAACGAAAAGCCAGTATTAGTAGACGTAATAGTAGTACAGTCTGTGCCAAAACAAACAGTACAGCTGTAGTGTGTTTTATGTGACATTAATACATTACATGGATCCACCAATACATGGATACATGGATGTCAGTTGTTACATTTTCAAAAAAAAAAAAAAGAAAGACGTTTGGTATGTTTTCCACTGCGTTTCAGACAGTTACTCGTAACGCTCGTGTAGATTCTCAGATATATCAATAAAGAAAAGACATGCTTCATACCTCCAATCCTTTCACTAAGTCACCAATTATTGCCGGTGGGATTCCTTGAAAACCAGCATACCATCTCAGGTGAGCGAGAAGGACATAAAGTCTATTCCACGCGGTCCTCAAAATTCGCATGAAGCAAAGAAGCGAATCTCTCGTTTGAGACACGTGCTCCCAACCTTGTTAAACCATTTGCTTAAACATTCTTCTGGTAGATGTTGGGTTAAGTTTCAAAGGTGTTCACCGGAGACTTTCTGGAGGTTTTAACACATGCACGAGAAACTGGACTCTCACATTTGTTGTCAGAGTAATTGGCTGGACGATAGAGCCTTTGCGCTCTGTAATAATGATTCCCATACAACGGAATTTTTTAATGACTGTTAAGATAACAGTGTTCCTGATTGATGGTTTTGGGTACACTTCATTTTCAACTAGTAGGAAATTTGAACGTCCAACTCAGTACGGGCAAAAATTATGTTAAAAGACAGAAGCCTCGATATAACCACTTTAACATCTAATAAGGTTAAATTAGAGTAAACATATTGATAAATGTTTCATGACAACGACGGATGAAGTGATCAGTCACGTGGTGTGCACGTGTATCATTATTCTTTGTTTCCGCGCATACCATAGTAGCAACAACAAGATAATAATAATACAAGATTTTCTTCTCCGTCTTCTTCACCTGTTTCAGCCTCTATTTGGAACCCATCTCTTACGGTGTTTCCTTTCAAGCTTACGCAAACTTGCCTCTTCCATCCTACTGTTCCTTTTTAACCTATACACTTCAGTTGTGTCGCTTACGGAGAATGTCTGATTATATTCGTATGTCATAGTTTGTAATCAAGCCTGTTCTCGTGCATTCTTTCAGATATGTGAGGAATCTCGTCTTCACTGCTTGTATGCGATTTATAAGCTTAAATATTAGTATGCGGTATTTATTAGTATAATAGTAGTAATACTTGAATGCTTCCTTGCCGATGGCGCCTATGTTCTAGTCTTTGATTTCGACCGTAGTTTGGCAATCCAGCATTTATAATTTAAAGGCCGTCTTCAGAGATACATCGCGGTCAACAGCTGTGGCTTCCGTTGGAGTTCGGTGACTCTGAAGAGCGAATCGTCAAGCGAAATTGAAACAACGAGACAGGAAAATTATTAGAATTATGATAATAACCATCGTCATCGTCATAACTAATCGGCAGCGTAAAGGTAAAATCGAAGTTTTCTAATTCTTACTGCAAATAAAATGAACTTTGTATACGGAACTGCGTGAAGCCTATATCAACCGTATCGCGAACCCCGTAATTAATGTAGTTTTCCTGTTGAACCTGTTATACAGTAGTGGCTAGACTATTATTTAGTGTGGCATACACACACGCCCGCGCTCACACATTCATGCAAATATTATATAATTTGCTTCCTTTCTGCTTTCGCAAACTATAAATTTCCTGTTGAATGGAGTCGTTAATATTTTTGTTGGTGGAGTATTACATAGTACAATACGTTAAATTATAATGATACGAAATTTTGGAATTTTTGAAGTGTAATAAGATTTATAAGATCTCGGTAAAATTCACTACCACCAAAACGTTATGTCAGATACATTCCACAGGCTGAGTTGACCAGGGAGACGAAGGACGCATCTTGATTTTGTAGTGCTTCCCAGGAATGGAAACTAGGACCACCTGGGTTACTAGGCAAACGCTTCACACACTGGTTTATTAAGCATGGAATACAATTTTATTTTAAAAAATTCACTTTACGTTTGCGAAAGCTTGACAATTTTAGCTTCTTCACTCTGGTTAGTCTGTTTATAGACCAACACTTGATATGACGATTGTAATTTTCTTAGGTTTTCATTTATTTTTAAAATTTAATTTATTTTTATTATTATTTTGAGTTAATCTCGAAATTTCTGTTTTGATAATTGCACTGAGAGTGTATTATTACTTCCCCGTCCTTACTATTATTATTTTCTTATTATTGCTAATATTATCATATCCCTTATCATCATCGTATTAATTTTGCTAGCGTAATTTACTTTTACATTAAACTGTGAATACGGAAAATTTTCTAAACTGCTTTCGCTAAAACAAATGAGCTTACGCACGTTTGATTGGGTCATTATATTAATTACGTAATGTGTGAATACGTTTTAATCAAGCATTATTATGTTTTTAATGAAATCAACGCTAAATTATAAAATAGCATTAAAATCCAGTTTACCGCTAAGCGTTAGTGTAGGCACCACGGACTTATGCGTAACTTACACGGCCTCTTAATACGTGGTATTGCAGTTTTAAAAAATATGCCATCTTTTGTACGGACTTGTATTTGTTCAGGTTTTAGTTTGTTTTCCGAAAATTTTACGTGTGCTTGTAGGTTTTCCCAAATGTTTACAATACGGTAGTGCTTTTGTATGATGCGTGTATCAAGAGTGCTTTGTTATTGTCTGGTATCCACGTTCTATATCTGGCGTGTATTGCTAAATTACTTTTGTAAACGTTTGGTTTCTTTCTGTGCATTTAAACGTTCATAGTAACATTTCTTTGTTTTTTCTTGTTGGCTTATGTAATATTTGTTACCATTTTTGTGTGTATTTTTTTTATTTCCATTGTTCAGAGGATCATTGTTGTTATATGAATTAATTATTTTTTGTTGTGACTTATTGTTACTTTTTGTTTTGTTCGCTGTTTTATTTTTTATGTTGACTTTTTTATAGTTTAGTAATTTTCTTTAGAATATTTAATGTATTAGTTTCCTTTCGTGCTGCTTATCAATGTGAATTAACATTGTTAGTCGATATCTTTATGTTATTATTAACAAATGTTATTATATATGATTCACTAACTATTTAATAAACAAATTTACACACAACTATAAAAGTGTTGTAACTAGAGCTTTCGGTATTTAAACTATCGTCAGGTCAAAACCAACCGAAAGGGATAATCGTATTACAACGCTTTTATAGTGGTTTGTAAATTTTAAACTATAAAGTTTGAATAGTGAAGTCACTGATACCACATTCACATAAATATTAAAGATCTATTTAACATTTAATAATAATAATTCTTTGTGGAGGATAAAAATACGTAATTACTGTAGAGGGTTGTGAGCTTGCTTTGTCTGGTCGCACCACACTGGAACCGCTGCCAGAATTACTCAGCGTGTCCTCACGAGAGCTCCTAATTTTCTACATTAGTTTAGCTTACGACTTACCATATTATTCCCACTCTCACTTTTTATCTTTGAGAGTCGCCTGTCACAACCAGTAGTCTTTGTCTGTCCGCCAGCCATCTTCTACATTCAAAGAACATGTGTTTGGCGTCATCTTTGGCGAGTCGGAACACTGATCTGCCGGACTTACAGTCTTCCCCATCTTGTGGAGGTAGTCGTTAAAACATCTGTGCTCAGTGAGAAGCTAGGTGAGATCCCTCTCGTGCTTCCTTTGCTTCCGGTCTGTCCAAACCGCCACACTGCTTATCAACTCTGCAGTCCATTTACCTCTCGTTTCCGGCAGCCAAAGTTCCTGCCAGCGACGCATTACGGTCTCTTTGGCATGGGCTGACAGCACCTCCTTAGTGGATATTACTCCCGCAACCCCCAGCACTAACATTTAGTAACAACAACAACAACAACAACAAAAATAATAATAATAATAATAATAATTGCAAAATATAGAAAATTATAATATACAAAAAAATTAAGAGCCCATATAACAACAATGGAAATTATTGTACATGATACATACAAACATAAAACATAAAAAAAATTAATAACACATGCTATAAATACATGGCATGGATACCGAGATATTAATTACGTGACTGTAACATATAAAAGAACTAAAACGAACGCTGGAGAAACCTACATATGTATAACATAAAACACAAGACAATTGGAAGTCGAACAAGTAAAACTCGATCGAACTCGATCATGGCACGATTTTTAAGACACTGAAAAGAGGAAACTCTAAACAAAAAATTTACATACTAAAGCCAATCAAAACTATGAAACCTAAAGACCCCTATCAACATCACCAAGCAGTAATATTCGACCAAAACGCAAGAACTTCACCAGTCAGAGGAATCAGCGTGCCTGACCATGGATTGGACGTATCGGTACCATATGATGTGTGACCAATATCTCAAGTCCACATATTGATTTCATTCATATAAAATTAAATTATTAATATGGAAATGCAAGGCATGACCATGACCAAACACCTGCCGAGTATATCGGTAATGGTTTGAACCATTTTAGGGGACACACTTGTCGTTTTAAAGGCGAACACAATTGCATGAACCTTTCTAACGACAATACTTAAAAGGGCATAGGAGGTACTAAAACAACTCTATCGATTTTTTTAAGAATTAGAAGAAAAGCACGCGGGAAAAACCAACATCATTCGCGGAAACATAGAAACGATCACACACACACGCGCGCGCGCGAACACACGAGCTTATCTGAGGTATGTTCAGACACTACGTCACATATAAAGATTAAATTAGTAGAGAAGAGAGACTATCGTGAGATGAAATAATTAAGATGAATTTGGAACATTAAAATTGTGTTTTATTTAAAAATAAATCTGAAAATTTTAAAAGTGTACGCCCCTTCTCATAAGTGTCCAAATTTCATAATCACAGTGTGCAGTAATCATTATTTAAATAACTTACACTTATTATAAACCTCGTATTGATACACTGAACAATTAAATACAATTTATTTTCTTTGGGTGCCTGGCAGACATTAACAATTAACAATTTATATATCTGCATTTTACTATTTATACATTCTTTATTA
This sequence comes from Magicicada septendecula, assembly GCA_034769895.1. Taxonomy (NCBI): domain Eukaryota; kingdom Metazoa; phylum Arthropoda; class Insecta; order Hemiptera; family Cicadidae; genus Magicicada; species Magicicada septendecula. Next base: position 179,610,410 of record CM068376.1, on the reverse strand, counting down.
CTGTCTCCGTTTCACTACTGTCCCTGTGTGTGTGTGTGTGTGTGTGTTTATTTATTGTCACCTGATGCTATGGATCACTCTCTACCCTGGTGTGTGTGTGTCCATGGCGGTCCTGAGGTTGCGTGTGGTTGTGTATGTGTGGTCCAACCTCGTCGGACCGTTTGATAACAGGCGCTAGATGCGAAACACTACGTTCACTCGTGACAGTCTGAGTACAAAGAGAAAAAATGGTTTACTAGACTTACCTATAAATAGTTCTGGCACTACTACCTGATGAAGACCGATTACACAGTCATGTGTTTATCAACTATTTTTACAACAGGCTTGGCGTCACTTTCACAGCATACAAAATTATTCGCTTATCTTGGAGATTTTCATCGTCTGGAGAAGACTCTTGACAAATACAATAATTGTTCTCCTTTTTTGACATTTCTCACTTTATGGCAGTGTTTTTATTACTCCGTAATTATTAGTATATCAGAGTAATTAACAAATAATTACACTGTCACTTTACGCGTACTCGAACTCGCACGGACGCTTGACGTTCTACACAAACCGATGACATACTCCGTTTTCGGGTTTAGTATATCGGTTTCGTGCAACTTACAAATAACATACAGTTTTGCGTGCGTCTAGTTTTCATATCCGTACCGTCATCTGACACCTTAATAACTTACAATATTCAACAATGCGCACACAGAAATCTCGCTCCTCTTGACTTTACATCAGGTGGTATAGTTGTCTGTACGGTTAGTTTTTAAATCGTACACGGTGTTCAATTAATTTGTCCTATTTTGTGTTCGTTTAATTTACATATGCATCGTCATACATTATTCAGACCATTTATACCGCTGCAATATATACCTACACATATCGCGAAACTGAAACGAACCGCGAATGTACGGATAAACGGCAACACTAGTAATTCAGAAAATGTATTGACGTATAAGATCGGTATACTGGAATATTACTGTCATTTCTTTTATTCTGCATTCTACTGCCGAACGTTAAAAATTAATGTTAACTGCAAAAACCTGGCACAAACTGCACGCACCATACAACATGTAATCCAAACCGTAAGTATCGGGATTCCACGAACATCATTCCAGCCGTAGCCCACGGCTCTAGTATAGCTTTAATCTACTGCGGGTGAGATTTTAAGGAAGCCGCACGAGATTTACGGTGCCGCACCGTAGACATGGGATCAGGTCGGTGCTAACAAAAAATCAAGCTCCAAATCTCGCAAAGCAGACCCGAATTCTAACTTCCTTGTACTGCTTTCATCGAGCCGCAACCCGGACAACGCAAGCACTCCAGTGCGTTCACTTCTCTCTGTCAGATTAAATTAAAACTGTCAGTTACAGACAGAACTAGGCAGATTCACTTTACGGAAGGATGCAATAGCACTTTACACGTACTTACAGTTATATTTTTTCACTTAATTCTTGTTCTAAGTATATAATATTATGCTATGTAAATGTAATCATATTACAAACATAAGTAAATTAAACACGATCCTTAAAGTCAGGAGTCGATGGCATGAAATGATTATTAAGTACATCATTTCGGACACCCACCGATGTTAATAATTATATAAACACGATGCTTCGACTACTAAAATCTGTAGTCGTCTTCAGATTTCTATTTAATAAATTTAATTAACACAACAGACTATGTATAAGAGAACAGAGATTCATCAAAAAATTAAAAAAAAGATCAAAATGACAAACAATATACCAACCGATTTACTTGCCAAGAAGGTCGTATGGGCGAATGTGAGGACGTCCACGAGCTATCATTAAAATTAACGAATTTAACGTTATGATGGTATATACACAATCTGAGGATGTCAATAAACGGTTGTCTAAGAAAATAACAGATAGACAGTTTCATTTAAATGAAAAGGAACCTCAATAAGCAAACCTCAAATAAGAAAATAACCTCAATAACCGCAATAAGCAAATAAGGAATAAGAAAACCTCAACAAGTATTTATTATTTCAATAAGCCGAAGTCCCCATGAAAAGGAAGAAGATAAATGTGGGAATTAGGATGAAAGGGGGACGATGTCGAACGCAGAAACGTATGTGTTTAATACGATTGTGTAGGTGATTCTGTAGACCATGTTTTATTTTCCAATTTCGGATAAACTTCAAAGAGGTTTTATTTTAAAATGACACATTTCCATTAAAAATGTACATTACAGTCGACTTAAAATTTAATATTTTATACGATCTAAATAGGACTTGTTTTTGCAAAACTTAAATAGTTCCTCAAAATACAGTTTGAGAAACATAATATTTCTTTCAATTAAGCGATTACGAGTTGTCCTTAACTCTTCTGATCGAAATCAATGGTTATAGGCCTAAGGTGTTTTGCATGATATGTTTTTTATTTATTAGCTCCGAGAGGTCGTTGGCATTAGTTTATTTTCTTCGAACGAGTTATTCTGTCAGTTGAGGTCAGTGGCTTTGTTATTGTTTTGTTGTAGGTGCGCAGGTTGACGTGGGCCGGGTTAGTTGTATATCGTTGTTACTTGCAGCCTTATAATGATATAAATCTTTTTCTAATTTAGTTGTAAAACGCAAGTAAACCTTACAATAGGTTCTCCAAGTCGCCGCCCGTCTCCCTATGACGTACGAGTGGTTATTTGGTTTCGTTTCACCAATTATTGTGCCCGACTCTCATTATTTCCCGTATTCTACCACTAGGCATATTTTCTTATCTCAAGACACCCACTGACCGTCTTCATAGGACCGTTTCAGTTGTTAATGACATTCTTCGAGTATTCTATTTCAATTTCTAAGCTTCGCTGCCAAAATATTTTTGATAATGGTCCTGAATATTTGATGCTTATTTGCGATAAGATCGAGATTGATCCCAAAGTATTTCTTTTATCATAGGTACGGCTTTTTTACCTTGTACCTTTCTCTCCTTCATCGCTGTATTGCTGAACATGGTACTTTCCAATCGCTAAACAATAAAACAATAATAGGATATTATTCGGCATATCCCAAAAACTGTTTTTTCACTGCAAACAATCGATTCTGATTTCTACGCTTGTCATATATAAATCTTATCTTGACGTCTTCCAAGTAAATTTTTAGGGCTTCCACGTCCTAACCCCATTCATAATATATTACTTTCCAGATAAACCCAGGAGTTCGTGATAATGTCATAACGTCTCACACTCAGATAAATTATTCCCTGTAGCAACTTTTTTTTATCCTTCATTTCCCTTAGGTAATGGCGCAAAATTTGTCCTTTTAGTCCAATTAGTTTTGTAACTTTCCGCCGTATACACATTTCTGCTCCTTCGAGACAGGTCCTTTCCTGCCTTCACAATGTCTAGCTCACTTTCATAAAACAATATACCAATATACCAACATACCAATGGTTCTGCAAGAACTTTCCTTACCTAATACACACACGGTTTATATGCAAATATACAATGTCGTGTTTATTCAGATAGTTTTTTTATATATGCTTTCTACGGTGTATATAGATCATGAAAGTCCCTTACTCGTTTCATCGTAATTAAACGACGCACAAATTAAATTATAATATCAACATGATCAGAGAACGTGTTGCTTTCTTCTATAGCAATATTTTTATTTGTGTTTGGTTTGCGTAATACGTGGTATTTTGATTCAGCATCATCAAATAGGCCTATACAAACTGTCCGTGAGACGTGAAGACTTATACGACAGTTCTATTGTTCAACCCTGCGTATTGTTTACGCACCCCCCCCCCTTTAAAGTCTTTGTATTCCGCTACATACGTCAGTAATACAAACAATTGTAATTTACAGGACAATGATCTCTTATGGTCAACATTTAAAATTCCAATAATGTCTTAATACAGTGGAACCCCGCTAGTCCGAAAACCCGGTTAATCCGAACCGGTAGTTTGAAAAAAGCGTCTAAAAATTGGACAAAGAAATAAACAATACGACAAAGTAACTGGAACATCAATATAATTTGTACATAAAAAGCTTAGATAAATACACACTAATGCATTTTTAGTGAAATTTTTATTAAAAATAAATACTTTAGATTTTTTTAAATATATAGCAAAATAAAGTTTTGAATTACGTTATCAAGAAATTAACGTCTGTAAAATGAATGGAAAAACATATTGGTACTTACAGTTTAGTGCCAGTAAAAGTATATAAAACAAAAAAACTACAATAAATACACACTACATAACTAGACACTACTTAAGGTGTTGCGCAAAATCAGTCATTTTTCTCTGATGCAAAGCTGTAAGTGCAGCAGACGCCGCGATGTTCCACCAGCGCCTAAAAAATAAGACGTCTACCGGTGTAGCATTGACGTGCTGCTCTACATAGGCTAAAACGATAGTTCAAAAGCTCTCGCTGCTTCGGCGTGTGAGATCTGTGGCACAGGATCATCTGATTCTTCATTTTCATCGGAATCGTAAGTAATCTTATTGTGTCATACTCGGCGCCCGCTCGTCACTGTCCCTGCACTGTCTGTATAGTTGTTCAGTGTCGTTCATTGAAGTGTGTGACGTATTGTATCGGAATTAACAGTAGCCAATGGAATATTTAACTGGGATTCACTGTATTTTTATAGTATAAAAGAGAGATTGCAAGATCAAAATTAGTACAGTACTTTGATTGTAAGCACGAATGTGGTACTGTTTATACACGTTATACAATTTATATTTATAATATACAGTACTGTATAACCTATAACCCGGTTAATCCGAATTTACGCCAATCCGAACAGGACTTGGTCCCAATTAGTTCGGACCAGCGGGATTCCACTGTATTATTAAGAGAAATTTAAGGTACTTCCTTAGAAATAAATTATTATGATTTGAAACGTAACTACTGTATATATCTGCTTGTCGGCAAGTATACAGAATAACTTAGTCTTTGACAGGGAAGAGTTTACAAATAGTCCAACCGATTAAGATTACGAGACAAACGATTGTATACGAATTATTTCAAATTAAATGATAAAAAACTTAGCGGATGTTGATAATTTTGCATTCATCGTATTGACTACATAAAGTCTTAGCTTTGTTCATGCATCTGGTTGTTTCTGATCACTCATTATACTCTTGTTGCTTCGATATCTTCCAAATTCATTTTCATATGTCTTTCTAGGTGTTCTTTACTTCATAAAAGTTTACCTTAAAGAATAAAGTTATTATGTCTCATATATATTCTGCATTTAATCTTCCATATTCAATTTTTTATAATAATTTCCTTTACTCCCCGGTTCCCTTAATACCCGTAATTTTTTTCTTTTACATGAAATTCATATTACCGAAACAAAATTTGAACTGAGAAGGCAAATTGCCGCTTATGGGAGAGGCATAATCTCTAACGATAATGTAATGATGAAATTACACAAAATTACATCATCTCCCCTTTTGACTGGCACTTCTCGCTTTTGATTTGGGGTACCTGTAGGCCAGGAGGGCAGATCCACCCTCCTGGATTAGTAGGAGTTAAGAAACTAAACCTTCAATTCAAAACACGGAATAATGAATAAAAAGAAAGTATAATGAGAAAGTAAAACACTGATCGGAATTGAATAAAAAAGCAAAAATAGGTCTACATGTTTTTCTTTCAAAATTTTAGAAAATACCCGTTTCAATTAAACAATTTGTGAGCCCTCAAAGTTAATCCGTACAGTCTCTGTTGTAATACAAAAAGTGTTAATGCTTAGAAGTTATCTCTGAAACAGCGACCCTTGTTTGTGTATTACTGTAAATCTGCGTTCAATACAGGTCAGTGTTACTCTGGCTCGACAGATACGAGTATGTCGAGTATAATTACAAAACCAGTTACGGCAGCCGTTTCAAGTGTAAGCCGAGACAAGGTTAAACACTCCGCTCGTACGTTGACAAAGTACAGTTCACGGTGGATATTGGCTAAAAATAAATTCACTGTCGCTTTTGACCGGCATGCGAGAAACCTCTGGCGTCCGAAATTATTGAAATATTTCTAACTGTTTTCAAATAATTCTTAAGTAAGTTATTTACATGTTTCAAAATAAAAGTGCACATTTTTACAAGGTGAGAATATTCACTTCGTGAGAATTAGTAAGCAAAGTAAATATTTAATGGATACTAGGAAATACTATTGTAAGTAGCGTAGAGCCTAGGTATGGTAGTTACTGAAATTCATTAAGTAAAAAGAAATAAAAATAAAACAATAATAATAAATATAATACCATTAAGACACATCGCATCCGTATTATTACTAGAAATAGTAGCACAGGGAAATAAATGTGTGTGCGTGTGTTTGTCTCTTCTTCCTTCTTCTGTGGGGGGCGCTGCCATGATGATTCTCGCAACATGACCAAACTACTGCAGTACTCACTTCTACACTATATCCACAAATGAATCTGCTATTCCTGCTGAATCTGTTGGTCATATTCTACTTTGGTCTTTCCTAGTTCTTCCAGGTAACCGACTCAAAAATCTTATTGACGAGCCAAGCGAGTTCTCACTTTCAACTCGCCCGTTTGGAATGTATCTGTCTATCAAAGGTGTGTCTATAACTTTTGGTATGTCATTCACAATAACTTTTGAATGCATCAACCCATTTTCATAAAACTTGGCATGCCCAGAGTTTTGGGTATCCAAAATTTTACCCTACGGACCCCTGTTGCTTTTGAGATTGATCCTCCCTTAAAAATGTGGGAGGAATATAAAAAAGTATGTGGGACAAATTATGAAAAATTGCAAAAATGCATGTGGGATATCAAAATAACTAGAATTTAAATTTAAACCTAAATATAGGTCTAATGTTCATTTTCAAAACTCTCAAAATTTCAGGACGCTAGTACCCCAAAAAGCAGGCGAAAATTCTTTATAAAATAGCCAAAATCTACATAGGGGTATCGAATTAAAGTCAATTTTAGGCAAAATCCGAAGATGATGTACAGGTTTGGAGATTTCAAAATTTTAGGATATCAAAAAATTTTAATGTATTGTTTGTCTGTTGTATGATTGTTTGTTTTACATTCGTTATTTTACTACAAAAATAGACAATTAGGTTTTCGTAATTTTTCTGATAATTCAAAATTTATTTAATATTGGAATTCACCTGATAATAAATGTATTTCGTTCAAACAGTGAGCGAGTTCTGCAGCTCTAGTTTCTGAGATTCTTTAATATACTGCCGTAACACGTACCATATTCTTTGATTAGTAAATCTTGGAAAAGTATTTTTGACATTATATTTATCTTCTATTTAATTATGTGGAAAGACAAGAGGCCGTATGCGGATATGTGGAGTTACTGCTACTTGAATCAAATGATATATAGCAGATGAAATATATTGTAATGTGCCTTTACTTTTACAAGTGTTGTATGAAGTACACTGTTCATTTTACTTCTTATCTACATAGAGAAGTTTTTCCTGTTAAATCGATTTAATAAATATTTATTACCATGTTTCTGAAATGCGCTTTCAAGCCTTAGGGCTCAATTCTGCTCAGATTACTAGTTAGTAATAATGAGACTAGTAATAGTCAGTACTAGTTAGTAAAAGACTAATAGTGAGATAAGTTGCAACAGTATGTCTCCTCACTATTAGAGAAGAGTCGATCTACTCAGCTGTACAAACATACTTGAAGAGAGACAAACCCCATCCGCTACAATGTGTTGGGTATGTGTATTAACCAAATCTTAACATAATGGCGAAAAATAATTTAGTATCGATAATTTAAATTGAAATCGACATCAATGTTAAATGTTCCTGAGACTGTTGGTACAAAAAACTTCTTCAACAGGCTTGTTTTCAGTAACATGTAGCGGAGGTTAGCAGTTAAATATTACGGTCAGAACAAATCTTACTAAAACTGTTACAGTAATGAGGAAGAAAGACGCGACAGTTTTGCTCGGTCAACCGAATGTGCAGTGCAACCGGTCGCTTTCCGGTAACGTTTTTGTACCCGTAACTTTGACAACTGTCGCCACTCCCTTCTATAGAAACCGATGATCTCTTTAAATATGTTTCTTCTTTCACAAAACGGTTTGCGTTATAATTATCTCCCAATGTGCCGATTCTTGCTCTTGTCGATTTCCTGTTTGTAACGTGTTTCTCAAATGTTTTCACTCCTGTGGTTTCTTCTCTCCCGCGTTTCTAAACGCCTGTTCCTATGCAGAGTTTTCTCCGATGCACTCCATCATACAGAATAAATCTAATAAAACAATTTATTTTTATATGCTTACATTAATGTAATTTTTTAAATATTTGTCAACACTACTTTCCTTTTATTCCGAACGGCTCAAGCTGATAAGCAGTCTGTCCTGCCTGGTTCTCCAAACTTACTTTGGCGGTAGAGAAAAGGACTCATTATTATTACTATTATTATTATTATTTATAAATGAAATAACGTCGGTCCTAAATTGTGACGCGCAAATCTTTCCAGGAAGAACATCCTTCCCATTAATATCAGGGAGATCGTCTTCCACTACAGCAGTGCATAGATGAGGTTGCAGACTGGGCACGGAGGAACTGTATACCTCTTAACCATAGGAAATAACAATTGTCACGTACACTCGGAAGACTAGTCCATCATATTTTTCTTATACAATTGGCAATGTGCCAATACAGAGAAAAAGATTCGGTATCAGATCTGGAGCTCTTACGACTCGAAGCTGCTCTTCCATCACACTGTCAAAGTTATCTACAAGGCCGGAAGAAATCTAGTCCTTATTATAGGTATTGGAAGTCACTTCAAGGGCGTAACTCAAGAATACGATATTCCGTGTCGCTCTTTACAAATCGCTGGTAAGGAGCCACCTTGCTGTGCCTCATTCTGAGCATATCATCTGCTTTGCCTTAGTCTGGTTATTCATCAGCCCTCTGATGGCAATTTTTCCAAGATTGCTTTTATTTAAAAATAATATGATCATACAAAACATTATTTGCTTATAACTGAGAGCTTTGCGACACAACTTAAGGGTTGTTTATAGTATAAAAAACTATATTTCTGTAGTACAATTATTAATAAAGAGAGAATGACTTAACAATTAACAATCCGTTGAGCCTTCAATCACACAGCGTTAGTGAATAAGAGCATCCTAAATGTTGACGTAATTCAACAACAGTAACATGATATATTCGATCGGTACTAACAGGAAACTGAGATCACTGCCGATTGTAATCCGACGTATATTAAGCGTTGTGAATAAAATTGCTTCGCCACGGACGGGAAAAATTCGCATTCAATTAGCCACAACACGTTAAATGGTTTTGTCGCTAATCCGAAGTGATTAACTGCCAAATCTAAGCAGAAAACTCTCACTTGTACCCATAAAGATCGAAAGGATTATGACTATGTTTCCTGTTCCGTTTTCACGTGTTTCACCACCTACTTCTCCACCTCCTAATCGTTTATGTTTAACAAACACGCAATGAAATTCGGTCACTGTTAATGCTTTATGTATCCAGTTCCTAATTCCCTGCAATTAAGTACAATAAGTCTCGTCGACTGTAAGTTCTCAATCGCGGAATTTATGTCTAATTCCTAATCGGGGAGGGGGGCTGAAATTCGCTTGTTCCTTACACAGACAATTAAGGTAACAAACTGGTACACATTATTCTGAAGGTTTTATTAAATTTCTTTTTACAATAATATTTGTACAATTTATGCGGTAGCTAAAAAGTGTTTCAGAACTTAACTTCATTTTTATTGTGGGTTTATGCGTAAACCTATTTATTCAGTTTACTTATACTAAACTGCATAGCTAGAGTAGACATAAAACTAGGGTTACCATCCGCCAAAATGAGCTGCCTAGGACATTTCAGGGCGTGAAACCTATTTTTAAACAACAATAACATCTGATGTGTGATGCTGAACTTGGACCGTGTGATTCATAATGAAATTACTATGCTCTTGAAAAATAAACATTGTTTTCAAAATGACTTCTTGATAAAAAAAGTTAAGTTCTTAAAATACAATTAGCGTTTATTAATAACAAAAAATTGTATGTACATATGCAATATATTACTGTTTATTCTTATGAAAATTTATCATATTTTTAAGGGAAGCCATACATCAGTTAATTAGGAAACAGTTGTAAAAAATGTAAACACTAATCGCTAAAATAAAGAAAAATATAAACATTCAATTGCTTTTCTTTTTTAGGTGATAATAAATATTATTTTTCTGTGTGTCCACTCTAAAAATATTTCTCAAGTCTCAGCTTCCCAATGAAATTTTACTTTTTTCAGTGAGAGATAATTTTATTCTCATATATCAATAAACAACCACTTGCGCTTGGGAAGTTATAATTACGAAAATAAATAATGAAAAACTGAAAACCAAAGAAACTGATAGGCAAGAATCATAGCCTAAAAAAACAAATGTAAACTAATTAATTAAGTGCAGTTGTTGCTGAACTTAACTAACATGCTTCTCAAGGTCGTCGTTGCCAGCCGTTTATGAGGACTGAAAAATCCCGGTTTTGGATTTCCCCTCTAACAAAAAAAGGCCGTTTTCGGAAAATCCGGATGGATGGCACCTTACGAAAAAAACATTAATATATGTTACAAAATATTCGTTTAAATACGAAAATAGAATTCACCACACGTTGTATGTATAACATAGTGACAAGTTTAGAAGGAAATCCAAAGACACAACAGATTATCGTGACATTAGACAAACATAGGAAAGACAAACAAAGGTTCGTCATCTGACATCAATATAAATATATAAGAAAAAACATACGATACATTAAACATGCTGCCAATATATCTCCCCTCATCTTGTCCGTTTTCTTCCCAGCACGCCTCGAGCAGTACCTGCGTTATGACAATCGTAACATTGTTTTGATCTCATTAAATTTTTTCATTATCACGACGGCATTCAACTCCTTGCTAAATTATAGCCGTTCTTTCCAAATTTCTGACTAACGAAGATAAGTGGAAGTGATGAGTTACTCCTATCCTTCACTTTCAACACGAGTTCTTATGTTTCTTTTAGTTTTCCCAATTTCCCCTCTCCTTACTCCGACGCTCTGATAACTTTTAAGTTCCCAAATATCTTCACTTTTGTCCTTTGGCTCACATGTCCTTCGGTTTTCTTTCCCTGCGCCTTCGATTTAACAATTGTCTTCAAATCAGATTTCTCATCTTCTGTGTGCACGTGTCCGATCTATCTTATTATTTGCGTTTGAATACACAGTACAGTGTCTTCACTGCTCATTATTTCTTCAGCGCCATGGTTCGTGAACCTTATACATACCCCTTCACAACGTTCATAGTATTCTTCTCTCAAATATTCTCAGCTTCTCCTGTGAAACAAATTTGATCTATTGCCAATTATTGGACGCGTTAATGTTTTATGAAGTTCGGTTTTTGTAATCCTCGCCAATTTCTTGCACCTTTTCAAATCTTTACACTTATAGCAGAGATTCTTATAGCTTGTACTCTGTGTTTGAGTTCAAAGAATGCATTAAATATTATATGATTGTTAACCGTCATATCCAAATTGATTTTATTAGGTCGTGGATTCAATTCTTATGGCTTTGTTTCGTAGAAAATGACTTCCGTGTAGTTATCTCAGAAAGCGCTACCACTTAAGATATCTGATTCCACTTTCTGTTTGTTACTATTGCATAGTTATCACACTTACTTTTTAGTCCATTGATTATTAAAGAATAACATAACATCCCTGGTAGCCAGCTGGACTGCAGCAATCCAATTTCGAATTCTGCCAGGAAAATAAGTATTTCGTTCGTGTTTCTAGTTTATCATCAGAAAAAAATAGTGCTTAATTGAGGCGTTGTGAACCAAACGGATCGATAAAAAGGAGACTTTATTTTGAATTTTATCGTTACTTATACTTTGGTTCCTGTTTTCATAACGAATCTGAGAACTGTCACAACGGACGGGGGGACAGCAGTTGGCGGTACAATCTCTGACCAGGACATAGGAGACGATTACAAGTAATAACCTATAAAGCTAGCATGTATTGCATAAGATGCGGTATTTTACAAATCGCGAGAGAGGTTGTATTCATGTGCTTAACGTTATCGATTCAAGGACAAGAAAAAGCTTGTCCAAACAAGGTTTTTTCTCGCGTAAAAACTGTTTTAACAGTAACAGTTATAACAACAATAATAGCTAAAACAGAAAAACTATTAACAATAACAATGTCCTTTGGTGGCGTGTCAACATTTTTACGTGTAAACATGTTATTACTTGCTCTAGTATCTGTCGAAGCCAACATTACTCCTTGATCTTGCAAAGCTCCTTGATCTGTTCTATTAAACAATTCAGCTCGAGTAAATTAAAATTTTCTCATTTTAATAACAGCAAGGGATTATGGCATTGTATTAAAGCAGGACTGTCCAATATCGTATAGTAACAGAGGGCCACTTACATTGTAACCATGCATTTAGGTGGACCACACTGAACTTAGCTGGTTTATGTATCCTTATTTACCAGACTCCTAAATATAGGCCGATATTACAGAAAATAAACACAGTAGCGCAACAGCGCATATTCTTAAACATGTATAAATAACAATATTAATTGATGACTCGTTGGGCACTTGGTGAAACATATTAATACAAAGGTTTTGTAAAATATATAAAAACACTTGGTAAGTTTCACAAATTTTTTAATTAACTCTGACAGCTGTTTCGACTAACTATTTTGCAAAGCTCCTTGACAAAAAGGCGAAATATTCATTAGCCTCTTTGGCAATGGCTTAGTTAGTCGAAACAGCTGTCAGAGTTAATTAAAAAATTTGTGAAACTTACCAAGTGTTTTTATATATTTTACAAAACCTATGTATAAATAAATTTAACTATTTCTATTCAACCGCATTAAAATCTTTCATAATCATATGACATTGTACGGAACCGTGACCTCACCATCAGCGACGTGTCGTAAACTAGAACGAGAACCATTGTAGTGCCAGAAGAAGAAGAAGAAGAAGAAGAAGAAGAAGAAGAAGAAGAAGAAGAATATATATATTGAAATTAAATCATTCAAGCTGCGTTAAGAAACAAGGTGTTTTAATTGCTGAAAATAAAGGACTATAAAAGTCAATGAAAGTACAGTACAGTATATTAACTGTATTCAACAAATTTCTTATCCAAATTATTAAGCTTCTCTGACGTAAGAAATAAAATAAAAATTTAACTCATCGAAAACAACTCAAAATAAATCTAAAAGGTTTACCTAACCTAACCAGACAAAATTAAAGTATAAAAAGATTTATTCCAAACAGAATTCTAATTTGCTGTATTTTCTATAACTAATTCCTATAAATATGTTTTCCCAAACAGAAAAGAAGACGTACTTGAACTTAATACGGATTGATGAAAAATAAAATCAATGAGAAAGTAATTCGCATTTCACTTTAAACAACAAGAAGATAGGAATGCTACGTTTTCATCATTTATTTTTGTCGTCGTTCTTATCCAGGACCGAGAAGGGTGAGAATGGGACAGCATTAAGATACCGATTAGGCTACATTACACTTGGAGTACACCAGTATCCTAGCAATGTGTGGAGGCCAAGAAGCGTCCGAACCCACCATACCAATAAACTATCTTAAAATTCTTCTCAAATTACAGTCCTTTCTTTGAATCTTAAGAATTTCCATAATTTCATGATGGAATCTTAAGTACAATATTTTAAGTTCCTATTGCTTTACAATCGGCCATTTCCCGATTATTTTCTGAAGTAAATGAAATCTAACCTATTTTATACAATCCGTGACTACGATATAGCCTGCTACATGCTACACATATAATAATAGCCCAGAAAACGGGCTACATTCACATATTCATATACATAAACAATAACATGACAAAACATACAATACTCTATAAAAAACACACATTACAATAGCTTACAAAACAAACAAAACCAATATTCAAGTACTGAGTAGGTAACTAATATAACAAGTATGATACATTAAACAATGGAATATGCAAAACAGAATGCAAAGACTGCAACAAATTTTACATAGGCGAGACTGAAAAAGCAATTAAAAATAGTTCCTTCGAATACCTAATATGCAAAGAAAATAACAAACATTTATAAATCCGATTTAATAACACGCAGTAAATACACGCTACGAATTCCCAGATATAAGCAACTTGACTCTGATAAGACATATACCACACAAAGGCACTATTATCAGCATTTGGGTAGAACCTACATAATATAACATAAAACACAAACAAACTAATACGGGAACAAAGATGAATACAAAACACGACACAATTTTTGAAACACTAAACATGGGAAATATTCAAAAAACCATTTTATACATCACATCTGATTACAATAACACCGTTAAGCCCCAAACGCCAAAGACCAACATGGATACCTCACCAATTTAGTGAGCACATGGATACCTCACTAGATTGGCTGACAATGTGCGTACTGTTTAATGCTCGAAACGTGTTCCATGTAAGTAAGGAAAAAACATCAATACAGTAATACTGTACATATCAATACAGTCAACTATCAAATATACACAAAAACAGGGAAATGAAGGGGACGAAGTCCAGGGTTAATCCACCGATAATTCACGAAATTTATATAACAGCCATACGTAGTAGAAGTGAAGTTGTATTATTCGAAAGAACAGTAAAACTGCATTAATAAACATGTATTATTTCCATCGACTCTCTCGTGACCATATTATTTCTTGTAAAATGTTCACTTTCGTTAAAAAAAAAAACACATTTTACTATCATACACTTAAAGTAATAATAGGCAATAGTGCTGTACACTTCTGTATATCAAACTAAATTAATAATAGTAGGACAAAGATAGAATAAGTTTTCATAATGTCATGGAAAATTAAACCTCAAACTCATTAGAATAACATGCAATTTTAAAATTTGTTTAAAATTTTATGTAGCTTGAAATCTGTTTTCGTTTGTTTGTCGTCATTTTTTTTTTTAATCGAAGAACGCAGTTTTCATAACCAATTTATTAGTCAACTGATTGTTTTCTCTCTGTAGCCAGTCCTGCTCGATCAACTCCTCAGCGTAAATCTACGCTACTTCATGATTCTGAATGCTTTAAACATTTCTAATCCGCCGTTTAGAATGTTATTTTTTCATGGTATTTATATTTAATTCCCTTGAAATTTTCAATTTTTCTGACCTGCCAGGTTACTCCGCAAACCGCATAATCCAATCCCGTATAATCAGGTGTTGCACTTATACTTTCTTATTGAAGTACTGAAGTAATATAAGAAGTTAGGCCTATATTTTCATCCTGAAGGTGCTGTAGTAGTAGCAGTAGAAAAGTCAGTCGTTTGGTATTCAGTGTATTGTCATTAATAGATAGCTGTTGGTGTACAACACTGTCTTCAAGCCTGTGTGGACATACGGCTTACAGCTTTGGGAACTGCATCTAAATCCAATATCGCCATAATGGAAAGGTTTCAGACGAAGGTGTTGCGTGCCATGACCAACGCACCGTGGTTCATCAGCAACAAAGACACCTATAGAGACTTGGATCTGCCCTCAGTCAGTGAAACCATTGCGATGTTCAGCGAAAGATATGTGAAACAGCCATAAATCTACTAGACAACAGCCTACAGACAAGACGTCTAAAGTTAACATTTCCTCTGGACTTACCTAGACTGTAAAACTATAAGTATATTATTATACATAATCTGTTACTTTTAAGTACTCATACAGAGAACTAGTCAATGGACTAGTTCTCTTCATGCCATGTATTCTGTAAACAATTATGCTTTTTGTTAGATGTTAACAGATTGCACAAATGAACGTAAAAAAAATAATAGATACGTATTTTAATTGCTTGATCCTGACGACGGTTGTAGAATATTTAATTATTAATGAAGCAGAGTAATAGAGTCAAAATATTAAATTTAGCGAGTATGGATATTTACGAAAGTCGTGAATTGCATAAGGTAAAAAAGTACTGTGGAATGAATTTCGTGTAATTATTACTGCGGTTGTGGTGACATATACTCTACCTCTTTGCAAAATCCTTCACCTACATAAATATGATGTAATATTCGTTGACTGTATTTTCAGAGTTTTCAAATACATTTTTGTTTATGAATCCAAGTTACAAACAAAATATGACTTTACAAAGCACGTTGCCTTTGACAAACAGTTTATTGATCCTCGTCGTCGCAGTAGTCTATATTCATTTACTAGTAATTGGTAAGTTTCTTTCTTCGCAATTTTAACTCATTTTATTCTGGAACACGTGAAAACTGATGTTACGACGGCTTTCGATGTCTTCCATCAATCGTTTTCACGAGCGATGTTTATATGAAGACCAACTTAAGAATTCTGTTGTTATCCATCCAGCCCTATTGTTATACCACTAGCGTCTTCATACTGGACCACCTTTTCATTTAAACTGAAATGTTTAAAGCTCCTGCAAACCCGTACGTAGCAAGGGGGTAAACTGTAAGTCGTTCATTTACCGTATGGATAACAGTGCCGTTTGGATTTGGTCGCCAAAGTCATGTCAGTTGCAGGTTCAAGAGAAACAGATTGTCTTTGAACACTATAATTCTTCTGCTTCTACGTTATTATGTCGTCTGCTTTCTGTTTCCATGTTTATTAGACTATATTCTCCCTTCGTATATTCTGTCCCAAAATTGTATTAAATGATAACTACAAATCACACGTAGAGGTCTATTAGCCACTATGCTCTTGACTACCAGTTTCTTATTAAAGTTTCACTCGCATAGAAATGAGCATCATCAGAGCAAGTTGTAATTAAACACCGTAACAACCAGTACGCTGGTGCCTGTATCTTACTGACATTTCCACTACGATTTCGTTCTTCAAAAGCGGTAAACGCTTCTGTGCGTTCTTGATTGGACCGCACAGTGTGGTTGGGGTGTCGTAATTGCTTCCTCAAAGGCTAACGGGTGCCCAGCCAGTACCTCTAAACTGCCAACAACTAGTTCGTTTTGTATTTCCCGTTGCTGTTTCACAAACTCTCAATGGAGACATTTAACGACCTTTTTATTAAATTTTGGACTGAGCACAAGTCCCGTTCCCAATGTAAAAGTTGGGAAACGGTTTTTACAAACCGATAAAAAAATGTTTAATGGAAGACAAAGTTCAATAATAGTGTTAAAGAGTGAAAGGGGAATTCACTAAACTAAGCTCTATAGTATTTTTAACTTTCCCTACCCAGTTCGTTACTTGTTCATAGTATTTTTCACAGTTGCGACAGTTTCCATAAGTCTCATTCCCGCAGTTCTATTCCACCTACATTTCACTTTCAAATATTTTTTTTGCGTTTGCGTATTCGTGGCACGCAACGTTAAGATTCCTCTCAAGAAAAAAACCATGAAAGCTACACGCCCAATTATGATATGATTACTGTGATGGCGTCCGAGGCTGAGCTGTTGAGTACAACAAACCTATCTATCGGTCTCTTAAGAAATGCTTGTGATTTAGAAGACGAAGGTGAAAGGGTGGACAGTAGAACGGACTGGGCAGATTCTTAAAATTATGATCAATTGTCCTTGGTCCCAAATAATACCATGTCTGCGTTATTAGATAAACCGGACTCTAATCGTTTTCCTGTCCCACCCACTGACAAACCCATTGTGGTCTTGGACAATGCATATCGTGCCAAACGACAACGCATACTGACAGTAACTTTTGCTTCATCGCCGTACAGGGGACGAATGAGAAAAATAACCTTAAAATAAATTAAAGCCGGAGCAATCCTGCCGGTTACTTGTTCTGAACGTAACGTGTAATCCTTATTCCAAATGTCGCAAATCATATTCTTATCAATTAAGTGGGTCTGAATGACGTTATGTGGGCGTGTATCGAGAGTTTTTGTGAGTTTTACGATCTATTGTTTTCAGCTTTGATTTATTAATTTTAAAATGTATCTTTGCGAAGTTTGCTGTAAACGTTTGTGTATATGAATGGCATGCATAGGTCACGCTTGCGAGAAAGGAAAATCGTAAGCCTAATGATCTGAAACTCAGTCGTTGTATGCAATAATTTCGTCGTGTATAGAATATTATGTTCTGAAAAAAAAGCAAAAAATGGCTTAATCTTTAAAGCGTATTAATGAAAGACTTGCGTGCTACAAATATTAAATTCATTATGGTGTATACCAGTGACTTGTCTGTGCTGTCTTTGAGTATTTTCATACCACAGGAAAGAATTAATAGAAATTAGGAAGACAAAGAATAAATACAAACAAAAAATGAATGTTAAATACAGTAAATTTAGAATATCATTGTAAAAATGCGTATGAAGTCTTCTTAGTGGAAAGGAAATTATTAAGTAATTCCAGAGACACAAAAACAGTATGTACTTATCACAGAAGTTGTTTAGGAGAAACAGGGTAGACTGACTACTTTGGAGTCGCTCGTTACTATCCCAAAACATCATCTTATTAGACATTTAAACAGGCTGAATTGTCAAGGGAGTGCTGGAATGATATGAGGGAGGGAGGCCTTGATATTATGAGGCTGCCGCAGATGAAAGCCAGAGACCAAAGGAATTGTATACACAGAAAATCTAATGAGTCTAGTTGATTTCATCACGATTAGTACTACAAATGATTAGTTCGATCGATCTACGAGCTTATCCCGTTTAATAGCTCTGTTTGAAATTGAAAATACGAACACCTCATTTATTATAATTGCTCGTGTCTTTTGCATACGATTTGACTGTTGGTACTTGTATGTATGAGCAATTGTTTCGCCAACGAACAGACGAATAGCGAAATCTACTTTTTGTTCTTCTGTTTTCAATATTAACGGTGAGTTTAGAGGATTATTTAGCCAACCATTGTATCGGCAAGAGTGAATAAGTAAGGGTGCTCATAAGACAAAATGTCTATCATTTTGAAAACGTGTGGAGAATTTTCATTTAATTGTTAGTTCTCTTTATGACAAAATACAGGCACTTCACTTAGAGTCATATTAGATATAGTACTGTAGTCAAAAACGTCTTGAAAATATTGTGTCTTTTCCTATTCCTAGAGCTAAAATCTTGATATGGACCTAGGCTTTTCAAACGCGAGAGCATTCGGCAAGCTTGCAGTCTTCATATGCAATTCTACTTTCTCAGGCAGAGCATTTAGTGTGTCAGTTCGTTAAAGAAGACCTTTTGCGGTAACACATAAATTGCAAAAAAGATGCCAAAAGTCACAGGAGTTTAATATCATTAGTCCGCACTACAAAAAAGAATATGGCACAAAACTATGTCTGTATTAAAACTGTATACGTCCCATAGTGTACCTGCTCGAATCCAGAACGGTGCTTCGGAGAGATGTCTTCTTGTTCCTTCAAGGAGCTACAGCCCTGCATTGACTTTGGTTTCCTCCACTATTCGCCTCCATTCACTTCTTCCATCTGCTAAGTGTCTCCAATTTCTGATTGGATCCCATCCTTCCCAAATCCTTACAGAGTGCCTACTCCCCCCTCTCCACACTTCACCACACAAGATTCTCTTTGATTGCCTCTCTCGACCCATTCTCTCCACATGCCCTAACCTTCTTTACACTTTAACTTCTGCAACACTAGATTAAAGATCAAGGCTGATTGGCCACCCCCTACACATGACCTCACTGTTTAGCATAGAAACATTTGTGAGGTTTATACCGAAGTTCACACACACACACACACACACACACACACACACACACACACACACACACACACACACACACACACACACACACACACACACACACACACACACACACACACACACACACACACACACACACACACACACACACACACACACACACACACACACACACACACATGTATGTGTATGGTATAAGTATGTATGAAACATATACGAATGAGCGCGATAATCATATATACACGTATATCATATTATCGTCTAACGCTTCTAATATCAGACCAGTAGGTTCTGCTTTAGTCCATACTTAAATAAGTAGAAGTACTTTTTTGTAAATATGGATTCCTTTACAGTTAGTTTTCTATGAATCCATCATTATTTTCGAGAATGCCCAATCGTCCGATGAAAGGATAAAACAAACTTAGAATAGGGTGTTTGTGATACAAATAAGAATTAGCACAGTAGGCACAGTATAATATAAACATTAGTTTACGGTACAGTAGCGTATATACGGTTCGAATTCCTTACGCCTCTCACATAATTACTATGTACATATATTATGTAATACACATTTCAGTTTCTTATTGTTTTTCAATGCAACGTGCTATTTACACAAAACACTGTAAAAAGTACGCAGTGTTAGCGTTATACAGTATGTTATGCGTAATTTCTGTGAGGGTATTCACATCGGAAAACAGTAACCTATTTTCTTTGTACCCCTAAATTATTTTTTGATATAAGATTTATGAGTACTGCATCTTGGCAACAGTGTGAAGAGTTGTTTGTTTGGTTAGTGGTAGCGAAGGACACATCAATCTACCCCACCCCCCTTTAAATCGACTTCTCCAGTGACGATTTGTTTTGCTTTGCTTTGTTTTGACGGGGTATCATTGCACCCTTGTTGGCAGGTTCCGGGTCGTTCCCGATTACTTAAGAGGGAAACTGTGCTGGTCGTAAAGACAGATTCGTAAAATCGAGAGATATGATTCCGACGCGATTATTGGCTGGAATTATCTGCCTCTGTTGCCGATTCGGAAGACAGTTGCCGCCTATCTGAGACTCAGCAGGAAGACGCCTTGAGGCAGAGAGCAAGGTAAACAGAATATCGTGCTTGAAGAAGGAGTTCCCTGAGGAGAGAAGGGAATGCAGAGAATATTTGTAAGCTTCACGGGGCTATTCAGAAAATGTTTAGAGAGGTTGACTTTACGGTGGGTCATCTAGGATCGCCCGACGGCGTATGACCCGAATGTTTGAAGGTGAAGCTTCTGTTGTACTGATAGTTCTCTGTTAAGGGAAGAAAGAAGTCGCAGCTGAAACAAAGAGAGTTTCAGCTTGTCTAGTGACGAGTATTACAAGTGGATACCGGTTGACGACACTGCAGGCACTGGGAAAATTGTGCCTCCCGTCAGCTTAGGTCGTTTGGTAGTCTTAATATTTGCAGAGGTACAAAAGGGCCAACTATCTCTTAAACCTTTTCTAAATAAGTTTGCTATGTTAACCGTGTACCCGTAAAGCATCTAACAAGCCCGGATCGGTTTATACGACAATCAGAATCAAATAACTGAAAGAGAGGATACGATAGTACTCTCGCTTTGCAAAGGTACACCACATTTTAGGCTATGAACAACTCTAAACTACGTTCCTCACATTTTAGACTATATATATGAACGAAGACTCAAATGTTTGTGTGGCCACATTTATAAACTATGTAATAACTGAGTGAGAACACGCTTTAGACTACGTACTACTTCATATACGCTTTCGAGCGGATTTTAAAGAAGAAAACAATAAAGAAAACAAGCTGACAAACGAAATAGTAATAATAAATATCCATAAAATGTATAAACTGGTTAATGCTGTAGACGCTGCTTCTAGAACTCCCTCTTATATTCCTCTTAGAATAAAAATATAGACCTGCAGTCGTTTAAGGTGAAGATAGTGGTAAGAACTGAAACAACACTGTTCTCTAAGTCTGCACCAAAGTCGAGAAAGATTGTTATATCTTAGAGACTTAGACGGTGGTAAACTTATTCCACAAGACACCTGCGAATTGACTCACGCAGCCAAACAGGAAGAAGTGAAAGAGGTTTAGCAGAATCTGAATAATGTTTAGCAGACTTCACCTCAGTAACATGAAACTGTAAGATTATCTTTAATGGAAAGCAACTCACACTTCTGTACTTTTAACACGACCAAATGAATAAATTCCCGCCGTCTGCTCGAGTACTATTGTTATGTGTTGCTATTTGATGAATAAATATGAATGACCGCTCTCGTAGTACTAAGAAATCAGGCCAAACCCACTGCACCGCTGTCATACAAATTTGGTTAATACGTTTCTAATTATGAATTGCAACCGGAAGTTAAAAACGCTTTCAGTGGGTTAATAGAGTTTTCGTGACCGACAAAATGTGTGTAGGTTACGCTCTCTGGACGGATTCCACCAGCTAACCGGTTGGTATACTCTTCTGGTGATTCAGTAACCATAAAATCGTAGATACTAGATTATCTTATGCCACAATTCACAGTTCATTAAATAATTATATAGGCTTGTGTTGCAAATTTTTCTCAAAAAAAAAAAAAAAACGAAGTTATTCACAATCTTATGAACCTGCGGGTCTCAGCGTAAGTTACCGTGACACGAACAAAAATATTTTCAGGCTGAACACTATTTTTATTTGCTTCAGAGTATTTCTCATTCTGTGACGAAGCATTATGTCCATCTTAGTGAAGACACTGGGGGTGCCAAATGGGTGAAACATTTATTATTAAACTTAAACGATAAATACAATTTAGTGGTTAAGTCTAACTTACGTGTTGCTACCACTAATACTCACTTACACTTCCATGAGCGCTTTCAAGCCTCTCGACTCATCTTCAGATGGAAACAACCTGAAGTTTATTATTAAGAAGTAAAGAACGTGTTTAAACATGAAAACATCCTGGATTTGTTGTCCATGTCCGTTGATTAACTAATTATAAATGACTCAGATCACTAATTTTTATTGGTAAAAATGTAAAACTTTTACCTTGTAGCCTGAACTAGTTTTCGCTTATTACAAGCTTCATCATAGGCTGCCGTTAGGAGCGCTGTCTATTTTGTTCTTGGTGACGGCGCCGTCGTTCGAAAGATCGATGTTGTGTGTGTGGTGTGATATGTTAAAATAGTATGTGTGATTTAAATTTTGTCTGTTCGTTCAGGATGTTGTTTTTATGTGTTTGTATATTTCTAGTTGTTCAAGAGTGTCTAGTTTCCGGCCTTTTGTGTGTACGTATAGAATTTCTATGTTTTTGTTTATGTTTGTATATGTGTGTTTACACCAAGAACAAGACAGACTCCTAGCGGCAGCCTCTGAAGAAGCTTGTAATAAGTGAAAACTAGTTCAGGCTACAAGGTAAAAGTTTTACATTTTTACCAATAAAAAGTTAGTGATCCCAGTCAGTAGTGATATATTTATAACCTGAAAACATCGAGTCTGTAAAGTACTTAATAACGGTTGCAGGTAACAATTATAGTTTGTTCATTTATGAAGACGAGACGGTCAAAGTCAAGGGTACGACCTTGAGCATTTAAATCGTAACAAAACCAAAAAGAATTTGAAATTAATAAAATAGAATGAAGCGACGAAGGTCGCACTGTGGAATCTCAACTGCCTCCTTATAATTATACATGCAACTGTATGGAACGAGAAATTAATGTTTACCTCGACTTTGCACATTAACTGTCGGGCACATATTTTAGAGGCGCTTTTGCAACGTATCACGCGCAATTTGCTTACTGTACTTCTCTAATATTACTGAACGTCCTCAATTGTTAATGCTTGTGTTACGTTTCTTGTGTGCGAATAAACCTATAACTCTGATAAATACGGAGAGTACAAAGTAGAGGGTGATAGAGAGAGGAGGTTGAGTGAGGGAGAAAGAGACAGCGGAGAGAGAGAGAGAGAGAGAGAGAGAGAGAGAGAGAGAGAGATAGACAGATTATCATAATGATACAATTTGTAGCTATTCACCCGTAATCTCAGTAGGAGGTATTTGTGACCACTGACTATACCTACGATTCGAATTAAAGTCGTAAGATTTAATAAGAGTCGAATTAAACTCTGAGATACAATTCATGACACTAAATAATCAAATAAATTATTTTCAGTCAGTCTCTAAGCGAACGTTTCCAAAATTAGTTGAAACTGTCAACCTATTCATAGCCATAAGAAAACAACTGTGTGTGAATTCTCATCCCGCAAAATTTTAATTTAGTTTATAAATATTACATCTCGCCTTACCTCCTGTTGGACACATTGCACAGTGTTCATCGCTTCTACTGAGATTAAGGGTGAATACATACAAATTGAAGAGCCTGTCATTATGACAATCTGTATGTTTCCTTATTCTCTCTCTCTCTCTCTCTCTCTCTCTCTCTCTCCCACTTTGTCCTAGCCACATTTATATAAGAAGACACAATTTATTTGGCTTAAATCAAAAACTGTACGCGTACAGTTTGTTCTGTATGTGTACAGCTTCCATGTAGTTGTACGACACAGAAGCGTGCGTATTTAGTGACGCTCAAGAATACGACGAATGGTTGTTCCGATTAGGCTGAGCACGATGGAGTTGCATTACTGTAAACCTTTACCAGACTAATAAAAATTGCTTTTAGTCTGATGCTCGGCTGAATTTTTACAATTTTGTTCAAATATTTGATCCCTTTTGGGCCCTGGTGGTCTAAAATATTCACATTTCCAAAACGTTATACTATATACAGATTTTGATGTAAATTCTCTTAAATTTGATAACCCACATGAATTTTTACGATTTTATCAAAGTTTTGACCTAATGTTTGGGCTTTGACACCCCAAAATTTTGAAGTTTACAAAACTGAACATTATATTGAGATTTTGGTTAAAATTTTCTTTAATGTGATACCCCATAGGTACATACTGCAGACAGATAGATAGACAGACAAATGGCAAACCGTCGAGTTAAAACTGAGAACTCGCTTCGCTCGTTCAATGACCAATATACTCGATAGGCCTATACTAAGTTATAAACCGAAATTCACACAAGCAGTAGTGTTTCAAATGTACGCCAATCTATATTTTTAGAGCAACTATCTGACCTGTTGCGACGACAAACATTAGTAGGCCTTCTCAGCTCTTGTTTACTTCCTGAATTCTTTACCAAAATAACACACTTACTTTTTCGAAGAGAAAATCAAAATATTTACGACTTTACTTAATGCGTCCAAATGAAAAAAGTTTAATGTAACCGAATAAAATTACGTTTTAAAGGAAAACCATTTTCCTTCGAGTACATAACATTTTCACATATTGTAACACGCTTAGCCTGTAATTTGGTTGTTAACATGTTTTTATTTGTGTTTTTAACTTAGAATAGGTGCTGTCCCCTAAATCTCTTCATTACACGTCTCATATAAATGTACTCGTGAGAACACTGTATCCTTACGAAACCGATTTTGATGATCACTAAAATCGTTTGAATTATTATTTTCATTCACTACTATGCGATTCCGCTATACAGTAAAGCAGGCCTATATTCTGAGATTTTTGAACGCTGATTATGAAGTTCATATAACTAATGACATTAGTATTAAGACCTGTATACAAAAGATATATATTAAAAAATCTGGTTAAACAAAACCGATATAAAATGCGGTTTAAAATTACACGGATTCACTAAATTTACATTAAGTAATTCACTAAATTACAAGTGTTTCATGTAAATACATGTAATTACAAGTGTTACAAGATATTTACATCTTTGTTGGCAAAAATATCAAATTGAAGAATAGCGAATCTTAACCATATTTTTAAAGTTTTTGGTATATTATTGCGAACTTGTTCATTTAGCATTTTTAGATTATATAAAAATATTTTATATAAAAATCTGTGGTGTTTGACTTAAATAATGATAAATGTCTAGTGTTTTGATTAAATATTTTAGTTCTATTTAACCATAATTCTTTAATTGATTCAATATCAATGAGTCTTCGTCTATTGAAAGCCTTAAACGTTTTGGTAACAAAGAACGCGGTTTCCTGCTGACGGCTTACAGTCTGTTCACATTACTCCTTATGTAAACCAGAAAACTTCAAAACACAGACTATATTTCCGGTCATATTTTTACGGTAGGGGTGTCGTTATTGCTGATTCTGAATTTTATTATAAGATTTGCTTTCATAAAACCGTGAAGAAAGAACAACAGCTTTAATAAAACAATTGTTCATAAGTTTATTTCTATAATTTTCGAATTACAAATAAATTTCCGTAGTTGAAATGTGGATCTAAAGCAGGTAAATTTCAATAATTTCTCCTCAAGACTATGGTTTGTTTGGGAATGTCAACAGCCAGATTAAGGTTCTCTTTACTTTCAAACAATTACATTAATTTCGTTTCTCCCTTTGTTACAAAAAATGGCGTTCTGTCGTATCCAGTCAAAGAAGTAATGGACCTAAATAAAATATTATATTTCTAGTCACATCTTAGTTTTTAGAAACGTTGTTAAGAACAGTTTATTATGTAATTACACTACTGTAAGTGGACTTGCTTTTGTTAAATAAAAAAAATCATCTTTTTGTTCTTTTTAATGGCATAAGGGAAAGCACCGTCCGTCACAATGATAAACTGAGCATTCAGCGTCTTAAAGTAGATGGCAGTTTTATAAATAAGTAAATCAGTCATTATATATCAGTCGATATTCCAATTTGAATATTTCCATTTTTTAATCTTCGAGATAACATTGCTTTTGTAAAGCGTGTTCCACAAAACTTTGTGAAGCCGCATTGATTGTAGACAAAACAGACGTGCAGATATGAAGCTTAGCTATTCGAAACTTTGTACATGTGGCCGAGTATCATACGCATTAAAGAATTATTCTATTAGCAAACCAGGAAGTTTTATTTGAATTCTGCCCGTGGAATGTTATAGTAACATTCTCTGTCTATAATTAAAGTTATTTACATCTTGCTATTTGTGAAATACCCTGTTTTTTGGGTTTTTTCTACAGATTTTTAGTGATCCTTCGTAAAAGAAACAGTCGAACAAAAATTTAAACCTTTTAAAATATAAATACGAACTAAGCGGCTGACAATAAAATTTTTGTCACATACTTGAAGTTCGTGCTTATAACACTAAAGGCGATAAAAATAAAAGAAAAGCTGAGGCCTGAAGTTTTACTGATGTCGTTAACAAGATTTCAGCCGCTGTTTCAAATCTAACTTCTTAGAATCCGAAGAAATCACAGTCACTGTTTGAGTCTGTGTTTGATTTCACGTTTTATAAATAAAGTAGATAAGAACTACAAAAAATTTTAGTTAATGTACAGGTGTTGATATTTTTTTGTTGAGTGGGCGATGCGATGTTTCAATGAGTATAGACTCCCCACGTTGTAAACGACTTTAAAATATCTTTTTTTATTAGGAAATTTAGTTAAATAAATTCCATAGCACAGTCATATTTTGCTTCAATTGAAATGTACTTTTCAATTTTTTCATCGTTCTGATCCGTACCAAACACTTAGTAATCAGAGGAAACTACATAATCTGTCCTCAGTGTAGCCAAAAGTTAGGAAACTCGCTGGAGCGGAAAGTCGTAATAACCAGCGACCGGCGCACGTATTAAACCCTGTGCCAAACTCTCGCCATAAGTGACGTTCTATTTTTGTGTTATTTCGTTATTCGTTCTATAAACTTTCCCAGACTTATAACAACAAATAAATTCGCGAAGTTTCTGCTAACGTAAAGACTAGGGTGTGCGAATATTACATTCTCAAGACTACAGATTCTTTAGCCAAAATGCACGTAATATAGTACGGGAAGTATAGCAGTAGTCCGTTTAGTCGTCTGACTCGGGTTACCGTAAAGTGTACACATGTACACTCAATTCCCTGTTGCATTGATTCTGCTGCCTACCGAATAGTCAGATAAAAAACTACATTATGAGAATTAACAAAGATTGAAGACATAAACTTAATGAAAGCTACAGTGTTCTTGATTTCTTAGGCGTAGGATAGTTTAAGTAAACAATATTTCCTCATACATCGGAAGAGGAACATACATATTATGTACATTAACAGAAACTTCAATATACGGGCTTTGAGAAGAAAGGACTGTGTGTATGTGATTTTTAATCTTAAATACTTTTAGTCTGAAACTTCGAAAACTTATATCCTCTTATATTTAGTGTTCCATCCCGTTCATGAAGGCTGGAGAAAAAAATCAGTTACAAACTTTTCATTAACAGCAAAATTTAATTGCAAACATCTTTGCAACGTTTTGCTCATCTTTCTTAACCACTAGATCGAACTACCTCCTCTCTCGATCTCATATACTCTTTCTCACCCTTCTCTCCCTCTGTCATCATTTCTTTCCCGCGTGTCTCATCTCATTTATTGTGCATTTCTTTTTCTCACTATTGTAAGTGTCTCGTTTGGTATATGTTGAAACACTGCAGAATAAGAAATTATACAGCACACTCAGTAGTTTAACAAAATTAATTTATTTATAAATGTCTGAGAATTGTTTCAGCCAGAAATATTATTTTTAAAGAGCTGCGAGAACAAGTGAATAATATAAGTAGTTAACATGAACATGCGTTAGCGGTGATAGGGAGTGGTAAGTGTGTAGAAAGTGCAGTCAAATGGAAGACTTCAACACATATTACACATATAAACTTAAATTACTGCTTTTAACAAAGGAGATAAACAGTACTTAGCTTGTTCATAAGTAATATTTTTGTTGCTTGCGTTTATTAACTTTTTTAATTTCTAAAATTCAAATTCAAAGTGAAATAAGCCTATTCTTTTCCCTTTATCTGCTGAATGGTGTTATGTCATAATTTTACTTTATGGAACTCTAAAAGATGTTTATGTGGGCAGTACAGCGCTCGGTGTAACTTTTATTTCACTTACTTTCTGAAAATTGATCCTATTGCGAAATCGATATTTTAGCGTATGGAACGCTTACCTATATGTTACCATAGTTTAGCGTATGGAACGCTTACCTATACGTTACGATAGTTTAGCGTATGCAACGCTTACCTATATGTTACGATAGTTTAGAGTATGGAACGCTTACCTATATGTTACGATAGTTTAGAGTATGGAACGCTTACCTATATGTTACGATAGTTTAGAGCATGGAACGCTTACCTATAATATGTTACGATAGTTTAGCGTATACAACTCTTACCTATATGTTACGATAGTTTAGTGTATGCAATGCTTACCTATAGGCCTATGTTACGATAGTTTAGCGTATGGTACGCTTACCTATATGTTACGACAGTTTAGAGTATGGAACGCTTACCTATATGTTACGATAGTTTAGAGTATGAAACGTTTATCTATATGTTGCGATAGTTTAGCGTATGGTACGCTTACCTATATGTTACGATAGTTTAGAGTATGAAACGTTTACCTATACGTTCGATAGTTTAGCGTATGGAACGCTTACCTATACGTTACGATAGTTTAGCGTATGGAACGTTTACCTATACGTTACGATAGTTTAGAGTATGGAACGCTTACCTATACGTTACGATAATTTAGCGTATGGAACGCTTACCTATATGTTACGATAGTTTAGCGTATGGAACGCTTACCTATACGTTACGATAGTTTAGCGTATGGAACGCTTACCTATACGTTACGATAGTTTAGCGTATGGAACGCTTACCTATACGTTACGATAGTTTAGAGTATGGAACGCTTACCTATACGTTACGATAGTTTAGCGTATGGAACGCTTACCTGTATGTTACGATAGTTTACAGTAGCGTCGTAAATCTACATAGAATTTTTTAAATTCTTTTTCTTCTCAGCATAGCTGTTATTTGCACTGTTTCGTTACCCGAGTTTCCACCAAAAACGCTTTCCCGTTTCCTCATCGTTCCTTTTCCCTTGTTGTCACGATGTCTAGGAAGAGCTATGAAAAATGTCGTGCATCACACTCCGCTGTGACTAACCTTTCCGCTCGGAGGACGTGTCGAGAAGACCGGCAAACGTCCCGCTGATGTAATATAGTTATCGTGGCACATACCGCAAATTCTCCCTCTCCATATAGCCTACCGCAGACTTGCGCATTTCGCACGTTTGGTTACCCGAACTTGTATGTATTGTAGTGTAGCACAAAGTGAAGTGTTTACTGAATCATAGACATCTCTACTGTCATGTTACTGTTACTGATGCATCAGATTAACACCCAAACACACACAAAGCTTTAAAATATAAACTTGTACTCAAACAGACGTGCAGAATTCATGAGGAACAGCATAGGTATGGAAAAAGTGTCCCAAAACGCTTGGTCTCTAACGCTCGGTAAAAACTTGAAATTTTAATAACTTAGACTTTCTTCTGATTTACTGAATGCAGCAGAATTAACGCAAAAATGAAAGGAAGCGGCTGCCATTCAACGCAGACCAGGATCTAATTAACGGTCACTTTCTTTTAAAAGTAAATAGTTTTCTTAGTGAATATTGTTTCGTAGGAAGTGTTTTTGCTTCAATTGGTACAAGTATTTTATAATCTGCAATTGAAAAAATGTGAAACTTGATTACGAGTTGACAATTGCTCGGAGGACCCGCGTACGCGCGTTCACAGTCAAACGAACGCGCGCAGAGAAAGAGAGAGAGAGAGAGAGATAGACAGACAGACAGGTAAACCCAGACAGGAACGAAAATCGCTAAACAAAACTCGTGTGTTTCATGAAATTATCACATCGTTGAAACAGCTGGCAGTAAATCGGTGATACTTCACAAAAAAGTCAGTACCTACAGTTATAAAGTGTAGTACGCATACCACCACGACCAAAGCAAATATTTTGCAAGTACTAGAATTACGCAACATACGCGGCGAGTGTTGGCTGTAATTTGCCTCCAGTAAACAGACAGACAACTTTCCAGCTTCCGCCAGTCGACACTTCATTCAACGTGCCTCAACTTCATTCAACGTGGCCACTAAACTTCAAGGCCACTCACTGTGCAGCGGTAAGTTTACTACGAGCGGCGTGAACCTAATCGAGGTCCACGACCTGGGCACATCAAATTGTAGCCATCGTATATCGTAAATTTCCTTCTCATGTGTAGTATCGCATTCTGTATAGGGCAGCGGTTTTAAAACATGTTTTGAGTCGTGGAGCATTTTACACTTTCGTCACAAATTTCGTCTACATATACACAAATCTGAATAACAACAGTACCAGCAACACCACATAACTCGGCATTTTAACATTAACTATTATTTCTTTGAAATTATATTTTTTTCACTAATTTTACTAAAATAAGATACCTATTTAAGAACAAATAAGGAACCTACAAAAACGTAATATAGCAATAGGCCTACGTTTTAAGAACGAATTCAAAGCAGGCATTTTAATTCCACACAGAATGTTGAGAATTTGTCTCCTCCATTATATACTTCTTTCAGTCTGTTCGCGGAGCAAGGTTTGGGAAATGCTATCCCTAAAGGACTTTAACTTATTTCATATCGCCATAGTTACGTCCTTGTCTTATAACGAGATTCTTTTCTACTGGACGATGTTAGTTTTTAAGCATAGAAATTGTTTTTAAAATTTCAAAATATCGTTTGAAGACTGCGGTATAATACTCGTAGCGACCGCGGTAAACCTATTGGGTAGTTCCCGTTCAACTAACGTGATCTACGATTCGAGCAAAACCTTATTGATGACAAATATAATAAAAGACGAAAATGAAAGGGACAATAAATGGATTAGAACTGGTAGTTAATCTCTGTCATTCGGTATGTAAAGTAACTTATTTTTGAAGTTTTGTCTCGATCGTTTGGCGTTTGTTTACCTGTCGATTCGGGGGACGTCTCACGATAAGTTTTGAATGCATCAACCGATTTTCATAAAACTTATCGTGCGTGAACACAATTTTACCTCACACATCCCTGTTGGTTTTGTGATTGAGTCCTCAAGAAATAACGTGAGAGGTAAAAAAAAGTCACAAAAATCTACGCGTGATACCAAATTAAGAAGAAATTTAAACATAATCTGAATATAGTGTTCAGTTTTGGAAAGTTCAAAATTAAGGACACCAGGGTCTAAAGAAGGAATCAAAACTTTGATTAGTTGTAAAAATCCGTGATGGGAATTAGACAAAACGGAATTTTAACCCAAATGGAGTTAATGTTTACTTTAACTTTTTTAACTTTAGTAGCACCATGAGCCAAAAATGGATGTACAAGTTTTGAGAAAATCTTAAGGTTTTGTGGGGGAACAAATTATGAGGATACCTCAAATTACGAACTCGGTATCTTTACCAAATTTATCTTGACCAAATTAATTCCGGACCGTCAAAGGTTTGTAAGATGTTTCCATAAAAAATTTTACATATTGTTATCAATTATATGTTAACAAAAAACATAAAATACGAAAAACAATGTGATGTTTCTCGGAGCGTGGTCTTTCTCTTCAGTAGACTACATACGAAGAACTTTGGTCATGACTTTAAAAAATTAAAATTTATTTATTTTGTTTTTCTGGTATTAAATACTTTTCGTTAGAAGTAATGCGTGAATTCTGCAGCTGAGGAAGCTTACTAATAAAAATATAAAGAAAGGGTTATATTTTGAAACTTCAATCCAGTAAAATTTGTTTCTATTTTTAAAGTTTACCTGTAATTTAATTACTGGCCTCGATAATTGCTACAGCCCGGTTCCAAAGGTAAAATATTTTGTATTTATGACGAAACGTTTTGGTGTAATAGAAAGGCTAAACTATGTGAACGGACCAGCCAGTTGTTTTGTTACAGGAAACGTTTCATTAGGGAGGGCTCCTTTATAGAATTAGTTAACTGTAGATCTGTGTGTGTGTGTGTGTGTCCGCGTGCGCACTAAAACTCTAAGTAAACTTCCAATTCATAATAAATTTCAGTCTGTAAATATTTGAATATGCCCCAAGGATAGTTAGAGAAGTAGTTTATGCTGAATTTACAATGCTTTATTTAGAAAAATTACTTTAAAATTACTTCGGAAAACTTTTTTAGTTTCGTAACGCCTTTGTTTTAGTGTTATTAACGTCAATTTTCTGTGAACAAATCTGCCACCATATACTTCGCAATACTGACCGATATAGAATAATATCGCGTACAGCTAGGCGTGTGTTTGGCTAGTGACAATAATTAGAAGCTGATTCAGGGGTTAAAAACCTAATGTACTCATTTACCGAATAAATGTATGAGCTTCGATAAAATGCGACACTTGCTTGTAAAATCTGCCACAAAAACGTAAGCCATATTTCCAGTAATACTTGTTTTACTACTGTTATTAACATTATTACTAGTAAGTTCCCTGCGTTGCAGAACTCGGTGACTATTCTGAACGAAATACATTTACTATTAGAAAAAATAAAATTAACAAATGTTAATTTTTTAAAGCTGTTAGTAAAGTTCTTCGTATAGATGGGTCTCCTCGGGGCGTGTTTAAAGCCGAGAAACATCACGAGAGGATTTTCTGTTTTTACTTTTTAATTTTTTAAACTATTTTTTGTGTACATATACAATTTAAAAGCTTAAATACAACTTGCAAAGTGTCGCAATTAATTATTCTATATACAGACAAAGTACTTTACATTCATGTAAGAGCCTGCAGTCATCTTTCCTATATGGCCCTAAGATTAATGAGTTTCACCGTCTCATCCAATCGCTCAGTGTTAAAAGCTTACGATAAAGTTATGTACTGAAGTCTCTTTTTCCACGGTAATGTGACATACGACATCTTTATACCAGATACTAATTTTGTCAAATGATTAAAAACAACTATTCGATCGTTTTCGAATTATTAAAGATTGATTTTATTTTCAATAAAATTCCTCTTAATTGGATATTTATTGAAATTTTATTGAAAATTAATTGCTCTACATAGGCTGTTTTTTCAAAATTTTGATCCCTTTTTTGCACCCTGTTGTTCTAAAATTTTGAAGTGTTTAAAACTGAATGCTACGGTACATTTAGATTTTTGTTAAAAGTCTCTTTAATTTGATACCAGACACGAGTTTTTTCATTTTTTCAAAATTTCGACCTTTCACTTTTTTGCCTCCCGCCCTGCTATTTTTGGTAGATCATTATCTAAACAGTAGGTGGTCTACGGGGTAAAAATATGAACACACATGCTACGTTTTGCGAAATGTGACCATGAAACACTCCCTAAACAGATGGACAGGTTGACACCCAAGCGGTCGGGTTGAAACTTACAACTCATTTTGCTCGTTTAATAATAATTACTTTTATTATTAAGAACAAAACTGAATATTCAGTTAAAACCACTTAACGAGAAAAATCTGCTAGGTTGATAAAAATTGATTGCGAGCTGCGAACCCATGTCCAGTGAGAACAAGTGAGAATGTATAGCCATTACGGTGTCCCACTGACTTCCGTTATTTTTTCTGTGATTCTTCCTTTTCTATTACGTTCTGTACATTCAGTTGGCACAGCGTCACGTCTCCAGGAGTTCGCCATCCTGAAGTCTAATGGATCGACACTTTCTCCTCTAATCCGCGCAACACATTGTATACGGTCACTATAATCGATCCTATTAGGAATTGACCTATTCAATTGTTATATTTGTGCTTACGTCAGTTCTTGGTTAGTTAGTCACCCCTTACAAATATCATCTCAATTCTTCTTCTTATTCTTGTTGTTATTATTATTAATATTATTTTGTTGTTGTTGTTACCAGCGAAAATAAAATAATCACACGACAAGATGATTTGGTCTTGAAAGTAGAAACGGTTTAGTCATGGAAAATTCTTTTGAGTTCCGTTAACGTTTGATGTAAGGGATGATAACTATATTGAATTAGGTTGAATCGTTAATATAAATTTTAACCATTAAGGGTACTCCTAAATTAAAGGAACCATTAAGGGTAACTACACTTACACAATTAGGGTAGGATAATGGTATCGTTGTTTAGGATAACAGAGAAGATATATAGTCCCTAAGGACGGTGGGAAACGTGTCGGAACAACAGCGAAATAATGACCAACGAGAAGGAACGGCAGGCACGTTGACGAGAGTGGATTAAATAAAAACAGGGAAACCTGTAAAAGAAGAGGAGCAAGAACAGACGAAACAGCGAAGGCTAACGAGCATCAAAAGGCGTCAGGTGATTTAAAGTGAACACAACAGTTTGGCGAGATTGTAACTATGAGCAAATAAAATAATTATCCTACTTCTTTCGATTATAATTACATCACTCATTCAAACTTTTCTTCCGTTTCATTTACATAAGGATCTGAACCAAAAAAATCGATCTGCATTCTCAAGTTCAAGTATAAACAATTAAGGGATCAATTGCAGATGGATTCTGATGTTGAAGAGAGAAGTATTGTTTTTTGTCAAAGTTTAATTAGTCCAATCATGAAACGATCCACTTCGGAGTACTAATAACAGGAACTACGCTCTTTTCACACGCTTAAATATTAATTACGCGTTGGTTCAGTATTTGCATTACTCTGGATTAAAAAAATAAAACAAAAACAACCATGTAGTTTAGATTTATGTAGCATGTGTTTCGTCTATGGCTTGCTGTTCCTGGCATTCAGGCCTATATATCTGTTCCATGTTAAAATTGACGATGGTTTCATTAGAAAAGTTTATTTTGGTGAGAATTATTCTGCAATATTGTCCAATGTAACAACAACAATAATAATAACAACAACAACAATAACAGTAATAATAATAATAATAATAATAATAAGTATAATAATAGTGAAGAATAACTCTTTAGCAATGATTAATGTATTCTCATTCGAGATGCCCCGTTTGAAATGTTTTATTCTTTTTAATTCTGTTGGTGTAACGTTTACTGGTTACTTTTATTTCGATACAGAGGCATCCGTTCCTGACTATTCTCTTACAATGATTTTGTTTAAATGTGATTTCGTGAGGTTTCAAAAATCTTTATCCCCTCTAGCCTTACGAGATAAGAGGTCCTTCCCAAGAGCTGGCACATTCATCCGGCAGTTGTTTTATTCATCCATGTTACGCTTGACCTCGATGTTTTAACTATATCTGTTTAAAGTGTAAAATATCTGTTCTTTCATACAGCCCCTCATCAGCATCAAACAGCCATTCGTGTCAAACAATGTTTGGGTTTCAATGAATCCTCAAAGTAGTGCAGCGCCCACTTAGTCCGTCTCTTAGTGCCTGAATTACGAAGTTAATGCAAGCTCAAATCAAAGAGAATAACTATTTCGGTTATCTCAGAATTGTCAAACATTTACTCCAAACAATTCTGTCAGACTAAATAAACAGCCTCTTCAGCCAGGCGCGGATCCACGGAGAGGGAAATGAGGGACATTTCCATCCCCAAATTACACAGGAAAGTTTTGTCGCTTTGTGATTGAATATGATTCAAAATGTATATCACATTATGTAGGTTCACGGATTTGCTCTAACATTACTTTAAATTGTACCGTACCACCGTTCTTAATTTTTGTTTGATACATAACTTAAATGAGTAGTGTTTATTTTAAATTGTATGTGAATATTTTTAAAAGAACAATGTACTAACAAATACAAAGTGAATTAATACTTGTACAGTAATAAATCTATTATGTTGATAATAACAAACTGTGGCCTATTTTATCTTCACTCATTACTATCATTTATACTTTAGACCTTTAAAAAATTGTCTAACTTTTCAAAAACCTCCCAAAAGTTAACACTTTCCTCCCCCAAAATTGTCTGCTGGATCCGCCCCTGCTTCAGCTGTTCAGTACGGATGACACTAAAAATAAATTATACGCCACCATACTGTCGAAGAATTTCACAAAACTACCTAAACGAATTCCCGATAAAAACGTTTAGTCTGCTTTTCTTCTACCATTATTGCTGTTATTACTAAAATTCGTTCGTTAAAATTAATGCATTCAGTAATTGTTTTATTGATTTGGCTAGCACTGACAATCGCATCTTCCATTTCACTGATGCAAGCGATCCCGGCTTTATCAGTGTTGTAGACACCACAAGGTGGATGCTGTTGTTTCAGTTACATATATATTTTAATACACTATTTAATACATTGTAATCAGTTTATTGTTTTACCAATTTTACTACTAATTTATATTATTAAAACTGTTGTTTCGAACACCTGCCAAATAATAAGCACAAATTTTTACACTAATAACTGTGGTCGTCTTCCGGTGATTAACAAATTATTTAGTACAATGAACTACCGAAAAATAGACAAAATAATCGGAACGACGAATAATGAATTCAGTTAAAATGCAGTATAATCGTAACCGACTTATCACCTGCTTAGTGTGAGGGATTCCACCCGCGATCGCCAAAACTGACGGCTGGGTTCGGAACTAACCGAGTGACCAACGACACATGAATTTGGTGCGGCCGATATACCTGATCGGTTGCGGTGTTAAATTTTAAAAAAAATATATATATATATATATTCTATGACAATGAAAAATTTTGTACAAATAACCGCGTTCAAGCGACTGCAATTCTGTAGAGGAGATTGTGTTTGCCTGCAAAACCATAGTGATGAAGCGTAGAAGTCTGACACAAGAAGTTATTGGGCTTGCAATTTCATTTTGCAGATTAGACTTGGTATCTTGTGAAACCTCGTGCTATGGAAATCGTGTACATTGCACCCTGCGTGAACGAGGGACACAAATTTGTTTTGTGTCACAAATTCAACGTCGGGCCGGCATTCGAAATATGTGTATTGTAGACAAAATTACCACAACCGATGGACGTAATAGAGCTTGTGATCTTCTACAGTCACGAGAACTGCCGCGGAGAATATTAAATAAACAGAAGATTTTTTTCACACTCCAAACCAAAACGCAGTCGATGATTTATCCCTCTGTAAAATTAGGAGCTAAGGGACAGAAATGTCGGTATATTGACATCTTCAGTTTTAAAATTAATTGAAAATAACATTTCTGCGGAAAGATATACACAATACTCTAAACAACTCAAGAAAGATTTACTAATGTGGAAATAAATGAACCATTTAAAATCAAAAGAAATTACACAATGAAAATTAATTCAACAGAAATTTAAAAGAAGAGAGGCTTGTGGTTACAATTAGCGTCATGTCGATTATTTTGTGTTAATTTCCTCGATGATATCTTTGTGTATTTTTCTGGTATATGGCTTGGACTATTTATTTAATCTAGTTAACTCGTGCAAGAAGGCCATAGATTGTTAGCGATCAAACCGCTGTGTTATTTTATTATTGACAATGGGGGCGCCATGGTGTCATTATTAGCCTATTAAAAATATTTTTTATAATAATATCACGCCATCAAATCTTAGCTTTAAGAATTGTATAATTTTTTACCCTATTCATATTATTATTATTGTAATGATTGTAGAAGATGTCGTTAGGTGGCGAGCCTTGGCACCGTCCTCCGACCAACTTTCACACTACGCTTACTTCAGGCCGTGACTCCCTATTCGGCTGCGCACCAGCTGAGCCTTCCTCTTGTTTCTCATTCCGCGTTCCTTCTTTGCGTGACGAGAATCTGATACTTATTGGCACAATTTACTATTCAAATCACATCCGTATAGCGAGAGGTTGTGTCAGACGATTTGCATGTGAAGTTAAACTTTTCTACTAAACGTTAAACCGTTCTTAACAGTTCACTACAGTGACAGCGAGCTTCCTGAGCTGCACAACTCTCTCACTATTTCGAACGAAGTACATTTATTATTAAGTTAGATAAATTTCGATATCAGATAACTTTTTTAATAATCAGGAAAATTACGAAAACCTCTACTACTCTATTATTTTTTTAGTAATTGTAAAGGGGACAATCACACAACAAATATTCAGAACTACTGTATTGGTTTTTTAGTTAAATTTGTAACCATGATGCCTAAATAACAAACAATTTAGTCGTAGCTTTTACGTTTGTGTATGTTTCTATAGCTATGTGTATCAGTTTATATCTAATATTTTCACAAATATAGGTAACTAAAAAAAAAATACATAGCTTTTTTGTAAATATAGCTTACTTCTTCATAGCGATTCAAAATTTGCAAAAAGTGTTCAGAGATGTTAATTCTGTCAAATTATTACAGGTACCGAGATTGTATCTTCAATAAAACTCCTCATATAGAGTTTAAAACTTTTCTTAAACAGAAATTACGCTGTTGCACACCACTACTTAATTTTTCCCCGATTAGTGCTTCGAGCCTCTCAGCTCATCAGATCGGAAATATATGTTTCCGATGTCATGCTCAGCTGAGAGGCTCGAAAGCACTAATCGGGAATTTTTTATGTAAGTGCACAGCGCGATTTTTGTTTGTGATTATACCCAATAACACAACTTTATTATTTATTTTTTTTATTTTGATTTTTTTTGCCCTTGGTGTTTCCAAATTTAATAAATTTTCATAATAAACGCTAATTTAAATTTGGACTAAAATTGAATTTAGCCTGACACCCGGAGAGATTTTTACAATAAAAATATTTTTAACCCTTATGAGAGCCTTAGTGTCCCAAAAGATTTTATACTTTCTAAACCTCTACACAATATTCGGATTTTAGTTAAAATACTGTTTAAAATCATACTTCACATGCATTTTTTGCGATTTTGTAAAAATTCTCACGCATGTTTGGAGCCCTGGCGTCCAAAAATGCCTAAGTTGTACAAAATGAACACTATATTTATGTTCTGATTAAAATTCCCTTCCGTATGATACCTAAAATGGATTTTTGCGATTTAATCACAATTTTTACTCCTTCAGATGATTATCGCCTTCCGCCCTACTATTTTTGGGGAGATCAATCTAAAAAATAACAGCTCTGTGGAGTAAAGTATGGACACAGAGTGTCATTTAGCGGAACGTATGTATTCCTTCTCAGAATTTTCCCCACGTGTAGTCCAAAGTAAACACGTGACGTTGAAGTTATTGAAATTTAATAATATTCACGCAATTACAAATGAAAAATAAACTTTTACATCAAAGGTTAATTTTTTCGGTAGTGGGCATTTTCCTGTTTTCCCTGAAAGAACCATTTTCCTGTTTAATATGGACTAATACAATAAACGAGTGTATTGTACAGAATTAGTCTGATTTTTATGCAACAGATATGTTTTGTTGTTATCTGAATGTAGATTAATGAGCGTTTCATACAAAATTATATTCCGCGGGCCTGTTTCTCACTGCTACACGTTCTGTTCCCAATCCTCTGAATTTGGAGTTAATTATGACATTTTATTTATTGTTTATTAATTAGTACTGGTACAGAAAATGTTAGAAAAACATGAGATGTAATTTGTCTCGTCGGTATAATTTAGGGAACCGTAACTGGAACTAGATTTTGTTGAATACGTAAGCATTATGAAACTACAGGAAGGAACATCGTTTTATTTAATTTATTGGTTAAACGCAATGTTCTTTTTTTTTGTTACAAACACCTTTTTTCATATCTGGTCTCATAGGACGGTCGAAAGTCACGCAAACTAAAAATTTACATACATTTTTATAAATTGTATAAATAAAAATGTATGTAGTCTACTCAAGTTAACAGCTATTAACAATTTTAAACAACAATTTAATAATACTTATTCACCACCTACAGTATATTCAGTCAAGTTTTTACTTTCTTAATTTTATTTTGGATCCTTTCGTAAGTGGAGCGTGTAATTAGGCCTATCTGAATTTATTTCTTTTTTCCTCATATATCATTTTATGAGATGTATTACTGTAATAATTTCATGCAAAACAATATATTTTGATTGTCAGAAAGAAAAAATTAGCTGCTGCTACTCAAGAAATTTTGGGGAGTAAGATATTTGTTTAAAATATTTCGAATTAATTCTTTTCATAAAAGGCTTCAAGAAATTCAATATTACAGAGGTATCAATACGTAGAAAAGTTTAATTTGAAACTATTTAGACAATCTTATTTCATAACACTTCTCAATACCCTTTTTATAATTTTCAGTTTTGAATAGATTCATTTGATACCATTATTGATTTGAAAAATTCTCAAACGTTTCCCGTATTCGGGGAGGAAGCGAACAGTCCATTGTCGATAAAATACGGTATACCATTTTTAAATTAAATTTTTTGTAGGGCAATTTCTGTCCAGTTGTGGAACGAAGGGTTTTGCAGGTTAACCTCTCAGAGGGATAAAGAAAAATGAAATGTAAACAATTCTTTTAAAATATGCTTGTAAAGATGTAGTCGTATACGGCGAATTAAACAATAAGGCTAATGAGTTATCTGACTACGAACATTATAATTGCGATTCGAAATCGATTCATATAAACATTGCTAGTTGTCTGGTCGGTGAGGAATGGTTAAAATTTTTATCGTAGTTTTCGAGGGTAGAAAAATTTTTCTCAGAATGTATATTCAGCCCGCAGTCTATCCAACTTGGTTTAAAGTACAGTAATTTATTCCACAGCATCTTCAGTAATTTGTATATAAACCCTTTTTTGCTTGCTATTCGAATCTTGTATAGATCTGCCTATTGTTTAATACGATTTTCATATACATTTAATAATTTTTTCGCGTTTTTTTTTTAATTTGGTGCTTTGTTACCATTTCTACAAAAAATTAACTGTTACAATCTAAAAACATGTTTGTTATTCCGTTATAACGGAAAACGAAGGTTGAACATGGTGCTCGGAAAGTTTAGTCTCTATCAGTGAACTGATTTGTATGCTAACTCAAAAACACGTATTTGTGAACCCCGTAGCGCGATTGTAATTTTTTTTTCTTATAGACCTGTAGTGCTCATTTTATAAAAATCAGTAGTTCATTTGTAGCAAAATGAGTAGACAGATTTAATTCCATTGCTGCAATATTTACAAACACGTAGTCACCAAGGCGAAATTAAAAAAATTCGTACACAAAACACGTAACAGTTTCAGCGTCTGTAGAAGATTGAAGAAAATTTGTGAGAGTTTATTGGTATCATTTACTTTATTTATATTTTAATGTAAGATGTTATATTTGTTGTTTCATAAGAATATATATATGATTTTTTTTATTGTTGTAGTCTTATTCACAAAAATCTGAAATCTCCCAAAACCCCCGCAACAGGAAATCCTGGCCGCCCCCTTGTTTCTGTAATAAGGTTTTCTAAGAGATTTTCAGTTTTGTCCGTTCTTTTATCCCCTTTAATATTTTCCCCTTCTTCATAATCAGCTTTCACATCGAAATTTTCTTATTGAAGTTTATAAAAGAGCTGAGAATGTGGAACGTTTTACACCAATTATATTTGTTCTTCTTTGATGTAGCTTTGGTCATTAAGATAGAAATGGAGGGAAGTTAGTTAAGAACATTTTTATTTTTACAACGGAATGTAAGCCCCGATCATAACGCCAGCCCCCCGTCCCCGTGTCCGCCTGCAGGGAAATACTGCCTACGGAACTCGCGCGGCTAGTATTTTTGTACTAGTGTTTTTAATAAATAGGGTTATATGATATTTTTATTACCCTTTTGAAAAGCAGGTGTTAGATGTGGTAACAGTGTGCCGTATAGTGTACTTAATGTGTGCAAAATACAGTATACTTTCAATTTAAATTAAATACTATAGCAAAACCATGAATAATTAAAATCTTATTGCATTATGTATTAGTATATACGAAATGCTGTTTTTGCATTCCAAAAATTAGTTTTCTAAATAAAAGGAGTGCACATCACCCAGTAAATATAAAAAGGATGTTCCTTCAAAAATAATGTATTCTAATAATGTATGTAATAATGTATGTATGTATGTAATAATGTATGTATGTGTTTCGAGTTCAGACTTCCTCGTTTGGCAAAAGTGATGTCATATTCTGTTATGTCTTCTTTTCTAGGCGAACTCTTTGTGAAACTGACTGTTATAAGGAGTAAATCCTATTATTTCACTGTGGGCGCAATAGATTGCAAATTGGTATAGTTTCAACGAATCAGTGTCAGTGGAAGGCAGGGCAGCCGACATTATGACCTGGCACGTCTCAATTCGCTGGCTATTTGCATTCAATTCTGTGTTTGAAACTAGCGTGTCTCCAATGTAAATAACCTTAAGGAAATAAAGAAGGCTTTTTAACTGGACGTACAAGGACTCACTTTGAATTATTTATTAGAACATCGGCGTTAAATTAGTACTGTTACGCGTAGAGAAGTTTTTGTCTTATTTCTCAAGTCGTTTGCTGTTATTTTCTCAGAATTTCTTATTTTTTCATTTTATTCTACTCTTTTTGTTCTATTCGAATCTCTTTGCATTTCCTTACATTGTCTCGATTATTTTCAATACTTTTGTCACTGTTTTATTCTTCGATAACTTCCCCTACTTTTATTTTTTTTTCAAATTCTTGGTTTCCCAGTTTGTTTCACTGGGTTTGTCTGTTCCATATATCGTAGGTGTTACCACAAAATCGGTTGTCTTCCTTCTACAAATTCAACTTTAGATTGCATTTCCAACTGTTTTTAATTTCTATATTTTTCATTCTATCACTGCTTTTGTTTCCTATTAACTGTCGCAACTACT
Organism: Magicicada septendecula; assembly: GCA_034769895.1. Taxonomy (NCBI): domain Eukaryota; kingdom Metazoa; phylum Arthropoda; class Insecta; order Hemiptera; family Cicadidae; genus Magicicada; species Magicicada septendecula. The sequence continues at coordinate 179,567,323 of CM068376.1, read as the reverse complement.
TTAATTTAACAGACATTAGGCCTACTCACATTTATAAGTTAGTATCGGTCTGTAAATTGACAAAGGCATTCAAGTTCGTATTTGTTGTTTTTGTTTATCGACGCATACAGTTAAACACCTAGCAGAGGATGTAATAGGCTGATACTGACATTGTTGATGAACCGCTTCGTCATCAGGATCAGAACCTTCATTAGAAACGTAGACGTTAAAATACGCCAACCATTTATAGTTAGAAGAATGGGTAATGTCTTAACTTAATCACCAAGAAACGTCTGACAAGAACCTGTAAAACAGATCGAGAAAGAAAGCAGAGTATATAGATGGTATTGTGAGAGCGAAACGGTCAGGACCAATCACAGCCAAGCACAACACAAAACGCACACATATAAAGGTAAAAACGTATAACTTGGTTTTATACACAATTTTCGGCTTGCTCTGAGCAACACAATATATAATCGTGTTAAACAAGAAACAATTAGCCTACGCTTCACTTCCGCGTCTGCTGCTGACAGGTCATAAGTTTATTGTGCCGGCACTTTCCGCTTCGTCATCTGTGAATTTCAAACACAAACAATAAGCAATGTCAGTCAGAGCGCGCCTATGACCTCTTTTACTGGCACACTTTTATCTTCAAGTTCGTGGACACCTTTTGTTGTCTTTAATCTTCTTACCGTCAGTAGATCTCAACACTTGGTCTCGGGTTAATGTCGTTTCTCGTCCTTCCAGTTGGTTTGAATTTCTTCTTTAGAATCTCGTTACCTTTTCAATCAGTGATCGTTTTCTGCTATTTTAATAATTAAATAGGCTGTTCTAATAATACTAAAACCGGCATTAGAGATATAAGGTGTACAAACTACATGCTGTCTCGTTGTAAATTAAGCGATTTGAACAAGAAACAAAGAAACAAGTACAGTCTAGTCATTTATAAATCATTTTGTAAGTATTCTATTTGTTTTTTACTTATAGATTCTTGTAAGTTCAGTATGCCATGACCTTCAGCTTTGTTAACATAAAACATAGGTAACAGATACAGACAGTAAACTAGTAGGAGAGCGCAGATAAATGTTTTGGAAATTTGTTAATTTTTAATACACACGCTCGCGGTCGTGTGTATAAGTGAGCTTGTGCGCCGGGTGTAAACACGCACAAGCAAATGATCCCCATGCTTCTGGACATGGGAGCGTCCATCCATCCATCCCTTCGACATGCGATGACGCCTTGTGGGGCGAGTGCAGTCCAGCAGGTCCCTGCACCCTGGTGTTTAGGGTGGTAGAGGAACGACTTCTACTTCTATGTCCCGTATCTTCTGCAGTTATAGTAACCTCAAACCCTACTGATCATTCAAGGTCTCGATAAGTAATCCACCTGAGGATTTTCTGATTTCCTGTACGGCTGATCCAGAGCATCCGGTGACAGCTTTTTCAATAAGGAAGGCACTGACTTTTGCGAAGTCATCTTCCTTCCGTTTCACAACCAGATACCTCGGCACCGCCGGCACAGTGGCAGACGATATCAAGTACCTTTCTGTCTCAACCGAGGAGAAAAGTCTCCTTCTTTTCACCATCAGGACAAAATTTTTTAAGGGACCCTTTGAGAACTTGAAATTGTGTTCCCACGAGTACCGGGGAAGTGACAGACCACCGCGGCAGAGCCCTCGAGTACCACGGCTAGAGCTAAATAAAACAGAGTGCGTCCTGGTGCCCTGAGGCCAGCGTTCGCGACTCACTAACGAAGAGCCATCCACCCACTGGCACGATCGATTCAACTGTGTGTTACGGTGTTTTCAAGCGGTACACACAACTTTGTCAAAGTCACCTACCAGTAACCTGTTAACCAGCCAAAGATTAACAGCTATTGCCCCCCCACGAGGCTAATACGTTGTAGGCCGGGCGTAGGTTTGGATTTCAGGTGGGCAAGACAGTCTTCTAATTAATGTAGAGTTTCAGGAAATACAGAGGCACGTAATTACAATAATTTGTAAATCTACAAAAAATATAAATATAGAAATAAAGTAAGTTGTTACTATTTTCAGTGTTATATTCAAACAAAATAGTTAAAACAAAAAAGTTCAGAGTAATTTTTAAGCGCTTTCTCTTCCCACCGAAATGATCGCAATCATTGTGTAGGTTTTCGTCGAGATTATCTAACTATTGTGTCTATATATTATTTATATTTATTATTTTGTCGTGCAGAACGGTTTGTTGCTAGTTCATGCTCTGTAACTAACGACTCACACACGTTTCTGTTCTCCAAAAACCAGGCAATCATGCTTGATAATCCGAAACCCAGCTTCTCTGTTTCCCGTTTCCCGTTAAGGCAAGGTTTCATGCCACTGCCCAGTTCTAAAACCCGCCACTCCACTAATGAGTCACATTACAACATCATTGGTTAAGTCGATTCTCTGTTAATGCAGTCGCAGAATAAGGGACTCAGTTTCCGTACCATTGGAAATTGAGCGGCTACTCTCTTCTTGATTTGTATGGTTTCATCACTCAAATTAACAAATTAACATTGGTTTTAAACACAATTTTATTGTGAATAACGCCAGTGACTTATCTGGAATTTGGCTTTGGAGGGGGGTCCGGGATCGGGTCGGCTTCATACAAAAGAAAAAACAAGTTAAGACTAATCAACATTACTGTCTTTAATGTGGTTGAGAAACGTATGATAACATCCTGAAATTAGGTCCATTAAAGTAAACGGTAATAACACAATAAATTTCGTTTTATTGAAACATTGTTAAAAGTTACTTATTGACTGAATTGATTTTCCTATATTTCATATTTCAAACGTATTTCCTAATGTTGTGTAATAAACCTGTTTGTAAATTTAAAGAAGAGCTACCACTATATTAGTGTACACAGCTGAAAAAAATAAAGTAAAACAGCCTAAAAATTAAGAGATTAACAAAATTGGTCAATTTTTTCGACCGTCTGGAGGGGTCCGGTCTCATTCGCCCCCCCCCCTTAAATACGCTCCTTAATAAATCTGTCAGATATTTCGCCCGTGCAGTGATATAGAATTCTGAGTTGGAATGCCTAGCCAGTGAGAGTGTAACATGGGGGAACCATGCTACAGTGTCAGCCAACGTAAAATTTGTGTTGTACCTAAAAAATGTGTTTTTAAGGGATCGGCTTACTACATCTTGTGGCTGGGGTTTTATATCTTATAAGGCTACTTTCCCCTAACAGTGGCGCACAGTGGTCTAAATCCCAAAAACCTTGTCAAAAGTCAGAAAATAAAGTTTCAATTTAATGGATTTAGACTGTAGGGCCAAGTAGAAGAAAGACTGAATTATCATGATCCGGGGTCAGAGGGTTATGCATACCAGTGCAAAAGTGACGTTTGACGCGCTGGGTTGTGTTTAGACATATATATTACAGCGTGTACGTTTCGCAGGTTTCAGTTTTATAATGTGAATCTTGCAGATGAGAGAAAATAGAAAAATAACGTACATTTCAAATATCATATTAGTAGCCTACTGTACAAGTTATGATTTTATAAACGAAATTTGTCAAGATTTACGAAAAATTGTATAAGAAAGTATTAAATATTAAGAGAAAAAGTTATAATTTTTGCACAGTTCTGTTAAGAAATGTAGTCCACATTGTAGCGTGTACTTTTAGTTAATAATATAAATAAAAATCAGCTGCCATATCTGTCCCTCCAGTTTATTGATTTTTTTTTTAACGAAAATGAAAAATACTTGAATTAAATATTTAAAGATCTGAGAATTTGTACGGCAAATATTCCTTAATATTACATATACAAAAAGTATATTCCTTAATATATTACATAAAATTAATAATATTAGATATTGAGTGATATTTAATATACATATTTTATACACTTTTATATTTAATGTATATTAAATATTATTAATATTTAAAAATATATAATTAAATGTCATATACTTTTTAGATATATTTAACATAATCTCATTAGATATATCTAGTAATTATCTAAAATACTGGTTATATACCTGTAGCTGAGAACCAAACTATCTTAAAACTATCCATTTTTCTTACTTTGAGATAATTAGTGTCTTTTTCGTGAAATTAACTTGTCTATCAAGCCAAATTATCTTTTAATGTTTCCCTACATAGGAAATAAAATAATGAATTCCGCATTAAGTCCATAATCACTTAAAGCTAAACTATTGAAAGTCCACATACAATATATTGACTGTGACAATTTTGTAGGAACAATATCAAGTTCAAACATAAGATAGCTTGACTATAGAAAAATATATGTGTTGGAAGTTTTGTAAACTAATTAATGGAAATAATTGCACGTGTTTGAGTGAACTGTGTAACACATTGTGAATAATTTTGTTGCGGTTTATATTGGTCTTCACAGTTTACAGAAAATTTTAATTTACAACTGTAGTTTGTAGGTCGTTTTTAGTTATTACGATATAATTATACTCTTATAAAAAAGTTCAGAATTTTATTGTATTTCAAATTGATAATAAACGATCGTGACAAAAAATGTATCTGTTTTGTTTTCATAAAAAATTAGTGTTTTGAACATAGTAGTTCCGCCATTTTGTTTTTCATCATTCTGATTCCGTATTCACTAACAGCGACTTCGCAACCCATCTCCTATACCAAATTTTGTATAAATTGAAAACGCATATTTATATTATATAACATTTAATTATTATGGATATTATTTAATTATTAATAAAATTGTATGTATTAAATATAATAGTGTATAAAATACGTACATTAATATCATTTAACATTTAATATTATTGATTATATATTAAAAGGAGCGTTAAGGAATATTTGCCGTAAAAATTCTAACATCTTTAAATATTTTTTTCAAGTATTTGTACTGTTCGTTGCAAAAAGCAGTAAACTGGAGGGACAGATATGGGCTGCTGATTCTTATTTACATTATTAATTAAAAGTATACGCTACAATGTGTATTATGCTTCTTAGCAGGACTGTGCAAAATTAGAACTTTTCTCTTAATATTATTTAATAGTTTCTCATAATATTTTTCATAAATTTTGACAAATTTCGTTTATAAAATCATGACTTGTAGTACTAATATGATATCTGAACTACATGTTCTCTTTCTATTTACTTTCGTCTGCAAGCTCCATATTGTAAAACTGAAATCTCTGAAAAGTGCAAGCGGTAATATACTTCTAAACACAACGTTCCTTTCTTCTGCGCGCGCTTCGAACGTCACTTTTGCACTGGCTTTATAAAAACATGCATAACCTTTCGACCCTTCTGACCATCTTTTGTCCCTGAATACCTCTCTACGTGAAACTGTAGGTCTCGCGTATCTTTCAACACGAAGACCACGGGTGTATACAAAGAGGTACAAAACGTCCTACTACTAACGACCAGTGAACTGTGTCCGATAATAACAGATACAGACTAATCCTATTCTCGCCTGGACCCGGGTTTTCCTCCTAGCGCTGAAATTATAACGTTAATTTAAACCGTTTATTACTTGCAAAGATTAAACATAATCTTGTGTTACTTCGTAAAGACACGTAATTCATTCTTTATGACTGAATAAGCGAAAGATAATAAGCGACTTTACTGCAGAGTTACGTAAAAACCGGCTTGTACCCCGGGTTGGTACTTAATATTCATAAAACGTTCACACTATTGGACAGTATTTCTTTGTGGCACACTCTTCGCGGACTGACGTTTTTTGAATTGATTACACTCTTCTTCTAAAACATTATGCAATGTGAGTCTCACGCTTAATAATATAATTATAAGTTTCAAAAGCTTTACAGCATACCAGATAGTACAGGAATTCAATTTGCGTGTTTCCATTAATAATTTTAATTTAATATTTAACGATTTTAATTGCTTATAATTCATTGTGTGCAAATGCGTGTTGAACACAGCAAGCGTGGAACGGTTTCCGTAAACAACGCTAAATTCTGCGAGTCCCGGTCAAGTGTAATCATCTGAGCTAATAACACCAGCAGGGCCGACCGAATATGTAACACATTTATGTCGACGATTTTATTGAAAATCTTGCTCTTAAATAATTTATTACACTACACGATTCATATATTTCAACTATTTATTTCAAAAACCAACTATAACATAAAACTTACTTAATAAATGGGGTTGAAAACACATCGCAATTTAATGTCTACCTACAGTTAAACACAATGTCACGGAATCATTATATTTAGAAAAGTTTGTCGACAATTTTATCTGTCTAAAATCAAGAAAGTTTAAGTTAAAGTAGTTATATAGCCTACTTGGGCTTTGTTATAGCTTATAGGCTAATTCTTAGCTTTTCGCATGTTCAATTTTAAGCCGGTGTTATCAAAAAATTTGTTTTAATTCGTTCTGTGATATTGTTTGTACTGTTGACTATTCTATGTTTAGTTAAATTTAACTTTATAGGAAACTTTATGACTAAAATTTTTTACTGGATGTTTTTAATGTGTCTGTTTTCCACTAAAAACACATAGTAATATCTACCAAATTCGTTATACACAAAAACACAATACTTATTTTTTTCGAAAGATGTTATCAAATTCAGACTTTACCTTGGGCGCAAACTTTTCGTTCCGCGGCCCTCATCGCTAGGTATTTTGGCTGAGCACATAATCGAAACCATCCCGCGATCTGCGACCCCTAAACGGTTTTCCGTTCAGCGCTTCTGCTGCTACTCCCACGTGTTTTATTATGAAAAATAGATTTCTTTCGTTAGTAAATTTAAAAATATATACCGACGTGTTCATTTGACATAGTATATTTTGTATATTTAATTTGTATTAACTTAGGTGATTAAGTTAATAATTCTCATAGAAATAGGTAAAAATTTAATTGGTTATTGCTGCGAAGGATTCCTGATGATAACGTGCGTTATGAATGCAGAAAAATCGCTGGACGTTATCTGGAATTACAACAGTCATGTGTTGCATATGAATCTGTGTTATTCTGCTATTTAAGAAAAGCAGTCAACTCATATAACTACTTTTAAGAAAAGCAAATAGCACACGTATTGTCCACTACCTTAATATGTAAGCAACCACGTGTTCTATACTTATATCTATTCTGCTACACAGATAAATCAGGAATAAACCCGCTCGTTTTTCCTTATTACTAAATATCCGTCTTTTAACATGACGGAAAAACATGTATTAGAAAACATGAAAATTAGATTACCATTACCTTTTATATTATTCGATATTATTCTATCGAAGCACGGCCAGGTCACCGATAAGCATAGAAGCCACAACTCTCTTATGATAATGACGGATCGCGAGTGAAGAAATCAAGGTACCATCCCACATTTTTCAAAGAAACTTCTTGCACTATCCAATTTACAGATATATTTTAATTTTTTTCTTGTAAACTTTGTTTTGTGTTTAAAGTATTAAATAATGCCTTTGTATAACAGCCTAAAATTCCGTCTCAAACAATAACTTATTTCTTTTTAAAGACGGACAAATTGTTCTTCTTTTATCCCCCCCCCCAAATATCTTTATGGGTTCAATCGTGGGTGTAATGAGGCACTGACGACAAACCTAGAGACTGAGAGGTAAACAATTCAAATCGTCAAAACGTCACTAAAGTTTGACTACAAGAGTAATCTATTAAATGTGAAATAAAGTTAAAGTGATTTGTATCGTAATGGACCACTGTGTTGAAGAAGTTGGCGAGTTTGTATTCTCAGCTTTCTCACGTATCCGAGTATGACGTAACTAACGAATTTACTAACGGAAGTGTCATGTTTTCGGAGTGACTGCTACGGGGTAAAACAATGGACAATTATCAAAATAATGACAGCACGATTATATCAGGCTGAGAAATCTGATTCGGCAATACAGAGTCTAGTGTTAAATTAGTTCTACCTAAGTACTATTGCGCATCCTTACCCTTGTATACAAACAATCATCGTGTACTGGCCACGTATCATACAGTAGCAGCAGTAGCAGCAGCAGCAGCAGCAGCAGCAGCAGCAGCAGCAGTAGTAGTAGTAGTAGTAGCACCAGCAGCAGCAGCAGCAGCAGCAGCAGTAGTAGTAGTAGTAGTAGTAGTAGTAGTAGTAGTAGTAGTAGTTGTAGTAGTAGTAGTAGTACTGTAGCAGCAAAAATAGTTGTAGGGTTACAGTAGCAGTAGAAGTAGTAGCATGAGTAGTAGTAGCAGCAGCTGTAGCTGTAGAGTTCCAGTAGCAGTAGAAGTAGTAGTAGTAGTAGCATCAGCAGTAGTAGTAGTAGTAGTAGTAGTAGTAGTAGTAGCATTAGCAGCAGCAGCAGTAGCAGTAGTAGTAGTAGTAGTAGTAGTAGTAGTAGTAGTACGGCAGCAGCACGAGGGCAGTAACAGTAGTAGGAAGGAAACGTGGCGTGTGTACAGATCCGAAGTTAATTGTGTGTAACTGCACGGCTACTGAGTTTCGTGTTCACTCATGTTCTACTCGAGTTTTTGTTTACTCTGTTTTTACATGACTAGTTTAGTAATGTTGTGCCGCCAAATAAAGCGGTTTATAATAAGGTTAACAGCGATGGCGGGAAATACACATTTTTAAGAAAATTTTATCTCACGCAAAAGTTCAGTGAACCGATCGGTATGCGGTGTGTGAAATAACAGTTATAGTTAGTTATTTACATAAATTTCCGTCTGCACCCGACCTTGCCAAATAACTGTGTGTGTTTTAATTGGCGATCCGTCCCTAACACTAGCTTGTATTACTGTTTTTATTGCCGACTTCCTGTGTGCTGGCAGTATTTTTACAGTTACTTTTTTTTAATAAAGCAGGTGTTCTGAGCTCCAATCTCCCGAACAACCTTCTTTAAACTTAAAGTACGCGGCCGTAGAAACCACCAAAACATTGCTTCAGGCTCGCGTGTAAAACGGAGAATTAGAACATCTCTTTGCCCTTTACTTTGAGAAGTATGCCTGTTAGTGGGAGATGGATTTCTCCAAAACAAATTACAGAAGATGTTGTCTATAAATACGCGACATTTCGTGTAACTTATAAAACGAACCTTTCGACTAAATGAATGTTCATCGAGCTGAAGAAACTGTAATTGACTGTTCCCGTTGTTTCCTATTATTGAGGTTCTTTCCCCATGACAGCACTCTGTTCTAGCATACAGCATTGGTGTTGCTGAGAGCCTAAATTACAAACCTGGCGTACAATAAACACATAAATTAAGATGTCTTCTAACACTGTCGAGTCCTTAAGTTTCTGCGTCCACTCAGCTCTTCTCCAGTTCCTTATTCATAATGTCTTACACTTCTCCTCCTTTGTTTTCCTTGGTTGTCCTTTAGGTTTTTCCTATAGACTACATTTGCGCTTAGACATCTCTTTGGTTTTACATGTCCCTCGATCCTTAAAACGTGACTGGCCCATTTCAGCATTTATAATTTAACAAATTCTGAACAGGCGATTCAGTAAATACTCATGGTTGTTCACTCGTGAACTATGAGTATACTTCATTCATTTTAGTTCACCGGTTCTTATATTCTTGGAAGGATTTTTTTTTCAAAGATGTTTACTTTTCAACTTCGGTCTCTTGGTAAGTACCAATATTTAATAGCCAATGAAAAAATTTGCCTCATTTTAGTTTCATATTCCTTAGTTTGGTTTCCTGGTGCAGGTCTTGGGATTAACAGATATTTAGCAGGTTACTGTTTGAAATACTGACTCCCATCAATCGAATAAAAAGGTTGATTCTGGTTGACATTATTCTTCTAACGAATGTACAGTTAGAACTTGTGGAACTAGTTTCATTTGTAGTACGCCTACACTTCAGTGAAAACTAATATCATTACTTTTATTAATCAAGCTGATCGTTAACTTTAAAGTCTACTGCTGGACGTACAGTCGTAATAATATTAAAACAACATTTCTCATTACAGGATTGATGGATTTTATGAAATTGTACAACAGACTGCTCTAGCACTCCTTTTCGTACACGAAATCATAATATAGCATTTTATTGTTTCATTACATTATTTCCCGGAACATTCTCTGATTAAACCAAAACTTTGCTTCCTTTGTCCCTTTACTCCCCCTCGTTCTCTTGATGTAATTAAACATTTAATGCAAGTACTATATATTTTAAGATGATTTTCTATCTGACTGTATAGTTTTCTTGTCGCATAGTCGACTGAGATCTTGGAAACGTCATGGCTACTCTTGATTGTTTGCCTTGGTGAGGTATTGTGGCGTGCGTCTCAGTCCTTTCCTTGCAAGGTCTGTTATTTCCCACGATCCTTAGGCGCCAGTCATATTTTTTAAATCGCTCTGTCGCTCCGCTAAAAATCCACAACATTAATCGATTACAAGGCAAATCGTCCGCAGCAAGATGACTTATGTTTACACAATACTAACATTGGTCTCAGTGCGACGTATCTTCATAACATAAGTAATGCAACCCCTGTTTGCAGCTGTTCTAAATGTAAGCAATACAATCACCAAGTAAGGAACAAAAATGTTTCAAGGAATGACGGGAACCACTAAAAAATAAGTAAATAGAAAACAGCTAATTGTTTTTTTCCATTCAGCTTTCGTTATCAAAACAGTTTTGAGGAGTTTAATAACTCGTTGAGAGACTTCTTGCAACTTCAAAAGTAAAACTGAAATTCAAAGACTAAACCTTCGAAATAACCTTCGAACCTTCGAAGTCTATAATTTTTCATATCTTCCTAAGAACAAAATCAAATTTGCTTTCCTTCTCAGCAACGTAAAGAACTAATCGCTGTTTTATCGTAAACACACACGCGCACGCGCGCTATTTAAGTGCGCCGCGACGTATTATAATGGGTAGACTTCTCACGTGTTGATTATATCGATGAGTTTACGTTTCAACTGTTCACGCAAACGTTTCGGTTCTGTCCTTGTGAAACCTTGTTTCGTGATTCTTATAGACACAGTGGCACACATAATATTATGAATACCAGATTAAGCAAAATAACATTTCTATTTTGACCTTTCTAATGGAAACAAAAGTAAGCAATAATAACAATAACATCAGGAGATCCGTATTGTAGTGTTACTTTTAAGTATCAAGGTCAAAGCGAAAGTTTCTGTTATAATTTTTTATATATATATTAAAATATGTGTATACAGAATGTAAGGAACGGTTCTGCTGTCAGCGGCGTACAATACAATCATATAAATTGAACTGCTTCAGAAAAAATGTTTAGTCATCTGTGACTGTAGTAGGTGGAAGAAATGAAAGTACATGCAGCAAAATATTGTTTGACACCGTCTGTCAAGATGAGACTACTAAATAAACATTTGTCTTATACTGTCCACGCGCTCTAATTTTCTTGGCCACAAGACCAGAATCTTAACAGCGCTATCCTTGCTTACAAAAAATTATAATAATAATCACTCGCCAAAGACGGTAAAGAGACGGTTTCACTTACTTTCCCTCTCGAAGAGAAGAAATCACAAAAGTTCGCGTAGCTAATTTTTCTCTCGAATAAACTCTAATAACTGTTATTATACATACCGGACAAGTGCAACTGAGCTGAATACTAGTAACGGAATTCAGTCGTTAACTTTTGGATGCTGCCGCCACTCAAGAGCGACGGAACGATTCTTCCGAACCTTTGATAATCCGAGCTAACGGGAAACGGGAAGTGATTCGCATATTCAGTAAGTCAGTGTTACCAAACACGAGGGTCTCGAATAATATAAATAATTATATGTGGTAAAATTATAATGATGTGAGAAGCTGAATACTAAAAACTAAATATATAAGTACTGTTATGTACTAAATTAAAGCCAAACGAATGAAACACCACAGTACAATAACCCAGAAACAACTTGTTTCGGAAGACAATATAACTATTCTTGCTTCTACAGTCGGATGAGACAAAGGGCGAGATAGGGAAATACATTGCGCTTGTGGGTTTTACGTTCGCTACTATTATGCGATTTGAAAACCTCGACCGATAAAATAAAGTACTACAAAATGTACACAGTAGTAACAGTATTTTAATTCTCCACATTTTGGCATGTTTTAAATAAATGTAGCCAAAAAAATGAGTCGGTATAAATAAAAAACGTAATAAAACCATCGCACACTCGATTTAGTACGTATTAAAATATAAACTGTCCTTACGCAAAGAGTTCTTCATCTTTAAAGATAATTTTTTTGTACATGTAGTCCAGATTACGTACATGATGCATATGAACATGCATAATAGGCTCGCCTACATAAAAAAGTCGGATTTTTAATTTAGTGTATGGCGTTTATAAATATAAAAAGTAAATTCAATTCTTAGGTTTCCGACATATTATTGATGTATTTACTGTTTAAAAGAAAATAAGTAATTCATTACCTGTTTCATCGTTGCCTGTACACAACAGTAGTTTATCTTATACATTTCTATTCCGTTCGTGTTGTTGTTTCAGACATTTACTCTGGTGTTTTTGATTCATTTTTAAGTTATACATTGATTTACCTTTCCGGAATTTACATCGCTACTTAATTCGCTGCTTAATTTACCTAAATCAAACTAAAATTAATGTAATTACATTACATTTTCCAATTTTTACGTGTCTGTGTTTTAATTTTATCTGTAAATCTCGCTAAATTTGCTGTAATTTGGTTATGGATTACTACGGCTCTGACTCCAATGTGTTCTTAATTTTGTATTACATAGGCTAAGTAAATAAATTTTACCAGTCGGTGATAAAACCATCATCTATTTTTGCATAACTCCACGTTCACTACAACAGGAAACTTAAAAGCAAAAATTATTTGAAATAAAATAAAAAACAAACAACGTGTAGCAGCTAATTATGTGGTTATTTGCCCAGGACTTTGCATATTTAGTTTAGCTGTTGATTCGCAGCGTATTACATTGGAACCGTATTATATCGGTTTTATACAGCAGACGCCTTATTTTGTGTTTCCAAACATGTTAAAAAATTGTAAACCCGTGTTTGTATAACTATCCGGGAAAACCGTTGAAAATCGGGTTGATCATCTCATCCTTCTTGAACAAACTGTCATAAAAAATACGTAGTTTCTAGTAAACAATTTTGTTTCCATATTCACATGTTAGTTTTATTTTTACCCGTTTTTCTTCCAAATTAATATATTTTTACATTTAACGTTTATATGCCAAAAGAATAAACGTTTTGTTTCGGTGTCAAAAGAATGCATTACCGGTAGTTAGGAGTTGCTAAGACTTCATCACTGCAGATATACAACATACTACGTGTGTCAACAAATAAATGTATAAGTTTAATTACCTCTTGAAACTGCATTAGTTTATATTTTTTAACGTTTTGATATCGGAAAACAAACTAACTAAGAATACGGTACATCGACAATAGACCTAGAACGAACTGTTTCATAATACTGAACGTAGTGTAAGTGGTGGTGCTTCTTAATAGATGTGGTAATCAGCAAAGACAAACGTCTACTTAATAAAATTTAAACCAAAAAAGAGAAACTTGAGGTACAAAATAAAAACTAGTTGTTTTTATAACTATATTGAGATGTTTCTTACATGAAACATGCCGTAAGGGAGTTGTCTAGAACATACAAAGAAGAATTTTTATTTTTCAAACTATTTGTCGATACTTTCATCTGCAGTTTCATTTTTGTTTTCTCTTTATTTTAAGCGGATTTTGAGGTTCAAAAATCACGAAAGTGGAGAAGGTGATAGCGTATACACCGTTTCATAAATTACATACATTCAGCGCGTGTAAGAAGTCCTGGGTTAGTTAAATGTTATTAACACTTAAAGTTCTGAAACTTGTTTTCAGAAGACAAGCTTTAGTGAAAGCTATAACTGCAGTGAATCTCACCAAAATTTATTGAACGAGCGAAGCGGTAACAGTGGCATTTATCTGTCTGTTTATCTGTCCCACACAGATCAATGCATCACTCGTTTTTTTTTAACTTAGCAGGAATGTCCATACTTTTACCCTACGTAATCCTGTTGCTTCTGAAATTGATCCCCCCCAAAATTGGAGGGTCAGGATGCAAAACTGTTAGCGGGTCAACAATTTTGAAAAATCGCAGCAGCCCATGTGGGGTATCAAATTAAACAGAATTTTAACCAAAATCTAATTGTAGTGTTTAGTTTTGTAATTTTGAGAGTCCAAAAACTGTATAGAAATTTTGAAAAAATCGCAAAAATCTAAGTGGGACATCAAATTAATTATAATTTTAACCACATTCTGAATATAGAATTTATATATGGAATTTAAAAATTTGAGAGCATCAAAAATGTAATAAAATTTTTAAAATATTGTAAAATTTCATGCAGAACGTCAGAATACAGGAAACGACGTTAACCAAAATCTGAATGTAGTGTTTCCTTTGAAAATTTTCATTGAAAAATGGAAGTCAAAATTTTGCAAAATTGTAACAGTCTGACCCAGATCTGCAGCGCAGGGAGCTTACTAGTTATACTGTTTTCACTAAAAGTAATGACAAATTTATTGACGATCGCTTCGATCTCTTTTCGGAATCGTTGAGTTACCCATTCCACTGATAATGACTTGGTATCACCAATCGGATTCGCAACTTGATCTACAAAAAAAAGAGTTCGTCACAGCGTACACTGTTAGTAGTCAGTAGTCAAACTGTCGTGTCATAACAAAGCATTAATTTCACAAATCACAATTCTGAAAACAGTAATACAAATTAACTACTAGGCAAGCAGTTTGTAGCAATACGGACGGCCGAAATCAGAGAAACGCAGATTGGTCCTCTCTAAACTAGTAGTTTCGAAAGTCTCATCGAAGGTGAAATAGTTCACGCACGCTGTAAAAGACAAAAACGATTTCTGAATATTAATATGTTCTTTATCAAGATATTTTTTCTCATCGGTTAAAATGAACGTGAAAACCTCTTTTATTTCGGTTCACACCGCGAGTTGTCCTTGGATAGGAAGTACGTACTGTGATGTATTTCGCAGTCACGTCCGCGCGAAGACCATCAACCATCACTCTGATGCAACAAAATCCGTCTCGGACAATACTAATACTTATTTATAAATTTTATTCATTTCGTGAACAGCAGATATTTAAAAATATTAACTGTAGGAAATAGTTTGTATTTATCATAAATATTTGTGCTTGTCTCTGTGTCTGTCTGTGTGTGTGTGTGTGCACCCCACACAAGATTTGTGTACACACTTCCTGGAAATCTCGGCACATAGGTTAATGAAGTCTAAACTAATGTTGTTTGGCCTTATCCAATGTTGGTCCGTATAATGTCAAAACTTCAAAACTTAGAGGCGGCCGTTCATTACTTACGCCTTGAATTTGACCGTCGGAAAACGCTTTGACAAGGATGTCACAAAAGTACTATACTACTAAGAATACGATAATACTATAGTACTAATAATAGTAACACACGTTGGCAAGGTATGACTTTTGCAAGGATGCGTAACAAAGTTTTACTTTCTGGTACTGAAGCATTTTATTATTTGTAACGCTTTTATCACTTCTGATTTGAGTCATTACTATTATGAAACCTTTGGATTGTGTGTGTGGCAGCCGGACAATAGTAATATCCAGTGATTATTTTTACTGCAATGTTCTGCAGAACCACTGCAAATATTACAACTGAAAATAAATTTGGCATATTATGAGAGATGAATTTTTAGAATATTGTGACAAAGGTAAATTGCATCACAATCTTGGCAAAAGAGTTAGTGAAGTTTTTATTTATTATTTACCTAAAATGAACTTAGATTTCTCTTATTAGAAATTGTTATGTGTAATTCAAGTTTCATTAATTTACAGTTAGTTTTGTTAGTTATAAAAAATATAGTTATGTAATTAGTAAACATATAGGATTCTGTTTCCATAATACTATTAATGGTATATAATTGTTTATTTAATTATTTCTTTCGTTTATTTTGATATTAATTGGTCCGCCTAATTAGGACAGTATCCATTATTTATGGCAATGTTTTTAAAATATTTTCTTCTTTTTTATATTTTATGTAATTTTTTTACTTCTTAGATAAAGGTAACATCAGTAAACGGGCAGACTTGAAACTGTGTGTTGGCAATAGTCCTTACAAAGTTGCGATTGTCAGGTAAAATGGTAGGCTCCGGACAAGTGTTCTAACCGAAGCATCACAGCGCAAGTAATGCGGTTATGTTCGTGGTTTACGGTGCAATGATGTTTTCCACTACCCGTAGCTCAAGGAACGCGTCGTGGTCCAAAATGTCGTGTCCCGGTTACAAACTGTTATATTGCCGCTATTAAAAATGTCGTATCGACATTAAGGTTTGCACCAAATTATTTTTTTAATTCATTTTTAATGTAATGAATTTGTTGTTATATTAATTGTTATTGTTAATTGTGTTCTCTTTCTTCTGTTTTTTTTTCTACATTTGTATGTTTAATAATTAGGTTCTAGGAAGACAAAGATTTACTGTATATTATATCTTGTTGACTATCTTATATCTTATTTTTTTATTTTATAAAATAATACGGTTCTTTTTTCGTAGGTGTAATTGCCTATTCAAAGTAGCAATAAAATTTTCAAACGTATATAAAAAGTAGTAAATGTCTTTCTAATACTATGTGTCGAAACAATTTCTGTGAGTTACGTGTGACTGAGTATTACTGTACCTTAAAATAGTCTGTTTATAGAATTACAACAACAATGTAACAATACAATAAGAAAATAATCAAATGTATACACATTCAGTGATAAGGCGAAATTTTTAATCGCGAACAACATACTTTCCGTATTCAGAATGTTGAATATAGAATTGAAATAAACGAATAGGCTATAACGTAAGAAAAACAAAAAATGAAAACAGGTTACCCGTTTTGAGTTGCTAAATATTTAAAATATGAGTGCAGAAAATAATCAATAAGAAAATACGTTAGGCCTAATTATTGAATAAAACGAAAAAGAATGTAGAACAAAGGTATAAATAAAAACAAATTTGGACATACTTCTTCTGTCAATGTGCCCACATTTTTAACCGTGACGTCATGACGCTAGAGATGTTACTGACGAGTCGTTTTTCGTGGGAACATTTTGCATCATGTTCAATATTCGAAGACACGTGTCACACATTTTTACTCTGCTTTTCCTTGAGTAAGAATCCCGATTTTACTATCATATTATAATACAGGCCTAATTATGGTCGTTTAGATTGTCGTATTAGGAATGTATCAAGGGCTTACTAGGGACTCTGAATCAGTTTAACCTAACATACACCTCAACAGCTAGAGTCGTTTAGATGGTTCGGCAACTACCATATCTGCTTGTCAGATACGGTATCTGTTTATAAGGCTACACTGCTCAACTTAGTGTAGCCTTACCGGCAATGACCATAAACCTATTCAGGTGTATAAAACACATACGTTTAACTTAAACAACTATAGCATGTTGAATAATCGTATACTCAGTATACATGACAAATGTGGAGTTCTATTACTTAGCTGGAGGAGACGGAGTCTCTGGTTAACGTATATAGGGTGTTAGGAGTTTAAAAGTGATACTATGCTATCAAAAATACGTAGTGAATAGATTGATCGTAGGTAATGAGATCTGAAGTTTGGGGACTTGACGGTTACATCATAATGAGTGGAAATGATACATGTAGGGCTTAGTACGACTTAGTTTGGCTCAGGCTTTGCTCTGTGACGTATATTATACTTATAAATCTCTACATAATAAAAGTACTCGGCCTTAACCGTTCCGAATCGTCCAGTTAACAGCCGTTTAAGTTAATCGTAAGATTAATTTTTTGTCCCCTAAACGTCCATTTTGAGTCTTCACCGCACGTATCCCTGTAGTTTGTCGTCTTATTAATCGATTATTGTAATACTCGGTACATATCGCTACATTGGTTAGAACGCGTTTCCGTACTAATTTATTGAATATGGTCAGGTTTGTGCGTAAACAACACCGCTCAAATTATATCGTTGACTCTCAATTACAAGGAATCGTGACTCAACACTAACCCCTCTACCTCCCGTCAGTTCACACTGATTATATTTACTCTCGCTCGTTCTCGGTACCTTTCCCTCTCGTTTTCTCTCTCATTTACTCTTCGGTTTCTCCGTTTTGACCGCGAGCCATAAATCGCCGTCTTATCGTACTTCCTGTTTACTTCTCCTTAATTATTTCATTCTGTACACGTTAGATACCCGTAGATACCTCGTCGGCTTTGATTCATGAAGACTCACGCTATAACGAACCTCTATAGCCCCTATAGTATCGGTTTCCATGCTGTTTGTTTTGTCGGAAAATTCGTTGTTTACGAATCATACAAATCTATGTTTAATATAACGTACAACACGTTATGAAGATTGACGATCATAGTATAGTCGGTGTTTTGTGTTTTCTAACGTGTTGCTTGCCACAGGTGTCTGTATACTCAAACTTACACGTTCACGTGTCTGTAAACTCACTTTCATACATCGACAAGTCACGACCCGAAGATATCGAATGTCGTTTGATATAGAACGCCTGGTCCATTCAGCAAGCAGTAAATCGCAAACATAATGAAGTAGTTACATGTGTAGGCCTATGCACTAATTACCTAGTACTGTTTACTGATCACTTGACAAAAAGCAGCGTTCCTACACTTGACACTAACACGGAATTTCACAGTTTATCGGTTCGCTAGTGTTGTACCGGTGTATCGCTTATTAATGACAAACTGAAAATAGCACTAATAATGTACTGTAATTATTAGTTTTTTTTGTAACGGAAGTTATTTATTTACTCAATTACTACTACTAATGAAAGTGTTACTGTATATTCATTATTTTATTATTTACTTTTATATTAATATTCGCCACCCTTTAATTCAGTTATTGAATGTGATAAAGTAAATGTAGAAATATTAAAAAAAAAACAGAAACAAGTACATACAAATTAATAAAACAAAAACTAATTAAAAACAACAAAAATAAATATCATGCAAATCCTTCTGTCGATTTGCCAACATTTTAACCGCGACATTTGTACTTGCGGTTTTTTCAACTGGCACAAGTTATGCGAAATTTTGGTGGCATTTTCCTGTACTGTATTTATCGAGAGTTGAGACCAACAGTAAACATTCTGACTGTACATTAATGTAGTGGCGTTATTTCCAAGCCTATCGTCATCAATTAGTTAATCTCATAACTACTACACACGGCGACAAGAAAGATTCCGTCTTAACACTTCGTGCTTTGCAGAGTCATAAATTTATTCCTCCCATACCAGGCAAAGCTTCCGCTGCAGAACATTAATGACATTAATGACAACACTGTAGTTTGGTTTAACAAATGTCGATTTATTTCCCTTAAAACCTACGGTTGGCCCCTACTATAATGAGGCATCATCAGTGGCTGAGACAAAGTCCATGTTTTCAGACCAATCAGATATCTTTCCTACACATAGCTACACAAAATTTCCCATCTTGCCATAAAAATGCCACTGCCACAAATATGTATGCTTTAAACA
This sequence comes from Magicicada septendecula, assembly GCA_034769895.1. Lineage (NCBI taxonomy): Eukaryota > Metazoa > Arthropoda > Insecta > Hemiptera > Cicadidae > Magicicada > Magicicada septendecula. The sequence continues at coordinate 179,547,911 of CM068376.1, read as the reverse complement.
AAGCACAATATTTTCAAGTATCTGAGATTATTCTAAATGTCTAATAACTATTACAAGAATAACATAAATATTAAAAACATTTTTAAATGATAAAATAAAATGTACTAATCTGCTAAGATGGACCTGAAAGCTTTTGAAATGTTTTTCTACTTTATTCACACAAACTTTCAACTGTTTAATTGATAAAAACAGTTTTGTACAGTAATGTTTCCAAGTATGCAGATGCCGGCCTTGAAAGCCTTAGATACTCTAAATCAAAATAAAATTCATTTTATTTGCTTAGGACATTCTTTGTGTGTAATAGGTTACAAAGTATTCTCACCAATTACCCTCATAATATTTTTGAGCCCACAAATTTCACCACCGTAGGGAGAAATCTGGCCAGCGTAAAAAGTCTTTACACACTTTTATTATACACTAAACCCCGCCCACAGAGTTACAAACAAACCCATAGTTTACTACAAAGTATTCCTCGTCCAACAACCCAAACAATTACAACAAATTATGGAAATTGAAACATAATACTCAAAAAATATTTAAACGCAATAGCATTATTGTAACATGTTAATGATATAATAGCAGAACATATTATATTATGTGTGGATAATAATATAAAAAATGGTAGTATTTATTAATAATAATAATAATAATATTATTATTATTATCGTATTAATATTATTTATTATATTGTATTTTATTATATTTATTTATTTACTACGTTACATTAATATAATATTATTAGTTCTTTATTAATAATAAACAAGCAACGACAATATCTGTTAAAAACAAAGTAATTGTGGTAATGTTTGCGGGTTAATGGTACTAACTATAAACCATCATATAAAAATTAACATGACCATGCTCAGGAATGCAACTGCAGCGATTAGGCCGATCTTACAAAGTATACCGACCACCGTTACAGCCGGCTTTCCTCCCACTTTAAAGCTGAGCACTTTCCTACGAATCCTTTCTTGTCCATTCGAACCATGATTTGTCTTCACCTTCCTTCCCGCACATTTACGTAGGGTTACTATATAATTTTTAACCACACTAAGAATATTTACTTTGATAACAGAGGTCATTGTCTCAGAAAATAGGACATCCTGATTTCAGTACTTACTTGCGTTTTATAAAAAATAAATTTCTTTTATCGTCGATATCGTAAAAACGCACAGTAACTACTTATTTTTAGGAAAGCTTGCAAATATATAGAAAATAAAAATCAATGCTTTGAATTAATACAGTTTGTCATGTGTGATTAATAACATTCAAAATACAATATTATAACTAAATATCACTATAGTATTGACGACTCGGAACACTAAGTTTTTTATAAGTAAAAACGTGAAGTTTTACCTTACAGCCTAAACCGGCTTTCACCTATAGAAGGCTTCATCAGAGGCTGTCGTAGGTAGCGCTGTTCGTCTTGTTGTTGGCGACGGGATAGTTTTTCGAAAGATCGAAGCTGTGTGTGTTTGGTGAGATGCGTTCGAATAACGCGTGCGATTTGAATTGTGTCTGTTCGTTTAGGATGTCGTTTTTATTTGTTTTTGTGTGTTTGTATATTTCTAATTGTTCTAGAGTGTCTAGTTTTCGGCCTTTTGTGTGTATGTGTAGAATGTTCATGTTATTGTTGATGTTTTTATATGTGTGGTTTGCTTCAATGAGGTGGTTTGCAAAGGTAGATTCTGTAGTGGTGTGGAGTGCTTTTGTGTGTTCAATGTATCTCTGTTTGAAGCTACGTCCTGTCTGGCCTATGTAGAATTTATTGCAATTTGAACAATTTAGCTTGTATACACCGGGTAGATCGAATTTGTTTTGTGCTTTGGGCATGCGTTTTGATAGTGTGTGTTCTGTTTTGTTAGAAGTTTTGTAAGCGATTCTGTATCCTGCTTTTTTGAATTTGTGGGCAATTTTTTCTGTTTGTTTGTTGATGTATGTTAGTGTTATGAATTTGTTGTTTTCTGTCTTCGTCTGTTGTTTGTTTTGTGTTTTGTGTAGGGGTTTACTGACTATTGTTCTGTCATAACCGTTAGATTCTGCTAGATATTTTATCGTGTTTAGTTCGTCTTTGTAGTCTATTTCATCTTATGGGATGTTGTTAAGTCTATGTATCATGGTTCTAAAAGCAGCTAGTTTGTGTTGTATTGGGTGATTGGAGGTGTTGTGTATTAGTGTGTCAGTTGTAGTTGGTTTTCTGTATATACTGAATTTGTGCCTGTGTTCTAGTTTTGTGATGGAGAGGTCTAAGAAGTTTATGGTATTTTTGTGTTCGTATTCGGCAGTGAAGGTTATGTTTTTATGTATTTTGTTTATGTGCGTTAGTAACTGTTCACATTGTCTTTTGTTTCCCCTGTATAGTATTAGAATGTCATCAACGTATCTGTGCCAATATAGTATTTTATGTGAGTGTCTGTCATTGTTTGTGAGTATTTTAGTTTTTTCTAAGTGTTGGAGGAAGACTTCTGCTAGAATGCTGGATATGGGGGAGCCCATGGGTAGGCCATCGTTCTGTGTGTAGTATTTATTGTTATAAGTAAAGTAGTTTTGTTTTGTGATAATGTTCAGAGTTTCTGTTATTTCATTGATAAGTTCGTCTGGTGTGTTGTTCTGTTTGAGTTTGTTTTGTAGGATGATGATTGTTTCAGAGATGGGGATGTTTGTGTACAGGTTTTTAATGTCAAAGGAGGCTAATGTGGCATTATGGGGGATGTGTATGTCTTTTATTTTTGTTACTAGGTCAGTGTTGTTTTTTACTGCAATGTTGTTGTCTATTTGTGTGTGTTGTCTAATAATTTTGTCTAGATATTTTGCCAGTTTGTGTGCAGGGGCATTACGGTAGTTGATAATGGGGCGGATCGGAATGTCTTCTTTATGGATTTTGGGAAGCGCTTGGAGTGTAGGTGCTGATGGTCGGATTTGATTCATGTAGGGCTTTTGTTTATGCGTCATAATGTGTTTGGCTTTGTTGACTATTTGTTTTACTGAGTTTTGGTATCTGTCGGTGGGGTCGTGTTTTAGTTCTGTGATGTTCTGTTCCATGAAGTTTTGTACTTTTTTGTGTAGGTTGTCTGTGGGGATAATTACAGTCGTGTTGCCTTTGTCAGCTTTTACAAATGTGATGTTGTGTATGTGTGCCTTTTCCCTCAGTTTGATGGCTGTGTGTATTTCTGAGTTGTGGTTGTTGTTGTCTGGTGTCTTATGTACTCCTATTGTGTTGTTTATATTATGTCTTAGTGTGTCTTGATGTTCTGATGTTGTGTTTTGTATATTTGTTTCTGTGTCAATTATGAGCTTTGTTAGTGTTTGGTTGTTATGTTTGTAATGTATGTTATGTTTTAGGCCTTTATCAAGGAGTGTTTGTTCGTTTTTTGTGAGTGTGACGTTCGTGAGGTTTACTGTACGTGGGTAGAATTTGTGCGAGGGAATTATATCTGGTTTGATTGGTGTCAGGTTTTTTATTTTTCTGTCGTGTTTTGTCTCTATGTTATGTATTTGTTTTTTTGTCCATTCATTTGTGTGATGTATTAGTTCAGTCATGTAATTGTGTCCGTATGTGTTGGCGATTTGTAGGTGTAGTGTTAGTGCTTTGCGGTTGAGGGCGTCTTTTTTCTTATATAGTTGTTTAATTGACACAAACCTGTACACAAACATCCCCATCTCTGAAACAATCATCATCCTACAAAACAAACTCAAACAGAACAACACACCAGACGAACTTATCAATGAAATAACAGAAACTCTGAACATTATCACAAAACAAAACTACTTTACTTATAACAATAAATACTACACACAGAACGATGGCCTACCCATGGGCTCCCCCATATCCAGCATTCTAGCAGAAGTCTTCCTCCAACACTTAGAAAAAACTAAAATACTCACAAACAATGACAGACACTCACATAAAATACTATATTGGCACAGATACGTTGATGACATTCTAATACTATACAGGGGAAACAAAAGACAATGTGAACAGTTACTAACGCACATAAACAAAATACATAAAAACATAACCTTCACTGCCGAATACGAACACAACAATACCATAAACTTCTTAGACCTCTCCATCACAAAACTAGAACACAGGCACAAATTCAGTATATACAGAAAACCAACTACAACTGACACACTAATACACAACACCTCCAATCACCCAATACAACACAAACTAGCTGCTTTTAGAACCATGATACATAGACTTAACAACATCCCATAAGATGAAATAGACTACAAAGACGAACTAAACACGATAAAATATCTAGCAGAATCTAACGGTTATGACAGAACAATAGTCAGTAAACTCCTACACAAAACACAAAACAAACAACAGACGAAGACAGAAAACAACAAATTCATAACACTAACATACATCAACAAACAAACAGAAAAAATTGCCCACAAATTCAAAAAAGCAGGATACAGAATCGCTTACAAAACTTCTAACAAAACAGAACACACACTATCAAAACGCATGCCCAAAGCACAAAACAAATTCGATCTACCCGGTGTATACAAGCTAAATTGTTCAAATTGCAATAAATTCTACATAGGCCAGACAGGACGTAGCTTCAAACAGAGATACATTGAACACACAAAAGCACTCCACACCACTACAGAATCTACCTTTGCAAACCACCTCATTGAAGCAAACCACACATATAAAAACATCAACAATAACATGAACATTCTACACATACACACAAAAGGCCGAAAACTAGACACTCTAGAACAATTAGAAATATACAAACACACAAAAACAAATAAAAACGACATCCTAAACGAACAGACACAATTCAAATCGCACGCGTTATTCGAACACATCTCACCAAACACACACAGCTTCGATCTTTCGAAAAACTATCCCGTCGCCAACAACAAGACGAACAGCGCTACCTACGACAGCCTCTGATGAAGCCTTCTATAGGTGAAAGCCGGTTTAGGCTGTAAGGTAAAACTTCACGTTTTTACTTATAAAAAACTTAGTGTTCCGAGTCGTCAATACTATAGTGATATTTAGTTAAGTAACGGACACGTCATGGACAACGAAATCCAAGACAATGTTATATTCTTATATGGTGAGCTTATACGCATGTAAAAATGTGAATTTATAATTACTTAAAGCTCAGGAACACTTCCGTTTGTCCACAGTAACGCACTCACAAAATAATACACCACATAAACATTTTTTCTCAAAAGCAATACAACACAACTTTAGCAATACAGTGTCTCATACTCAGTGATGAAGTAGCATAGCAGGGCAACCCAGTCGTCACAACTATTTTAATGATAAATATGTGTAATTTTTATTGTTTGTAGATTATTCAATTAAGAACAACTTTGCCGGTAACTATTTGTGCATATTTATTTTCTTGATAAAACGGATATTTGAAAAAATCCCGGAGAAAAGCTACCCCGGACACAGCGCTGTCAGTGGTACAACCGGACCTAGGCTAAGCCACTTCGCACATCTTCATATCTTATCAGTTTTCTTCCAGATATCTCCTATTCGATTCCCAGTTATATAAGACACTTGTTAAATCCATTCAATAACTTTTTTGTAAACTGAATTTCTGTTATCAGAGAATTTCTTGAAAACATAATGAAAATCGACGAATTTTGAACGTAAAGAAGATCTGTATAAAGAAAAACAAGTAAGAGGCTAAACAGATTGATTTTGGTAGATCCATGAGGCGTCTGTAACGACTTTAGCGCAGGTGCGCACTGGTTCCCAAAGTTTTGGGCTTCTCGGCGCCCGGCGCCCTTTCAAAATTGTCTGAAACAAAACAGCATCCCTGAATACTATTACTCTCAGTTTTTTGTAATATTATATACAATAAACTTCGGGGATGGATCTAAATGTACACATAAACGAGTTCTTTTGTTATTTTTGTGTTTCATGTTTACATTTCAAATACCATGGTAATTATTTAAAACATTGTAAACCTAATGTGATTCGACACAACATTTTTCAAATGTTTGCGGCATTTTCACATACGGTAACGGGTATTCGGCTAGCTTCTCAGTGACACCTTCACTATGTGTTTCGTAAATTGTAAGCTGTAATCGTCGTGAATATGAATCAAATTTGAACGTGCAAAGAATTTTTGCCTACCAGGCAAAGCCTAAATTTGGCACCTCTTTTGCATGTTGATGATTTTCATAGGTACTATCATATATTTTCAGTGAAAAGCAAGTCGTGTTTAAGAAATCAAGTGAAAAATTGTATTTAAAGCAGCATGAAGTAAAATATAACTAAACATGGAGTACAAACAATGTTAACGGAACTAATTAAAATAAAGTTTTTGATGACACTGGTTAAACGTGAACACAAGAAAGACTAAAAATAACCAGCAGTTCACATCAAAGTGTAAGTTAATAGCTATTTAAATTAATCTTTCTTGTTTTTAATGAAGCAAAATCGCTGATATTATAAATCTAATGACCTCGTTATTGACAGACATGGCGTCTCCGTATGTTTAGCGTCGTCACGCATTGTGTAATTTTGTAATTTTCGTATTCAATTATTACAGACCAACACAAAAAGAAAGTCATGTAGGCCTACAGGGTTTCTGATTTGTTCGCCATCTCACCACTGGGTGACCTTCCCCCCCCCCACCCCACGGTACTGCGTAAAACTTTAAATTTACGTATTATTTAAAGCATTTTTGCCTCTCATATGCATTAGTAGTAAATTATTTTCTCTTCATATGCATTACCTCTGGAGGCTTAGTAGACCAGTGGGACACCTATAAGACCTGGCTTCGATTCTCAGGCGGCACGATAAATCGAAGTTGCGTTTTTGCAGCTCCTGGGAAATGATATAACAACTATGGCTGTCCACACTTCTATTCTTTTTTGTTGCACGGCTCAAGCTTGTCAGCCTCCCTTAATGGTACGGCCAGTTTGCCATCTAAATTTCAGTGGTACAAAATTTCAAAGGTGTTCGAAGGTAAATTTTTGTTTCTGTTATTGTTACTACTACTACTACATTGTTGGGCTCGGACCGGGACAATGGTAACGTTCAAGATTTACAATATCAACTGCTACGCTGTGGTCGTACGGTCTAGTCAAGGTTACCTCTATCACTAGGAAGAATAATAACGCGGGCTTGTCTTACACAAACACAAAACTCCCGCTCTCTCGCCACCACACATGGTTACTAGATAGCTGATTTCTCCCTGGCGGTGTTGCAACGTGAGTTGAACCACGGCCAGGGGACGCAACTAGCCGTAGGTTTTATACTTGAAGTGAGAAGAAACAATTAATTTGTTTCTCAGATCAACAATTATTCTATGTCAGAAGGTATAGATGATCAAACTCTTACACATGTCACCCGTTCTGTGGCAGAACTCGTTTTCCACTAATACTCGGTTTTTGTGCAGATCACCGATAAAGCAACCAACTTGAAGCAGCCTTGTGTGTCGCGTACGTGCATGCTACCGGCGGGTGTAATAACCGAAATTAAAAATTTAAATTAAACATAAACTGAGCGTTTCCGAAAAAAAAAATGCTTCTGAAATCGTATGCAAGAGCACTTTAAGAATTTAAAAAGTAGGTTGTATCTCAAAATCCATGGTGTCCTTCAACGGAACAAATACCTGTGGATATTTCTATATGATTTGTTAGCTCCCGTTTTGTTTGAATAAACACGTATATCGTGTAATGTAGAACCAATAAGCACAATAGTCACAGGTATGTGGCACAGCAAGAATCTATTCACATATTTTTGTATCTCCTTGCAATTCTGCTCTTCACACCCAAGTTACTGGACCAAAGTAAAGCATGATATGCGGAGGACTATCGGCAGCATGTCTGTTGGTTCATTTTATACGTACTGAATTGAATACATTTGGAGAAACGTGTTTTTTGTGAATAAGAATATTTAATACATTTTAGTGACTATTCGTGCTAGTTATAACAAAATATTTAGGCCTAAAATAAATCAAATCACAAAAGTAGAAATAGGATTTAAAAAACTACAAGGCTTCACTTGGTCCTTTAGTGTATGAAGCAATTGTTCTTGAAATAAGTATATACATTTATCGTTTATCATTAAGGAAGGGCTGTAAGCAAATTCGCCTTCTATGTAAAAGATCCAAGCTTTAGTTTCAGTCAACGAGTTTGTTGTAGGTTGCGTCAAAACATATCTCAAACCACACAAATTCTTGGAAAATACAGCATATAACAATGGACAGGTCAGTTAACTTTGTTATAAAATTATATTTTACTGGTTTTAAACCGTTTCCTGCACGTGGCGATTTCTAGTACCCTGAACACCTTCGTTTTCAAATACGGTAGAGAGACAGTTATCCGAACTAACTGAGACTGAGGGTATTTCGGATATACGAAAATTCAGATATTCGAACAGGACAGAATTTTGTATTACAATATACGACAATTTGGTGTAAACTGCATGTGGTATTCGAAGTATATTAAAATCCGTGTAAATATTGCACTTTGCGTTTACAGTTAATAGCTGTAGCCCTACTTCAAGTTCGTCTTTTATACACTAGCAGTATAAAAGTTACATTGTCACACTAAAAATAAAAAAATTTAATCAAACAGTTGGAAGTATGTATTACTTTGTTGGTTCATTACATCCTCCAACATACAACTGCCACTACCGCCGATTCACATTGTTGTTCGTTTATCTCCTGTACACGCAAATTACTACTGTATTTCAAAATAAAGTATGAATTAAGTGGCAGTTTTTCCTTTTTGGTAATATGAAGTGTCAATACATAAATAATTAACATGAAATTAAATTGATTGACGTAGGGAAGTTGTTCAGAAGAGTCCTGCGTATTAACGGTCGACAATAATAATTAAATCGTATTTGCAGATTTTTATTTTCTGACGAGTTCGGAAATTTGACTTTCGGATAACTGATTATATACTGTACTTATTTTGATACGTACGCATACAAATACGCTGTGCCGTCTTGTTTGTAACATTATATTATAACATAACATAATATTATAAAAGTCACGCCTTGTTTCATGGGATCGTTGCCCATTATACTTAGGCCTTTAGCGTTTACTTCTGATCGTAACACGGGGCCGCGAACTGAATAAATTATAGCGAATTCCCTTGTCTTTGTCCCGTTTGACCGTTGGGAATTCTATGGTTTATGTGTACAACAGTAATATTCATTTTATAGCTGTGCGGGTCAAAGCTATGTGACGTCACCGAAGAGAGTAATTTCCTGTATAATAATAATAATAATAATAATTTGAATAATTTGTTTTAACGACGGAAATTGTGGAAGACTAATGTTCGTCGTAGGAAGGTCCGCACTCCTACGGTGTGTGGGATTCTTACCCTCCAAAACCACAAATACTTATTCCTTGACGTCAGTCCACCACGAACCGCTTCCTCATTACTACAATGTGGTGTCAGTCATAATAATGATAATAATAAGAATAACAATAACAGTAATAATAATAACAAAAATAATAAAACGTCAATAATACTAACAACAAAAAACTGGGAACGGTTTTTTTTTTTACTAACAACACGATGCTTTTGTTAACCAACATATTTGCATTAACCTATATACATAATTATACATATTATTATACATAAAGAAAGAATTATGTGTGTACTACATTATTATATTACATTTTGAAATATAAAATCAAATTCGATTACTCAGGTTTTATATGTACTTTGACTACGACATTTAGTGTGCTGATCGAAGGAAACTTTAAATAAGAGTTAAAATAATTTTCAGTAAATTTAAGAAATTCATTGTAACACGACTTAGCTAAAATAGTCTTTGATCTTCTGGTGTTCCACTGTTGCCTTTCTCTTTCGCGTCAAAAGTGGTATCGATGTTACACTTTTATACCTATATGTTGTTTTTCAAGCCCTTCTTCTGCTTGTTTGGGCTCTGTGCGTTTTAGCCTGCTCGGTTCCGTCTGACTCGATCCTGAAAGATTTGTTTCCATCCTCTCACGCCCATATTTAAGACATTTACTCAAGTATTTTTGATTCATCTGTATACTTTAAAATTATTTTCGTTTTCTCAATTTGTGTTATTTATTATTTTACTGAATAACTGAATTAATTTATATTAAACTTGCGTGTGAGTTATGCGTGTCTGTGTATCACTAGGAGAACTTGTCCTCATTTGCTTAACGCTCAGGATATCAATAGTCATCAGCATCACTATTTCGTTATCATTATCTTCACCCTATAACAATACAAATTTCTGGCGCTTCCATTAGTACGCTATCGATCGTTTCCACAAGCCGGTTGAGTATCACAACAATCAGCGTACGCATGTCTAACGCACGCACTGTTCTTCCAACGGAAACAGTATGTTTTGTCTACAATGAGAGCAATTAAACTGGAAATGAGGAAGTGAGTACTACGTAAACCTGAAAAGTTCAGAAAGTCTATTGTTCAAGAGCGGGTTTCTTGAATTAGGTAACGAACGACGCGTTACATAACGCCGTTGTAATAATTAGTGTTGTCATAACGTTTGGGAATTTTGCAGCGTTCTCACGGGCAAACGCGCGCGGGAAAATACGTATGCCCACGCCGAAAGAGCACGGAATGAATTATTACTTACGTCGATACCGGTTAACTTCCACGGCGTGAGTTTCCTAAGGCGGCTTCCATACGGCATGCAATCTTGAATCCACCGCACTTGAACACTTTATTTCACATATCGGTTCAATTTTATAAAAATCCCTACATGTATCATCCACTTGTACATACAGTGTTTTGCATGGCGAAATAACGAAATCTACTTTCTAGTCATATTTTTTGCACTACCGTCTGACACATTGCAACAATGTAATTATTTTTAATTAATTTGTAGGAAGTTTTTGCATGCAATAGTTTCTGCTTTGCACTGTAGTGATTATCATGATGTGTTACACGCTATTTTTTGACGTTTTGCCAGGTTATCTGCCAGTGTACAGTTTTGAGTGTCATTAAGACGGTTACTGATATTGGTAGCTGGAAAGAATGTTTTTTAAGAAATAGGTTTTCTACTGTCAAATCACTCTGCTTGAGGCAGACCGTCATGTCGGGTTAATGATCAAGCAACACTTGTCATCTAGTCTCATAATGCGGTCAACTATAAAGTAGCCGCAACAAAGAAGTTAATGGAAATATTTAACATTGTTTTGACGTAGAAGCGAACTACATATGTAATATATGTAATTGTAATTAAATATACATATATATTATACATATATTAATTTGCCTACGTATGTAATAATGCCTAAATTGTAATTACCAACATTATCGGAAAGTAAGTAACTGAGTATATTATGCTTAATATTTTTATTACTTAAAATTTTGAACAAAGAACGTTCCAAAAGGTCAGTATACTCCAGTCATAAAGCTGTAAGTTTTTTTTATCACAACACGTTTTACAACAAAATTTTGTGGTTTAGAAAGTGTTAAACATTTTAACTTACAATTTAACTTAATTTTTTAAAAGCTCTAATGACGTTAACACTCAATATAAATCTCTCTAGACGTTTTCGCATAAATCTTTGCTCAAAAATTGCAGACGTTAAGATTCTATAGAAAAAAGGAGATTTTTTGTTTTAATTTTAATGACTAGCTCAAACAGAATTGTGCAGTTTCACATTGCGAACGGACTTGAAAACATCCAAAGTAAATCTTTCGGACTAAAATATTGCGGATTTCTATATCTGTAAGAAAACTGAAGACCGACACACTTGGAATATTGCCTTTTCAGCTTCGTAATAAGAACAATACGTATGATGCTTACAAATTATTGTCAAGTTAAGTCATTATTCCTCTGCTGACAAATTCGGGATTGAAAAGCGTGGGATTTCAGATTTTTGAAACGCAGTCTACATGACGATCGGGAGATAAGTAACATTACAGCTGGAAGTGGATATTTAGCGCATTCATAAAATATATTTTCATAGAATGAATGTCGGAGCCCACTTCCAATGTTTTTTTAACAATATTAAACCGTACGAAGAGTTTCGTGAGGTGTTCAACTAAAATGATGAATTATGGTTTCAGGCCGAGTTTGAAACCATCCCTACAGAACGTGTTATCCAACTCTCAGTCCGTCTCGTTTTTGAACTAACGTTACCGAAAAACATATTTGTTATTTAAAACATCACGTTCCACTACATCTCAGATTTATTAATATTTACTGAAAAATGAAGCAATAGACTGGCGCGTTAATTACACGGATGGGCAAGCGGTGGGACTAGTACCTCGGTACTACAGTATAACAAATCAGCAGCGTGGAGCTTTCCTCTCTCGTAGAAGGTATACAAAATTTATGGAAAAATTAGAAGTGGCCCTATTTATATTTCAAAATTTTTCTGACTTTGGATGGTAGGCCTATACAAAAAAATATTAAAAATAGTTTTAAATTGTGTTTCGTAATGTTGAATCGAATTACATGAAAATAAAAAAAAATTAACGTTTCTTTCCCTTAACGAAAAAATAACTTGTTCCCAAATTAACAACGTAAGCTACATATACACTGTTCACGACAATCAAAATATTTTAAAATCTGAATACACTCTCAATCATTAACCAAAAAATATAGGCCGCCTACAATATGAAAAAATCTTTTTAATAATGTGAAAATTAAAAAGTGAGGCTACTGAAATTCGAAACGTGACATTTTACGTCGGGCCTCCACTGCAAGCCACACTGAAGTTGTAGACTTGCTGTAACTTTAGCAAGCTTGCCGTAGCAAGCTTCAGAGTCGTATTCGGTGATCTATTATAAATAATTCATAGGTGAATATTGTACATAATAAAATTGGGTTGTGTGTGTGTGTATGTGTACTGTATTTCTGTTTTTCAACATGGCTCGTCTACTGTTTTTTTTTGTTATAATAATTATGCTTACAACAGTAATATAATCGTATTATAATTCTTGTTATTTACTCCCGTCTATCATCTTTAGCATTATTACAAGTAATAATTAAAAATGTTTTTTAATGATTTTACAAGTAATATTTAATATGCTTTTAATATATTTATAAGAAAAAAGTATAATATATTTTTAAATAGGCTATATTTATGATTTTTACCATTCTTATTACGACGCAAACTGGTCTACAATACTATTTACTTATTTAGTACACAATAGTACTAATTGTCCATTGGATTTTGCGGTCTTGGATACGGCGAAACACTGGCTGTTTTACATATAACCGTTTTAGAAACCGTGAGACTCGGGCGCGTCATATCCGAACGGGAGAGCAAGACGTTTATTGGGTATTAAACTGTTATTGACTGAACCTAAAGTAGTTTTAGAGTAAAACAATTTTTTATTGACCATACGAGAGCAACCAGTTTTAGAATAAAATTTTCCTATCTTCTTGTGTGTGCCTTATAGCGTCCTCTGACGTTGGATATCAATCTGGCGTATTCTTATCCATTTTTTTTGCAACGCGAAACACTGGATACCCGTCCAGACTTGAATGTTCCCCAACCTGAATGCCCTCCTTCTTCCAACACCCCTTCGACTTTCAATTTTTCCTTGTAAAATTAATTTCAAAAATGCATACTGGGTGGCTCTGAGTACGTCTCCTAGATACAGTGTCCTACATTTTAACCTATGCTGTAGGTTCTCGTCCAACCTTGGGTCTCCTTAAAGCGTCGTCATGGATGTCAGCGGAATACGAAGAAGTCTTCCGTGAAGTCGCATTTCAAAGGTTTCTGTTCAGCTAATTGTCGTTACTTTTAGTGTCCAAACTTCAAACCCGTACAACAACGCTGACCGAATGTAGCACTTAAGGATACAATATCTTAACTTCAAATTCATATTGTTATTGTGAAACAAAGATTTCATCTTAAGGAAAGCCATTCTTGCTGCTCCTCTCCTATCCTTCATTTAAATACTTAGTCAGCATTGGCTGGTGATGTATGAACACAGATTTTAATCCATTCTACCTAATAGACAGAGTGGCTTCTGGATACTGATAGCGACTAAATATCATAAATTTTGTTTTCAATGACTTAATGTACACTTTTCTTTACAAAGTTTTTACGAAGTTCGTTATTTTACTGTAATGGAATGCAATTATAGCTTACTGTAGGCCTACTATTTTTTATCTGCTGTTAATGCATAAATTTAATGTTAAGTGGATTACAACTGAGTTGGAGAAGCATGATTCTATCAGATATGGTACAAAGCTTAATTACATATTTATTAAGACCTGACATCACAAATATGAGTATACCATTCCAGTGTTCCTGCTCTCAGGGTTAAACCCGGAATAGTATAGGGTTCTATCTTCTCGCTTCAAACCTGGCCATTCTTATTCCCATCAAGTCTGCTTTACTAGGTTATCTAGATTGCCTTGAGTTTAAACGTTTCTTACATTTCATGTTTATATACGTTTTTTAGGCCTTAATATGTTACTATAATTATCTGTATCCCCACGCATGTACGTATTATATTAGTGTGTACATAGGCACAAGAGTTACATCTACGAAAGCATTTTCATTTACAACTATCACAACCCAATTGCAACGTCCACTTACTGAATGAAACAAAGAAGCAGGCAGATGACCAAGGGCAAACTAGTAATGTACCTCCAACAATAGATTTTTATTAACATTGTTTCCTGAATTCATGCGCGTCAGTATAATAAAACTCCTTTATTGAGCCTACAGTTTATGACTACATTGTTTGTTAATTGTTAATACTTACTGATTACACGTTAGTGAAGCTCTCGAGATATATACAGCCGGCGCCAGCGATCAGGTACGTCTGCGTAAGTTTAGAGGTCTCCCGGCCGCTGGCGAAGCTTGCAAACTATACTGCACAACCGTACCGCCCAATGTTATTAGAAGGAACGCGATCTCCAAACAGTAGAATAAATTATTGAACACTAGGGAATTCGATATCCAATTTTTATGAAACAATGACGCTCGTATTCCAACAGTCCTCCTAGTTACACTTACAATTTTCCAATAATCACACTGCAACACAACCGATATTACAAGTCACCAAGTTAAATAATTAGAGTCGTGTACAGAAAGCGGGAACTCTCCAGACTAATTAGAATACGTATGCGATATGCAGATAACGGACACACGGAATGGTCCTCCAAATAGAAGCTACACTGATACGATAGATAACACGTGTGACACATATGTAACCCATTGTGTTAGCTGTAGTATTACGCAATGAACGTTCACCTTATCGACCTTTCCAGACGCGCCTTTCAGATTGTAGTCGATTATTTTACCGGTATCCAGATCATTTTTGTCACATACTACACCGCTCAGCCGAGTTATAAATAGAGGAATCAGAAGCGGAGTTGCTCAAGCGCGCGAGAGAGTCTACCTAGAGCTGTTGCCCGGGTAGGCTGCGTTACTTTGTATGGCATTTTTGCTTGTGAATTTAACCGTTATTTGTATATTTATCAAAGTGATTTCTTCACCACATCATCATCAGTGTCCATCATCAACAGTGTACTACAGTTTATCAGTGTATTGTGTCGTGGGCGAGTATTTTTGGTGAATCGTGGCAGTGCGCGTCTGGTGTTCGTGTTCTTTGTCTGCTATTGTAGTGATTCAGTGCTGGTGAAAGTCACTCTTTCCTAGCCCTTTTTTGGGTCTTCGACGTTTATTTCGGTCACCCGAGATGGCGTCGAACGCAACGCCCGTTCCTTTGCCGGCATCGCTGGTAACCTTAATGGAAACCTGCGGTACCGGTCCTCAATCTACCCGGCCATCCCACACTCTCAGTGAAAGTGATAGTGAAAGTGATTGTGCCTCGATGTGTAGTGTGGGGACGGGGGAGGGTGAATTTTCGCTTGTGGAGGGCAAGTCTGCCAAACGCAAGCGAAAATTAGTTTCCAGCCCGCCACCGGCCGCTCCAACACATCGGGTACTCAGTCCTGGTAACAGCGCCAGCCATCCGACTCAGTCTACCTCTCAATCTGTGTCCAAACCGAAAATTCCACCGATTGTCATTCCCAACAATCGCAATTATAGGGAAATTCTCCGTTCCCTGCAGAATCTGCTTCCTTCGGCCAAACTCGAGGCCAGGTGCCAAGGCGCCTCGCTTCGAATTGCGGCCACTACAGTCCTGGACTTCCGATCGGTACAACAGTTTCTCACCGAGAGGAAGATTTCCTTCCATACTTTCGCGCTTCCTTCTGAGCGCAAAATTAAAATAGTTCTCTCAGGACTTCCTTCCTGGACCGCTCCCGATACCATCAGGCAGGAGCTTGTCGCCCTAGGTTATTCGCCGACGGCGGTAAGTGTACTGCATGTTGGTAAGGGGGAAGATCGCAGACCCGTGAATAGTTTCCTAGTGAAATTACTCAGAGTAGGCCATTTCGAGGAGGTCTATGGCCTCCAGAACTTCCTGCACCTTCGGGTGCAAGTCCGTACCTTCGACCCGCGGCCAGGCCCCTCGCAGTGTTTTAACTGCCAGAGGTTTGGCCACTCCAGCTTGTTCTGCAACCACCCTCCGCGTTGCGTGCGATGTACTGAGCCTCATCGTGGGTGTGATAAGCCCAAGACGGGGTTCACGGCCATTTGCTGCAACTGCGGAGGGGACCATCCGGCTAGTTATAGAGGATGTAAAGAATTTATATGGGCCATGAAGCTGCAGCGGACTCCTGCTCGCCCTGGCGCGCAGGCAGGCCGTGTTGCAGGTCCTCTCCCTAACCGCAGAGAGGCCTTCCCCCTCTGTCCGGAGCATCATCTCAGGCCCCGGCAGCAGTTCCGGCTGCTCCCAGGGCCCCAGTTCCGCCTGCAGTCGTCGTTTCGGCGCCGCCTGCAGTCCCCTCTGTCCCTGCGTCTGCCGGAGCGCCCGGTCCTTCATACGCGGCTGTGGCCGCTACATCTGTCCCGCCTTCCGCTCCTCGGAGCTCCAAAACAAAGCGCACTCGTCGCCGTCAGCGACAAGTTCCACAAGGCCTTGCCTGTAAAGCCTCAGCGGGTCCCGCCCGCCCCCAGCCATCAACCTAAGCTCCCAACTGGGCAGACCTCACGTCCGTCCCCGAGCCCTGCGCCATCTACGACACCGGCCGAGGCCAGCCAGGTCCGTCTTCCGGAATCTCGGGAATCTTCCCGGGCCCCGGTGGACCCCCTGACTGCCTGGGCTGAAACTTTGGTAAATAACATCAGGTCTGCTCCAGATACAACCACGGTTCTCGCCCTGGTGTTTCAATCCTTGTCTACCCTCTTTCCTCTTCTTCCTTTGAATGGCTAGGAGTCTTAGGATCGTTGCGTGGAATGCCCATGGGGTAGTCCCTCGACGATCTGAACTGATGACTTTCGTAACGGAGTACGACGCTGATGTCGTCCTCCTTTGCGAGACTCATCTGGCTCACTACCATACCTTCAACCTGCCATCTTACATCTGTTTTCGTCAGGATCGTCCCCAGCGGCCTGGCTGTCGCCCCTCGGGGGGACAGCCGTCGTCTTAGTCCACAGGCGGATATCCCACAGGCCACTACCCCCTTTAGATACATCTCTTGTTGAAGGTTGTGCGGTGGCGATAGACGCTGGCGGATCGGAGTTGCGCGTTGTTGCGGCGTATCGCCGGCCCGGCCTGCGGATACCTCCACCGCCCGAGGAGTGGGACGCTCTCCTCGATCATCCCCTACCAACCATTGTAGCCGGCGACTTAAATGCCAAGCATCCCTCTTGGAACAGTAGAGTAGCCAACGCCTACAGAAAATCTCTGTATCGGTTCGTCTCCGACGACCCGGTACTTCAAGTCATCGGCCCAGAAGACCCTACTCACTTCCCCTTTTCCGGTCATCGACCGGACGTCCTTGACATTGTCATAGCCAAGGACGTGACCCATCACATCCAGGTCTCGTCAGTGTCGGATCTCTCATCCGATCACAATCTCCTTTTTATAACTGCCCGTGAGATGTCGGCCTCACCCCGACCTCCCGCTCAGATTGTTAGGAGAGTCAACTGGCGCTCCTACCATGACGATCTCTCACGGCGGTTTCCATCACTCCCCGCGGACCCGATCGTCACTTGTGACGATTTAGATCTCCGAGCCACTCATCTTCAGGAGTTGGTCCAAGGTGTCATGGATCGACACACCTATGCTCTTATAACCTCTTCTCTTGAGTTATAACATAGGGAACCAGTAATAATTGGATGTGCCAATTATACCGGCTGCCTTCGTTGTGAAGCACTGAAAATAATCACAACAAATAAACAATTTATATAGCAGGATATTAGGAAGGGGAGACTGTTGATTTATGCACTCATTTTACTCGGTACTTAGATGACATCTCTTTATTACATTTGGTGATTAAGTTCTCTATTGAAAGTTCTCAAACAATATAGTTTACTATATTGTTAAATATATAAATTACTACTTTACAAAGGGGCCTCAAAATATGATGTACATCTTATTGATTAATTCCACGGATCCGGGATTAAATATATTAAATGAATTATGGTCACCTTGCCATGTACAATATTGAAACTCTAACCATTTGAAGAATGGTTTTTTATTAATCTTCTAAAACAACAAAACTTTTTAGTTTAAACTTTACCTTTTTGCTATAACTAGCGTTATTAGATTTTATACTACCTGTTACCTAAAATGTCATGTTTCTAAAGTCTTTAATGTTATTACATTTAAACATAAGTTTTAAAGTCTTCAATGTGATAATTTAAATTGTCTTTTGGGGTTTATAATTTTGTAACTCTTAACCATGGAAGACAAGCCTCCATGTCACCTGTGTTTTTCCTGAAGTTGCTGCAGAATTAGTTCTTCGGTCCTCCTGATGTTTCTTGAAGTTCAGTCGTTACCTTATCATACTGTGATGGTGAAGTTCTTGAAGTATGTGAAATCTTTCCTGGTGTGGTACATTCAACTCCGGCGACTGTAGTTACTCTTAATAATTCTTGTAGTTAGAATACATAGATAGAATGTTTGTTTCACGGTTACACACTTCACATGATGATAGATTAGTTTACTATCACCTTCTTGGTTGTAATACTGTATTATTTACATAGTCCGTTATTTTATAATATAGAGAGATGTCATCACCACACAATTTACTCATTTAAATAGTCATAGTATCAACCCTTTCACATTTTTATTTATATTCGTAGCGAAACAACGCTTTACGCTGCTTACGGCGTGAGCGCTCCATTACAAGTGACCGAAAATAGTTAAGGGGAGCGTAGTAATCTCAAGACAATTACTAGGCAACATAAAAGTAGTTCCGTGTTTCTAATTTTAATTAAAGGACTACGGTTGATTAAATAATTAAATCGTGATATTCTTAGTTGCAGAAGTTATCAAAGTACGTAACAATGGTCTTAATTAATTATTTAAATAATAACAAATTTACAATAATACTTAGTTTATTTAGGGGTCAGAAAACAAGTTAATTCTGGTCAGTTCTTGTTTATGCAGGATAAATTAATAAGCTTTACCCTTTCTGTACAATTCCATTCCCTTTTAATTTTATTATTATTAGACTTATATTAAATATTATTATTATTAAATGATTGCCATAAGATTTAGTTTACAATGTGAGATTTTATTAAGAATTTAAAATTTCTTCGCTTATATATTATCAACTTAATTAATTAACATATTTTTATTAATGAAATCGTCACATACTCCGCCGCTTAAGCCACAGACGCCGGTATAATTTTTTCTGAATATACCGAGAGTATGTTTAGGGAGTACCGTGTGTAATTTCTCTATTATTATTATTTATTATTAGTAGTACACGGTTTGTTTTTTCTAATTCTTTATTAAATGATCTAGTTCTCATTTAAATGTTCGCCTTCGTGAAATTCCCTTTATCTCACTTCTTACAGTACTAACTTATAATACTAATTTCCCTAATTACAGTAACTCACAATATCGTGGCCCGACTGACATCAGCTTACTCTAACTCTACAGGTTAGCTTTCAGCATTCATAAATGAACTCTTGGCACCTTTTTTGCCTCATCATTATCCTTTTCAGCCGGCGCCGTTGTGACTAGTTACTTTACATGTATATAATTCTATCTTGATTATATACCATAGATTTACTTCTAAAATAATCTAAAGAAGATCCCATACTCCACTCTAGATTATAGTTACTTGAGAGAAGCGGAATCTCACGATGGTAATTCTTATTATCTCTTTAACCATAACTAGACAACTTTGCGGAAGGGGAGAGACTTTACACAATTCATTGTATTTCACGCGCGGTGGTATTCATTGTTTAGGGAGGCAACGGTTTATCACAATAGGGAGAGTGTGTGGCTGCTTACTACAATTTCTTAACACGCTTTATTGTTCTCTTACTGGCCACAACTGGTTGTTGACTATTCAACTATACTTTTATTATTATTTACCTTTCTCTTATTTACTGCTACACGTTACACAAATTTAGTTTAACTTAAGATTTATTCAGCCTTTATTATTCACTTACTATTACTTTGGGGGTTTTAAAAAAACTTACCTAGAATTATTTCCTATCGACTTACCATAATTATTTAGCACACTTTATTAATTATTATTAATTTATTTGGCTCAGTTTACAAGTTTACTGTTTTTGGACCTGGGGTTTAAAACTTTATCTAACAAGGGAGGGTTAACTAAGTCATTTATTCATTTGAACTTTAAGTCACAATATTATTTGCTCTACTATCCTATACACAATTATCGCCTATACACTTTAGTACATGGTAAACATTTATTAACAGTTATTATTAAACATTTGCATTAGTTACGATACAACGCTATCTTTTTCTTTTACACAAGAATATAAAAATATAAATCAATCGTGTTCTTACTCCTTTTTTTTTTTACAAATAAACACTTAAAATGTTATGACAACCTTTATCGTTTTACATAGAGCGAGAGAGAGAAATTTCACACATGCATGAATATGCGTACGACAAAAGATTCCCCCTTCGGTTACTAACACATGAACAGACACGCTTCTTATAACAATATACCACGCAAGGAGGGTGACTTATTGTCAACTCAACTAAACAATGACCATTTTAAACAAACGGCGGCAGGAAACTACACGTCCGAAATTGTCGAGAATGTGGCACGTTTATGAATGGGACTTTTAACAAGTACCGACATGGTTTGTTTACATGGGATTATATGCTAATATTACGTTACACATATTATATTTACTAATAAAGTTATTTATACTATATTACTATAATATTAATTATTATTTTTATCTTATTAAAACTCTGACACATATTGAAATACATGAGTGTATAGATCAACAGCTTTTGTGCGTGGGATATCGGGACGCAATTACTTCTTTCTTTTCTCTTACGCAAAAATTGCAAATTAGCAAAATAACAAAATAGAGCAGCAAAGCAGCAAAGCAGCAGCAGAGTGGCGAAAATTATAACCTCTTCTCTTGAGTTATAACATAGGGAACCAGTAATAATTGGATGTGCCAATTATACCGGCTGCCTTCGTTGTGAAGCACTGAAAATAATCACAACAAATAAACAATTTATATAGCAGGATATTAGGAAGGGGAGACTGTTGATTTATGCACTCATTTTACTCGGTACTTAGATGACATCTCTTTATTACATTTGGTGATTAAGTTCTCTATTGAAAGTTCTCAAACAATATAGTTTACTATATTGTTAAATATATAAATTACTACTTTACAAAGGGGCCTCAAAATATGATGTACATCTTATTGATTAATTCCACGGATCCGGGATTAAATATATTAAATGAATTATGGTCACCTTGCCATGTACAATATTGAAACTCTAACCATTTGAAGAATGGTTTTTTATTAATCTTCTAAAACAACAAAACTTTTTAGTTTAAACTTTACCTTTTTGCTATAACTAGCGTTATTAGATTTTATACTACCTGTTACCTAAAATGTCATGTTTCTAAAGTCTTTAATGTTATTACATTTAAACATAAGTTTTAAAGTCTTCAATGTGATAATTTAAATTGTCTTTTGGGGTTTATAATTTTGTAACTCTTAACCATGGAAGACAAGCCTCCATGTCACCTGTGTTTTTCCTGAAGTTGCTGCAGAATTAGTTCTTCGGTCCTCCTGATGTTTCTTGAAGTTCAGTCGTTACCTTATCATACTGTGATGGTGAAGTTCTTGAAGTATGTGAAATCTTTCCTGGTGTGGTACATTCAACTCCGGCGACTGTAGTTACTCTTAATAATTCTTGTAGTTAGAATACATAGATAGAATGTTTGTTTCACGGTTACACACTTCACATGATGATAGATTAGTTTACTATCACCTTCTTGGTTGTAATACTGTATTATTTACATAGTCCGTTATTTTATAATATAGAGAGATGTCATCACCACACAATTTACTCATTTAAATAGTCATAGTATCAACCCTTTCACATTTTTATTTATATTCGTAGCGAAACAACGCTTTACGCTGCTTACGGCGTGAGCGCTCCATTACAAGTGACCGAAAATAGTTAAGGGGAGCGTAGTAATCTCAAGACAATTACTAGGCAACATAAAAGTAGTTCCGTGTTTCTAATTTTAATTAAAGGACTACGGTTGATTAAATAATTAAATCGTGATATTCTTAGTTGCAGAAGTTATCAAAGTACGTAACAATGGTCTTAATTAATTATTTAAATAATAACAAATTTACAATAATACTTAGTTTATTTAGGGGTCAGAAAACAAGTTAATTCTGGTCAGTTCTTGTTTATGCAGGATAAATTAATAAGCTTTACCCTTTCTGTACAATTCCATTCCCTTTTAATTTTATTATTATTAGACTTATATTAAATATTATTATTATTAAATGATTGCCATAAGATTTAGTTTACAATGTGAGATTTTATTAAGAATTTAAAATTTCTTCGCTTATATATTATCAACTTAATTAATTAACATATTTTTATTAATGAAATCGTCACATACTCCGCCGCTTAAGCCACAGACGCCGGTATAATTTTTTCTGAATATACCGAGAGTATGTTTAGGGAGTACCGTGTGTAATTTCTCTATTATTATTATTTATTGTTAGTAGTACACGGTTTGTTTTTTCTAATTCTTTATTAAATGATCTAGTTCTCATTTAAATGTTCGCCTTCGTGAAATTCCCTTTATCTCACTTCTTACAGTACTAACTTATAATACTAATTTCCCTAATTACAGTAACTCACAATATCGTGGCCCGACTGACATCAGCTTACTCTAACTCTACAGGTTAGCTTTCAGCATTCATAAATGAACTCTTGGCACCTTTTTTGCCTCATCATTATCCTTTTCAGCCGGCGCCGTTGTGACTAGTTACTTTACATGTATATAATTCTATCTTGATTATATACCATAGATTTACTTCTAAAATAATCTAAAGAAGATCCCATACTCCACTCTAGATTATAGTTACTTGAGAGAAGCGGAATCTCACGATGGTAATTCTTATTATCTCTTTAACCATAACTAGACAACTTTGCGGAAGGGGAGAGACTTTACACAATTCATTGTATTTCACGCGCGGTGGTATTCATTGTTTAGGGAGGCAACGGTTTATCACAATAGGGAGAGTGTGTGGCTGCTTACTACAATTTCTTAACACGCTTTATTGTTCTCTTACTGGCCACAACTGGTTGTTGACTATTCAACTATACTTTTATTATTATTTACCTTTCTCTTATTTACTGCTACACGTTACACAAATTTAGTTTAACTTAAGATTTATTCAGCCTTTATTATTCACTTACTATTACTTTGGGGGTTTTAAAAAAACTTACCTAGAATTATTTCCTATCGACTTACCATAATTATTTAGCACACTTTATTAATTATTATTAATTTATTTGGCTCAGTTTACAAGTTTACTGTTTTTGGACCTGGGGTTTAAAACTTTATCTAACAAGGGAGGGTTAACTAAGTCATTTATTCATTTGAACTTTAAGTCACAATATTATTTGCTCTACTATCCTATACACAATTATCGCCTATACACTTTAGTACATGGTAAACATTTATTAACAGTTATTATTAAACATTTGCATTAGTTACGATACAACGCTATCTTTTTCTTTTACACAAGAATATAAAAATATAAATCAATCGTGTTCTTACTCCTTTTTTTTTTTACAAATAAACACTTAAAATGTTATGACAACCTTTATCGTTTTACATAGAGCGAGAGAGAGAAATTTCACACATGCATGAATATGCGTACGACAAAAGATTCCCCCTTCGGTTACTAACACATGAACAGACACGCTTCTTATAACAATATACCACGCAAGGAGGGTGACTTATTGTCAACTCAACTAAACAATGACCATTTTAAACAAACGGCGGCAGGAAACTACACGTCCGAAATTGTCGAGAATGTGGCACGTTTATGAATGGGACTTTTAACAAGTACCGACATGGTTTGTTTACATGGGATTATATGCTAATATTACGTTACACATATTATATTTACTAATAAAGTTATTTATACTATATTACTATAATATTAATTATTATTTTTATCTTATTAAAACTCTGACACATATTGAAATACATGAGTGTATAGATCAACAGCTTTTGTGCGTGGGATATCGGGACGCAATTACTTCTTTCTTTTCTCTTACGCAAAAATTGCAAATTAGCAAAATAACAAAATAGAGCAGCAAAGCAGCAAAGCAGCAGCAGAGTGGCGAAAATTATAACCTCTTCTCTTGAGTTATAACATAGGGAACCAGTAATAATTGGATGTGCCAATTATACCGGCTGCCTTCGTTGTGAAGCACTGAAAATAATCACAACAAATAAACAATTTATATAGCAGGATATTAGGAAGGGGAGACTGTTGATTTATGCACTCATTTTACTCGGTACTTAGATGACATCTCTTTATTACATTTGGTGATTAAGTTCTCTATTGAAAGTTCTCAAACAATATAGTTTACTATATTGTTAAATATATAAATTACTACTTTACAAAGGGGCCTCAAAATATGATGTACATCTTATTGATTAATTCCACGGATCCGGGATTAAATATATTAAATGAATTATGGTCACCTTGCCATGTACAATATTGAAACTCTAACCATTTGAAGAATGGTTTTTTATTAATCTTCTAAAACAACAAAACTTTTTAGTTTAAACTTTACCTTTTTGCTATAACTAGCGTTATTAGATTTTATACTACCTGTTACCTAAAATGTCATGTTTCTAAAGTCTTTAATGTTATTACATTTAAACATAAGTTTTAAAGTCTTCAATGTGATAATTTAAATTGTCTTTTGGGGTTTATAATTTTGTAACTCTTAACCATGGAAGACAAGCCTCCATGTCACCTGTGTTTTTCCTGAAGTTGCTGCAGAATTAGTTCTTCGGTCCTCCTGATGTTTCTTGAAGTTCAGTCGTTACCTTATCATACTGTGATGGTGAAGTTCTTGAAGTATGTGAAATCTTTCCTGGTGTGGTACATTCAACTCCGGCGACTGTAGTTACTCTTAATAATTCTTGTAGTTAGAATACATAGATAGAATGTTTGTTTCACGGTTACACACTTCACATGATGATAGATTAGTTTACTATCACCTTCTTGGTTGTAATACTGTATTATTTACATAGTCCGTTATTTTATAATATAGAGAGATGTCATCACCACACAATTTACTCATTTAAATAGTCATAGTATCAACCCTTTCACATTTTTATTTATATTCGTAGCGAAACAACGCTTTACGCTGCTTACGGCGTGAGCGCTCCATTACAAGTGACCGAAAATAGTTAAGGGGAGCGTAGTAATCTCAAGACAATTACTAGGCAACATAAAAGTAGTTCCGTGTTTCTAATTTTAATTAAAGGACTACGGTTGATTAAATAATTAAATCGTGATATTCTTAGTTGCAGAAGTTATCAAAGTACGTAACAATGGTCTTAATTAATTATTTAAATAATAACAAATTTACAATAATACTTAGTTTATTTAGGGGTCAGAAAACAAGTTAATTCTGGTCAGTTCTTGTTTATGCAGGATAAATTAATAAGCTTTACCCTTTCTGTACAATTCCATTCCCTTTTAATTTTATTATTATTAGACTTATATTAAATATTATTATTATTAAATGATTGCCATAAGATTTAGTTTACAATGTGAGATTTTATTAAGAATTTAAAATTTCTTCGCTTATATATTATCAACTTAATTAATTGACATATTTTTATTAATGAAATCGTCACACTCTCGAGGTGAACCATCCACGCTCGGCCCTACCACCAGAAGCTCTCCACGCCATCTGGTTACGGTGCAAGCTCCGCCGCAGATGGCAAAGAACCCGTGATCCCGGCGTCAAAAGGCGCTTTCAGGCCCAGCCTCTTTACGTTCAGCAGCTACTGCGGGACGTAAACTCTGATCGATGGGACTCATATCTTGAGTCTCTTGAAGTCGACCACGCCTCCGTCTGGAGAGCGGCTAGTAGACTGACCCGCGAGAAGAGAACTCGCAAGCCACTTGAAACTCCGAACGGGTTTGTATCTTCGTCAGAAGGCAAGGCTGAGGTCTTCGCCGACTGCATGGAGATGCAATTTACTGTTCACCAAGGCGTCTCGGACCCTGCCCACTCGGCAGAAGTCCGTGACTTCCTATCTGGACATTTTTCTCGCCCTCCCGATGTCCCAGCCCTCCCGTTCGACAGAGATGAACTAGTTTCATCTATCTGCCGACTAAATCGCCGTCGCGCCCCCGGTCCTGACCGGATCGGGGCCGCTGCTCTACAAAATCTACCGGCCTCAGGCGTTGACCTCGTTCTTGAGCTGTTTAACTCCTGTCTCCGGCTACAGTACTTTCCCCGCCTGTGGAAAACAGCCAATATCGTAATGATTCCGAAGCCTCGCAAGCCGCGCATGCTTCCTGAAAGCTATCGACCAATCTCTCTCTTGCCGGTCATCTCGAAGGTGTTCGAGCGTTTCCTGCTGGCTCGCATCTCGCTGCTGCTAGATGGTTTCATCCGCAGCGAACAGTTCGGGTTTCGCAGAGAGCACTCGACCACGCTTCAATTGGTCCGCGTTGTTACGCACTTGTCAGACGCCAGCAACAGGCGAACGGCTACGGCCGACGTACTGTTGGACGTGAGCAAGGCCTTCGATAAAGTCTGGCACGAAGGTCTTCTCTTCAAACTTACCAATTCCCCTCTACCATCGGCCATAGTGTTTTTCCTGCGGCCGTATCTCAGCGACCGAACCTTCAGGGTGAGCGTCGACGGGTCCTGTTCTACAGTTCGACCCGTCGCCGCCGGCGTACCACAGAGATCTGTCCTCGGCCCCGTTATGTACCTTGCGTACACGAACGACCTGCCTGTATTGCCCGGAGTCACGTTGTCTTTGTTCACTGACGACGCTATGTATCACTGCAGCTCCCTGTCCCCGCGTTTTGCGAGTACAAAGCTGCAGCGTCAGTTAAACCAGCTTCCGGACTGGCTACGGAAATGGCGGGTGACGATCAACACGGAGAAATCGGAGGCGATCTGCTTCACCCGTAAGTCCATCTCCCGATGCCAGCCCCTCTCCCTAGAAGAGAGGCCCATCGCCTACAAAGAATCTGTGAAGTATTTAGGCGTTCGGCTAGATCGTCGCCTTTGCTTCAACGCCCACATGACGGAAACCCTTGCCAAGGCTCGCGGCGTCCGAGCCAAATTATCTCCTTTCCTCTCGTGTCGCAGCCGCCTGGCCATGCGCACGAAGTTTACCATCTATCTGCTTTTTCTCAGGTCTGTAATGACCTATGCGGCCCCCGCCTGGTGGACTCTTTTATCCACCACCAACAGATTTAGGTTGGAAGCTTTCCAGTCCCGAACCCTCCGATCCTTGACGGGGTCCCCTTGGTTTGTTAGGAACGACGTGATTCGAAGGGGTCTCCGTGTTCCTACCTTGACTGCCTTTGTCCGGTCGCTGGCTCTAACGCTCTTTGCTAAAGCTTCGACCTCCACCTTCCCATACCTACGAACCATCAGTGCATCAGAACCACCACCGCCCATTCGGGTCAAGCGCCCTCGGACGCTTCTTGATGACCCGCCATAACGCCATTCTCTTTAAATTAAACTAAAAAATGTAGTCATCAGTCCTAGCCAAGAGTTTTTCACTTAAACTGTCCTTTTCTCTTTCCTGCCCACCTCCTAGCACGCTGAGTCGGCTGTTTGTCGCTGTCATCAATCATTGGCACGGAGGCTCTCCGCCTCGCGGGGAGCGACCGACGCCCTCAGGGCGTCTGCTGCCTGGACTTGAAACGGGCAACATCTGTTGCTCGAATCGGTACCAGCGGCAGTGCACAAATCAAGATAAAGTTTATACTCCCCCGCCTTCACAGTTAACTGGTTGGCGGTTTCCTTTTCCAGTTTTAGGTCACCAGTCGAAAATGTACCAGCACTATGTTCACTTCTAGCAGCCATTGGACACGCTCCAGATGCTGCAAATAAGCCACGGGTGCAAAGACACCCCGCATCCATAATGCAATGCAATGCAATGCAATGCAATGCAATGGAGTTGCTCAGTTTGGATTTGTGATTTGGTGTGCGTTATCGGAGTTCTTGTTGTGAGTTGGTGATTATTGTGTGCAATTAATGACTTGTGTTATTTAGTGCGATACCGTTCAACAGTTGGTATTTTGTGTGTGTTACATTAGTCTGTGTTGGACAATCTAAGTTTGAAGAATTCTTTGTATGCAAGTGTTACTTGTTGTTTTCTGTTCATTGGAACTGCAATTAAAGTTGTGAGTAGCGAATCATCCCTGCGACCGTTGTAAAATACGGTTAAACCTTACTAACGCACTTTTATTGTTTACGAGTTAGCAATACGTAAACAGTTTTGCTCTCTTCCTGTGTATCCGTGTAGTGAATTTCTCTCAAAGAAATATAGTGAATTTGCAGTTTATTACCGACTAAGCACAGACCTATTACAGGGGAGCAACGGTTTTACTCCTGTGGTTCCTCTGCCACATCCGTGCGAGGGTCTTGAAGCCAAATTATATTTTGCTACTGCAAGGATCATATTCGTCTCTCTCTCTCTCTCTCTCTCTCTCTCTCTCTCTCTCTCTCTCTCTCTCACACACACACACACACACACACACACACACACACACACACACACACACACACACACACACACGCGCACGCACACACACACACAGAGGAGATTCATCATGGCCACATTTTTAGTCAATTGAACTAGCCAACATTGTACAGGTAAGACGGATAAAGTTATCATTTTTATTATTCATTTTCCTTTGCAGATTAGTGGTGAGGGTATTCGATTGTTGTGTTTGTCTGTTTTCACTCCTAGTAAAGAGAGAGCATTATTTCAGTGTGGTCGTGTGTGTTTCTACTATTCAAATGAGACAAATCAAACTCAAATTTTTCAAAGAAGTTGTACGATAAACTAATGTGATTAATATTATATATATATATATATATATTAAACTTGCACTATGAACACTTACTTTTTGGTTTTGTTACCCAGACGTTTCGACGTGGTATTCGTCTTCTTCAATGGGATTTAAATACTGAATGTCTGTACAGTAACGGTTATGGGCTGTAGGTGTGTGTGGTGGGGGTTGCTGGTGGGAGGGAATTGGCGCTGGGATTCGAATTTTGTGTTGGAATCAGTGTATCGAAAAGTATGTGTGATCTATAATGTAATTGTTCGTTTAATATGTTGTTTGGTTGTAGTGTGTGATATCTGTATATTTCAAATTGTTCTGCTGTGTTTAGTTTAATGTGGTTAAGTACAGTTTACTTTTAAAATGGTAAGTATTCATCGTGGTGTTTGTAAAAATTCACTAGACAAATTTTGTTGTAAGAGCCTATTTTGTGATTTTAAAAAACTTGGGCTATTGTGTGTCCATCATTGTTTCTTGTGTCAGCTGTAGTGTGACTGTAGTTCGGCTGATGAAAAACAAGAGAAACTCTATGTCATTTGCTATCACTATGGTTTGCCGTAAGTCTAGCAATCATTTTGATAATTGATACTTTTGTCTTACGGATATTCAAAAAACCAAAGCAAAATTGAATAACCGAATGTGCCATCTGCTCTTAGACCTCAAGGAAAACGCTTACCAATTTACCTGGAATGATGCTAATACTTCAGACCTAAGTGATAGTGGTGATACACAAAGTGATACACAAGAATGTTTCGATTAATATTTTTATAACATGTAGAAAGCTGCTTATAACAAAAATCTATACGTGTTATAGCTTTCCTGATGTATTATTTTTGAATATTTTACTGGGAAATTAATTAGAAATAGGTAATGTCATTGATGTTATACAAGAAAAGTTTTTTTTTTGTAGACCACTGTTACTGAACGAGTGTAGCGAGTATCAATTTTAATTCGACCGTTTGGCATTTGTCTGTCTGTCTATTTGGGGTGTGTCTCACGATAACTTTTGAAGTCATCAATCGATTTTCATAAAACTCGGCAAACATGACCGCACTTCTACAGACCTCTCTTGGTTTTAAAATCGATCCCCAACAAATAGGGGGTGGAAGGTAAACAAAATGAGTAGTAAAAAGTTTAAAAAATCGCAAAACTTTATGTGGGGGTGTCAAATAAAGAGAATCTTAACCACAATTTGAATATATTGTTAAGTTTTGAAAATTCTAAAATTTCAGGACACCATAGACAAAAGGGGATCCAAAATTTGAAAAATTATAAAAATTCGTCCTAACTATCAGACCAAGTCTGATACTTAGTACTTAATGTACTGTTTACACTGAAAAATTTTTTGACCATATTATGGAGCAAAAATAGAGTTTAAATTGTAAGAAAATTGTAAAAGCTCAAGTGAGACATCAAATTATGAGTAACTTTATACAAAAATAAAAACTCGGAATATTTAATAATCTGACAAAATTACGAGGAGATATCTGTCAACACCTTTGCAAATTTTCCACCATCTTCAAAAGTTTATAAGCTACGTTTGTAAAAACTACTTTACATATTGTTATCAGCTATGTATATTTATAAAAAGTATTAGATACAGGCTTATACATATGGAAGCATACACAAACTTAAAATCAAGGACTAAATTATTTGTCATTTAAGCATTACAGTTATAAAATATAACTAAAAAAAAGGTAGGAATTTTGAATGTTGAGTGTTTATTGTGTGATTACTTGCTTTACAATTGTTATTTGATAAAAAAAAAAAAACAAAAAAACAGTTGTACCGTGAACGAGGGTTTATATAATTATTCCGATTGAAATAGGAAATTATATTGAAATAGTTATAATATTGAAAGTAATAAATATAATAAATATATTTCATTCAAATTAATGAGCGATTTCTGAAGCTCAAGGAGTTGAATCGAAGTATCGAAGTTGAGTTCTTTATGTGTAAAACATAGCTAACATGAAACCTAGTGGTTAGAGAGAATGTAAACAAAATCTTATTACAATATAGCCTAAATGGGTTCTTCTAAACCCTTTTTCGGCTGGTCAATAAAAATCGTACGTCTTACATATTGAATTATATGTATATAGCTTAAATAATTTACACATTTACGAATAGCAAGTAAAATATAATATAATGAATATAAATATCTGTTTAAAATGTTTCGATTAACTTGGTATTTCCGGTTTAGGAGCTTATGATTGATATTCCTAACACGTAACAATAAAATTTTTTACACACACTTTAACATACTTGAATTTGTTTTGAATTAGTTTTATTTAAGTTTTTTCTAGACAAATTCAAGTATGTTAAAGTGTGTGTGAAAAATTTTGAAAATTAAACGTAAAAAATTTTATTGTTACGTGTTAGGAATATTCGAGAAATTGTTACCCGATTGTAAAAGTTATATTATTTTTCCTACGTTAATTACAAGACATCGCATATGTGTTACTGTCAATTTTGTAAAAACATAACTCTCTCTTTAAACTGAGGATCGCAAACCAACGGATATTAATTATTTATTTAATTGACGTAACAGTTTTAAAATTAATATTTGAGATAGTATTTAGTCTATATGTACAAAACAACGTAGATCACAATTTAGCAATAAAACGTGACTAATATGATTTTAGGGGACACCTGAATGTTTTATGTTTTGAAAAATATATTTAGGAATATTATAATTTATGATTATATTAAATTAAAACTAGACCTGTATGGTATATAATTAAAATATATATGTCATAATTTTATATTTATAAATATAGTAATCCCCGGTTATAACGGACAGCTCTAAGAAACATGGAATGTTGAAAAATCAGAGACAATTAGGCTCAAAAATTCTAAGTGATCGAAGTAAAAGACTACTTGAACTTTGTCACTGAGTATGTTCAACAATCAAAAAATGAAAACATATCGCTCTATTATGATCGCTTGCGACACCTTCATGAATTATTGACTAAAGAAATTAACTGTAATCAATCTCTATCAAAATTAGTAATTTTTTAAAGCCAGTAAATATGGAAAGTGATTCTGATACATAGCCGTCTTGGATACGAAGAAGATAGACGTTAGACAAAGTTTTTACTAAAACTGAAATTTGTGTAAAATATAAACTGTTCTTTACAGTAGACTAAGTTTTTATTACAATTATGTATACAGTATTTTGTATAAGGTATAAATGTTTTTTATTGCTGTACTACTGTACAGTTATCTATTTTATACAAATAAAGTAAAATAAATAGTTTTTATTGTTTTGAAACTGAGGAAACCTCAAACATATATTACCTGTGAAGATTATATACAGATAAAACACATATGTACAAATAAGTTACTATTTTTATATAAAGTAGGAGCATGTAGTTAGTTGTAATGGTGGGAAGGAGCGCGCATTTACCCACGGTTCCTACGATACGAAGAGAGATTACTCGCTCTGGCCAAGCCTCATTATCTAGGTGTTATAATTTACAATTGCGATTGAATTAAATATAATTTCCCTTGCGGAGATATCGTTAATAAAGTTGATTGTAAAAACGGATGACTGGCAATTCCGCACGTGGTCAAGAAGAAGTTCTCTGTATCCCATATATCAGTTCTCTTCCTTATGCAATAAAGGCAGTTCGAAGCAATTACTTACGGTCTCTCTTCGCTCTTAAAGTCAGGCTCAGCAAGTCTGGCACGCTTCGGGCAAACAAACGCACACACCATTATCACGTTAGCACAATTTGCTTTGGTTCAAAAATGTCCCTATAGGACTTCATAAGTAACGTGAGACATACAAAAAAACACTTGAAGCTTTATTTGGAGGAAATGTTATAGACTTTATTACAGTATAATGGATAGTCCGAACTGTGGTAAACAATACTAATATTGAGAGATGTTGTTTACACTAACCTTCTATTCCTCTATGGAGTGCAATACTCTATACCGTAGGTGGTTGGCCGCAGTCAGTTAAGTCAGTGTAAACAACGCGTTAAGTCTTGTGTTTAACCAATAACGGACACTTTGTAAGTTTTAATTGTTGATTTATTTTCGGAATGGTAATAAAGCACACAATTAAAATAAAAACAAATTAATTAAATACGGATCGAAAGAACGTGAGCAACAGTAGCCACGTTTGTATACGGTTCAAATAGCAAACAAAAAACTGTTTAATGTAGAAATGTTTTTTAAATTGCTGTAAGATAAATGACCGCACTATATATATCGTAAACCGAATTGGATACACTGCAGGCTAAATAAAGCTACCTATTTCCTACTCGATAAGTGGACATACCCTCAAAAACTAGTACAAAAATTTGAACCACCCCTCAACATCATATACGAGCTTAATTTGTGTGTTCTGTCGCATAGTTACGTTTTATGTCCGCATGTAGGCCTACTTCATTTCATGCATGAACCACCCACACCTCAAGGTTTACGTGGCAAAACAGATTATCTTCCAAAAACCATTACGTACGAGGGGGGATTTACGTAAAAGGATTTACGAGTGGTTTCCTCGTTTTAAAAGTGGTCAAATGTCAATTGAAGACGAATCACGACCGGGACGTCCCTCGACTTCCAAAACTGACGAAAACATTGAAAAAATCCGTGTTGCGATCATGTTTCATCGTCGTAGAACAATCGATGAATTGGAGGAAATGACTGGAATATCCTGGAGTTCATGCCAATGAATTTTGACTGAAGATGAAACGTGTTGCAGCAAAATTCGTTCCGCGTGTGCTTTCTTGTCGGCTCAAAATCCTTGCATGGCTCAAAGCTTCCTCCCCATAAGCCGTCCGAAGCATTGCGACAGTTTCTGCTACTGATTTCCCTAACAGGAAACAGAACCTGATGTTAGCACGTTGGTATTTAATTTAATGTCTGCCATTAAATTAATTTAAAAATCGCCGAAAACGTGAAACAGCGCTTACAAAAAATAGTCACACTGACCGCGCTAATGTTTCCACAACAATGCCGCTAGGGCAACTGATACAAAATGGTGTCTAGTAAAGGCACCTAACGGGAGAAGTCGGAACTAGCGTTCTACCAACTGCCAGAGAAAAATTCTCGTTACTTTTGGGTCCCCCTACGTATATGCCATATAATAACTTTGGAGAATAAGGTATATTTTTATGGCAACACATATACATCACGGTAACAAAATGAGGATCTACAAAGATACGTTTTTAAGTTATGATAGTGAAACATGGGTCAAAAGCCAGAAGTGGGAGGGACAATTATATTTGTTTGAGAGGAAAATAGTGAAGAGAAAAATCGTAATTGCGATGAGGGAAAATTGAAACTGGAGAATTAGATAGAAGGAACGAGGAGATACCTATTATATTAATGTATGTAGGCGTATGTATGTCTGTTGGGAGGTATCGTACAATATTTCAGTATCACTCTACGTGACTATCTCGGCTTTTTTTTTTTTTTTTTGACAAAGATGTTGCGAGGGATCTTTGTTTCACAAACGTGAGGATGGGACTATAAGTTCCGAAAAGTGTCGTGTTCAGATAAAGAAGTTACAAGAGGGTCTAATGTGGACATGTTAACACAAGGTAAGAATACATTTATTGAACGAGGAGACATAAATATATGTATTATGGGCTGAAACAAGCCCCCCTAGAAATATAGAACTGAGAAGACTGAATAGACTGGGCATGTGGTAAGAATTAATGACGAGAGAAATACCTCCTCCAAAAAGATACTGAATATAAGGAATTCGACCAGTGTGTAGACCCCGAAGGAAATAGAATGAAGGAGTGTAAGAAGATGCAGGGATATTGGACGCACGGGAACGGAAGGTAGTGGTGACTTACAGAGATGAAATGTGGTGGAATTGCGCGAGCCCAGGCTGTAGTGCCATAGTAGTACAAGTATATTGCATACAAACTACGATGTGTATTAATTACATATACGATTACAGCTCATATCCAGCAACACTTAATCTCATGGACAGGCTCATATCCCAACGACAGTAGGATGGCCATATTTTATTTCTTTAATTTAATACTATAAAACTACAGTAATCCCTTGTTATAACGGGCTTAATAGGGGCTCTGAGGTGTCTGTTATATTGAGAGTCCTTTGTAACTGTATATAGCAAGTAGACCTTATAATATGGTTGTGACTCATTTAATCTAAGTGGATAAAAATAAAAACTATTTATTTTACTTTATTTGTATAAAATAGATAACTGTACAGTAGTAAATCAATAAAAAACATTTATACCTTATACAAAATACTGTATACATAATTGTAATAAAAACTTAGTCTACTGTAAAGAACAGTTTATATTTTACAGAAAGTTCAGTTTTAGTAAAAACTTTGTCTAACGTCTATCTTCTTCGTATCCAAGACGGCTATGTGTCAGAATCACTTTCCATATTTACTGGCTATAAAAAATTATTAATTTTGATGGAGATTGATTACAGTTAATTTCTTTAGTCAATAACTCATGAAGGTGTCGCAAGTGATCATAATAGAGCGATGTGTTTTCATTTTTTGATTGCTGAACATACTCAGTGACAAAGTTCAAGTAGTCTTTTACTTCGATCACTTAGAATTTTTGAGCCTAATTGTCTTTGATTTTTCAACATTCCATGTTTCTTAGAGCTGTCCGTTATAACCGGGGATTACTATATTTATAAATATAAAATTATGACACAATATATTTTAATTATATACCATACAGGTCTAGTTTTAATTTAATATAATCATAAATTATAATATTCCTAAATACATTTTTCAAAACATAAAACATTCAGGTGTCCCCTAAAATCATATTAGTCACGTTTTATTGCTAAATTGTGATCTACGTTTACGTTGTACTAAAGACTAAATACTATCTCAAATATTAATTTTAAAACTGTTACGTCAATTAAATAAATAATTAATATCCGTTGGTTTGCGATCCTCAGTTTAAAGAGAGAGTTATGTTTTTACAAAATTGACAGTAACACATATGCGATGTCTTGTAATTAACGTAGGAAAAATAATATAACTTTTCCGATCGGGTAACAATTTCTCGAACGTTTGTGACCTGAAGTGATGGCGTGCGAATTACTGCGCAACGATAAAATCAGATGTATGTCTGCGTGCTAATAATATTTACTGCTTTCATTTCTACTGCACACTGAAACCATCACATTTTCCACATCGGATTCCGTTTGGGGAGAAAACCAACAGCTCATTACAGATTATTCTACGGCCCGGTTAGAAATTATTGATTCGTATCACTTTTCTATTTTTTTTTTTTATTTTTGTTATTGCCACTTTAATTGGATTGTGCGTTATTTTCATTTTACGCATTATTTCATCGGGCCGTGGTAATTCGAAGTTTTCACCTGGATGGTTTGTTTTGTATGTAGAAATTTAAAAAAAAACATCCAAAAACAGTGTTAAAACAGGGACACCAAAATTTCAAGTTGAATTGTCAACGCAGTGATTTGTTTCGGAAATACGCTGAAATTGGTTCCAAGGTTCCGTTAAAAGAAAACATTTTTATCGAGTTTAGGCGGATGCCATTTATATTTTTCTTTCCGTGTCCGTGTCAGTTTGGTTTGTTTAAAAGTAACCCTGTTTCTGTAAATCTTAATCTGTAATGAAGCTGAAAGGAAATTGTACAAGGTTATAATTTACTGGAGATGCACAACGTTTTCTAAATACCGTGAATCGCGGGCCCCGTTGAGCTAAGCTGTCGTCTACCACGTGGCTGTCTTCTACATCAAATTGAAAACGTTTCAAGAACAGTAAGTTCTCCCTTAACCGGCTCTCCCAGTTACAAATAGAATCGAGAAATTAAGCGCTAATATACGCACTAGTAACCCAGCAGTATCAATGGACATGTTAGTAAAATGAAATTTCCTTTCACTGGTTTTACAACATGTGGTGTGTGGTGATTCCGTACCCTCAACCCGAAGTTTTAACATTGAAAGGAAATAACAAACAGCACTGGTTTATTAAGAGTGTGACCGAGGTTTTACACAAACCATGCTTAATTACGATTGTATATATGCAAAGCAAATGTGATTTTTTTGACTGAAAAGAGTCTAGAAGTTAAGTCATTTTCTTGTACTTAATACCATATTTGTAGTTCAGATTTTGTGTTTGTTTCTTCCGAATTGGAAAGCGATTTCAGTACATCAAAACCAAGGATTATTTGGAATGTTTAATATCAAGCTTTTTTCAGTTGATAACCACTTTTTATTGATACTAATAACCAAACCGAAGTATCTCCTATTTTATGACGATGAACGTATCGCTCTATCCTCAGTGGTAAAGCTTTCCTCAGTCCCTCATCTTACCCATTGACGATGGCACATCGCAGAATGGGGGAAATGTTTGAGTTGTTATTGATCTTTAGTTCTTCACTGTCATCGTCTTATTTCTCACTTGCATTAATTTTCGTATTTCCTTTCACTGTTGTACCTATTTAATGATGATACAGTCGCTATTTTCATTTTCATATAACCGTAATAAAGACATTTAAATCTCCTGGATGGAATACGATTAATGGAACTGTCAGTTAACGGTCTATTATGGGAGAGATATCCTTTTACTTACAATGTTTGTGCAAGTGCAAACGTGAATGCCAATATGAGACCAGTTTGATGTGTCAATATACTTTCGTGCTAACAATTGTTTCTTAATTTTTCAGCCGAGCTGCATTCGAGCAGAAAACGTATTTTTTACCTGTGCGAGAGGGTCGTAAGAATCGTAAGCTTAAATTTTTTTAAGAAAAATCCGTTGCACTTTACATTTATATCGATTTGATTGTTTCAACGTATAGGCCTATAAAAAAATGAGCATTACTGAATGAAAGTGACGAATAGGAATAGAAAGGAATACAGACGGACGATGAATGATAACGAGAAAGCAGAGAAACGACATTTCGGTCATTCTAGAATAAGTAGATTTCCTCGCAACAAAGGTGTCAATGTGTGTAAGCGCGCACATACACAACAAATGCGAACATGTGCTACTTTGAAGTTGGACGTGAGCCCGATTGCAGGTGAAAAATTCAGAATTACGTATACAAAACAAGGATAAACAATTCCAATACAATTGTGATGTATATCGAATCGAATGGGAAACGAGGAAGTTGCGCGTGGTATTGTCCCACATAGTGATTCCCATCCGAATCTAGATCACGTCCTACACCAGCACGTGACGCTTCATTGCCGTAAACACGTCGGTTATTTCTTCGGTAAAAAAAAAGAAAATAACAAATCGCTGTGTAATAGTTTCCGACACCGGTCATTGTCCGTATCGGTTATGTGCCAGCCCGATCGGTATTCATATTCCATTATCCGCGCCACAAAATATAAGTTAGTTTTGATTCTTCTTTATCTTGTGATACCACCCTCATTGCTGTTTTGTTCTCTTCCTTACGGTCCGTACTGTCCTACTCAATCCTCTCCATATCCAGTCTCCTGCTGCTTATATGTGCTGTACTTCCTAGGATACGATGGCAAAATGTTTAATTATTATCGTTTTATTATTATCTTTTTATAATAAACTAGTGTGCTCATAACATAACTCGCTCGCTAGTATGAATTTCGATAATAGAGCATAATTTTCAGTTATAGGAAAAATTACAAAACATCCCGATTAAATATACTATTTATTTAGTAATATAACAATTCTAGAGCATACAAGAATACAATAAACACAAAAAATTAGAAACATTCGGATTTAGATTACAATTCCCTTTAATCTGACACCCTGCTGGATTTTCATAATTTTTCAAATTTTTGATCTCTTTCATAGATCCTGGGGTCCCAAATGTTTAAAACTTTCCAAGCTAAACATTCAGATGTTAGTAATTTTTTTTAAATTTGATTCCCCACATGAATGTTTGCGATTTTATCAACATCTTAACCCAATTTTTGGTCCCTGACGTCCATAAATTTTGATATTTTCAAAAATGAATACTATATTTACGTTGTGGTTAAAATTCCCCCTATTTCATACCACCACATGAGCTTTTGCGATATTTTCAGAATTTTTACCCCTCACATTTTTGCCTCTCACCCCTGTTTTTGGGGGAGCGATCTAAAAAACAACAGGGTGCTGTACGGATACTCGTACCAAGTTTTCCGAAAATCGGTTGATGCGTTCAAACGTTATCGTGAGACGGATAGATAGACACTGACAAACGGTAGAGTGAAAACTGCTTATTGTTTGCATATGCACTCTCTTGAGATATCCGCTTTGCTTATTGTTTGCATATGCACTCTCTTGAGATATCCGCTTTGCTTATTGTTTGCATATGCACTCTCTTGAGATATCCGCTTTGCTTATTGTTTGCATATGCACTCTCTTGAGATATCCGCTTTTGTAGTGTATTTAGAAATTTCATTTACTGGTCGTGACATATTTGCTAGCAATGCAAGATGAAATGGAACTAGTTTAAGGTTCCCTGATTACACGGTGATTTCAGCGGATAAAACAGAGTTTTTTAAATGAGTAACAGACAAATTAGAAAATGGGGTGGAAACTATGGAATAAACATAAATTCAGGAGAAACGAAAGTAGAGAGAACAAATTGTGACGAAGATATGAGAGAAGAAATCTAGAAGATGACACAGAGGAAGTAGACTGGTAAAGCTATGGAATAAACATAAATTCAGGAGACACGAAAGTGATGAGAAAAAATTGTGACGAAGATGTGAGAGCAGAAATCTAGAAGATGAATAATTAGATTGGTACAGAACGTGTTGTCTAAGGAATGTGCCAGTGAACAAGATGTTAGGTGTAGAATAGCCATAGGAATGGGAACGTTCAGTAGGAGAAAAAGAATTTTTTGAAGTAGAATGAACTTGGACCCTAAGAAGAGAAAGATAGGCGTTTTATATGGAGTTTGTATTCTGTGTCAGTGACCTGGACAATGAAGAAGGGGCGCTGGAAACGTGTCCTCAATCAAGGAGAGTTGTATAATTCTCTTGGTTATATCCTGAGGCAAATGGAGTAATGGCAACGGGTTCTGACAATCAAGAGAGAAGATGACAAAGAGAAATCCTGGATAATAAAATATGGAGTGTCGAATATATGAAGAAATAAATACAATTCTCTACCCCAGAGGCACAAGACACCATCTTCATTTTTTATAAAATAGAGCTTTGTTAAGCTGTGTTAATGTACAGACTGCCCTCTTTCTAGTAGTATATGGCACTATCTCCTAGTTATTTTTATGCAGCCAATACGCATGTTTAAAATAACACTATCTCACATTGCTTCTTGAAGCAAACAAAATGTTTTTAGCTTTCCTGTAAAGTACTGTGTATGTGACACGGTGTCTTATTCCTCTGGTGCACAGAATTAGAAACTTGTACATCCAGCTGTAAACTTTTTATTATCCGTTTTATTTATTTACTTTGTTAATTCTTAATTTACCAGTGACCTTGAATTAACAAATGACGAAAGGTAATGTGAGGCACAGTTTTTAAACATCTCTTTCAACGTTTTAGCAATTTTCATTATCATCATCAGAACAATCGTAAACGATTTGTTATGACACAAAGACGCCACAGTTATGTTTCTGATGTCGTAACAACTAATCTACAATTGTTAAAGTAAAATAAAAATTATAGAAACGTCAACACGAATGTTTTAAAATTCATTTACGGAATCTCACAGTACCTTTGGTCCTGTACTTATATCATTATAAGTCTACGACAAATTAGCAACAAATTTATAATAGATTTCGGACACTGACAATGTAGTATTAAATAATTGAACTATAAAAGCGAGTTTGGCATTTGGCTGTCTGTGTATGTGTACACATCTGCTGTTTGGCGTGTATCTCACGATAAATTTTGAATGCATTAAACAGCTTTCGTAAAACTTGCCACGCGTGCCCATAATTTTACCCCACATAGACGTTTTTGTTTACCCCACATAGATGTTTGAGGTTTGTCCCCCCCCCCTAAATAAGGGGGCAGAAAGCAAAAAGTGAGGGCCAAAATTTTGAAAAATGGAAAAAATCCGTGTGTGTGTCAAATTAAAGATAATTGTAACCACACTCTGAATATAGTATTCAGTTTTGGTAATTTCGAAAATTTAGAACACCAGAATCCAAAAAACGCTACAAAAATTA
The DNA here is from genome assembly GCA_034769895.1 of Magicicada septendecula. Classification (NCBI taxonomy): domain Eukaryota; kingdom Metazoa; phylum Arthropoda; class Insecta; order Hemiptera; family Cicadidae; genus Magicicada; species Magicicada septendecula. The sequence continues at coordinate 179,506,463 of CM068376.1, read as the reverse complement.
CAAAAAAAATTGAAATATTTATGCAAGAACTAAAGGGGATTTTAACCCAACTCCGAACTTAGTGCTTACACTGAAAATTGATTAACTTTAACGGCGCCGTGGGTCCAAAATGTAAGTCAAAATTCTGAAAACATTTGAATAATATTTTTCAGCAATGGTTGTATGCACAAACAAAAATCAAACTGTTGTACACAATGTCCATATATACAGCTTTTGAGCCTTTCAGCTCATCATCAGATCGGAAACAAACAATACAGTTTAATTTTTCTTTTTGAAACAATTGTAAAAGTCTATGTGGGGCATCTAATTATGCGGAACTTTAATTGAAATTCATACTCGCTTTCTTTAATAATTTGACAAAATTAATATCTGTTAAAATCCCATGCAAATATTGGACCGTCTTCAAAATATTTTTAACCAATGTTTGCAAAAAAAAAAGTTTCCATTCTGTTATTAATTACATATAGGCTATTTGTGAAAAGCATTTCATACAGGTCTATAAAGATCTACGGAGATATGCGTAAACTTAAAGGTTTAAGCATAAATTATTTGTCATTTAGGCATTATGTTTATGTAACTAGAAAACCAATTAAGCTTTTGGGACTTATAGTGTTTATTGTATTTATATAATAAAAACATAACAATTATCGTCTGCATTACAACTGTTATTTTACTAAAAATTATTAGAGTAGTCGGGATTTTCGTAATTTTCCTTTTAGTTTTAAGGTACAGCAAAACCTTGGAAACGACTATGGTCACCTCGTGGTGTTTCATGGCTAAGAAGATACAGAAGAACTTTACTCACAAGTTTAAAATATAAATTTTTGTAGTTTCGTTCTATCTAATAATAAAGTCAAACAATTTTTGCTACAGTCTATTTCTTGATGTATATAATATATTTAATAATTATATGATTTTACCTCAAGATGAATTTTTCTTATTTGGAACATGTTTCGGGACGCTTTGTGTTCCCATCCTTAGCCTTACTAGTTTTGAGTCTTGTGAAGTACTTGTGTGTTGGTTGGTTGTTGTTGTGGTATCCTGTTGACCTTTGGCATTTTAAATTGGTGTATATTAGTATATATTAGTATTTTGTGTATTTTCGATGTTGAGTGATTTGAAAATTGTGTCATGTTTTGTCCTGATTTGTATTTGTTCAGGTATTAGTTTGTTTTGTGTTTTATGTTTGTATATGTGTAAATTTTCCCAAATGTTCATTATGGTGCCTTTGTGTGGCATGTGTTTTATTAGTGTCATGTTGGTTGTGTCTGGGAATTCATGTCCAGTGTTTATTGCATGTGTGGCCAAATTATATTTATATATTTCTGGTTTTTGTATGCATTTAGATGTTCAAAATAACGTTTTTTACAGAAAAACACCAATAATAAATATATTTTGTTCAAAATATTGTACGAGTTCTGCAACTCATTGAGCTTACGAGTAATACGGTACCAATATTATTAGTTATGCGGATAACAAACAATCAATCAGTATGTATGAGCACACACACACGCGCACGCACACAAACACACACACGTGCATACAATATGAGTATGGATTATTCTATCTGCTGTGCATTACGTGTTCTGAAATAGGCAGCAAATTTTGTCGAGACGATAACACAAGTGTTTTAAAACTGTGTTTAGTTAATTAGTTAAACCTCACGACATCTTTCATATTTAATATAAGATTACTAACAAAAAACAAAAAAATGAATTTTATTATAACTGTCGAAAAGTTATTGTTCTGTCTCATTTCTGGGTCCATACCGCGAAGGTCACCGTAAGAAATGCATAGGTAAGACAGTTTCTTTCACGTTAGTAAATAAACATTTTCGCTCGTTAACGTTAATGTATCCGCCGAACACAAGGCCACTGCACAAACTGTTACTGTCATTTACATAACCGAGACGTTTGCACAAGCATTTGAAACGGTATTAAGAAGTATAACTGATCCCTCAGACTAATTTCTCTTGCATAGACCGTTAGTCGTCCAGGTACGTGCAGAGACATTGCTGTACACACGTGGAGGTTTACTTTGGACGTTATATACTCTGTATACAAACAACACATACACACATACGCCTACTTAAATATGTGTAATTATTATTTTGTATTTCTTCCTTTTATAGTTTCAGCCATCTGTGCACAGTTTCCATCAATTTCTGAAATTCTTTGCCCTTTCGACAGTATATGTTTTCCGTTCTCTGGTTCACTGTTTCTCGTTCTTCTTCCGATAAAAAGGAGAAGTCTGGTGCACTTACTCTGGTGTTTCATTATAATTTTGTTATTATTATTATTAATTAATTAATGGGATTCATTGAATATTGATCGCCCTTGAATTTCATGGGGAGCCCTTTTCAATGTACTTCGCATAGTACGTCTTCAATGTGCATCTACGTCTTAATTAGTAAGGTTATCAGTAATTACATCTTAATTAGTAAGGTAATCAGTAGCGTGGCGTCCATATAACCGCTATTGCCGGCGGCTACCGTCGTGAAAATGAAGGAAAATAATAGTAATTATATCACAGAATAAATAGCTTATTTATTGAGTAATTTAAATCCGAACAATATTAGTAGGGAAACTTGAAGAAAAGCATAGCATTGCTTTCGAACTGCTGGGCACTTCCACCGTCTTGGGTTGCCGGCTCGGACATCGGCAAAGTTTTACTGAGTGTGGTCATTGACCTCGTAGTAGTTGTCACTGTACAAACGGGAGAGGAGCACATTCGTTCACCCAATGTGTTGCCGCTGTATAAACCGGCAAAACGCCCAGTTAGCAGCTATGTTCGTTCGGAACCAACGTGTAGCAGTTACTACCTACTTATTTGTGTTTTGATCGTTTAGTTATGTGTTTCTCTGTTTGTCTTTATTATTATTAATTCGATTATTTGTGTCCTCATTTATTCTGTGTAAGTATAATGGAGTCAGATCCCGTTGAACCGGGACCCTCTTCTTCTGCTAGCGAAAGATATAAATTACTCTAAAAAGATTTTTAGCTCTAAAAAGAATATTTTGGCTCTAAAATAAACACTTAGTACAAGGAAAAATTCTAATTAATTTTTAGGCTGTTTTAGGCCTATCACGACCGGCAACAGCTGTTATGTACCCACGCCACGTCTCTGGCCATCCTCTCCTATCTCTCATTTTCAGCAATCCGCAGTTTCATATATTCAGTTTTCGTGATTAACTGTACTTTCACTTGTGAAAACTTACGTTTCTTATTGTCCTCGAGCGTTTCGGTGTGGTGTACACCTTTCTCAGCGAGGTTTGAATACAGAATGTCGTGAACAATTGTAACAGTTTTTTCACAGGTTGGTGGGATGTGTGGGGGGGTTTTGGTGGGAGGGGGTTGGCGCTGGGATTCAAAGTATAGCTTGGTTTGTGTATGATTGTGTCAAATAGTACGTGTGATTTAAAGTGTAGTTGGTCATTCAATATGTTGTTTGATGACCAACTACACTTTAAATCACACGTACTATTTGACACAATCATACACAAAAAAAACTATACTTTGAATCACAGCGCCAACCCCCTCCCACCAAACCCCCCCACACATCCCACCAACCTGCCAACCTGTGAAAAAACCGTTACAATTGTTCACGACATTCTGTATTCAAACCTCGTTGAGGAAGATGTACACCACACCGAAACGTTCGAGGACAATAAGAAACGTAAGTTTTCACAAGTGATAGTACAGTTAATCACTAATATTAAGTGCTGTGAATGAAGAGGATGAACCATCAAAGCAACTATTCAGTTTTCCTTCATCTGTCTACACCTGAGCCTCCTGTCCCTTTTGGTGTGTTCTCCAGTCGTACATCGGTTTCGTATTTTATAGACATAACGCATACCGACAACTCGATAGCTTTACCTTAAAAATATCACAGAATACAAATGCTATTCTTAAAAACAATTTTCTTTTACCGGATTTTCAAACAACTGCGTAGCAAACAAATCGCTAGAGAGTCGTGTTTTCTATACCGTGTAAGGAATCCATTCTTCCATTCAAACATTTCAGTATGTTATGTCTGTACCTACTATTGTATACAATAGTCAATGCCGAGTTATGTTTATACTCAGTTGTTCATAAGAAACCGTTGGGTTTACCAAACGTATTGTCCATTGACCCCGAGCAAATTGTCATTCCCTCACATTAATGTAGATGGCGCGGAGTTCTGTTCTTTGTCAGCGTACAGAAGTTTGCCGAAAGGTATATAAAACTTTTATTGTGTAAAATTTAAGTACCCAATAAATACTGTTTATTGAGTTGTTTTCTTGTTTACACAGGACGCTCTGAATGATCTAATTTTTCAGTGTCCAATTTGGTTTCACTCATTATTATTATTATTATTTATTATTTATAAGTAAATATAATATAAATATTTATTAATTTCTTTTTAATGAAATCCTTTTACATTTTTCACACTTATTAGATATCGGCAATCGCAGATTTCTTGCGTAAAGAACAACAAAATATGCTTTATTAAAAATGTGACAGGAAATTTGGTAGTACTGTATACTACGTATGCATTTTGTACGAACAGATTACACTTAACAGATATGCATTAAATTTAGAATTATGTAATCACCAATGTTTACACGTTCTTCACGGCAAATTGATAGCATCACCACAATAAAATTATCTAGCAACAATACACGATGATAATGATCCGTGGGACCATCAAAGAAGAGCGCACGACAGAATAATAGCTCCGTGGTAAAATAATACTACAGTGTCTGCATTTAAATAATGTTAACAGCGATTTGTGTATAAATTTTGAATACGGACATTAGCCATTACTGATTTAGAAAATACACGCTTAATTATATACTTGACAATTAAACGATTGAATTTGGCTTGAGCAGTCATAACTTTGGACACAGTTATACTTTGTAATAAGTTTTATACATTAAATATAAAACATAATTTTTTAATAACACAGAGTAATTGTATTCGCTTGAAGTAGCCACTGAAACTGATAAAAAACATATTTCACGGTTACTAACAACCATTGTGTCTACGCAAGTATTTTATGACAGAAATAAAACTTGTTTTAATTTTTTTTAATGAAACACTTTTGAATTTTTCACGCTTATTAGAGATCGGCAGTCACAGATTTCTTACGTCAAGAACAACAAATTACGCTTTATTAAAAATGTTTTTTGTCGGAGTTGATTGCATTATTGACCGAATCGTCTATAGGCTCGACAGTACTCGCCGGGTTCAGTCGTCTTGTCTAGTAAAAACCACCTGGCCGAGTGCAAAAATATTCTGGGAGTACAATATTCTTTAGCCCATTGCCCGTCAAATAATAATATTATCCAATTCGGTCCAATCAAGAGGATGTAGAAGTATGTGCGTGTGTGAAGATATACGTTTCCGTAAGTTGTAAATGGCTATAGTAGTGACCGCAGTTAACAACGCGCGCTTTGACTTACTGTGGCCCAACACGCGAGAATTCATTCCGCTCAATTTCATTTTTGAATTAATCACCGAGGTGACTTGAAGGGGGGGGGGGCTAACGGTGCACGACACGCACGCCTCGTTGCTCTGTCGTAATACTCGTTACGTTCAACATCATTATTTACAAACAAAATCTGGTACACTTCATTTGACCAACAAGTTCGATGCAGATACATGTAGTGAACGTGCAATTTCGCTATAGATTTCTTACTAAAAAAAACTCGTCGGATCCAACCACTCACATGCAGCTCTTATCATCAAAGTGATTATTAACTACGTTTCGTGTTCGGGCAGCAAAATCTGAATGTCAACGACTGGAATTAGTGAGTGTTTCAATAATAAATAATAATTAAAAATAATGGAAATCGGAAAATTCGTAGTATAAAAATAGAATTCAAATACGGATTACCAGAAGCATTAAACAGAAAATATACTTGCACTTAACTTCCTCAATGTCTGTGATCACATTTATTTGTTAGCAGTTACTTCATTAAAATTGCTTCAAAAAACGTGTTATCACCGTTTGGTAGTATGCTCGAGGTAATGCACGTTCTTCTCTATTGTATAAGTAGTCTTTGTTATAGTGACAAGTGGACTTGAAACATTTTGTGAACGAAAGAAACCAGACTACACTAACGTGTGCGTATGTTTAGTCGGCTCAGGGTCATATAGCGTTCGCCTTTACCTACTAATTACTTTCTTTGTGACGTATATAACGCTACTGAAACTAACATTTCCTACGACTCCACCACGACTGTTCTGATTGTTTTAATCAACATACGTGTTTCCAGTTGGGTAAGCAAAACATGACTTTTGTTTTTTAAAGACTCGCACGTTTTAAGCAATTGGTGTACGTGATTTAATAGTAATTTTGAAATCTAGTCGTAAATACTGCTTCCTCCTCTTCTGATCTTTCACCCACTTGAAGGCTACAGTCCTAACAGGTTTTCGACATCCATTTGTTCTCTGCGGAAACCCTATATTCTTGGCCACACACAGAATTCCAAAGAAGCGTTGAATTGGCTGGCAGGTCGAAGGCGGAAAGAGTACAGGAAGATCAAGAAAAAGCTGAAAGAAGGCGCAGACAGACCTTGAGGGTGGCTTAGGAAACGACGGAAGTAGATAGAGATTGTAAAGTGGAGAACGTCGAAGAACCAACCAACGACAACGATGACGACGATGATGATAACGATTACTAGGAGGACTCTGAAATATATGATATATCATATAAAGTCATATAAATGCATATTTAACACGTTTTACGTTTATGTCATATTTTAGCCAAAATTTGTATAAAGCAGACCTTTGGTCCTATTCAGTTGGGTTTATCTAGTTTCACTGGATGACTGTGATTTATTTATTATTAAGAATACAACATTGTGGACTGTTTTAAGACTGTTTAAGAGCTGTTTTTAACCTTATTTTAAACAAATTTTGCCTACAATAAAAATAATTTTTTTTTGTTTTCCGAAATCTTTTACTCATCTTGAAATTGTGGTAGTAGAGTTCTGTGTTGGGTTAAACGTCCCGAAAGATGCTGTCAATTGTCGCAAGTACGGGGCGAAGCGGCTTAAAAAAATCTTACAGTAAAATTACAAAGTGTTCTTGAACGTAATCCGGGGTATTCAACAGTCCGTAAAACTGCTGACATTTTATTAGTGGAAAAAATTGAATCGGATGGAAGTTGTCCAGAACTTCTCCCCAGTGATTTGTCAATTTTCTAGTTGGCTCCAGTGATGTTGTGTGACGCAGAAAGTTTCTGTCCGAACTTTTTGATTTCTTACTGGATCTTCTCGCCTGCATCTCGTCCCGTCTGAGAAATGTCAGTTCGGTTCTTGGATTCTTTGTTTCCCGATTAGAGAGTACCACAACATTGTAAACTTTTCTCCCTGTCACTACTTTATACAATCTTATTTTTGAGTCTCTCCTCACACAAATTCCAAACTGTGCCACAAACTGTTTGACATTCATACAACTTTGTTTCTAAGTCTCCTCAGCCAAGTAATTAAGCCCCTAAACTGAGCTTTTAATACCCATGAGCCTAAGCTACTAAAATGGGATATTTGTTCAGTACGTTATCCTTTTGCATGAGTTTATATACTTAGTGATAAAATAGTCGAGGAAACTATTATCGACAGAGATAGACCTCTCAAACGATTAGCTCGAAAGAAATAGAAATGAAAACTTGCAACGACAAAGAAAAACAATAGTAGTAGACATCCAGTAGAAACAGAGTGAGGGAAAGGGGTACGAGCAGACTCCCGAGAGACATCTGCGAAATACGGATCACGAGATATATATTATCGAGAAATCTTAGACAAGAGGAATGGGAAAATTTGAAGATTCTGAAGGCTGGGAGCCGGTTTGACAATGATGTCCTTAATAATAAGTTTAGATCTCATTGGCTCTTTGACGTATCACATTTGTTTCTGAAATAGGCGACTTATATTGGCATTTAAATAAAATTGTGGATGTAATAACACAATAAAGCGTCTGATTACAATTTAATCGTCCGTATACTTATTCCTATATGTTAATATGTGTTAAAACTACGACACAAACTCGTATTATGAGTCAATAATGCCATGCGAACACTTTCGACTTGTTCTGTTATTATGTTTAGGCCTACAAATGACGACGTCTTTAAAAACATGATTAACGTACTGTCCTAGTTGGATTCTTTAATAGCACAGCCTTACCGTAATTTCTAGTGCGCTGTGCTACAATAAGCAAAAATGCATATCTAATTGAATCCTTTACCTTCTTCCTGCGACCTACGAGAATAGACATTGGTCATGCATTGGGGGTTTTCTACTGTATTTAGATCACCTGCACAGTTGTAAGGATGGAGCGGGTGACAGTGAGGTCGTGCTTCGAGTATGCCTCTGCTAACTTTCCCATCACGCTGTGAGCTCTGCCTACGGCGATAAATAATATTGTGTCACATTTAACCGTCTCGCTGAGCGCGTCTCAAACTTCTCTTTACCGATGAGATCAACAATATCTAGGCCTACGTACATTTTGAGATTTTTCCTACAAGATTTTCTTAATAAAAAACTTATTTTTCTTCTATAGAAAGTTTATTGCAGAAAATAAGCTTGTAGAAAAACTTCAGAAATATACGTTGGAACGTGTTTAAAAAGAAACAGTGAGAATATAATTGTTTTTGATAGAGATGTGTCACCGACGGACCTGTGTATACAGCAGACGTTCCACTGGGGCCGGCACAAAAATTGTAACGTATATGCCAAGACAGAATATTCTCTCACCTGCCACAAATTTCTATCTTGACTATGAGAAAATGTTTATAGTATATTTTACTATAACTATTTTTTATGATCTATCGATACAAAGAGAAAATATTTGTGTAACCCTATACGCAATAAATATATATACCTTATAAATAAATATAATCCGAAAACAAATATGTGCTTACATAAAGTACCATAGTTCATTTTGGAAAAGTAAAGAAAATTAAAGTAACAACGTTAGAACTATGTTAATTTTAAAGTTTAAAAATGTTTTTCGTTTCCTTTGACTTTATACTTCTGTGACTTTTTTCCCAACAACACTGCAATGTTGTGGATCCGCCTAGAGCAGTTTGACGTTTGTATAACAGGCAACGGCGATAACGTTCTTTCAGTTTCACTGCCACTTGAACATTTTTGACAGTGCTTATAGTTCGTGGATGGTAGTCTGACGACAGTAATAATCTGACGATTAAAGAATCTGACGACGAAAATGGTGACATCGGGCCTTCGTGTGTGTTTACATTATCGGCTATAAACAAATATCTGTAAGCAGGAGACAATGTTATTGAGACACAGCTATGTAAAATAAAGAAGTAACGAACCCTGATTGAGTTTTTCATTGTAATCAACGCTTAGCAAATATATTAGTTTTCGTCTCGTTTCGTTTGCAAGCGAGTCGTACAAACTACGTAGGGAAGGCGATGACGATAACTAAACGTAGAAGCGTGGGACAGGCTTGACTTTGCCGAAACAATTAGCCGGATTAAGGGCAGAACAAGTATTACTGTCGCTTTGTCCACTGTGCTTCAAATCCCGTCAAGCAGGGATTAGAATAGTCCGGTCCGTCTTGGCTAGGATGTACCGAGAGTCGTGAAAAGGGGATTTACAATGAGACACATTCGAACTTCGGGAGCGGTCGTGATAGCCCCCGAGCAACAAGAAAAGCTGCGATACGCAACTTAGTAATGCATATTTATTAAATAATATGAATTTGACGATAAGGATGTCTCTCCCCCGCTCTCCTACCTACTTCCCTTTCATTTCGTCTCTTCTCTTATATAAACACACATATCTACATATACATTTCTTGGTTAATAATTTACTGCTACAAACACTCTCCCTTAATTCTGTCCTTATATTCCTTATAATAAGCTAGAAAGCTTATTGCTTTCTGAATAAAATCTTTTACACAACAGCGCGCGCGTGTGTCATTAGACCATCTTCTACTAGGCGGGGCCTATGTTTACTCCTACATTCATCCTCCCTACGTCTCCAATCAATTATTCACTTTCTCAATCTATCGTCCCTTAGTGGTAGCTCTTGTCTTTCTGATCTTGTCTTAGTGGTAGCGAGTAGGTGAGCCTGGCAGTGGGAGTCATACATAAATACTTCAGGGATAAACACCACTCGCCGTTACCAGGGGAAATCACACCCTGCCCTCTGATTTAATCCTTCCTATGTTCTGTCTTGGAATTCACCAGCCCGCGTCTGGATAGCATGGACGTCTCAAATCCTATAACCTCCTGACAGTCAAGAAATGGCCATAAACAACAGAATAAAATTGTGGATGCTGTTATTAGACTCATATCTATGGCTCGTTTAAAAACACATACCAGCCTAGCACAGAATTAACTATTAGATGTGCATTAATTGGTGTATTTTACATTTTGATAGGTAGCCGCAGATGCAAGAGTTAAAGTAAAGAAACCTAGAGGCAGAAATAGAAAAAGGAGAGAGCTGAGAGAATGAGTAGTGTGGAGTCAGTCATTAGGTAGGTAAGGTGTAACGGTACAGGAGGGGGCGACCTTCACTTGTAGTGAACAAATGAAGCGTGAACTGTCAATGGTACACTGTAAACTCTGGTCTTACACATGTTTATCTAAACACCGTCCTCTGATACTCATATCCTACTTAAGAAACACAGCTTCACAGAAATATTGGAGTTTCGTGCCAAACGGGTTAGTTCGAATGAGGATCATGTGAAACAATTTGCATCCGGGACAAAGCGTAAGTTTGGCAACTTTTTCAGCCAAAATGGTAGGCAGTAGAATTTTTTCGTAGTTTTGAACGACACGCCCTTTCACTTCAGTACTTATATTCTACAATTTTGCAGGATGTTCACTGTTTGGAAATGTGCGACAACTTTCCTCCTCCCCCTATGAAACCCGGCAATTCATTTAAATACAAGAGACTGTAGCCCATGCAGTTGTGTTCCTCAAAGCATTTTCGGTTGCTACGAAATGAGATTGGAAAGAAAAATAAATAAATAATGTTTATAATTAAAAGTGATATGAAAAGCTAAGCGTGGCAAAAACACTCGCCTGGAATTTCTTATCACCATGAAACAGGATTTAAATGAATACAATGACAACACACTTGGTTGCCGGAAGCCTTAAGTTACTCGATGTTGTTACCATACTTCATCGTCCTCTACAATGATTAAATTACATATGGTTTCAAAGCAGACAGACTAAAACTGATCACTTCTTTTAGTTTTAGCTGTTGACTAATCTTTACTCGTACTTGGTTGCGGCTGAAGGGTGTTTTAACAGAGGGGGTTTATTGAAGAACGTGCTGAGCGTCGTTTTATTTGTTGATTTTTGTTAATCTCTTCCGCTGAGCACCTGACTTGCTGAGGACCTCACCCAACTGACCCACAGTAATAAAGAACACACCCATCCACATCCAAATGCCCTTGAATACCGTAATGCCTTTGAAACAGTACGACTCTGGCAGCCTATAACGCAGAGGACTTGAGTCTCATCCCCCCACAAGCTTTTTCTCTTCCTAAATTTCGTAACAGCAGCGCATAGAGTGTTGAATTTGAAATCGACGATGAAAATTCTTTCTGTATTCTGATTCAGTTTTTTAAAACATTCAAAAGGTTTATTTAGCACTGATGCAGTCGTAAGTCGGCGAAAAACTGTGTTTGTTGAAAAATCTCAAAATCATGGGCGAGGTCATTGATCCTATACCATTGTGTGGTAACAGGCAACTATTACTAATGTGCATATACATTTTGTGTATGTGTGTGAATTCCGCAACCCGTTGTGTCTTCGGTATTGGGATTTCGGATGTGAATGCGTCCTTCCTCCTCCTTTGTATTTCGGCATCTGCTGTAAGATCTTCCTCGAAAGTGTCTATAACACTTAACGTAAAGAGAAGAACGAAGACGGATGACGCAGTCACATATGATAAATTGACAAACCGGAAAAGTTTACACACATAGACAGCGGCAAAGGATATTCGAATATACGAGCAGCGCTCGACAACAGCCCCTAGAAGAGCTGCTTTTCCTCAGAAGAGGAAGCATAGCCTTGGTCAGTTTTAAACAGATTGAAACAATTTGTGTAAGGATAGACAGACTCATCGCCTCATACCAAATATAGAAATATGGGTAAGTAGATTCCATGGAGACATTAACTTTTACCTGACACAATTTTTGCCGAGGCACGGATGATTCCGAGTTTATTTTGAAAAAATTCGGACATGAGCAGAATTCAGGTTATGCTGTTAAGATATGATTGACAACATGGAACACGTATTCCTCCATTGACTCTTGTAAGTTAAGCAAGTTTACACAATGAATGAAACTATCACGTGTCAGAATGCGCCAAACAAAAGTTTCTACCCATAAAATGAATAAACACTGTAATCAGTGAAATAGTAACAATGAATGAAATAGTAATCAGAGAAAGACGATAAGTTCAATATTTAATATTGTAATGCACAGTAAGGGACATTGCAGTTTTAAGGATTTAATAGACAAGTTTGATTGTTCAAATATAAGAAAGAAATCTCTGAATGATCCTTGAAATCCCTGAAGGTATCATTCTTAATAATACAGTGACAGTGATCTGTCTTAATAAGTTAAAATTAAGACATTAGAATTACGTTCAACAGTTACCGATTAACTATTCCGGAACACAGTGGTCCCATGGTGGTTCCGAATTACTTACACATGAGGGACTTCCACCTTGCCCAGACATCGAAAGCGGGTCTTAGCTCTACACCGGTGGACTGGTCGCGCAAACGGTATAATTTTTACTAGTATTTTTACCAGTGGTCTAGTGTTGCGTAACAAGTTATAAAAAGTATTCGTTGTCAGCTAAAAAATCGCGATGAAAACGTCAGGACTGAAAACGTTTTAACATTCTTCTATTTCGCCCACATAAACACTATGTTGGCTCCTTCAGAACGTCTGTGTACTCCAAGACTACTAGCAGTATCTACCGTCAATGTCGACAAAGCAGTCGATCAACACGCTGACCAACCGGAAAACTCATAAATAGATGTGTGTGTGTGTGTGTGTGTGTGTGTGTGTGTGCGCGCGCGTGCAGAGAGAGAGAGAGAGAGAGACCTTGATATAATGCTCGTACTTGTAACGCTTTCCCGCCTTATTTTTTCTATTCTGTTATTCATATAATAAGACATAGTACAAATCACGTATGACACAAATAATTAGATGAATACGATTTTATTCACATTCTTTGCTTTTTGTGTTAAAATGGTCGTGCCTTTTTATTGTACAATAAAACGAGTGGAATTTTCTCAACATATGCAGTCTTCATTTCTTTTTTGTTTATTTCCACAACAAAAGAAAATCCTTTCCCGCTTCTTACGCATGTTTCATCTAGAAGGTTTATCGCATACACACTCGTGTGTAGTAAATCCCTTTGTCCCTTTGTACGTCGTATGGCAAGTCACGGTTGAATCACTACGGTCTGTAACGTTTTTAATATTAATCATTAAGTGATCACTAGTTCTATCACTACTAACTTATTCCCTTTAATTAACACGTTGGAGTAAGCACATATACCGCACGGAACAACGACTGTAATATCTTCTATTTTGCTCTGCAGATATTATATTTTTATTTTTCTCACCCTTCGTTTCAACTTTTATTGATAATTTCCATTCATCGGAATTATTTAAAATTAATAAATAAATAACATCTTTATTTATTAAAGAAAGCTCTTTTTTCTTTATTTATTTGTAATTTTTAAGGAATAATTGTCTTTATTGTTAATGTTAAGCTGACAACTTTTATGTAGCTTTTCCTCGATAGCCGTAATATGTACAATGTTATTTTAACATTTCATATTAATGTTCATATTATAACAAAGATAAAGTAATCTTTGTACGTTATTTTACCCCGTTGTATTTAAGGAAGCCGTACCAAAACTAACTAGATTGGAGAAAAAGAGATATTTTTAGAAATTATTGAAATTCAATTAAAAAAACATTATGAATTTTATGGCTCAAAACATGACTGCACAAACATACATTATCTACGTGCCAGTCAGATGTAATTTACCAGTTGTACGTACCTACAAAAATGTAACTTTTTTTGCTTTGTTTAGTAGTTAGGCAGTTGAATCCTTATTGAGTTTCCTTCCACTACGTCCTGTCGTGTGCTGATTGTGTTACGTTTACCAGTTGTTCTCCCTTTCTTTTTTTGGCCCTTTCCTTACTTTATCTTTCACGTTTTCCAAGGTCTGCCTCTGTTTCTCTTACCTCGTACACTCTCTGTACGAGACACTCTTCGTGTTATCCTTTCTTCACACATTCTCTTAAAATGCGGCGACCTAACCACCTCGGTTTGTTTTCTCCTAGCATAGAGCCGATGAATTTTGTCCTTACGTTTTCTCTGTATCTGTCGGTTAGAGTTTTGTTACCCGTTTTCCTAAGAATCTCATTAGTCCCCAGACTTACATCTGTTTATAAACTTTTTGTACGTAAACTCACGTTAATATTACAAAGTACGAATTTCGGCGGCATCATAACTTACACAGTGTCTGATTAATAAGAACTTGAACATAACAAATTTAATTTTTCATAACTAACCGTAAAGTTGAGTGAAGACTAAGAATGTCATGTACTTACTTCTGTAGCGTTAATTTATCATCAGAACATCCATCATCTTCTAATCCTCTTTTCAGTTTGTTTTTCTTTCTGACCTCCCATATCTACATCACCTTTTTCCAACCCTATATAATCGAATCATTTGAGTTCTTTACCTGTACACATATTAAATCTTGTCTTTGAATAAGTAACTAGTTTGTTCTAAACCTCTCATTAAATGTCAAAAGTGCATTAAATGTTTCGAGTTTTAATATATTCACTCAAAAACGTCTTAACGTTAATTAACTTTATGTAGATACTAAAGTCCAGTTCGTTCATATGTAAATGAAGAAAAACTTTTTTCCGGAGGATTGTTCACACAACACGCTTAACACTCTTGTTGGGACTGTATAAACATTTGTTCAACAATTTGGTTCAGCACGGTTTTGATAAATTCATTTTTGACAGAGTGTTCATGTTTGAAATCAGTAACTACTGCTTGCATTATATCACATTTACAACATGAATCTACAAACCGTGCTGCGATACAACATGGCTAGACACCTTATGGAACTAAATTGACCACACGGTTTTCCATAGCCGCTAAATTTCCGTCTACATTGCTTATAGCAAAAAAAAAAAAAAAAAAAAATCAGGGACAGCCTTATAGACTATGAAATCATAAATAATAGAATATGTACGATAAGGGTGAGAGGGAGATTGAGGAATATAACAATATTGTCCGTTTATGTTCCAACTGAGAAGAGGGAGGAGATAGAGAAAGAGAGATTCTATGATAAACTTGACGAGATTTGCGGCTCCACCAGCGAGTATGATATGGTGCTGATTGTACTACAATGCCAAAGTGAGAAAAGACGAAGACCAAAGAGAGGCAGCTGGACAGTATTTGCTACATAATAACAACAGCAATAATGGGAACATGCTCGTTGAATTTGCTATGAGGAATAACTTATTTATTAAAAGAACGTGGTTTACTCGTAAAAAAATCCATCTGGGCACATGCAAAGTACTTGTTGAGCACATGACGAGACCAAATAAATTGACCATATTTTG
This sequence comes from Magicicada septendecula, assembly GCA_034769895.1. NCBI lineage: Eukaryota > Metazoa > Arthropoda > Insecta > Hemiptera > Cicadidae > Magicicada > Magicicada septendecula. Next base: position 179,490,826 of record CM068376.1, on the reverse strand, counting down.
GTATCACGAAGACACTTTTCTTCAGTACTAAATGTCAGAAGCTGAAGAGGTCCTAACTACCTGGTAAGAGTAAAATTAGAGAAAAGATAACGAAGATTCAAAACTCGAATCAGATGAGAATAAAATAGTGGGGTATAGAAAAATGTATATTAAAAACCCAGGTGTTGCCCAACAATATCAAAAAAGTTTGAGAAACAGATTTGCTATCGTTCACGCAGGTGGTGAGATGGAGGATGTGGAGCGTAGCTGGAAGAAGTCTGAATTAAACAAAAAAAAAAAAAAAAAACAGATGACATAATTGGGGAAAGATAAAGAACTGGAAATGGTGATTGGTTTGATTGGGAATGCATGGAAATTATTAAGAAGAAAAATGAAGCACAGCAACGTATCATAGAGAGAAACACGCGAAATTATGCTGAAATATGCAGGCAACTCAGAAGAGAGGCCAATAATATGTTAAAATAAAAAGAAAAGAAAAATGATTACGAAACAGTTGGAAGATATAGACGCGTTATGTGAACAAAGTGAGACAAGGAAATTCCATGCGGCGGTTAGCGGAATGACAAATGAATTCCACCCAAGGAGTAAGGTATGTATTGGTAAAGACGGGAAGATTGTGGGAGACGACAGAAGGGTTTTGGAGAGGAGGATGGAACATTTTAGGGAGCTGTTGAATGAAGATGAAAAGAAAAAAGAGGTGTGAGCCCAAACAACAGATTATGGTGATCATGTGTTAGACTGCCCCACACTAAACGAAATAGAAGTGGCAGTTGGAAAGCTTAAGAACAACAAAGCCCCAGGTCTTAATAATCTGCTCGCAGAATTACTGAAGCATGGGGGCGAAACTGTTAAGGTCTATTTACATGATCTAATTCGTATGGTTTGGATAAAAGAAATAATGCCTGAAATGTAGAACACTGGAATAATATGCCCAATTTAGAAGAAGGGAAATAAACTAGATTGTAACAACTGTAGAGGCATAACGTTACTCAGCGCTGCATACAAAGTACTGACCTCGATAATTAATGAAAGGCATAAACAATGGGCAGAAAAAGTCCTGTGGAATACCAATGTGGTTTCCGACCGAAAAGAGGTTCTTCTGATTAGGTGTTTGCTATCAGCCAGATTAGAAATGTGCTATGAGCATGATGCAGATCTTCACATGATGTTTGTGGACTTTAGAGAGGCATTTGATAGTGTGGAAAGGGTAAAACTTTGTGAAGCCATGCCGGATATGGGAATTCTTTTGAAACTTATAAAGTTTACGAAGGTGGCCATGAGACACACAAAAGCCAAAATTAAGTATGAGAATATGTTGAATGAATCATTTGCATTTAATAAGGGAGTTAAGCAAGTTGCAGCAAAACTAAATACATGCTGATTTCTGCATCAGAAAGGAGAAGAAATCTATATAATTTATGCATAGAGGATAATTCATTTTACGCAGTTAATAAGTTCGTGCACTTGGGTAATCTGGTAGATAATGTAGAGTCCATAAACACAATACATGACAGGATACAAATAGGAAATAGGGTATATTATGCCAACAGTAGACTATTGAGAAGCAAAGTCATTAGTCGTAACACAAAATTAAAAATATACAAGACAAGACACTTATCAGACTGGTTGTTAATTATGGAAGCGAGACATGGACATTGCCAAAAAAGGAACAAGAAACGCTAAGAAAGTTTGAAAGAAAGATTATAAGACGTGTTTATGGCCCGGCAAAAGAAGATGACAAATGGAGAATAAGAAATAACCAGGAGACGGATGAGCTATTGAAGCATGAGTACATTGTAAGATTCGTAAAGGCTCATCGAATACAATGGCTAAGTCATCTAGAGCGGATGGACGATCGTTGTCAAAGAAAATCCTGAGGGCCTAAGATTATAAAAGCAGAAAGAGGGGCCGACCTAGGATAAGATGGGTGGATGATGTGTTAGAAGATCTAAGAAGACTGGATGTTAGGGGGTTACACTGAGAGGGCAATTGATAGGAGACATTGAAGAAGAAGAAGAAGAATATGTGCTCGAAGATCTAAGAAGAATGGATGTTAGGGGGTTACACTAACGCCCCTTTCTTAATTTTACATTCGTCCTGAATCTTATATATTGTAATAGTAACAACAAAAACAACAACAATAATAATAATAAGCCCCTCCCAAATAGCAGTATTCGTAGAATGAATTTCTTACACACTGTAATACACTGCTGAAGACAAATTATATTATTACCATATTATTTTTGTATTACTCATATAAAATATTTTACGTAAGGGCGTTTTCTGTAGTACTAATTGCTCTTTTGGAAATGTCTTAAACCTATAATTTGTCACTCTTCTTATTTATTGTACACCGATACGTAACCAAGATTACGTCAATACAAGTTTTATTAGTTAATGTTTTCTAGTCAAAAAAATAAATTATAAAATTTACCAGAATACTTTATTTGGTCGAGTTTGGTTAGAAAGCGTAGAACCGGTAATTTTTAATCAGTTTTTTACTAAAATTCTAAACTTTTAGAGTCACTTTACATCCCCCCCCCCCAATGGCATGGTAACCGTGCGGACACGTTAACCTACTATGTCACTGTATTCGACCGACTTGTTCATCCCTTCCGTAGAACAATAACTTTAGTCAGACGGTGGAAACTGACGCTCGCTGGTCTGCGGTAGAAATCTGTCCACCATGATAGCGACCCAGAGTTTCATAAACGCCTTCCTCTACCGGCAACAGGTGCGTGATGATCATTGGATTAGGAAATTGCAAACACACGCGTAAGGAAATTATGACCTACAGTCAGGCACACTGTGTCTAGGCATGTGCAAGAACCGGTTCCAAGGGAACCGTAATTTATTACCGTGTTGCGTAACAACTAGTGAAATTCACACTGGCAAACATAAAGTCTATTGTTTACGTCGGGCAACTCGATTGTCAATAAATTCTGAAGTTTAATGCCAACAGTTGCACTTTGTGTACGATGTACGATTTAAATATATAGTGTGTAAACATGTAATTTGTAACTGTGGTCTACTTTCATTAACCGGTTAAGTGATGATCGATGATTATTATTTAAACATAATACACAGTGATGTCTCCCTACAACCATACTCAGTTCTACAACTATAAAATATTGGTATTAATTTCATTACTAAAAATTAAAATTACAGTGCTCTCGATATGTATTCTATTGGCTCCGTTAATGTTCTTCCCTCCCTCTACTATGTAATACGAACCGTGAAAGGAGGCAGAAGAGCCAAGCGGACTCGACCCTTTGGTCTTGCAAAATAGAACGCGAGTCAAACTGTCATTTCCGACTTATTCAAACAGAGTAAAACTGTGTCCGATCGAAGAGCACATTAAGTGAGTGGACATCTGTAGTACGTAGGGTTACTATAAGTTTCTGAGGTATTCTTGTTAACCTTTCTGAATTGCTTATGTTCTGTATTCGCAAATCTCGTTTTGGTCAGAACTAAATATCTTAAACTTTGATGTAATTAATGTAGTTCAATCATAAAATGTTTACCTACACATCTGGCAAAATGAGAACGAATTAATGCACTGTATTTTATATTCTCTATTGAAGTTTGGGTGAAACATCTTACGTTGCTGTTGATAAATTAGTCTTGCACATGCGTGAGAATGAAATGACTGGAACACTGTATAATTTATCTAATACTTAATTAAGGAGGCAAACAAATTTTTCGTAGTATAACACTGCTTGAAGTTATGTATAAGCTCTTCTCTACCATTGTGAGGATTAGGCTAGAGGACTATGCTGAAGAGATCTTCGGTGAATCCCAGTGGGGCTTCAGACCAAGAAGTACAACTAGCCAAATTTGCGCAGTACGTCGAGCCTTGAAAAAATGCTTGTCGGAAGACCGAGAAACCTCTTCCGATGGGTGCAAGAGGTGGAAGCAGATTTGGGAAGGAAGGGCATCAGGATTGGAGACGTCTGGTAGGAAAAAGAAGTGAGTGAAGGTGAATAGTGTAGGAAACCAAGGATGTAGTGCTTGGAAAAAGAAGAAGAAGAATTATAATTTTCTATATAACGAAAATACCCTCTACAACAATACTGTTTTGTGGTCGGCGCAGTGTTATTTTCGAGATTTTAGTATAGGCCTATATCTAATTGCCGGCATAAATGGAACCTACTGTAGATATTTGAAAAATCTAAATATAACTTGTCATTTGTTGGTATTAAAGGCTCCAAAAATATTTATTCCAAAAATTCCAGGTTGCCGATTTCCGTAAGTATTCCCAAATCGGTATGTTACGTATGCTGACATAGAGAGATTAAAATGGGTTGACAGAGTGAGTACTGAGGAGGTTCTGAACAGAATAAATGGAAAACAGATCACTGTTATATGAAGTCCTGGAGAAGAAAGGGAACTGGATAGGACATGCGATAAGAGGAAAATAAATATTAAAGACCGTTCATGAGGACACAGTAGAAGGGGAAAGGAGGAGAGGAAGGAATAGACTAACAATGATAAACAATGTAATCATAATTGTTTGGACGTTCTTATAACAATGTCCCTGTCCATTTTTGGAGCTGTTAAAATGTAGATTTGGAAGCGGAAGGAAAGGATAAAATAGGTAGATAAATGGGTACCGGTAGATAAAATGACCGTTGAAACATCAAAGGTGTAGTATACTTTTGCCGGTTATGAAGGGAAACTGGATTGGCGTATCCTAGTTGGCGTATCCCACGTGGGGGAGCAGTGGAAGCACGTAAGAAGAGAGCATGGAGTATATTGAAGCTCTTGGATGATACACAACGTGAATTGTGTCGTATCAGAGAAAAAAGCTTAAGCCTAGAATATGTTTTTTGACGGAATTATAGGTATAGTATGTTACTGGTAAATTACTCATTAATATTGAATTATTGGCTACATACAATGTTTCTTAGGAAACAGCAAGCTAGAATAAATGGTTTACGACTGAAAAACCGTATGATGATGAAACTATAAAGTTGTTTAACAAATCCTTCGCCGTAAATTATAGTAGTTAAAAATAGTAATGAATAGACGGTCAAGTTTTATTACTAGATCACAGGTTAGAATTCTTCACTGGACTTTATTCCTGCAACACTCACTAGTCTGTTGTCTGTTCTGTCCTTATTTGTCCGACTTGATTAGTGTGCGGCGACGAGAGCTGGATTTTACGGGCATATCACTAACCTTTTTCCTGCCTATTATATCATATTAAGAATTTTACAGTTCGAGTTCCAGTGAACGAGTTTCATTTGACTCGTGTAGTCTAAGTTCTACACGGTCGGATCCAATAAACAAACTAGCTGTCGTTCCACACACTAATGGTTTTCACATTAATACCTGGTACAGATTACTTCACGGACAACTTGAGAAAGGACGGAAAAAACAAATGATTCGTTTCACCCATACGATAGAAAACGACAGAGGGAATTGGAGGTAGTACGAAAAGAAATTCCAACGTACATTTTTGTAAATCACGTATTTCTAAAAAATCAAAAAAATGTAGGTGTTTAAACGATGTTTCCACCAAGACGCATCATCCAGAAGAAATTTTTGTTTCTTATCAACAATTTTTATCATCGTGGGCGGTTATTGCTTTGCTTTGAGTAGTGTAGTTAGGTTACAGATTCATGTAAACAGCGAGAAGGATGCCACACGCAAACTCGAGACTCAAGACCCGATCGGTCCAAAAACGGATGTTATGGTTGGTCAAAATTTGAGCTCGTCATTTACCTTAAACTTCTTGTTGAGGAAGCAGATTATAGCCTATAATGTCGAAAGCAGGTTGTAGAAAAGTCATTTTTAGGTATATGAGCTGCACTATGTGTGGTGAAATATCTACTTATTTTTAACTCTTGAGTGTGTAAGTTTGTGCATGTGTGTGCGCGCGCGCGGGTGTGTGTGTGTGAGAGAGAGAGAGAGAGAGAGAGAGAGAGAGAGAGACTTAAGCGGCGCGTACAGAATCTAAGCCAGGCCAAGTTTGAAGCATTCAGTACACGTTCTCCGCTTGAAAAGTAAAAAACATGTCCGATAGCAAATACGAATCGAAATTCTATTTTGAAAAAAAGAAATGCAGTTGCAAAAGATGTGAAGATTTGCCAGCATTGTTTTATAGAACAGAGACAACTGAAATATGGACGGTATTTCTTCACAGACGTCAGGTAAAAATCCGTTGTAATCATTTCGCAAACTATTCTGCGTTATTCGTATTTTGCAAAATTTGTTAAACTATTTCAGAATAGACTGGTTTACGTAGCATTGCACACTCGCACACGCACACGCACGCACACACACACACACACACGCACGCACACGCGCGCGCGCGCGTAATTTGTATATAAATAAGCCGAGAATTCCGCAGAGTTTGTTTGAGAGTTATTTTAAAAGCTTTCCACATCTCATTAATTTTATTGAAGGAGCGGCGCGACATCTCCGTTTTAACTCGACCGTTTGACATTTGTCTGCGTGTCCATACCTTTACTCTTTTATTTTTGAGACTGAACTGGAAACAAGTCGCTAACATAGTCAACACCATTGAAAGGAGAATTTTGAGGAGAATATATGGACCGATCCAAGTCAATGGGATATGGAGAATGTGTCATAATGAGGAACTATACAAGCTGTATAAAGAAAACGATCTGGCCACCACCATCCGACTGCATAGATTGCAATGGGCAGGACACATCATTAGGATGGAAAGGAACCGAATACCTACGAAGGTACTGTTTAGTCAAACCGAGGGTAGAAGGCCTGTCGGAAGACCCAAGTACCGCTGGATTGACGTAGTGGCGAGGGATGCTGATACTTTACTTAAAATAAAACGATCGCCAAGGACAGGGAAAATGAATGCTAAGGTTCAACTCCGAACTGTGACGCCATAGAAGAAGAAGTAACGACACGTTACTACGTAGTAACGTATAAACGTGGATGACGTAGTAACTACGGTCATCTCGCGGCGTTTCTCGGCTAACGCTAAGAATCGTACATACAAAGAACTTTACTCACAGCATAAAAATTATAAAATTTATAAGTTTATCCAATAATAAATATATTTCGTTCAAAACAGTGAGCGAAGTCTGCAACTCATGTTCATTTATCATAAACATTACTATAATGTGAGACGTATCAATATAAGCTTCGATGCGACTGCGGTATTGCCATGTCGCTTCACTCCCCGCCCTCCCCGCCTTTGCCTACGCATAACCAAGTGTAACGTGCGACAACGCTGGAGGGCGAGGGGCGGGGAAGAGCTGTTACTATTGCGTAACCTCGAAGCTTACAATGCCAAGTCCCGTACTATAATTGTATTAAAACCAAGGCAGTTGCAGACGTAGATTTGCTCTATGCGTTGATTCTAAATTATTATTTTTGTTCGATTATTGTCTAGTTCACGGAAAGGGAAGACTTCTGTTTCATTAACTGATGTAGTCAGTTTACATTGACAAGATACTTTGCATGACAGGTGTACAACTTATTATAATGTCAAACCCTGCCGTCTGATTCTCAGAAAAGCTTCTGTTTACCCCGATTAGCATTTGAACACTTTCCTGAATACCGACATATTTCCAGCGCAGAGTCATGTAAATATATTGCACAGGTGCTCGCAGGCATGAAACAATGATGCTGTTATGCCAACAATTGTTCCATTTTATTGAAATGCGAAGAACGTATTACTTTACTGGTGAAGATCCTGTTCTTCACTCAAGGTTGTTGTCTTCTTCCCAGACAGCAGATATAAACATTTTGTTCCTTTCACTTTTTGTGCATACTTGTATGAAGTGTTATAACCGGCAAGGTAGACTTCAACCTAATCTCTGGTACCGTCACGTGTGAATACAAACATACACAGTGGACCGCGCGCGCGCGCGTGTGTGTGTACATTCACTATTGATCTTAAAGTTACGAATAATAATTCCTCTTACTGAACGCGTGAAAGTACTTCAAAACCATATTGCCTTCATCCTCAGCAGCACCCCCCCATACACACAAGCTCTTATTTTAAATTATATATGTATCATGTATCCTTTTTTCAGGATAAGCCCCGTGTGTGTTCTGTCGTTTTCCGTAGATCCATCTCTGCCATTTTCAGGCAGATTCCTCCTGTTGAGTGATTTCGGGTTGTTCGCGCTTGTTTGTTTTGTGGTCCTTAAAAGGTTCAATAGGGATGTTTTCTTCCTTATAAAGGATAACAATCGTGTTGACCCTTAAAAGAGCTCATGCGGTGTTTCGATAGCATCAATCCAGACCATCAGGCTGTCGCGCCTATAGTCATGTGCTCCTGACGTACTCGTACGTTCGTGTGTCCGCTCAATAATTATATGACTACTTTTGAATTGTTTTATTGTATTTAGAAAGTTTCTAAATTCAAGTATTTATTTTATTTTCTTACTAATAGTTGAAATCGTAAAAAACAGTTCTGACGATTTTTAACAGAAACTGATTCAAGGAATACGCATATTAGCAAGGAAATAAAATTAATACTTGCATGTGAAAACTTTCTATTTCTGCTATTACGTATATAGTAGCCCTACACATACAAGCACCTATTATGTTACGTGAAACGCTAAGATGCTATCCTCAGGTCACCTGGATAACAAGTGTTGACTGTTTATTGTTTTCTGACTTCTGACAATACAATTCCCTCGTTCAAGAGTACCTTTTTATGTTTTTTGCACGGTTGTTAACTGAGCGACGGAAAATAATTATACGTCTGCGTGTGATGTATATATATTTTCACAGAGATACACACGCACACCGCGGTATATAATTATATAGTTGTGAAAAATGGTCAGCTAAACTTGGTTAATTTTTCAGCTGACATTTGTGTGATGAATTGGTGTCTCGGAGAGTACCGTGACAGATTATTCTGACCCAATTAACTTTGTCTTTGTTCCAAGGTTGTGTGGCATAGTGGCTGACATGTCTTCTTGTTATAATGAAATAAACGGCCATATAAAGATCCTATTATTATACAGTCAGCTGTGGATTATCCGAGTTATCCGGTTGAGAATCATTAGTAGTAAATAAAGACAAGGTAAAAATGCAAGAAATGAGTTTAGAAAATAAAAAGTGGAAAATAATGACAGACAACAGAGGATTTTTTATCGAGAATCTCACGATACGGTGCTAAGAGTTTGATGATTTTGAGAAAGGGAAGAGATAGAGGGGAGATAGTGAGAGAGGGAGAAATGAGAGATAGAGAGTAGAGTACAGTCAGCCGTAAAAATAAATTTGATAAAATAGCGTGCATCGATTCAAAAGAAAGTAATGAAAAACTATTTAAACAAATATACATGAAATACACTATTCATTTACGCTAGTATTTTAAAGAGGTTTTATTTATTAACGTAAAAACAGAGTTAGGCCTATCTGGTATGTCTACTAGTTGTAATTTCGCTTAAGCTTTTCTCTTAAAATATAGTATTTTGCATGTCATTATTCTTGTGCCATTAAAGAGGTTTGAAAGTTTCTTGTGCGTAAAAGGGATGTTCCTTTGCACAGTCTCAGAATTGAATGCGGTTTACACAGGATAGTTTTATTTCGACTGGTATTTCTCTTCTATACTGAACTGAGTTTGGATCCTGAAATGAACCAACTCATTTGACAGAGTTCCAGGTTTATTTAGCTTTTCCTTTCCACTTCAGTTTTTGATCAAGCTTTCCATCTAAAAATCTTACCTGATGTTTACTGGTAGTACTGTGCGGTGTACTGTTACCGCAGCACTGCTTTCAGTCCGGTTTTAAAACGTATACTTGTGCCCATTGGATTTGGTTGACTTTCACACGCAAAGTTAGTCTAGTGCTATTTTTAAGAGAAATTTATTTTACCGAAGAACCGGCAAAACTCAAATGATATGAACGGTGAATTGCTAGTGATCGTTTGTCTGTGTGTGTGTGTGTGAGAGAGAGAGAGAGAGAGAGAGAGAGAGAGAGAGAGAGAGAGAGAGAGAGAGAGAGAGAGAGAGAGAGAGAAAGAGAGAGGGGGTATTCTCGCGTAATTTTATTATCACTTCACTGTCATGTATATTATAGTTTCTCTATTCACTATACAGAACGCAAATAAATTGTACCAGTATATTTATATATCAGTATCGTATTTATTACTTTTCCATTTCTGAATTCATTTACATGTTACAACAATAACTTATTTATAATACAACAGACAATATCTTACCGAGCATCTATTTTTACGATACCGATTCGCGGATCGAAGTAGCAGGAATATCATATTCATTGACATCTCCGTACAACAATTCTATTGATACCCAGATAAAATATTCTAGTCTCGACATTAATTCCGTTGATTCTAATTATATTTCCCGTTGATTTAACGATACATTTAATAAATCTCTCAGTTACGATTGTTTTTCAGGCCCCGCTGATGTACTTTCCTCCCGGTACTACGAGATACGAGCCGTGAAAGAGCCGTTGCAAGCATTTAAAGTACTTTTACTCGTTTCCTTTGATCTTGAAAAAGAATGAGAGACAGACTTCATTTTCTACATTTTAAAACACCGACATTAATCCTATGAATATTGTAGTCCTCTATCCAATGTGAAAAATGTGTCCGATCAAACAGTGAGTTAACAGTTTACTGTAATGCACTGTACAGTTTTGGATAGTTAGTAAGGTATTTTAGTTATGTATTGCTTCATGGATCGCAACTTTGAAACGGTGGAATAAATTACTGAATACCAGAGAAATCAGTACTCGGTTATTTTATTAAAAACACTCTTACGAAAACAACAACAGTTAAAGTCAAACATTCTCCTATACGATTTATGCACTATCATATCAAATAATAATAGTCACCCAATTACAGTGAAATTACTAAAGTCCGCAACACAAACAAATTATTAAATACTGAATCTTGTCAGTGAAAGCCGCTATCCCACTGATATCAATCAGCAAATACTCCTTAAACTAAACTAACTGAATTACTGGACGCGTCTTTATATAAGCAGGCAAGATCAACTCTGTACGAGAAAAGTACAGTCACCACCTCGGAAAGCGCAGAAACTCCTGGATTTGGGTAGAATAATCGAGCAGCGTCTTGGAAACAGCTGGATTTTTCCAGAATATTCCACCTTATGTCTGGCAATACTTAACAAGTGTTGCGTAGTCTTTGCTCATGTTGCCTAGTCGCTACGGCGTAACATTATATTTCTGAATTGTTTGTATTCTGTAATCGCAAACCTCGCCTTTACCAGAATTAAATGTTATGAGCTGTGAAATAAACAATGGAATTCAACTAGTAAATTATTACGTATACATCTAATGAGATTATTCCACTGTATTCTGAACTCACTATGTAACGATAACCCCTCATCCCGGTGATCCACGTAGTATCATTTTATCGTGATTTCACTGTACACGATTGAATATCTATACACAATCACACATTATAGATAGCGCGTCTGGGCATACCAATTAGGAGAGCAGTTACATTCAAAATGACAGAAATATTTATTATTGGTGTAAATAATCTGCGTTCACAAATTGCTTAAAGTACGCAGACTGCTTTTTGCTTTATTACTACTTCCGTGTAATACTCTCTCTCTCTCTCTCTCTCTCTCTCTCTCTCTCTCTCTCTCTCTCTCTCGCTCTTTGTCAAAGGCAGCTAAACCCTGAGCACCGTATGATGAAAAATTCTCGATAAAATAATCGTCTTTTGTCTGCCATCGTTTTCCATTTTTTATTTTTAAACTCATTTCTTACACTTTTATTTTCTTTTCATCTACCACTATCGATCGGGAACCGGATAACTCGGATAATCCACAGCTGAATGTATAATAACATGATCTTTAAATGGTCGTTTATTTCACTAGAACCAGACATGTCAACCACTATGTCACAGAAACCATGGTCAAAGGCAGAGTTAATTGGGTATGAATAAGCTGTTACTGCACTCTCCGATGCAGCAATTCGTCACATAAATGTCAGCTGAAAAATTACCGAAGTTTAGTTGACTATTTTTTACAACTAACTATGGGATGATGACTTTAGAGACAGGAGGAAAGATGGTTAAGAAGGCTAATGGAAAGGGACGAGTGGGCTATGAGTTATCAACCGCACGAGTCACAAGAGATCGACAGTGTGGCTATAACTTCTAAAGTGTAAAGCCCTTCATGATGATGGCATTGAACATTTCTTCTTTTCTTTTCTAAGATCCCATCTCCAGTCAAGTGGTGGAACCGGAGCAATTCTTACTCTATTCGAGCATTTAACAAGACTTAACCCGACAAGTCGCTCAAATAGACAAGAGATCACTGCCGTCTGCTTTTGCTTGTCTTCCGTGAGTAAGCTGGACATGGAGGAATATTGTTGTGAGGAGTAACCTGCATACTCCCGTTTCCAGTTTATAAGTCACCACTGTCACTTCTTCTTCGATGAGAATTTCGAGCGCCTCACATTTTATAATTGTGTTTTAGATCCAACTTTTGTCGCTTGTAATACGTATTAAATAAATAAATTTTTACTGGTATTATGTCCTGTAACTTTCTTTACATTTTTCCGTTACGAGACATGCGATCCATCGGGACAAAATATTCACATCAAAATAGGAGGTCGTTGAAACAAAACATAAACATAAAAACACGCACACATAAATATCACGGCACAATACAAAATACACATGGGCGCATCATGGCAATGTTAAGATCTTGTTGACGTATGCCAATTCATTGTAAATTGAAGTTTATTTTAAAGAGCGCAGATATTTCAAGTCAATGAACATACCAGAATATAAATGAATATCAAAATATTCAGAAATGGTTCAGAAATATTACAGAAATTAGTTTCTATGCGTAACTATCTGTGGTTCTGACTACGTCAAAAAGGAAATCGGTCTCCCATCAAATCCGCTCTGTCACTGTTGGATCCAGCGGGGATTCAAATCACGTAGACGACAATCTAGAACCAAATCTCGTAGGTGCATCAAGTTACTACTTTTTCGCCGTAAATAGTTTTTTTATTGCATCCTATGAAAAATACATTATGCGCAGGATCTGGGGTTTTAGCACTACCGGATGTTTGGATCGGTAGAGATGGGCATTTAGAAGCCCTGGCCTTAAACCAATTGATTTTTTGTCTATGGATATATTAAGAACACTGTTTACAGTGAAAATACCCGTGACTTAAACCCCTTAAGTGACTGAAGCCCTGGCCTTAAACCAATTGATTTTTTGTCTATGGATATATTAAGAACACTGTTTACAATGAAAATACCCGTGGCTTGGTGAATGGATCGCTGTTACTGTTAGATGGTGGCTCCAGGCAGCAAACCTGTTACCTTGCTCCTGGCAGGAAATCTGTTACCGTTTCGACGTCCGCAGTAGTCATATAAAGAAATTTCTTTAAATAATTTAAAAAATATAAATTTTCCTGATAATATCGACAGTTTTTTTTATTGCTACCTGTGTATTTTTTGTGGAACTGCATATTTTTAGTTACAGGAATTATTTTTCTGTGACCTTGCATATTTGTGTTTATACTTATTTACGTGCTTTTTGGATTTTCCGGTAAGGTATATTTATTTGTTTTACGTGTTTGTCATGAGAGTAACCTGCCCAAGTTATACACGGCATAACACCGCTGTTTAAATAAATCTTTAAGTATACGCGCCGTTTTAAAGCTCTTCGAAATCAAACCCAAAGGTATAAAACTCCATTTCGACGACAATAAAAAAAACTATATTATCAGGAAAATTTATATTTTTTAAATTATTTAAAGAAATTTCTTTATATGACTACTGCGGATGTCGAAACGTCGAAATCAAACCCAAAGGTATAAAAGAAAGAGAGATATTTTGTATCCGATATCGGTAAATCGGTTCGATAAATAGCAGCGGAACAGAGACGTCAGCGGACACGCAACAAAGACTTAGCTGTTTCAACACAGGCGTGTCTGACCAAATAAACGTTACTTAACCCGTCCCAGTAGCGATACAGAGTGACGAAATTCATTTCGATTGTCATCGAATGTAACTGGCTGGTTTCGTTGGAAACTAAACCGGATGGTTCGTTCCTCCCGATTAATACTGAGACACACGACACTCACCATATCTCGGTGTTCCAGTCTCTTCTGTAATAACGTTCGAGGACGCGATTCAGCTCAGATCATTCACTGATTTCAAGTTATCCATTTCTTGGCCTCTCTGGTTTAGTATCACATTACATCAGAGTTCAGATCAACCGCAATGACCAATGATGCTCTAATCCACTTAATCGTTGCCCTTTGCAACGAAACGATTCTATAAGGGAGACGCTGCGTACAACAAAGTTACGAACTGCATGCCAGTTTTAATGTTTCTCATTCATAGAAGTTATTTACAATGTTCCTCGTCCGTTTGGGAAACGTTCCGCGCAGACTACAAAATATTCATTGATGGTGTTGTCCGCATTTATTATCTCCGAACCGACATGTTAACAATAATTGTTATCCTATAATTAAACGATGAAAATTTTCTACGTTTTCGCGGTTCTAGTTTACTCTTTACTTCTGTTTTTTGATCTTCCTTGTGCCGGGGGGAGAGGGGTCCGTTACGAGGTTTCTCTTTGAGCCAAACGATTCCAAACCGATTCACGTGTAGGGTAAAAGCGAATATGACAGTGTTCTGCGATAGAACACAGTGTGCAATCAATGTACTGTCACGTCCAAAAACCCGGGATCCTCAGGTGCTAATGGCATCGTTAACAAACAAATCAAGGAGTTAATAAAAGTACAGTATTATCCGAAATACTACTTCAGTGACTGACTTGGTCAAACGGGAATAAAAGAAAATGCAAACAGTGTATTGTAAAACTGTTCCTATCATGTAAGTACTGCATCTCATGTATAAATAGTTCCACAAAATAAATCTAGTAAGCTATACTAGCAGAATAGTATGGTTGACCACCATTGGTTTATTTCTCGCGATTACGCATTCTTGCACTCTTCTCTCTTTAAGAAACTGTAATGTAGCAATATTTCCTAAACTTGTGGTAGTTTGAAATCAGCTGTGCTACAAGCAACTTTGTCGTGACATAACTGGCAGCAGTTCGCAGTCCCAGATGTTCCACTGTAAACGCATTTAATGGTATAAACTTTTTGCGTTTACTCTTATTCTTCTTTTTCGTTTTACTTTTCACTCTATATTTATCATGTGTTCCTACGTCTCCCTAGTCTTTTTCTTTGTTTACAACCTCACTGGTAGTTTAATTTCTTGAATTCTTTCAAAACTTTCATTCCATTTCTCCTCTGATGTTATTATCTTATACAAATTAAAAATTGTCTATTTAATTCGCGGCAATTCCATCTCTTTCAGTTGTATACTTCGTTTGTACGTTTCTTGTAACCGAGGATTCACTCGACCATGGACACTGCGAAATCTTACAGAACCTTTTACGTTATCTTTACTTTCCTTTTGCACTTCTGGTGAACAGGCTAATGGTGCCAGGAATGTGATCAACGATCTTAATTCCCCTCTATGTTTACTGTAATAAAAGAAGGTTTAAGTGCTTTTTTTAAGCTGTTTGTTCTGTGACCTGAAGCAGTCTTGCTCTTGCAGGTTTCAATCATTAAAAAAATGTTTGCTTTTGGGGTTTTCAAATCATATTGCTTACGCATCTGCTGCAGTCGCTACAAACCGCATTATAAATCGTATTCAGTTTCCCTATTAAAACACAACTATACAATAAAAGGGCGAGTTAATTTAAAGCACTAATTTTAACATTTTATCTTGTAGACACTTACGTTTTGTTATAGCAGACATTTATGTATTTTGTAGACATCGTTCCTGTTTTTAACTATCTTTATGACGTCCGTTTTATTTACCTCACTGATTCCTAACTTACATAATAAAAAAATCACGAGAAACGACGAGAATAATTAAAGTTTAGAAAGAAAAGAACAGCAATTTGTCTTAGGGAAACATCGTTAACCGGACAAACCGTTTGACTGGTAGATAATTGCTGAGAACGCTTATCATTTTTACATCTGTGTTGAGATTCGATCTAACGTGGAACATCGATATTAAAGTGTGTTTACAGAATTCAATGGGTTTTCCTTTATATTGCAAAACAGCTGAAAACGTACACACACTGCATATTGAATTATACAAAACACACACAGGCGCGCGCGCGTACACACACGAGTTCTTTGGTGTTTAGTTAATACTCTTCTCTGACAGTAAATGCTTATTTAATAATTTTCGTCATCGTGCTTTACGGTTAATTCTTTCTCATACAAATTGGTACACAAAGTGCGACTCCTCGCTTTCATTACCTCATGGTGTGTGATCACTTTCTTAGACTGAAGGTAGTGTAGCCTAATAATTATTAATAAATACATTCATTAACTGCTAGTACATAAATTTACACAGCGTATGAAGTAAATTTTAAAATCTGTAAATTATTTTGTAATTTAATAGGAAAAAAATACTTAACTTACACTTAGCGTCTATCACCTATCAACGCGCACAGCTTATGTAACATTTTCTTATCGACTTAATATTTCCAGGCAGTACAAGACTTTAAGAATTAATACAGTTGTTAATAAAAGAGGTATATTTACAAAATCAAAATACATTAGAGGAATTAATCTTTATCCACAACTTATTGAAACAAATAAAACTTCAGAAAATTGGAATGTTCTGGTTTGCGACACCTTCCCAATTATCGTCGGTCCTCGAGGGAATCTTTACCGTTTCGACAGAATTCATGCCGTTCGTTCGGAAAAACAACCGCCTACATAACGCATAAATGCATGCACTGACATTAGGCATGATTTGTGTTTTTACTTTAAAACAAATTTTTAAAACTGAGAGAGCTCATAGTAAAACAGGAAAGTTGAATAAGCTAATAAATAAAGCAATAGCATATTATTTTGATAGATTTCTATTCGTATGCCATATTCTCTTTTCTTTTTATGTCAAACGTCTATTCATTTCTTGTATATCACGAAAGTATTTAATGGGCCCCGAGCTTGAGACAGTTGTTATAACAAAAAATTAGAAGGATAAAACTTTTTATAAAACAGAAGATATAACGGGGGAATGGGGCAGATGTTTTCTTTTGCTGCAGCTCAGCAAAAGGGGCAGGACAGATAAATTATTAACCTGTGAGTTTGTCAAAAAGACTCCTACCAATTATTTAAATGTATTTAATATTTGTAATTACTTTGCCTCAAGATGTTTTTTTCTTTATTAGGGACATGTTTCGGGAATCTTATTGTTCCCATCCTCAGTCTTCTTTATTTTGAATCTTGTGGAGTACTTGTGTTTTGGTTGGTTGTTGTTATGGAAACCAAAACACAAGTACTCCACAAGATTACAAATTAAGAAGGCTGAGGATGGGAACAATATGATTCCCCAAACATGTCCCAAGGGAAAAACCATCTTGAGGTAAAGTAATATTATTTAAAATATACTTAAATGATTGTTTTGTGATATAGCGTTTTAAATTATTTTTTTTTATTAGTGAAATTTTGAAAAGTTAGTTTTGTGTACTCTCTTCAGCACCTTAAAATGAAAATGAGTTTTTCAGCCCTCAGGCTGACTCAGCCACTGGAAATCATGCCATACCGCTTGCCATCGGAGGCGGATCTTCGTGTGTCGTTCACTAACCAATTCGTTCCACTACTGACTAGACTTCTCATAACTATGATTAAAGACTTCCATCAATATATAATTTAGGCGCCAGGAAAAGTGGCGTTGTTTGATTATACCGTGTTCCGAAAACAGGCTCTTATCCTAAATACGCGTAATCTATTGGGTAAGGAAACGCTTGGTAGTAATTACTGTGAAAACAGCACATTAGAGAGAAAAATAATATTATATTGCATGTGTATGATGTAGTACATGTGCATGTGAGTGGCGTATGGACACAGTACACTTTATTTAATTATATAACGAGTATTTATAATTAAAAATGACCTTATATTGTTGTTTCTTACATGTAAACACGTGTCTTATGTTTACATTTTTTATCCTTTACCAGATGAATGGGCATTTTCTATAATAATGATGGATTCAACGAAAACTAGGAGTTCGGTATTTCATACTTATAAAAATGTATTTTATTCATTACTTTTTTAAAAATGGTGTAAAGTGGGAGGCAGAAAGTACTTGTCTGATAACAGGAGTGTTTAGTGGTAGACGGACGCAGTTAACACTGTGCACGTGTACGGCTGATTTATCTTCAGTGTGTATAAGAGGCGGCCGAGGAATAGTACTTTCTTTGTACGGTACGCCAGCGGTTTGGCTCGCTGCACACTGTTTCGACATCTCAGGCACATCCGTACAGAAGGAAATTCTGTTCCTTCTTTGGTTGTCTAAGGGAAAGGTACCTTCCAGATTTTATGAACTGTCAGAGAACCTGAGCCTGCTGCTCCCATTAATAACGAAACGTGGTGTACTGCAGTCGCACACCTAGCTTTTGAATAGTCTTAATGGCAGTATGCTGGGGCAGGAAAAATATATCCTCACATCCTTACAAGCTGAATGGGTTCTTAAGAAAAGTCAAAATCTGGAAGGAAAAATTCGAAAATAGTGATACAGAAGTGTTATCTTATAGCTGAAAATGATCCTAACAGTTCGAGTTTAGAACATCTTTCGGTTTTGGAGGAAAAACTAGATCCGCAATCTGCCGTTACTACTGAAGACATAAATCACTTACCATTACGAGAAGCAGAAGAGTTGGCTGAACTTCAGGCTGATGCGACTTATAAACTCAAATTTAAGAAAACAACACCTCTTCAGTTGTGGATTTCGGTAAAAATAAGAGTTCCCGTTGTTATCACAACATGCCTTATCTACACTAGTTCAGTTTTCTGCAACCTACTTGTGCGAACTGGCTAGAATCAAACGAGAGCGGCTTCTATCTTTAGATGGTGGGCTTATCTGTGATTCCTCCCGGTATTGAACAATTGAGTAAAAGTAAACTAGCAATTAATTATATTCATTTAATTTGCTATTTTTAATTTTATTTAATTATATAAATGGTGTAATTATTGACTTGAATTTGACATTTTTAATTACTGCAGTTTGTATTAGCATTATGTAGTTCTCTAAGATTAATAAACAATATTATTACAATATCGAATAAATATGCTTGTCTTTTTGTAAGTACATACCCTTTCGTTTTTGAACGAGCTAAGCGAGTTCTCAGTTATGACTGGAACGTTTGACAAAAATATGGGAGGAAAAAATGAGGGTGATCAAAGTTGTGAAAAAATCGCAGAAGGCCATGTTAGGTATCAAATTAATGTGAATTTTAACCAGAATCTGAATATAATGTTTATTTTCGAAAATATACAAATTTTTGTATTTAACGGCCAAAGAAGTAGGTACAAATTTGGATAAAATCCCAAATGTATCAAATTAAAGAGAATTTAAACTGACACCTCAATGTGGTGTTAAGGTTTGGAAATTTCCAAATTTGGGACCCCCAGGGCCCAAAAAAGAGATTATAAGTTTGAAAAATTGTGAAAATCCATCAGGTTGTCAGACTAAAAGGAATTTTAACCCAAATCCGAATGTTTCGAATGTTTAGTGTTTGTTGTATGGTTGTGAGCTCTACAATTGTTTATTACTAAAGAAACTGGAGAGAAATTGGAATTTTTTTAACTTTTCCTATAATTGAAATATATTTAACATCGAAATTTATGTAATGATAAATGCATTTCGTTCAAAATTTTGAGCGAGTTCTGCAGCTCAGCGAGCATTGAGAACCACTGCGTTACACGGATCTGGACAATGTTAGTCTTTTTCATGAACTTAGAAATTACTGTGTTCTGAAGCGTCACATTTCTCTATGTTACTTCAAAAATTGTTTTTTCTTATCAATTAATATTAGATTGACCAACCTCTGTTTATAAATTGCAGCTTTAAAGCGATGACTAGGCACTGCCATTATTGTGGGGAAACCTTTCTCCTGTTTGAAAAAGATTTAACGGATATCCAACATATTTATATCAGACTCGATTTGTATAATAATAATTTATCATTATGCCATTTGTATAGACATGTTCTCACATTGTATTGATAATTAACACGTTCGTTGAGTCAGTAGCAGTGCACATACATAATCGCTTACAAGGTGAACGTATCAGCGTAAAGGTGAAGTAAGTCCATTAGCTGATGACGCAAGAAGACTCGACTCGTTACGAAATGGCAGCGTCTTCGGATGTTGTGTGTAACCAGTTTGGAAAGGCAGCATCGCCATTTTCGCGAAGGTCACGATGAGCACTGCCGTGATCTCTTGACACGAGTGTCTCACACCGAGAATTGTGTAATGTACACCGGTCGTCATTAGAAATTATAAACTTTTTATAGTGTGCTAAAACAATTAAACCTTCAACAGTCGACTTTCTTTTCCCAGGTAACTGTTGTGCGGTGCCGTGTCTTCGGATTCCAGGCATACTTTTCTATAGTGGTAATTGTTGATTAACATAAGTACGTCATGCTTTCTGGAAGAATCCTTCTTTGCCCCAAGAATTACGTCAATTATGTGGCTTCGCCCAATGATTATTGTTGTTTAATATTATTTAATATGAATAACAATAAAGTACATAATTTTTATGTATAGTGGAATGGTGGCCGTTTAATCTTATTATTTAATCTTCCATTATCTATGACACTCCTGTACACAAAACCTTTAGGCCTACTGAGGCAGTCGCTGACAGAGTTCCTAGACGGTAGAAAAATTGATGCTTATGTAGTTTCACACAGGAACGACTGAAAAGTCGGAGTGACATTTTCTATTTATCCATCGACTTTTCGCCGACGTGAATAGTAACCAAGAAGTTAAATACGCCACCACATTCTAGAGACAATAATAGTATCAGTGACATTTTTGAAGATGGGCTGAGGGTGCGCGCGCATCATCACATGGAGACTAGTTTAGTCGCTGTCGCAGATTTGATATGTGGTAGCGGACGTGGTAATTGACATCCGATATAAGCTCAAAAACCTATCAGGGTGTGGTTGGTGCTCTTCAGACGACAATGAATTTCCTCTTTAGCTGACCGATGACGGGATGAATCCAAAACCTCGTACTTTCCATTAATAATTTCTGGACTTTTTAGTACTGTCACACTTTAGAATTATTTAGGACTTCTTTCTAAGACTGTCAGACACCTTAATCTATATTAATTTTATAATACAGGCACATCCATGGCCGCAAGAGATCTACTTGCCATCACAAAACGTGAGGACTGAGGAAAACTTCGCTATGTGTGGGAGGACTCGTCGACAGTTTGCGTCAAAGAAATATGTTAGCGGTTGTAGCTGCAGTCTTGTATTACAGGTTTGTCAGGTTAGCACAACCTAAGCTAGGTAAATCGCGAATTCGGGTCAAAAAAAATGTTGTAACAGCAAATCGTTTGTAATCGGTAGAAATGTGTGTGTGTGCGCGTGCGCTATAATTGCACGTCCTTTTATTGACACAAAAGTTATAACACAAAACTGGAGTTTCCAGCATTTGGAAAGTTTACTGAAGATAAAGTTCTACTGGTGTAATCTATTCGTTCCCACCGATAAGTCTCCTCCATACATTATCGTCTGCACTGACATTGGAACTTATATATCGACGAAAACTTCAGTACCGTAGTGCAATACATCGTACAGTTTTATACAAACGAACGAACAATGAAGATTACTACATACAACAAATCCATTTTTTCAGCGCTCAGCGTTCCCATTGTTTTGTGTTGTGTGCAGTGATCTGTCGCCTAATCCAGTGGTTTAAAACTTCATGTCGTCCAAAGTCAGAATATATATGCCTACCTAACAGTTGTTACGGAACGCATTAAGGAAACACGCATTTAAAATTCGTAATTTATAAGATGGTATTAAATAAGTATATTTTTAATAGTCAGACTACTGAATTAATAAATCATAAATTCTAGGACAGGCAAGCTGCATATCTTTGTGTTAAACTGGAAACAACCACCCTTATTTCTTGTTGCACATTAATTTTCACACGGTTTCTATACTTCGATAGGTCGGTTTTGAAGATCACGTGGGCTAAGTGTTATGTCATTGAACTTTTGGAATATTTCTCGACGTCTCGGGTTTGGGAACTATCGGCTTTATCGATTCAATCATTCCAGCTTCACCTTGACCTTCTCCCTTTCAATTTTACTGAGCCACGTCGGTATCTCTACCCTTTAGAGACAAAATAGTTGTATAATATTAACGTACGGTCCGATTGTTTAACATTCCGATAAGAATAATTGACAATTATAAACGAATCATTTTTAGTAAAACAATTTATTTGTGGCCGACAGGTTATTCATCAGCATAAACTGTCCGATGAAAAATGTCAAGGCAGCGAATCCGGATACGGATCTTGTAGATCCACACGTTTATGCTAATTATATGTAGGCTATAATTGTGTGACGGCACCGTTAATATTTCACGATCAGACATACATGTATGTAGTAGGCCTAATGTTGCTCCGTACGCTTTGATACTTAACAATCATAGAATTGTTAATCGTCAAAACGGGATGAGAACTCACTGACGGTATTAAAATCGTATGTTATATAACTGTTGTTGTTTATAAGTTATAACACACAAATGAGACTGAATGTATGTACATATTGTTATCAATATCTAAAGGCTGTACCATTCGCTTTCAGTTTATGCTCCTATTTTCATTTGCAGCATATCCCATTCTTATATTGAAATTTTCCAAATACGTTTCCCCAGATTTTCTCATTATTTTCTTATTAAGATTTTTCTTAAAGTGTTCGTGATAAAGACATTGGCTCTTATGATATGCTATAAAGTTTATCTTCATGGATTCCAGTTACTTCCTTTCCGGGATGCTACAGATCTTTCCCTTTGTCGCTTGAAGGCTTCTCACCGTCCAGAAGAGTCTCAGCTCTCACCGAACGCTGTCTCCTGCCGGCGGGTTCTTGATCTTTCCTTTCGTCTGATATCCAGCAACTGGCCCTCCATTAATTTCTTAGGTAGTCGAGTGTCACTGATTCGCTCTAGTATGTCCTGCCTATCTTAGGCGTTGTCACCTGATGTTATTTACAATGCTGGGTGATATCGTTACCTCTAACTGGACTATGAACTTTGTTCAGTACTCGGCGCTCAAGTATGCGCAGCATCGCTTCAAAGCGTCCAAGTTTTCCTTGACGATCGTCTTCCGTATCATAATATTGGACTAATTAGTATTGAATCAACTTGGACTCTATACAAAATTCTTGGAGCGAATAGAGTGACTTTCTGCACTTCACAATTCTATTTCTTATCACTTGGGTAGTACCATTGTTATCATTTACTTTGTCGCCCAGCTAGTTGAAATCTATGACAATCTGATGTCCAGTCCTGATCAAGTCTCCGTCCCTGTTTTCGGTTCCATCACGTTGTTGTTTTTTAAAATTAAATTTCCATTCTTTTCCCCTTTCTGTTCCCTTAAAACAACTAAATCTGTATTCCTTTCAGCTCAATTAGTTCCTGTCATTTGACTCAGTATTCACGTATGTCTTGGTGTAGTATTTGCCGGTGTTCCGTGACGTCAGTGTTAAGAACGGTAAAACACCCCCGTTAGTGACACTTTCAGTGTAACCCCTTTGTGGACGACAAATGTTTTGCCCACACTACAATGATGCATCCTCAGTGGCCTGTCTCATCGCTGTACGGACAAATATTTGTTATTCATAAAAATAAAACAACGCATGTTGAACCGATAAAAGACAGTTATTGTTTACAAAAACCACGAACATTTACTAGCGAATTTGTTTAATGTTGTACAGTCTGTAAGACAACATACTAAACTTTCTTGAACACTCCTTTTTCATACTTCAAACAAATAAATAATTTTTCATTTACAAAGGGTAACCATAAAAATACTGTTGCTAAGATTGTACCGCAGGATGCAATCAAGAACAAGTACAGGCTTTGCTGCTCTTCATCAATGTGTCATAGAACGAGCTCCTAAAAAACACTCTATTTTTCGGAAAATTTATATTTGGTTAGTCAGTCTTCTTCTTCACTTGAGTTAGAAACTTAATCGATAGACGACGTATCTTCAAATCTATAAATGGAAACAGAACCAGACCTCGAAATTAATGTTTCGTTATTGCAGAAGCACTGCGAGAGCTTCCCGTATACGCGCCGTTTACGAGATCCAACGTGCACAGTTAATGATTTACTTACATATATTCCTTTCTCAGTCATTCATATAATACACATAATTTTCTTTCCTACCATTTCTGTCTCTCCTCCTTCCCTTACCATGCCCCATTCTTTTGTTTCCCACGTCACTCATTTTTCAAGACGATAAATTAGAGAGTCTTAATCTTTATTTCCTGGACTAGAATTTAAATACTGAGGAAATCTGTAGTCTTTTTTTAAGAGAAGAAGAGAACAACTCTTCGGTTAATGTAACAGTTACGTAAGATGTCACTGCTTGTTTACATAACCTCACTTTTTGTGACGATATCAGTAATAATCTCTGCAACGGCCGTAGAGAACGGTGTTAGACGTCTAACAAGCGCACTAATAGAGACAGTAGAAATTGATTTTTAGCTGTAAAGTGAAAGCACAAATGAAAGTGAATTACTCTGATTTAATGTAGATGTGCAGTAAGTGAAATTTGTTTACAGCCGGCATGTGCGCCAGTTACGAACCCCGGATACGACGGCAGACGTTTCTCTCTGCTCGTCTCAGTAGAGCACGAATACAAACATAAGTTTTATAGATCTCCAATCGTCTTATATCCTAGGGTATCGACATTTTTCCTAATAGTTCTTCATATCTTTACCGCCCTTATTGTCTCTTGACTATCACTAGCTGTCCTCCAATTTTCTCTGTTTTCCTCTTCAATGCTTTCCAAAGTTTTTAACTCTTCTCTCTTCTTCCATTCTTACTAGACGTCCAAGCAACATCATTAACGTTTTGTGTTTCACCAATTTCGTTCATAACTGTTTTCATATATTATTATTTCTTCTCTCTTCACTCTTTTCACTCCCAGCACTCTTCTGAGGTATTTTACTTCTGCAACTTTCAGCCAAACATAAAGTAAAAGTCCTAAAGGAAAGCTCCAGCCTGAGAAACATCAAATGTTCCGAAAACTGAAGTCAAGAGATAAGGAAAGCGGGAAAAGTGTCAAAAAAGAAACCCTGTTATTCTTAATATCAACTGAAAACTGAGCAGTACTAGTTTCCAGCAGCAGTTGTGTCCGCTACTCCGCCTAATGTCGCCAGCCTTATCACTCACTTCTTCTCACACGTCCATTTCTTATCTTTGTGCTTTTCAAAGATATTTTCATAGACGTTCCTCGTCCTTTCCATCCAAATACCTTTTCTTCCAGAATGTTCTTGATAAAGTCATTGCGTCCCATAACTTGTAGTAGTAAAGACGATCAGTTGCGGGCGTAATTTCCTAAGAGCTGCTTCCGTTTCCTAATCTATTAGTGACTCTAATTTCCTAAGAGCTGCCTCCGTTTCCTAATCTATTAGTGACTCTAATATTTTAATGAAAATGCATTTTGGATTTTGAATAATTGTCAGTTTTCAATTTTTTTTTTAGATATTACATTAGTCATTTCAGATTTACAAGCACAAACCTTGACAACATTCACAATTTTTAACCAACATTTATTCTACTACTCAAAAGTGTCTGCTTTTTACAAATTGTAAACGGGAAAACTTTTTCTTTGTGATTTTGGTAATTTTTCTCAGATATTTTTTTCTTTCATTGTATTGTTTTTTCAAATCCGATGTGTACCGGCTTGAACGTTTTTTAACGCATACCCTATGCAGGACTTGACGCGGTTGTCTGAAGTACGTATTGCAAAATTTAGATTTCGTATTAATTATCTGCCTGTTCATAAGAGACGCGTAAAGAGACAAACATAGATTTCAATTCGCTTACGACACAGTTTTTGTGTTGAAGCCACCGCCGCCGTACAAGCTTCCACATTATAAACTTATAGTACACTAGCTGGATACCCGTGCTTCGCTACGGTGATTATCAGAAAAAACGGAATGTGAAATCAGAAAAAAGAAATAGGTTATTTGTGAAGTTTAGATACCGGTATTTTGGAATTAAGAGAAACTATTTAAGCTATTTAAGCTCGATCAATTTGAAGATGATCAAGCTTGAAATAGGTTTCAAGATGATCCTCGTGGTTATAGGTTAGATGAAAAAAATACTGTTTAGTAACTCCCCAAAAGCCTAAAACAAAGTAAAAAATAAACATTAGACTTCCAGGAAGCGTACAGTTGAAAAAAACCTGCATTATCGGTGTTCAGATTTAAAATGTATTCAAATCATGATTCGCCTGTGACGTCGGCTGCATATCGCTTATCGCCCGACCAGCTAAGGTCGGTCCACCCCCCTTTTTCAATCTAGCAGTCAGCTGGCGGAGCTCCAAGAGGCAGCAGCCTGTTCCGCGCGTGTTACGCAAAATTCAATTTACGGCCGACAATATGTGAACAATTCAATTTTAATTAACTAAATTATTAGATATGCAGTCGTATGGGCACGCGCGGATGCACCGAATCGCATAAGTATGATTTAATCTGGTTTTTTATAATAAACCGTTTATACAGTCCACTTTTATCGTCTTACATTTTGTTTAAACCCAGCCTATGGTTTAAAGTGTGAACAGCCGTTAACCCCAAGCTACGCAAGGAGACAGCAAGTTCAACGCAACATATGGTCCTCCGGGCCGGATTTAATTTCGATTTCAAGGTGCGTAAAAACTTACGAACAGTTCGGAGTGACGGACTTTAAGCGTCGTAAGGGAGTTAGTGCGTGCTCGTTTTCAGATATTAGTGCGGCATAGCTGTATGCGTCCGAGTATTATTCGGGCATTGAAACTGTTATACGTAAGTGCCGCAAAATCATTTAACTTGCAAATCAAATGCGTAAATTTGCGATTGGCTATAAGTTCGCAAGTATCTTCCGGACAATCTACTACATGCAGCATTGACAGAATTGGACAGGTACGACACATCTACGCAGAAACATAGGGACGCATCTTTATCTCGCCGCATTGCAAAGATCCGACGTCACGAGCTGCTATCTGTGTTCTACTTAACGGCAACTATGTCATCCTGGTCAACTCTTATCCGACATCAGCTGATACTCTCCAGAACCGTATGTAGTCTATTATCTCGAATCAGTGAAAGTTCAAATAAGACGTTTTTGCCATGGTATGTTTTGAACTATTATGTACTCATTATGTTATGTTGTATTACTTGTTTGCAATTATTCTGTTTAACTATAAATTCGTAGTTATATTGCTGAGAACTGAGTTGCCTGTTCTACTTTCGTTTCACGTCTTAATACGCTCAATATGGCCGAAAGCAAACAGCTCATAAGGCAAAGGGCCGTTATTAAGGCCTCAATAACAGGAATCAATATATTCGCGGATGGTTTCGATATAACAAAAAATGACGTCCACGCGTTGCATGTTAAATTAAGGTCGCTGGCGGAGCTCCAGCGCAAATATGACACAATTCAATCCGAACTCGAGTTGTCCGATGACGCTGTTATTGACCGTTTATACAGTCCACTTTTATCGTCTTACATTTTGTTTAAACCCAGCCTATGGTTTAAAGTGTGAACAGCCGTTAACCCCAAGCTACGCAAGGGGACAGCTAGTTCAACGCAACAATCGATATCACGGTTTTTAGCGGATTTTCGCGTGTTTTCGCGGTTAGGCGTTAAAGTTTTGAAAAGCCTTTCTTAGCGAGTACCTAGAAGCCAAGAGGAACATACGTGCCGAATTTCAAGTTTGTAGGCTTTATAGGCCTAGTTACGGAGATTTCGTGATGAGTGAGTGTATGAATAAGTCAGCGGTATTTCGCTTTTATATATATAGATATAGATAGGCCTACATATAGGTGCTGTGTTTCACCAGCATTGAACCATTTGTAGTACAATCGAAACAGGACTTATTTGATTTGCTTGAACGTTTTTCATATGCAACTGGCCAAAGAGTGTCTCCGTACCCTGTTCGGAATATATGTGCCGAACTTAGAACGCAAAATAAACCCTCAACGCCACATAGCAAGGAATAGAGGGACAGGTTGAACTGTGTCGCGATTATTTTCGCGCCTCCTCGTGGATATAGGTTAGATGAAAAAAATACTGTTTTGTAACTCCCCAAAAGCCTAAAACAAAGTAAAAAAAAAAAATAAACATTAGACTTCCATGAAGCATACAGTTGAAAAAAAGCTGCATTATCGGTGTCACGGTTTTTCGCGTTTTTTCGCGTTTAGGCGTTAAAGTTTTCAAAACCCTTTCTTAGCGAGCACTTAGAAGCCAAGAGGAACATACATGCCGAATTTCAAGTTTGTAGGCTTTATAGTTATGGAGATTTCGTGATGAGTGAGTGTATGAATAAGTCAGTGGTATTTCGCTTTTATATATAGATTATGCACGTGTGCTTATTCATTCAGCTGATCACTTCTGGCCGACATTTCAAAATTACTTTTATTATTACCATTAAAACGTATAACGTAAATGGCCGTAATTTCATAAATACAGACGTATTTTTATTTTCGTTTGTTGTACATTTCGTTTCTCCCATTGTTTACGGTCTCTCAGCTTCGTGTTAGTGTCATTTGGGTGATGTCTGGACGTTGTCCTGATAGCTTGTCACTTTAAATGTAATCCTGAGCAGCGTGCACTCTCAAAACGCAAGGAGTCAACATTCAGAAATTGCATTAATTAAAATTATTTCCATTAAATAAAAATTACTGTTGTTATTAAAATTTGTATTCACTCAAAGTCGTCATGACCATATGCTTGTCTTGGGAGATATCGTTGGATCAAGTTACTTATTGCTCTAACCCCATTGTAGCTATACGACAATTTTTTTGACTTTCAAATGAAAACTGTCAATATCGTTCATATTCGGATTTTGTTACTTTTCAGTAAGTTTTCTATTATCTTAATTTTGTGTCTTCTTCTTTTTCTTAATAATTTCAAAGATTATATATCGCTGTGATTTTAGGACTATTACTGGCAGACATGAACAAATTTATACATAAATTTTATATATCTTTAGTTTAAATCTTTATATATACATATATATTTTTTTTTGCGTTGACAGAGAACTGCGGGTGAGTGAGAGAGAACTCGACTTGAATCGAATCCGTTACTTCTCTCCCTATCGTTGCGCTGTCTGCGATATCATTTAGCTAATTATACTAAACATACTACTTCAATTACTTGATCAATTAGTCATATTTTATTGTAGAAAAATATAGATGAACGTTAAAAGTTGACACATTCTGAATACTGCGGATCTCACTTTAAAATATAGTCGTTCAGAATTATTCAGAATAACAACTAAAATTAAACGAATCAAATTAAACAAATAAAACAATGGGAGGAAATTTCATTAATAGGCGCTTATTAGAGTAGTTTGTTTTTGTCAGCAATTAGTGCGTTACTGAGACCTTGGAAAGCGATACGGTCTGATGCCCCAGAAAGTTCTCAAAACGATGTGTGTCCAGTGCGCTCCCTACGATTGGTTACACATTCTTGTTTGTCCTCGTGAATTCCATCCTAGTCTAGTTCTTTTAACCTGATTTTCAACTTTCATGTTGTGGACTGTTGTTGTTGAAAGTCCACAAATAGATGTATGTTCGCTGTGGCCCCGATTATTGTTTATGTCTTCCTCGCTTCCATCATCTTGTTCTTCTCCTCTGGTCATCACGGTTCGTATTTTAAATACCATAAACGAACATAGAAATTAACTAATGTATGGGGTAAACATGTATCCTCTAGTCCAGTGGTTCCCAAGCTTTTCAGTTCGCGGACCCCCTCCAAAAAATTAAAAATTTCACGGACCCCGTCTGAGTTATGAAATAAAATAAACAGTAAATATGATACAAACTATGTGTGGGGACACAGATCTTATATTTTAATTAAAATGTATTAAAATCAAAATTATTTTAACTTGAAAAATTATAATATTAATGATATCAAACATAGTTTAGTGTGAACAACGAAGCTGCTTTTGATCAATTAGCTCTGCAATATTAGGTTTAATGTCTGATAATTTCAATATTAAGTTACTCTCTACGTCAAGTTTATTTCTTAACTTAGCGAACCTCGGCTCTATCTTTCCATCCACACGTATCAAAGTCCAGCTAATTAGGCGTAAAAACAACTACATGGAAAAACGTTATGCTTAAATACAGTGCTTATACGCGAGACAGTGCTTATAGGCCTACGTGGACTAAAACAGCGCGATCAGTTCTGCGTTGATGCAGCACTCTAGTCAGTTAGGCTGACAAACAGATCAGCCACGCGACATAATTTAAAGATATTATTAAGGGCATTAGTTTGAAATTACTTTTACAATTAGAATTAGTTTGCACCAAAAATACTGGAATCTTCTACTAATTGTTTTAAGATTCTAAAATTTAGATTTTAGACTACAAAAAATCGGATAAAATTACAGTATATTCTGTTTATTATTAAAAGTGTCCGCGGACCCCCTGAACATTGTCGCGGGTCGAGGGACTCCACTTTGGAAACCACTGCTCTAGTCTAATACTACGGATCAAAATGTGTCGCTGACGCCTATGTTTAGTAAGCTTACACTGCGATACATTAGTCGTCTGCTTAGTAACTTCTCTTTCCGTTTGACACGGGCCTGAGTGAATATATATTACAATCGGCAGATTAGAGACCGCGTTATGCTGTTACTTCTAGTAGAGGAGTAACAGGATTACAAACACAGATAAATCGTGATAGTTTCTCTGTTATTTATTTATTTTATCGGAAGGCTGTAATCAATTTTAGATTACAACTTTTTCGACTTAACTTTTAGAACAGCTAATACCTTAGTGTTTTGGAATGGGTCTGCATACTTTTGCACATCCAGATTTTCTACGCCGACTAAAATGGCAAAACAATTGTGAATTATATCAGAACTAAATATTAGTAACAGTTAAATTCGTTTGGTCAGAAACACGGTCTGCTTTATACTTCTGATAAAGTAAATGCTTAGGAAGCTGTCAGACTTGTTAAGCAAAGACAAAGGAAATACAGTAAGCTTACGTATATTGCACAAGGTACTTAAACTATTATATTCAGCGACTGAAAATTGCTGGAAGTGGGCTTTTATGTTAACCAAGATCACATAGTCTGATGTCTCGCGTGTAAACGAAAATGGTTTCTCATTTTTTTCCTCATAAGTCAAAAGGTTGGACAGTTTAACGTCTGATAGTGATACCACTTTTTCTTTCCGTATGCTTTCACAAATCCGCTGTTAATTATTTCGTATTAATTATCTCGTTAATTAATTACCTCGTATCAATTCTATACAATAATTACAAGTATGATATTATGATTCACTTTTACTTGATTTATGTAATTCCCTTCAGGTGAACCGTATAATCTACGGGGCAATGAACTTGACTGCACACCGTTGTTACCGTATCTTAAGTCTAACAAAAATTGTTATCGATTTGGGCAACTGATATTGAAATACGTGCAGGGTAGACGGTATGAGAATATGTCGAATTCAAAGCGATTGGTGTATTAGAAAAACCAATAATTTAATAAAAAGATTCACTTGATTTTCGAAATGTATTAACAATAATATTGAATAATAAGCTTTTGTTTGTCGATATAAGATTATATTTACATATATTGCAACGAAACCTTGCAGAACGATGATAAAGAAATATTGCAGAGACTCTTTTTGTTACGTTTAAACATGTATAGGTAATAATTTTGTTCAAGTTCGACTTAGTTAGTAGGCATAAATATTGTATCAGATTTAGGACTGTGAAGTGAGACGCCACAAATTGTTCATAATTTGTCCCTGTATCCATATATGTCCATCCCTAATGCGCGAGAATGAGTTAAATCAATGAAAGTAACTCTGTTCTTTGCTAACGTATCAAACTGCAACTTTTGACAGATTACAAGTCATATTTGATGTTACAATTTTCTAATGTCATACGAATGGTTT
This sequence comes from Magicicada septendecula, assembly GCA_034769895.1. NCBI lineage: Eukaryota > Metazoa > Arthropoda > Insecta > Hemiptera > Cicadidae > Magicicada > Magicicada septendecula. The sequence goes on along the minus strand of CM068376.1, from coordinate 179,458,890 downwards.
AACATATTTTAGTAAGTTTTTTTATACAGTTTTATATCTTGGTATTTTAATGTGGTTTTAAAATTTGTAGATAACAATCATACATGATTTAACTTTTTGTGCAAAGCCTAACCAGAGCTTTTAATTATTACATCTTTATTTCATATAAAGCAATATCAACCAATCAGAACACTGGATATGTCACTCGGATCTCGAGTTTGTCCAGTGAGGTTCTTCAGAAAACATCGACCAGAGCAGACGCAACCTCTGTGCGAGATACCAGTTAGAGGTATAACAAGTTTCAGAGTCATGTTGAACTCAAACTTTCTTCAAATTGGCAAATACCAGTCTGAGATTAACAGTCAATTTAAAGTCTAAATTATTATTGTAATAATAATATAATTAATAATACGTGCCAGTGTCATATATACTGCTGTCCGAATGAGCGGAAGACGTCCGCTTAGGTAAGTTATATTTCACCCGCATTTATAACTTGAGTATACCGGGGAGAACATTCAAGTCTACGGTATGTGCAAGTTCTGCGCACTTGAGTAATTAAGTTACGAAATCTGTAGAAACGAGTCCTGAGATGATAATAATTAATCATCTAACGAACAGATGTGCGAAGTTAAGTGGATACACACCGAATTGCAGAAACGCTGTTGGCGTTATGTGCTGAGTGTAGAATTCACCCATCAAGTAACAGCCAGTAGTTATAAAGATTTAAAACACTTTAATTGAAATTTATATATGCCAAAGACAATAACTTAATTTTGTTTGTGTAAGATTATTATAGACAATATAAGAGAATTTAGTTTAATTATTTTTCATTAAATATCAAATTCCATCATAACTGACTTTTATTTATCTATATGTATCATTGCAGTATAGGCCTATACAAACATTAAAGTTGTTTTTCTCTTCCTACCTTTCAAAAGTCTTTGTCTTCCCAATCTCCTTCTCGGAGGTTTCTTTCTCTAATGGCTGATGATCTCATGATTTTACACGTTTTTCTTGGTCTTCCTCTTCTTCATTCTAAAGGTGTCTGCTTTAACATCATTTTTTTCCACCTTTGCCCCTTCATCCTTTGCACGTGCATCGTAGGCTTTTTCTTCTATTGTTTCAATTATTATTGATGTACCAACACTCACGTGTCCTCTGATTGCCTCATTTCGTACGCGTCCATGTAATTTAAGTCCACCCCAGAATCGCATTTCCATAGCTTTTAGTCCCTGTTTTGCTTGTTCCGTAGTTTCCCATACTTACACACCATACCTTACTACTGTTTACACTATCGCCTTGTAAATCCTTATTTTAGTATCTTTTCTGACCCCTTTGTTCCAAATCACATAACGTAATTGCTTAATTATTTGCTTTCCTTGCCCTATTCTCTTTCCGATCTCCGCATCATTGGTTCCTTTATTATTAAAGGTCACATCCAGGTAGGCTGACGAATTAGCACCCTTTATTCTTCTTCCTTGTTTGAGAAGCATGTCTTGTTGTGCTATCACCTACAATTGAGTACTCAGTGTTTTCAGTGTTAACCCCCCCCCCTCCAATATCTGATACTTTTCATCCAGATTTCTCAGCATGTACGTCATGTCATCGTCACCACATGATTGCCAGGATATAAGTTACACAAACAGATAATAAACCGTTGCATATCACGATATACACAACTTATGATTAGCGCTTTTCGGCCTTTCAGCTTATTCTCAGATCGGAAACACGATAACAACGCACAAAAACACAATTGTCAGGCTGTTATTGTGTGGTATCTGAATAGTTACTGAAGACTCGAAAGCGCTAATCAGGAGTTGCGTATACCGTGGTATGCAACAGTTTATTTTCTGTTTGTGAATAATGTTGAACGTACATTATATTACGTCGTACGAGTATCCTCTAGTACGTATCCACGATATTCTGTTCTGAAAAGAAAGACAACTGTTTAAGAGGAACAAATTACTCGAATTTAAAAATGAGATAAAGTTGTAAACTAACCCTATTCAGTTACGTGCTATATATTCAAGATGACCCCCCCTCCAACATTGATTCACGTTTAACAAGCAGAACGTCCGTTGATGAATAAAAGTGATTCATTTGATGGCAGCTTCTTTCTTTGCCGTGCAACGTAACTACAGTAATTGATAATGAGACGACATAGGCGGACTGTGTCACGGACGATTAAACGGAGTAATGTTCCGCGTACAGGAGTGAAGTAACACAACTGTTTGCATAAAACAAACTCCACATACTCGTACAATACATTCAACTTCTGTGGAGGGCCTAGTGACACTTACTTATCTCGCTAACTGATATGCGAATTATTTTGTTTTTAGTTCCTCCTTTCGGTCCAAAACAGAGACTCGGTTCTGAAACTCCAAGTTCAACTACGACTTATACAAACAATATAGCCTCCTCCCACATCTGAATTTGTCGAAATCCTGATACTTCGTTAGGAAGGTCACGTGTTTACATTGGGAAGCAAAGGTTATCGAAGAGTGCAGAAACTTCGTAGCAGGAAGACAGAGGCTACGAACATACTGTATATAGACGGGGAAAAGAATAAAGGAAACTAAGACGTGAAGCGAGATGAATTATCGTAAGAGAGGAGAAAGATATCAGTTGCAATTCTATTTCTTCTGCTGAAGAACAAAACAATTCCATAAGGGTTACGCACTTTGGGAAATTTAATATCTAGTTACTACTCTCTACTCTTTCGGGTTCAAGGCAAAGTAAGAATCATATAAAAATTTCAATAGTAAACTAACAAACATTGGTTTATTTTAAAACATTATTAAGTTCGACTTGATTGTCTGCTTTAGATAATTACTTCGTTGATTCGTTTGTGTGCGTTGCAAATGACAATGATGGTGTTGAATTCTTTACAAATTAATAATCTTTCGTAAATTCTTTCTTTGGAATTTTTGTTTTCCTACGAAGAGACTGTAATGATAAGCAATAACAGCCTAAATAAAACTGCTTGTTGCAAACAAAAAACTCGTACTACATTAAATTAAATTTTGTTAGTAAAACAAATCCTACCAATTTATCCAGCCGTCATCTGACATGATTCTCATCAGCTGGAATCTGCCTTCTCGTAATAACCTGATTGTTGTGCCATTGCATGTTTCATTTTCTATTCTTCATCTTTGGCAACAGTTTAGGTTCTACTATATTCTGATCGTTTAATACGTAGTTTTAACCTCTCAACGGGATATACGAGGTGTTGAAAAGCTATCTAACTACCTGTAGCTTAGCGCTTACATATCTGTAGTTTATATATCGGTTACCGGTAGAAATAAAAATTGTAATAGGTTGTAAGATTCATATATCACGTAAACACCTATTTGTTTTCAAGTCTATCTGTCAATTTATTCATTATTTACCACCTGTTCATCAATTTCAAATCCAGCATCCACCTTACACATAGTTTTTTTAATACCAAGTTCTTGAGTTAAAATATGAAACACACGCTTATATGTGATGCCTAGTATCTCAACAATATTATCCACTCTCAGTTACCTGTCTTCCAACACCTTGTGTGAATTTTAAAAATTATATCTGGAGTTGTTGCATTTTTTGGGGTGAACACTGCAGGAATCATCTTCACTGCTCATCTACCACCAGATTTAAACTTGAGGGCCCAATTATGAATCATGGTTTTTGAAAGCGTAGACTCTACTAACATATTTGAGACTGTTGTGAATTTCCATTAGACCTTTTCTAACAAAGAATTCAACCACATGTTCGATTTTCACCATTTTTCAAAACACGTGATATGTAAATTTCAAACGCTGGTAAACAGTGTATAACTTGACAGATAGATTTCGAATAAATTGACAAATATTAACACGAAATACGAATCTTACAGCGTATTAAAAGTTTTAGTTCTACCGCTGAGCTATAGATGTCGCTCCGTGAACTTTTTAACTAACTCTCATATACGAATAGATATGCAGTAGATTTTTAAGTAACGTTAGTGATTAATTGAACAACGGGTTAAAGATTCGACACTCATGCTTAAAAATTATTTGTTTTTTTTTCTGTTATTCAAACCGAATTATTTGTTTTTTTCTCACATAAACTCAAACCGACAGAGGTGCCAACTTTGTATTTGTCTTAAAATTCATCTTTCTAATATCCAAGCCACAATTGATTTAATTAATATTTTAATTAAAGTAAAACACATATCAACAATAAAAACTGATTTGCGTACACGTCACTTGAAAGTGTCGTGTGTTGATGGCTACTGACTTACAACGGCCCGCGCAACATGTGGCTGTACGCCTGCATGAACTCTCATCGCAGCATCATACAAGCACTGGATTGGAAGTTGATTTGGTCATTTGGTGTGTAATTTGTGTTGGTTTCAAATGCCTTATATATTTTAAATTCTTTATTAGCATCTACATTGCGACAACACAAATTACTAAACTATTGGCGCATAGGATATGATAGTATGTGTATTTCAAATTACAAGTCTATATTGGAGGGTTTAAGATTATTTATTGTACAAACACAAGTTATAGTTTATATGGTATATTTGAAATGTACAGAATGTAATGTATGATATAGAGTCTCTCTTTTAAAATGTTAAATAATGTTCATACGCAAGACGTGATACGTTACATAAGAAGACTCCCACGATGATGTTGTTGAAGAGAAGGGCCGGTCTTTGCGGTATAGATGGATCGTCAGGTGTGGCTTACAAATGACAGACGTTTCACAAGAAACGTATACAGCTGGGCTGGCGTCCTGTAACAGCTTGGCTGATGTCCTGTAACAGCTGGGCTGGTCCTATAACAGCTGGGCTGATGTCCTGTAACAGCTGGGCTGATGTCCTGCAACAGCTGGGCTGATGTCCTGTAACAGCTGGGCTGATGTCCTGTAACAGCTGGGCTGATGTCCTGCAATTCCCACGATGAATCCGACACTTCGCACACACAACGGTACTACGGATTTTAACACCCGCAAAACTTATATAGAGTTTAAGACCAAGTAATATCTCAGGTGACAGTGAGTTAATCTAATAACGGTATATTGAGCTTATACCTCTCCGGCTTCTTCAAGTGTTCTCGCGAATAACAAGGTCTACCGCGATCAGCAGACCACCCTATGAGGAAATCTTGCACTAGCACGGAAAAGTCTTGATGGAACTATTGCGTAACAATTTATACTACTGTCACTGCGGAAAATCTCGCACAGTGATACAGTTACACTCACTTCTTACACACGTAATACAACAATAATAATATCGTGTGTAAAGATATAAAATCAATTGTTATGCGACACACGCGTTACTATCCCCGAAAAGTCTTAACAGATCCTTGCAAGCGGTAGAATCTTGTACAAGGAATTGTATGTACCGTTCGTGGTAGCAGCAGTGAAGAACTGCTTGTAATTTTTCGCACAATGCGTTAAAACACTGGTGTGTGCAAATGTACCACACACACAGTTCTGAGTCTTCCCGTTTCACTAGCGACGAATAGTTTTTACAACACCTTGCAAGCGGTAGAATTCTTGTACAAGGAGTGCACGACCCGTTCGCGGTAGATGGCATAGAAGAACTGCCTGTGTAACGACAGGCATAAGAAAATTTCCAACCACCAGTCAGCATTCTATTGGTGGATGGAAGTCACATGGTTAGTAAAAGTGACAATGCACTTTTCATGCATTAGAGTGCATTTACCTTGTAACAGCATGCATAGCGGTAATCAGACTACTCGTATCTCATGCATGCTGCCTACATATTAATAATATACATGAACGTAAACAATAGTCCGACAGGTATAGGGATTGTAGTGATACACACGTCTCAGTTCAGCTAATGTCAAAACAACGATAATACTTCACGCACCGCACGGGAAACGTTACCCACTCACGCACGCGCGCACATTTCCACTAACACAGTACATGAATCACCATAAATAATAATGCACAGTTTTTCTAAACTAAACCCTTAACCTTACTAAATACAATTGATAACAACCAAACTTAACCATCTACCAATATAATATGAATGTCCATTGTCTGTGTAATATATGACTTGCCCCGCCTATCATGATCCTGTGATTCGTTGCAGGATTAACTCCCTCCCGCATAAAAAAAAAAATTTTTTTTTTTTTTTAGTTAACTAACAAAAATAAAAATTTTTTTTTTTTTATATAACCAAAACAACTACCTAATCCTGAAATAATAATAATACCCTCAAACTAAAATCAAATAAACATCCTCAATTAATACTAACATTTCCAACTGTCACTTTGACAGACGCATCAAATCAAAAGGCACGTGGTAACCTTCGAACCACAACAAACACACATGTTCTTGACACACAGATAACGACAACTAATGCAGGATCATAGCGTACACAGACAACATTCCTTATCAAAACTAGATTATTGTTCATTCACAGAGCCAACTTACATACAACATTTAGACCTGAACTTGACATATTTAAAATCACTACACATTCTTACCCCTATATCCTGACAGTTATTTCTAAGTTTACGGATCCTTTGTATAATACTTCCTCAATGAGGACGCATGGAATTTACCAATCGCACGGTTGGTATTTGGGTTGGTTAAGATAAAAGTATTTTTCCCAACTTGTTCCGACAGGGTATACGGACCATTATACAGCCTAAAAAACTTCGCAGCTGTGTTGTCCTCCCTTCTTCCAACATTTAATGCTCGTAAAAGCACACTCTCTCCAGTCTTGAACTTGACTAGTTTATGTTCCGCATTAAATTTTTCCGTGCGCTCCTCGGCGCACCTTTTAATGCGTCTTCTAGCTTCGATTTTCTTTACCTCAACTGGTATAGGCATATTATGCGTCGCTATCCTTTCAATGTGTTTACCCCAGACCCGGCCTGGCATTTCTCCGGTTTGGAGTTCATTCGGCGTATACCCAGTAGTAGAATTATAATTTCCATTTATGGCATACTCAAAAAATTCTAGGAATTCCGGCCACTTACTCTGGTTAGTATTACAGTACGTACGGAACAACCGTCCCAACTCCTTGTTGACCCGCTCGGCCAAGTTACCTTGCGGTCTCCGGATCGCAGTCAAGACCGTCTGGACCCCGTGTTTCTCAAGCTCGGAGTGCCACTTGGTGTTCGTAAATTGCTTACCTTGATCTGAGAGTATCTTCCTTACGGGACCATTTTTCGGCATGTATTTATTTAGCATAATGTTTATGACAGCCGACGTAGTAGGTCTACCAATAGCATATAGGCTAACATGTTTGGTAAAGGCATCGGTAACAACCACCAGGTTCTTCATTCCACGTGCCGCCCGAGGAAGTGGACCCAAAAAATCAATGCATACAAGGTCATTTTTATTACGGACGACAATGTTACCCATTTCAACCTGTGTATGTTGGTTCGGATATTTCGCTGTTTGGCAGATGTGGCAAGAGCGGAGTATGGCCTTTATTTTCCTGGTCATATTTAGCCACACAAAATCCTCCCGCATTGCCAGGTAACATTTATAAGGCCCCGCATGAGCCAGACTCTCATGACACATCCAGGTGAGGTCTTCCACCATGGCGTCCGGTACCATAATCTTCCATCCGCCATTGATAATTTTATACACTACGTCTTTATATATTCTGTACTTAGGGTTTTCTTGTATCCGGATAGCGTCACATATCCGCTTCAACTTTGTGTCACGCTGCTGTTCCATACCAATATTTCTTAGCTTATTTTTGAGACTGTCTTCTAATTTATATTTGACAGCTAGAATTTGAACCTCCTGGTTATTAGACGCATGACGTTCTTCCACCATTGGAGGGTATCGGCTTAACGTGTCAGCTGCTTGGTTCTCGCTTGCCTTACAGTACTTAATGGTAAAGTCGTACTCTTGGATGGCCATGATCCAACGGGATATGCGAGCGTTCGCTAACTTGCAGCGCAACATGAACGATAAGGCCTGGTTGTCCGAAAGGATTTCGAAGTGTCCTCCAACCAGGTAATAACGAAATTTACTAATGCAGTACACAATAGCCAATATTTCTTTCTCCGATGTGAAATAGTTACGTTCGGCCCCTTTTAGTGACCTACTACTGTGCGCAATTATTTTGTTTTCGCCCTTCTCATTCCGTTGGTAGAGTACCCCTCCAATGGCATAATCAGAGGCATCGCAATTCAGGACATATGTGCCCCTTTTCTCAGGATGAAACACGTGCAGGTTTCTACTATACAAATTTTTAGTCGCGTCGAAAGCATGCTGATGACGCTCCTCCCATCTCCATTTATTACTCTTACGAAGTAGTTCTAACAACGGCTCAATTGTCCCAGAATATTCTGGAGTAAAACGTCTGAAGTAACCAGTCAATCCGAGGAACGCTCTGATATCCCTGGGTTTTGTGGGTTTCGGGAACTCCATGATCGCATGTATTTTTTCCGGGTCCGTTGTTATACCTTCTGCTGAGATAATATGACCCAAAAATTTAATTTGCGATTTCCCGAACTCACACTTTTCAAGATTGAGAGTCAGGTTAGCGGCTTGCAATTTCTGAAATACAATCTTGAGATGTTCAAGATGTTCTTCAAATGATTTGGATATGACCAAAATATCATCAACAAATATGCTGACGAAGTCCTCCACCTCGGGTCCCAGAGCTAACTCCAAACATCTGACCATGGCCGCTAAACTGGTAACCAAACCAAATGGAACTACTTTAAACTGATAGCATTTATTTCGATATAGAAATGCTGTGTATCTTCTCGACTCCTTGGCAAGGGGAATCTGCCAGAATCCACTTTTGAGATCAAGGCGAGACATGTATTTAACCCCTTGACACTTTATGAATAAGTTCTCCGCATTCGGAGCACAGTCGTAGCATTTTTTTGTAATAGAATTTAGATTTCTCATGTCGAGACATAATCGAATGTCGTTATTTTTCTTTTTAACAATAACCATAGGATTTAAAAAATTGCTATCAGTTCGTTCAATCACACCATTCTGAAGCATACTCTTAACTTCGGCATCAACCTGTTGTTGATAGTGAAGGGGGATGGGGTACGTCTTCCGTACAAATTTATTTTCATCTGTGACCTGAATACTGTGTTCATAAACATTCGTGACGGTAGGATTTTTGGAAAACACAGATTCAAATTTATCAAGCATACTTTGCAGCTTATCTTGCTCATTGCTCGTTATCTGCCTGCTGTGAGTCCGCAGATTATGTGTTATCTTATCGGCAAGTTGAACCGCTGGGCGAGTTATAGTAATAGGTTCACAATCAGACCCCGTCTTACCCCTCCTGCGTCCTAACCTGATATTGTGTTTACTATTATTTACTGTACATTGTAGTATTTTATTAGGAAAATCAATGGTCGCGTGCAGTTTATTTAATGTGTCCACTCCCAAAATAACATTATACACGAGTTTCTTGACCATAAGCACCGTGACCTCTATTTCCATTCCCTGAATGGATACTGTTATCATAGCTTGACGGTCAACCCTCTGAAATTCACCCGTCGCTGATTTTATGATTTTGTGGGCTGCTGGCAGAATCGGGATTTTTTTAAAATGTTTCCTGTGCCTCTCTAGGAATCGCTCATCCATTAACGAAATTTCTGCGCCGCTGTCAAATAAAACTTCGCCGACACATCCGTTAATTTTCGCGTTGACAATGAGGTCAGTGTCATTTTCAACGCTAATACCTTTCTCATTTTCCTTACTATGGTTATTGCAAATTAAACTATCTCTAATTACGGCAGGATATAGGCCGGACACTACAAAGTTTTTCTTATAATTAACATCTTTCACATTTGATTTATTGAACTGCTTTTTATATTTACACCGGTCTTTTGAAACTTCATTCATCCCATTATGTTTACACCATTTCCGATTGGTAATTCTATTAGGTATTTTATATTGTTTTGGTGACTGTGTGTGCTTGGTTTGAGTTTGATACTGAAAATTTTTATTCTCCCGTCCATAAAAATTTTGCTGTGAGCTGACGTCATTTAAAGTCTTATATACATACGGGGTACAGTTTAGAGGTGACGAGGTACTTTGCAATCGTGACACTTGCTGTTGTAGTTTTTGAATCCGCAGGTCACGTTCGGCCATTAATTCATTTATCGTAGATATGTGTTGCACTACTTGCTCTGCCGTACCAGAGAATTTCGCTTCATATTCACTAAGTCGTGACTTATTGACTTCCAAATTTGCCTCTATATTGGCCTTCATAGTTTCCACGGTCTCGCTAATATGCTTTTCTGCCGCTTCTACCATTTGTTTGCTTTGTTTGGATTGCTCCTGTATGGCCACGTATGATTTCTCGTTTTCCTCATGGAATGATTTGTTTTGTTTCCCGGCTTCTATTTTACCAGATTTAATTTCTTCTTTACTGGCTTTCTGCTCTTCTTTAATTGCTTTCATTTCTTCTAATAAGGTCGCTAAAGCATTCTTGATTTCTGCAGTATCCGCCATAGTGATTAAATTTTAATTTAAAATTTAGTAAATTTAAATTTATTGATATATACGCAAAGCAAGTTATTATTATCACAACAAGATTAGAACATATGGTAACCAGTTTATACGCACACAGAAAAAGCAGTTCAAAATATCAACATGTAAATACCTTATCTAACATACAACTAATAATCTACCTCCAATATACTGATAAAATCTGTTCATATATGATATACAAGAGAATATGCACAATTGAAAAATTATATCCTCAGCTTTTCACATGAACAATACACACACAATTATTACGTTAATTATATTTATACGTCGGATTTTTCCAACAAATTTTATATTCATAGACAAATATATAATAGCGTAAAATTACCGCTATTTACGAGCCCTACGTTGCTAAGCGCCAAAATATCTCTATGCGACAACACAAATTACTAAACTATTGGCGCATAGGATATGATAGCATGTGTATTTCAAATTACAAGTCTATATTGGAGGGTTTAAGATTATTTATTGTACAAACACAAGTTATAGTTTATATGGTATATTTGAAATGTACAGAATGTAATGTATGATATAGAGTCTCTCTTTTAAAATGTTAAATAATGTTCATACGCAAGACGTGATACGTTACATAAGAAGACTCCCACGATGATGTTGTTGAAGAGAAGGGCCGGTCTTTGCGGTATAGATGGATCGTCAGGTGTGGCTTACAAATGACAGACGTTTCACAAGAAACGTATACAGCTGGGCTGGCGTCCTGTAACAGCTTGGCTGATGTCCTGTAACAGCTGGGCTGGTCCTATAACAGCTGGGCTGATGTCCTGTAACAGCTGGGCTGATGTCCTGTAACAGCTGGGCTGATGTCCTGTAACAGCTGGGCTGATGTCCTGTAACAGCTGGGCTGATGTCCTGCAACAGCTGGGCTGATGTCCTGTAACAGCTGGGCTGATGTCCTGTAACAGCTGGGCTGATGTCCTGCAATTCCCACGATGAATCCGACACTTCGCACACACAACGGTACTACGGATTTTAACACCCGCAAAACTTATATAGAGTTTAAGACCAAGTAATATCTCAGGTGACAGTGAGTTAATCTAATAACGGTATATTGAGCTTATACCTCTCCGGCTTCTTCAAGTGTTCTCGCGAATAACAAGGTCTACCGCGATCAGCAGACCACCCTATGAGGAAATCTTGCACTAGCACGGAAACGTCTTGATGGAACTATTGCGTAACAATTTATACTACTGTCACTGCGGAAAATCTCGCACAGTGATACAGTTACACTCACTTCTTACACACGTAATACAACAATAATAATATCGTGTGTAAAGATATAAAATCAATTGTTATGCGACACACGCGTTACTATCCCCGAAAAGTCTTAACAGATCCTTGCAAGCGGTAGAATCTTGTACAAGGAATTGTATGTACCGTTCGTGGTAGCAGCAGTGAAGAACTGCTTGTAATTTTTCGCACAATGCGTTAAAACACTGGTGTGTGCAAATGTACCACACACACAGTTCTGAGTCTTCCCGTTTCACTAGCGACGAATAGTTTTTACAACACCTTGCAAGCGGTAGAATTCTTGTACAAGGAGTGCACGACCCGTTCGCGGTAGATGGCGTAGAAGAACTGCCTGTGTAACGACAGGCATAAGAAAATTTCCAACCACCAGTCAGCATTCTATTGGTGGATGGAAGTCACATGGTTAGTAAAAGTGACAATGCACTTTTCATGCATTAGAGTGCATTTACCTTGTAACAGCATGCATAGCGGTAATCAGACTACTCGTATCTCATGCATGCTGCCTACATATTAATAATATACATGAACGTAAACAATAGTCCGACAGGTATAGGGATTGTAGTGATACACACGTCTCAGTTCAGCTAATGTCAAAACAACGATAATACTTCACGCACCGCACGGGAAACGTTACCCACTCACGCACGCGCGCACATTTCCACTAACACAGTACATGAATCACCATAAATAATAATGCACAGTTTTTCTAAACTAAACCCTTAACCTTACTAAATACAATTGATAACAACCAAACTTAACCATCTACCAATATAATATGAATGTCCATTGTCTGTGTAATATATGACTTGCCCCGCCTATCATGATCCTGTGATTCGTTGCAACATGTCTACCTTTATTATATATGTGTAAAGGTTCAAGATTTGAATCGACGTCAGTGTAATTATGATATTATTTATTAGATGTACAAAATTCTAATTCGTTAGAATTTTCTTTTGTTAAATGTTCTTCAAATATTATACTAAATGATCTTTCTGTTTGGCCTATATAAAACACCGAGAATCTTTGTATATACTTCTGTATACACCTGTTTTTTCATTTAAGGTATTTTTTGGTCTAAGTGCTTTATATATGGTGTTTTGTATTTGTATTGATTTGCTGCTGTTTGCTTAGTAGCTATAATTATGATAGCTGTGTTGTACGTAGTGTGTAGTAAGTTATTGCGAACCTACCAAATGTTATTAACTCCCCGCCGTGCCGCATTCCCGAGCGTGCGATAGGTAATTAAGTTTCCTAAGCACGTACCAGCTGTAAGTATGTACAAATGTATATAACGAAACCAATAAAATACACGTTGAAAATGCTAAGTGATGTTTGTTTTTCAGCAACCGGGCAGGAGAAGGAGTTGTCAACCTTCGGCAACATGTACTCCACAGGCGAGACAGTACGTATATTATCAGTACACTTGGCATACACCTAAATGTAACAGAATAACGCACTATATAGTATTGCGCTTAGGAAAACCCATGTTAATATCTGTAATGTTTACACATATTATCATGGGTTTCACTACAAAACAGGCATGTTAAAATTAACCGTATTTAAAACAGCATAAAATAAATTATAACTAAACTTAGAATAGTAAGCAACACAAAAAATATTAGTGGAACAAATCAAAATACAGTTTTTGTAACAGTGGTTGAACCTGGAACGTAAAACAAAAATGGTTTGCAGTTCATATCAAACAACAAACACACAATTATTTTAACGCGCACTTTCTTACTTTCAGAGAGATAAAATCGTCATTAATTTTTTTTCCTGAATACAGTGAGTCCGTTGCATCATGTTCAGTAGAAAGTAAATAAAAAATCCTAAAATTTTCTTGATTGTTGATGATCTTAAACACTTTTCAACCAATTTAAGTTTACTGAAGGATCTTAGTGCTGATGCAGCCGTTACAAGTACAGTATACTAAGGTTACTCCTATATTATTGCAATTTGTTGTCGAGTCGAAAAGTCGTTATGCATGTGGTAATGTTTCTATTAAATTATTTGAGAGCAACACTTTCAACTACATTGTCTACTGAAGTGCCCCTCCCCCATTTATGGCACCCAAGACTAGTGCCTGTTTTCTCTCCTATGGGGACGACCATACGGATAACAGGAATCTGTTTTTGAACTTCGTAAAATCAGAAAAACGATTAGCACGGTCTTCTCATGGTAAGCTTACATGAGAGATGCGAAACACACTTTGCATCGTGAGACGGCGTCAGTATCATTAAATTTCACTTTCTTATGGAAGTATACTCGGCTGCAGTGACAACAAGCGTTACTTAACTAGCGGAAAACGCGGTGTATTCTCCAAGTACTTTGAATTAATGGTTTATGAATATTTTGTGGATTCTGTTGCTATAATACTAGAGAACTGCTGTTATATGTTACTACTACTACTACTACTACTAATTTTGCTTATTGGTTTGGCTTTTGTCTTCTTGTTACATTCTTCGTTTGCTTTTTTTTCTTTTTACCTTAATTTTCCTTTTTATCGTCTTCTTGTTTTATCGTCCTTCTTCTCTGGTATCTTCGTCAAGAGCATCCCATTACTTCGTGCGCCACACTCTGTATTTTGTACAGCGCGAACTATTGTCGCTTCTACGTAATTGATTCACTCTCGATACTGTAGGCTGGCTGAGTATTCGTGATGACAGTATGTTTCGTGTATAGTCCAATATATTCAGACAGATTAGATGTTTGTGATTTCTCAGGGGTTCTTTCAAGAAAACAAGAACCCGTATATTTACTCTTTATAAGACACTATGTACGCTACATCTCTCTCCGTTTTTGAACACTTAACGTAATTATAATAACTCGAATGGTGCAGTTCTTTTGATTCTCTTGCTGAACCTTAGACGCACTGACAAAGAGAGTACTTATGTTTCCTACTGAACCTCCTTGATCACCGCCTCCACTCCCAGGTCTACATAAGGAACAGAATTTCGAACGCACCATAGTACCTCGACAATGTTACACAGCATTCTGTTTTGAAATGTTTTAATCATTTCCGCGTTGGTGTATTTGGTGCAGATAAATGCATTAGGTCCACACCGGCCTTCTGAATATGTTTATACAACAGATCGTCATCATCTTCGGTGATTCTGTCCAAAGACAGCATTCAGCTGCCCATGCTGCCCGTTTCTGTGCGTCGTCTTTAAACCCTCTGTAAAGTTGCCCCATCATCAAATCTGTCAGCACCAGAAGGTGCTTCATTTCCTTCTATTTACTACATTCTTCTCTTCTGTTAATTATTCTTGTAAATCATCTATCCTCAAGATGTGACCACCTAATTTGCATTCCTCTTTCTAATTGCCTTAACAGATTTCCTCTTATTATTTACACTCCTTAATACCACTTCATTTGTATCTTCTCTCTGGCGTTAACTTTTCAATCCTTGGCATTTTAAAACTTTCCAAATATTTTATTTGTTTGTTCTTGATTGCCAGTTGCTCAACATAAATCCATACATTACAGTGTTCCATATGGAACACTGATCAAAAATATGTTTCTTGACTCAATATTAATTCCTCAGACAGTAAAAGATATCTTAATCCACGGAATGCTATTTTTACAAGCGCAATTATACTTTTTGTTTCCTCTGTTCAGCTTCCAGTCCACAAATTATACATTACATCATTCTACAGTCCACATTATTTAAAAGTTTCTAGTTTGACGTATTCCAGTTTTAACACATTTTTCATCACATTTACTCTCTCTGTATGTGTGTTTGAACGACGAAGCGGGTTCTCAGTTTTTACATGACCGTTTGGCATTTATCTGTTTATGGACCGTGTCCATATTTTACTTTTATTCCACATACCCGTAATGTTTCTGAAAGGTGGGGCATAAGACTAAACTATAAGGGGAGAATTTTTTTAAATTACAAAAAATCGCATGCATGTTATCAAATTAAAGGGAATCTTAAACCAAAAACTGAATGTAGAGTTCAGTTTTTGGAATTTATCAGGGCCTACAAATGGGATCAACAATTTGAAAAAATTATTAAACTCTGTGCCGAGTAAGAGACTAAATTCTAATAAAATTCCTAGTGTACTGTTTACTCTGATAATTTTTTAACTTATGGCACCACATGACAAAAATGGAAAACAAAATATTAAGAAAACTGTAAAAGCCTCTATGGGGCATAGAGTTATGAGAATTTTTATTTAGACAAAAACTCAGAATCTTTTACATTTTGAATAATTTGAGTGAGGTGTGTCAACACCCTTTGCAAAGTTTTGACCGCCTTCAAAATGTTTGTAAGCCACGTTTGCAAATAACTTTCAATATTGCTATCAGTTATGTGCGTTTGTTAACAGTATTAGATATAGTCCTATAGATATAATATCAGATATTTAGAAGCTAGGACTAATTTATTTGTCGTTTAGGGATTTGGTTATGTTAACTAAAAACAATGCAGTAGTTTTAGTGTTTATTATATTATAGGGTAGTTTGCTTTACAATTGTTATTTTCCTAAAACAATAGTAGAGTACTAGGGTTTTCGTATTTCGTTGTATACTTTAAAAATTATTTAATGTTGAAATTTATCTGTTAGTAAATCCATTTTATTCAAAACAGTGAGAAAGTTCTGCAGCTGAGGGAGCTTATTAGTCTTTAATAATTGCCATTTTCTTGTTTTCTCAGTATTTACTCCCATTCCAAATTTCTCACCTCCTACAATAGTTTTGTCCATCATTTCCAGTAAATCGCTTCCGAACTATGCTATAATCGATCGTCACTGACGTATAGAATCATCATGTACGTATAAGCTAGTTCCATGCTGGCTTTCAAACGACAAGCCAGCATAATTAACTGTCGTTTAGTCACAAATGTGACAACATCTATTAGAGCTACTACCGCTGGTGTTGTCGATATCACCGTGCGTGCATGTACGGTAGTTAGCCTCAGGGTCGTCGTGACCAGGTCAACACATGCTCTCAGTTAGCAAACAAGATTCACTCTCGCATCGCTGTATAAAGACGGAGAAATTTACAAATTAAGATAGTTAAAAGTAAATTATGATACTGTGCTACTTAGAGTAGAACGAAACGTTACTAAGGCGAAGAAGTTGGAGCATAAAATGAATCTCCCCATGAGTAAACGAAGGTCTGTGGTAATACTAGTTCCTGACGTTAACTGATCTATTGATTCCAATGTTTTGAACACTGGGAATAGAAAATCAGCTGGATATAATCAAAAACAGAAGTAATGGGTACCGTGCTCTTTGTGCGGACAGCGAGCCTGTGTATAAAACGATATATTTAAATTTTGAAGTCAAATTATGGACAAACAATTGGCAAACTCTCTTAATCGAAACCTACATACACAGAGTAACGTTCTTCTGTGTGTATATCAGAACAATATGAAATATCAGTTTACAACATATAATAATATGTTGTAAAAAAGTAATCAGGTACAAAAAAATAATATAGACCTACCAGTCACCAACCTAACAGCCCGGCCGATGCTCTTGTAATATACAGTTTTCATATTATTTCAACAAACGGCACACAGAGCAGACTTCCTATATTTTTAGGTTGACATCTGAAATTGTATTTAAGCATTTACTTTGTCCTAAACAGTCAACAGTCTAAATGTCAAGTATCAAGTGTTAATATTTTTCAAAAGGCCTACATTTATTTGTCACATTTACAATTGTTAATTTGCTAAAAATTAGTTTTTAAGGAGTTAAAATGCTAATATTTCTGATCATATAATTTGCTTAAAATTATTTTTAATTTTTCTGAGAAAAGTTAACTGTTCAGACATACCAGACATAAAAATAGTCGGGGGCCGATAAAATTATTTTTCTATAAATGTTTAGTATCTACTTACTTCCCGAGAAAGGCTCAGCGAAATACGCCAAAATACTGTTTTTTTTACAGAATTAAGCGGAAATGTGACCAAAAAATTTAATAATTTCGAAATGTGGCTTTAAATTCAAAAGGTATACGACGAATTTTCGTAACAAGGCTTACTAAATATTCTCTTTAAATACTTGGAACTCAAAGGAAGGTTTCAAGAATATCATTGGTATTTGAAATCTATGCGTTAATGATATTATAGGCCTACAGATGTGGTGTTCTATATGAAAGAATTAGGTGACCCAACTGAAATCAGGCTGGTATTTGAAATCTATGCGTTAGTGATATTGTACAGATGTGGTGTTGTATATGACAGAATTAGGTGACCCAACTGAAAACAGGCTGGGAAACGTTTACAAAGCGTTGAGATCAGAAAGAAGTGAAAACATAATATAATTTAATACATATTACAAGTTAACCCATTAATTAAAAGTAGCCTTGTACCGAATAGAAACGTGACGAATAACGGAGAGCAAGAAATGAAATTAAAATGATTAAATTTAGGTGATCAATAAAATTATAATGCAGTAAAGGACTGTTGTAAGTAACGTGGAGGCGAAGGAACTGACGCGATCGGCCGTGTACAATTCCACCCAAGTCGGAAAGGATCCCTGGATACGGTAAATACCAGGGAAGACACAGGAAATCGCGGAATAAATGTGTTTTTACCTGGCAAAGAGGGTTAGCGATTTGAGTGACAGACGGCAGGAGAAAATAAACCCCTGAGGACTTTTTCAAGCGAATTAATATCGAACAACAATCGTAAATGAAGGAACGTAGGCTTTTACGGCCACTGTTAACATTATCACAATTTTGCGGGCCGTTAGCTTGTTCTTGTGTACACCGATGATGGAGAACTTCAGTAGCTCGGGAACCGCAACACCCGCGAACGAATGTACTCGGTTGTAATTTGTGTACCCCCGCGACTGTTCGTATTCATTTGTGGGCGTTGCTTTCTGTGTTCCCGCGCCATTGAAGATGTCTGTCATCGGTGTGGACGAAACGCCTGGTAATAAGCATGAACAGCCTAGACCACGGCCCGGGAAATTGTGATAAAATGATCGGAAATGTTTTTAGCACATGTACTACAAGTGAGAATAAAGAAGAAAAACGTGTAACCTATACAAACATAAGTAGGTACGGAAATATTTTACGGTCCCTATAAAATGAAACCGATCAGTTTAGTCAAAATTCTAGCTACTTTGGCAAAACGTAATTTGGGATTAACATTTTGCACATTTTAACTAATTTTATGAGAAAATTATAACTTTCGATTTTTAAAGAATTGAATATTTCAGATAAATTGTTACAACCTACAATTTAATTTTAATTGCCGCCTGCCTTATGAAATACAGAAACACTTCAAACAATATAATTATTTGCATTAAATTTCGAATATGAAAATGTGTAATAATTTTATTATTCTTTAACAAAAACAACTTTAAATAATGTTGTAAAATTGGACTTTAAGTTAACGTTTTATTAGTTTTTAATTTATTCTGAGTGATTAATTTGTTTCTCAATTTTTGTTATATCTCTGTGCAATGGTGTAATTAGGAGCTGCATCTGTGGGTGGGGATGGGGATTGAAATTGAAGGGGGCAAACTTGAAATGAGAGTTTTTAAGAACCTAAAATTGATATATTCTGAGTAATTATTAAATTGTTGTTTTCATATTGTTTTGTTTAAAACGAAAATGTAAAACCATGAATTTTGTGATACAATTATTCTGCCTATGTAAAATTAAATTCAGATTCACACTTTTAAGTTAAAATTTGGGTTAAATCTTCTTGAAACTGTAGCTTGAAAACAAAGTGTTTCCAAGATCAATGATATTTGTATAAGCTTTTTTCACGTGTGGAACATGTGTTGAAAGTACTTCCGTTACTTTTGTGTATAAACTAGGAAAGTCGAGGCGACTGTGATCACTGCATTACGCTAACGATTCCGTAACAATCGTCTCCTTATCTTACACTATCGACTGCAGCTTGTCGTGCAGTAACGGATCGTTATCATTCCTGCTATCAGATAAATACGCGTGCCGTTTGTGCACATATTGTGCCTCCCGTTTGTGAACGAATATTTTGTTTTGACGAGAAACGTGGACAAGCGTTTGCAGTGTATCTAAACCAAGATATCTAAACCAATTCAGTATTCAGCACGTGTATTACATGTATTATTCAACTCAACATCTACTCGGATTACAAAGTAGGCTATGTATTGTCAGCATCCAGTTATTGGTGAAATCCAATTCTCTTTAACGGTTCATACCATGATTATAAGAACAGTTATAACAAAAATCCCTATTCTTGTGATTATATTTTG
The DNA here is from genome assembly GCA_034769895.1 of Magicicada septendecula. Classification (NCBI taxonomy): domain Eukaryota; kingdom Metazoa; phylum Arthropoda; class Insecta; order Hemiptera; family Cicadidae; genus Magicicada; species Magicicada septendecula. Next base: position 179,438,959 of record CM068376.1, on the reverse strand, counting down.
AAGTGGATGTACACCACAACATTTTGGGCGAGCGGTATAATCCGATCCCCTCACTCCCAAACGTATAGTAACGGGAAGACCTTCCCTTTACTATCGAAACTTGGTTAAACTGCAAGGTTTTCCCGAGAGCCAAATATATAGTCAACGTTCAAACAAGAGTTACAAATGCAATTAACTGATGTTTTTATCGGTTGTATTCAAGGTTAGGTGTAGAGTGGCTTTTAGGTTGTTTTAGTTTTGAGGGATAGCCTTAGCCACTACTTCAGTTACAACATATTAACAACTTCCGAAAACGTCTTCAGAATTACTCTCATACGCCGCATTGAGAAACCACACGTCAAAGAAAAGTAATATAAAATTAGTCACAGCAAGAGTTTGTTTTCACAGTAGACAGATTTATTCATACATGGAAGCCACCAGATTTAAAATGTAATTAAGACGTGTCGTTCTATTTTATATGGGATAAAGAAAAAGACCAAATTTTATTCAGCCACTTTCTCGTGGACATCAATATGTAAGTAAATGTATAAAGTAATAAAAAAAAAAAGTAAAACCTATAGTCACGTAAATATCATGGATGGCGATCGTAAAACAGTGAACTAAACTTTAAAAGCCAAATAAATCGATAGGCATGATTTTTATTAACACTTCTATAAAACAGTCACACTAGTGTTACAGTAGTAGTTCTCCAGTGTTACACAAGCATCAAATACACGGTCTACAAACAAGTAATAAAAGCTGCCAAGTTCTATAACAGTACTGTGGTAAGACTCCACTATAATAGCTTGTATAAACTGAGTAACTGCAGCCGCCTTGTACTGTCCACGTACAGCCCACCAATGCCACAATTTAGACGGGAAACTTCCGAATGTTTGCAAGTTAACTAGGATTTGAGGAATTTACATCCGCGTGGCCGCTTATGCTAAAAGATTTGGGGGATAATGAATGTGCTTTTAGAGTCGGTAGTATTTACAGACTCTCCGTACGAATACCATTTAACAGTACCACTTTATTATAATCAAAACGCCCAACTAAATGCTGTTAACATGTGCCAAATTGGTGAAAAATCTAGAAACGTTATGATAAGACCGCCTGTAATTGAAATCTTTTTACCGTTACGAAGAGTTAGTTAGTCTAACAAGAGAGTCTAAAAATAATAATGATAAAACAAAGACAAGTCAATAATCACTCAGAAAGGACTCCCTTACACTACTACCTGGTTAAACCGCGACTGTGATTGTCTGGATACGAAGAGCACATAAATAACTATTGTTGAGAAAAAACTGCACAATATAAGTATAACGTACATACCGCTCGCCGAAAGTGGATACAGCGTGAAGTGAATATAATTCTATAATATTTTCTCCTGACTTAATCCAGCAGTAATTACTAACAGTGAAATTGATTTCACGTTATAAACAAAGTGTTTTATGTGTGGTAATTTTGTTAATAGTAGGAAATAATCTGCCGCTGTAACGAGTCATTACGCTTGTTTATCCCGTTACGTCTTCCATTCTATTAGTCCTATTTTTTCGTACTCTGCTTTAAAAACACAAGTGAGACTGATGCGCGGATAAAATTGTTTGGGGGGCGGATACATTTCTTCGAATCTTTTAAAGTCTGTCCAACCTGCGTCGTCTAAATGGCATTGTCACTAACAGAATCATAATCAAGTAGCAGTACAAACCGAGATGGATCTGGGATATCACCAGATCTCAGTATCTACTCTGATAATGAACAGATAACTCGTACAGAATGTGTTCATTATTGAACGAGCTAACTGGGTTCTCAGTTTTAACTCAACCGTTTCGGATTTGTCTGTTTGTCTGCTTGGGAGGCGAGGGGTTTCACTCTAACTTTTGGATGCATCAACCAATTTTTGTAAAACTTAGCATGATGGCCATACCTCATAGAGTCATATTGGCTTTAAGATTAATCGCCCCAAAAGCGAGAGGGGAGACAAAACAATGACGGGTCAAAATTTAGGAAAAATGTAAAAATGCATGTGGGATATGATATTCATTACAATTTTCAAATGTTCACTTTTGGAAATTTAATAATTTTGGGGCACCAGGGCCTAAAAATTGGGTTAAAGGCTTGTAAAAATTCTACAAATCCATGCCGTGTATCCATTTATATAGAATAAATTTTTACCTGAATCTGATTATAGTCTTCAGTTTTGGATTGTTCGACATTTTAGGACATAAGGGCTTAAAAAAGGGATCGAAAATTCTAAAAAATTTAGAATCCATGCCGAGTAGCAGACTGAAGTAATTTTAAACTAATGCCGAACGTAGTATTTACTTTGTAAACATTTTAACTTTAGGGGCACCATGGGCCAAAAATGGAAGTCAAAATTTTGAAAAAATTGTAAAACTTTTTGTGAGATATCAAATTATGAGGAATTTTGTTCAAAATACGAACTCGATGTCTTAATTATTGGAAAAAATTAATATCTGTCGATGCCCTTTCCAAATTACAGCATTTTTCAGCTAAGGTTTCCACAATACATAATAATCCACATATAATAAATATGTAGGAGTTTACTCAAAGCTTCAAAAATTAAAATTTCGTAATTTATTTTTATCCAAAAATAAAATGCATTTTGTTCAAAACAGTGAGCGAGTTCTGCAGCTCAGGGAAGTTACTAGTTTTAATTAAACTAGTTAACTAGTTAACTAGTTAATTTACTGACAATCAGAAAACACAACTTTGCTTTCTCATTAGAGTGTACAATAGTACACTAAAGTGCGTGGAAGAGGACCTCATTGGTATCCCTCCCGATTAAGAATTTTTGCCTAGGTTATTCCTTTATCAAGCTATAAGATCTGTTAGTTACTTTTTCTTAAGTTATCTTGGTGGAGGATCGCCATTTGTAGTGTTTGGATTACACTGCAACTTGAGAAAGTGCTTCCAAGATTTCAAGATAATTTATACTAGTTGTCTAATGTCTGGTTAGATTCGTATCACAGGGGGCATCTGAGAGTTCTTATTTGAAACCTTCCTACTATACTTACGTCGCACAGCCCATGACCACAAGCGGCAGATCTTATACAGAAGGATTTTATTTACAACGTTTAGTAGCGACTTTTTGCTGATGAGTCAGTACATATTCTTCACTTTGCGTCCAATTTTTTAACGCGTAGTTTACGCAGTTTCTGTTGATATACGTACTTTACGTTATTCGCCTGCAAAATATATTTATTTTTTATATATACTTAAGGAAAGGGATATAAATAGGATTGAAGGGTTGAAAATATCGATTTGGAGGGGCATGGAAGGAATTAGGTGAATTAATTATATATGCAATGAAGATATGGCTAAAGAATGAAGAAGAGTAAGTACACTTCTGCATGTTATGAAGAAGAGAAATGGAAGCGGATTGGACGTACGGACTACTGACAACGGTTTTTGAGGGAAACGAAAGAAGGGAAGAACCAGATAAGGAAGATGCAGCTTCTAAATGATGTCGTATAATCAGGGAAAATTAAAATTGATAAGAAAGAAGACGGCTGTGATGTCTGGGACCTGCCACGCGGCAGATAATGATATTGAATACCTGCGCGTGTAGCATTCACAGTCACATGACGACTTTTGTGATAATCGTTTTCCAAGGAACTAATCAAAACACTGAAAATCAGTTTCGTCAGATAGGCCTAACCAAACGATGCAAATATCGCATTTGAGACATAATCTTCTTATTTCACAATTATAGGGCTAGTAATGTTACGCTAAGGAGATAGATAATATGTGAGGCTACGCGCGCTGTGTGAGCGGTACGATTACGGAATGCTCATGCTCCTTATCGATCTTTTCAGATTGGGGTCAGTTATTTGCCGGCATTCTGAGGAGTTTACACCTTCTACGCAACGCTGACGAAAAATAAAAGCCCGTTTCGGAAGCGGTAAGTCAGTTTAGGACTGCGATTCGGGTACGCTTGATGTTGGTGATAATTGTTGTACGGAGACAACGGTAACTGGCGACTTGTGTTATTATTATTAGTACTACACTGCTAAGTAACTGGCATTTATTGTGTGTTACACTAGTCTGTGATGAGTGCTGATCAGTGCTGATTCTATTGTTGTTTTGTTTTTTTGAAGTGTAATTAGATTTCTAAACAGCGATTTCCTCCAGGGTCAATTATTCTCTTTATTCTCTTTTTACGGTTCAAACAGACCAACAGTAAGCTCACAACTTAATAAGCTACCTCAAGTTTTTACGCTATTAGACCTACATTAAATACTGTTGCTATGCCATTTAATAATATTATTTACTGAGGCTGCTTTTGCCTTGTCGTAAATAATATTATTTACTGAGATTTACGGTATGCATCCTGCACGAAACCGCTGGAAGCAATTTTAGTTAATTCAGACGTGTCCCTAATATACCGTATATTTAGTTAAAATGACATTAAACAATTAGGCCAATATGTTGATTTCTAAGCACCTCGGCTGATATTAGGTTTTATGTGGTTGATACAATTCTAAAGTATGGTTGATGCCATTCTAAATTGATACCATTCTAAGTTTGTACGAGCAAATTCTTTTGCTCACTTCGTAAAAGTAATTCAAAACTTGTGGCTTACCGTTGTTTAATTATAGAGCTGCGCAGCTAAATCACATTATGGTTTAGATAATTACGTAGCGATTATTGGCGTGTGCCCCCAGAGGAATTTGCTGTCAGACTGTCCGATGTCCTGAGTGTACTAAGCGCTGATGTCGTAGGATTATAATTTTTTTAATCACTTTACATCGTTTATAAGTTCTCCACGCGACTGTCTTCCATTTGGTACTTTGGATCTATTCGGAACATTCAAAGTTAAGACTACCCACGAATTTGTTTAATTTTCTTTATTTTCTTTGACTTTTTGGCCAGTTTCTTGTTCTTATTCTTTTCTTTCTTCTTCCTTCCTTCCGTGATTCTACAGCCATACTGGTCTACAAGTTCTTTATTACCACCGAAATCTATCCCTAGCCATGCCGTCTCAGTTTGTCACATTCATATCCATTAATTCTTGAACGTCGTTGTTAGCAAGGTAACTTTCGCTACCTTTTCCAGCACTCGATGATCGTTCAATCTCTCCACGTGCCCTGACCACTTCCGTTTAATTTTATATGGACTAGTAAATTCCTGTCCTGTTCTAGTTATTTTAACTCATCGTTCTGTCTGACGTTTTACCCTTCGTCGTCTTTTTTTTGCCCACGTATCTTTCCTAGAATTTGAATATCACAGCTGGTATTGTTTCTATTTTATTTCTCAGTTACACGCTTTGCAACCATTGATAGTCTTCGCATACTAATTAGTCTTGCTATAGGCCTATGTTAATGTTTTTGCTTTTATCAGTTACTCGGTGCTTCCCATTACTAATTGAGTAAATGGAAATTTAGTATCAATGTTACAGAATCAACAGTGAAGTTAACTAACATCATCGATTGACAGAGCGACATAGCAATTAATGTATAACATTCATATTTCTACGACAATTATGTAACACTCTCGAAAAATCGAAAGCGCCCTTTCTACACGTTTCTCGGCTAACCCAGCGTGCAGTCGTCCACTCACGTAACACTCGAGACTGTTCGAGAGCACTTGTAACTACGCAAATTACCCTGGCAAGTGGCCAGGAGTATGGAAAACTATTCTGGAACATCTGCGGGATCTATCAAGGCCACACTATACTACTGGCCGGAGTCACCCCCTCCACTCCACGTGCCACGTCACAGTAGGCGCCGGACCGTTTCGCGCCACCAGCCCAATGCTTTTTAGTCAGTATACACTTACACACGTGTTTCTATTCGTATACGAAGTTTTGCTGCAACTGTTTTTCATTCAGTACATTTGTGATAATAATATTAAAACATGCCAACTTCATGCTGCGTACCAGGATGCAAAAGCAATTATAACACAGATAGTTCAGTGAGTGTTTTTAGATTCCCGGAGGATCCTATCCAGTGTCAAAAATGGCTAAATGCCATTCACAGAGCAAACTTCACGCCCAGCAAACGATCTGTTGTTTGCATTCGTCACTTCGACGAACGTTATATCGTGCGAGAGGACTCGGTGACAAAACCCGACGGCACCGTCTTGACTGTAAAACGACAGCGTGTGAAATTAGCTGCAGATGCATGTCCAACAGTTTTTGAAAACCAACCCGTATATTTGACGAGAAATCTACCTCCCCCTCGAAGAGACCCTGCAAGCAGGAGAGAGGAAATCCGGCAGCGAGAAGAGGATCGGAAGAGCCAAGTAAAGATATTAGACACTATAAATAGCTTAAGTGATATTAAAGAAAGATATAAACTTAAGTGTGATGACCATGCCATTAAACATTTTCATTTGCACGCCAGTGAAGACACTTTAAATTTTTTCTCTGTTTATCAAACCAAAAGAGGTAATGTTAAAGTATTGATAAGTCTACTTATAAGTAACGATTTGTCTTTTAATGTATTATCAAGAGATGACATAATTATTAACGATGATCCAAAGATTTTAGAAATTAGTTATGGTAGAAAACGTCTATGTTTATGGTCACAGTTAAACGCTTTACTCCAATACTTATTTAATGAGAACAGGCAGATTAATATTAATTGTAGTACTGAAGACCACATCAGCTCTGTAAATAGTTCTCTCGGTAGTCTAATTGATGACTGTTTGGATAATCCTGATGTAAGCAAAAGGTTAACATTTTTACAGGAACAATTTAATTTACTATTCAAAAAGAAAGTCAGTTATTGTGTAAATACTTTAGTTTGGTTCGCTACTTTACTTTTTGCTTTCCCAGGATCCTATAACTATATCAGGGTAGCTAAGCTTCTGACAATGCCACACCCAAAATATTTAAATAAATTTACTTTTAAATTAGGAGTTAACACTTCAGGTTTACAATCTGGCCACACGGACTACTTAAAGAAAAAAGTTAGTGTCCTTGAAGAAAATGAAAAGTTGTGCTGCCTACTCCTTGATGAAATTTATGTTAAGCCCGAAATCACTTATAAGGGTGGGAAGGTTGAGGGTCTAGTAGTTAAAGACCAAAATGCACCAGAGCCTGCAAGTACAGTCCAAGTTTTTATGATTTCCTCAATTATGTCCAAATACAAAGATGTCGTTAGGTTGTTCCCTACTAAAAATTTGTCTAGTGATATGCTGTTCACCTTAACAAATCTAGTAATAAAACTACTTACTGAGATAGGGTTTAAAGTATTTTGTTTGATATCTGATAACAACAGGGTAAACAGAAATACGTTTGAACGATTTTGTGGAGGCACTCTTCAAACAAAATTTGTAAACCCTTACTGTGAGTCACAGAATATTTATGTTATGTTCGATCCAGTTCACTTGTTTAAATGTATTAGAAATAACTGGTTAAACCAAGTAGATAACAGACAAACATTTGTGTTTCCAAATTTCGACAAAAATGACGTAAAAGAAATGGCTTGTGTATCAGATCTCAAATTCTTACATTTAAGTGAGGAAAATAACTGTGTTAAACTGGCTCCTGCACTGTCAAAAAAAGTGTTATACCCAACATCAATAGAGAGGCAAAATGTTCATTTGTGCTGTAGGTTATTCGACGAGAAAAATATTGCTGCTTTGAATGAAAATTCGTCATTGACTAAAACAGAAACTAAGAGTAGTACAGCACATTTCATTCAGGTCATTTTAAAGTGGTGGAAGATTGTCAACGTAAAACATATGTACAAGGGAGTTAAATTTAATGACGAAAACTTTAAACCAATCCAGTCTGTAACAGATACTAATTTTGTTTTTTTGAAGTCTTTTAGTAAATGGTTAGTTAAATGGGATGAACTTGTTGTTCAAGGGGAGGAGTTGACAAAAGCTAAAAGGAGAGGGAAATTAACCAATGAAACACATGTAGCATTGCTACATACTGTTAACACTTTAATGGAGATTATTTCGTTTCTCTTAGGAGACATGAAATTGTCATATGTTTTACTTGGCAAATTTCAGACCGATCCGTTAGAGGCCAGATTTAGCCAGTATAGACAGATGAGTGGTGCATGTTACCATGTATCAGTCAAGCAGGTTTTGGAATCAGAAAAAAAACTAAAAACTTTGAGTTTGATTGATATTTACTCCTCTAGACACAGTAAAGTATGTATCAAAGATTTATTTATTTCCACATCAGACTGTGAAGAAAGCGATAGTAATGATATGCATGACAACAGTAATCAAATTTTTGATGACCTGCAGGTAGACATAACTGATGTTACCTTATCAGAAAATGACACTTTAGGCCTTGTTTATATTGGTGGTTACTTGGTACACAGTATTTTAAAAAATAACTCTTGCACTGGGTGTACAGATTTCTTTACTACAACAAATACCGAGTCTACTGTTGTACCACAAAAGGACAATTACTATTTTAATGTTATTAATAGAGGATCTTTAAAATACCCTTCAGATTATGTGATGGAAGTACTAAATTTAGCTTTCAAAGTGTTTACATTAATTGTATCTGACAGATACGAAACACAGTTTTTATTGTCCACTAATCAGAGAGTAGCGCTAAAATCCACTGTTTTAGGTTTTATTGACATCCATCATCCACATAGAAATTGTAATATATGTAAAATTAATTTTAACAAACTTATCGATAAATGTTTATTTTCCTTTTGTAACATCTTATTAAACAATTATTCAAAATCTCGTAATGACAAATTCAATAAAAAAAGGAAAGATGCTCAGAATGATGTCAAATCGGACAAAAAGAGAAAAATACACAAATTTTAGCCAAGTTCAGCGTTAACTTAGATAAATGTTAGACACAGAATTGTTAAGTTAGTCTAAATAACTTTATTGTAAGTAGATTTGAAATTACATGTAAATATGTTAGACGTAAGGCAATACGAGATTGTAATGCACCATCTTCAAATGATCAAATATTGTTGTAAATAAATACTGAGCAGTTAGTAATCGGTTATTTCTTTAATTTTTCTGCTTACCCCGCTTCTGATACTACTTATCATACATAGTATAAAATCTTGTACAATACGAAAGTTTGGCTGTTTATCTACATAAAGAAACTTGAAAAGTTATTTCCCCGATAAGCTGTCAATTACCTTGATTCACAGCTTTTTTACATCCTTCGTGTAAATTGCACTTTCTCAAATGCTAAATATAACTGTTGTTGTTCACAAAACTCTACATTTTTTCATACCAAGGTCTTTGTTAGTTCATACAGATTACAACCATATAGGACATCTTCAGGTAAACCATTACAGGTGTGTGTAGGAAAGGTTATTTGAGCACGCGACACAGTAAACAGCATTAGCGGCTGTGTTTCGTTTCGGCGTCTAGTGTGACGTCACGTTTCCAGCACTCCGGCCAGGAGTATAGTGTGGCCTTGGATCTATATAAGCGCCTATGGGCGGTATAGAAGTTACCGGCCACCGGAAGTCACCTGGCGAGATTGTAGAGCGCGGATCAAGTGATTGTTGCTGATTAGTGGAAACTGATTATTGTGTTATAATTAGTGCGGAACTCTATTATTTGACATTATTATTGCGTGTAGACAAATTTAACTTGAATTATTTTATGAGAGTACCTTGTTGGTTTCAAATTGTCATTTGCGACTAATTAAAGTTGGCAATTAGTGACGACGTTGGTGTTTGTATTTTGTGTTCGACGATTAGGGAGGCCGTTCGTAACAATACAATTACATTTGTAGCCAGCACTCAGGAAAACATACAGCTGTGCAATAACAGAAATCGTCGAGACCAGCAGTGTGTACAAAGCTTTGGCATCCGCATTAGTCACTGAGTATGGGATGATACACCGTTCAACAAAAGAACGCAAGTGATTGAAATTTATTTATCGACATTTAAATTCTTATCATGAAAAGAAATCGTTTTCCTAGCTATAGCTGCTGTAAGCACAGACGTTTTACTTAGTCGTACATAACGGTAAGTGGATTCATAACTCAAAACCCGGAAGTCTTCAAAACAAATTAACACAGACTATAATGACTTATTTGTGCCGGCAACTTAACGAGTTACACGTCAACAACAGCACTTCAATAATTCACATAAGTAAGGAATGTTCGCTTATCCATATGCGTCTTGTTTTTGCGCAATAAAAAACGTACGTAATAAAAAAAGAAGGAAAGCCAACGTCGTGTGTGAGGAATATCGTACGCCCTTGTGAGACAAAGAGGCGCTTTTAAAAAATTTCACTCCCTAATCGGTCATCGTGCCACGATGAGCGAGTTATACAATGCGTTTCCTAAATGATGATGCATTGTGATAGATCGGTTTCGTCTTGCGTAACGGAATCTGTTGTCGTTATTGAAAGTAATGACCGGCGGCGTTACGAAATGGATGAAACAATACGGTAAGTAATAAACGGCACAAATGTCAACGCGTTACGAGTAGGTAATTTATTATTAATAACACCGTATTCAACTCAATTTTGTGTACCTAAAGGTGTTTCCACGATTTCAAAGGCTAAGTGAAACGTTTAAACATCTCCGTTTCATGTTACCTGTCTTCTGTTATAGTCTATAAAGTAATCTCTCTCTCTCTGTGTAATGGAGCTGACTATAACGAAAATTTCTTTGGAACGAAAGAACTGGAGGGTCCCGTTCGTTTCATAACTCCTATAACAAACTACCTATTTTACCCTCTTATATACAAAATTAAAAGTTAAATTTTCTTCTACTTGTCGAAAATAAAAAGAGGTGCGGCCATTATTGAAGAGATTAACTGGAATATAGGTTAAATATTTGAAAAAAAGGATAGAAACTAGTGTTGTAAATGTATAACAATAAAATTTCAAGTTATAAAGCAAAAATATAGCAGCAAATTGTGTCGCTTAAATGCAATAATTTCCAACGACAAGAAGCTTTAAGTAAATAAATAATCAATGTAAACTTTAAAGATTACGAATTTAAAAATTAAAAAATATGTTTTTTTAAAACTTGAATAAGGAAGGTCATTGGTTTTAAAATGAAAAGTCAATTTTTTCAGATTTAAAGAATATGTAAAACAGGCGTTTCTGTGCTGTTAAAGTGGTAAACACTGTCTGTAAAATAGTCTACTTTGCATACCCGTTATTTTTGCTTAGGCCTATACTTTCTTTTACAGATTTCCTTTTATTCGTTTTTTTAAGGAACATTAGAACAGTTTTATTTACAATAAGCATATATTTTATTTTCCTACCCTAGTTTGTTTATAACTTCAACTTAGTTTAGATTATTTGTTAATTAATTTATTTATAACTATTTAGTTTAGTTTGTAACTAAACTAAATAGACGCATAGGAAAAATATAAAAAAGCTCTGTTAGATAGATAGAAAAAACTGTTATTTTTTAAACCGCCCTGTAACGGGGAAATACCAATGTCCCATTAAATCCGCTATACAGGAATTTTACTATATCGAAATTCTCCACTTCTATTCCACTGATCCCCTTCCGCCTGATTTCCCAACTTTTACTTCTCTCTCTCTCTCTCTCTCTCTCTCTCTCTCTCTCTCTCTCTCTCTCTCTACCGATCCATCTATCTGTCTATCTATCTATCTGCCTACCTACCTATTTCTCGTTTGTCCTGAGGGAAATGGGAAGCCACCTCTAACTAGTCTCGACCCTCCCACCAAGAGCAGCTCCTAATTAGACCACTGATCGGCCACAAACGTTTTGCCCATTTTTTCACAATTCTGACTTCCATTTTTGGCCTGTGGTGACCCTACTCTTAAAAATTTTCAAAGTAAACACTAGATTCGAATCTTTACCTGATACGGGTTTTTACAATTTTATCAAAATTTTAATTCCTCAGATTTCAAAAACTGAACATTATATTTATATTTTGCTAAAATTCTCTTTAATTTGATATACCCACATGACTTTTTCAATTTGTCAAAATTTTGGCAGCTCAAATTTTTGTCTCCCGCTTCCTATTTGGCGGGGGGTGTCAATCTCAAAACAAAACAGTTTTGTTTAGGGTACAAGTGTGAACACGCATGCTAAGTTTTAAGAAAATCGATTGATGCATTCAAAAGTTATCGTTTGACATCCACCACACAAACAAACCAGATAGAGAGACAAATACCCTCGCTTCACTCGTTCAGTCAAACACACAAATAAATACTGATGAAGTGCCTCATTTAAACACAGACTCGTCTACTACATTTAGCATGTGTGCAGTGCTACAGTAAGCTTACTTACGTCACTAATTTATAGAAGAACATTCAGTAGAATATACTGCTAATGCTACTAATTTTATTTCTTATATCTTGTTTGAATGTCACTTGTCGTTTTCCGGAAACTGTACAAATTGTATTACACTTAGTTGTATGTGAAAGTACGAGACGCTTTTTAAGTAAACAATAAAACCGCTAGACACTTTTTGCGCCTACTGTAATTTATGTTTTTAGGAGTTACTACAACTATTAATTGGACATTACAGTGTCTTCTGTCTTCCGACCCCTAGACTCAGTTCCTTCTATTTAGCGAACATCTCGGTCTTAAACCTCGTTCCTTAGTCCACAGTACTAGTCCTTAATAGACTTCTATAAAAGTCAACAACTTTTAAAAATTACAATGTACCAAATCAACTTATCAGAGTTCGAATTGAGTTGAAATGTCTATCTTCCATTCATATCATGGTGGAAACTTTTGAAGTTTTCGTTAAAAATACCTTTTAGTGTGTTAAGACAACCAGCAAGTATGGTTCGAAAGCACTCTGCAGAAGTTAATTCTTGTCTTTACAGTAATTCTGGAATAAAAGAGCAGAATAATTTTACACGCACACACACAGATAAAGAAATATTAATTCTAATTATCGAGTACGCCTTAATTTATTACGGTATCTGCATTGGTTCTCGCTTTAGAAAATGCCAACGTAGTAATTTAAGGTTTAAGTGAAGTTCATATTCACGAAACAACACATTGTGTTTATTGTAGGATTACGTATTTTTATTTTTTTTACTGATATTAGTTTTTGCTTACAATTATTTTTTATTATCTAATTTATGAGGTTTAGGTATGTGTAAGCCGCGGTATTGTGACGTAACGATTGCAAGAAGCCCCAACTCGATTCCCCTTAAAGGTCAATGTACATGTAAATGTCAGCTGTATCATGTAAACGGCAATAAATATATACATAAGCTACGGATAATTGCTACTAAAGTTATTATGGATAAGTTATTTGGCGTTGAAGTTGTAACGACATTGTTACGTATCCTGTTTCAACGAACATAAAATTAATGAAATGAACAATTCAATAACAAGTACATACTTGGATGGCCTGCAGCATGCGCTATAATTGGTAACTCAAAGGGATCGTTTTAGGGGACAGTATCCATCCCAACTGACACTGTGGTTATAGAATCGACTGTGGGATAGACTCTTGGAAGAGTCTCCTTACAAGTTTGTTTCAATTTAACGTAGGCTTATTCGTAACCCCTGCATTCACAGTCACAGCACGGATATACAGTTTAGCTTCCGTAATTCTAAAGCTGTATCTCAATCTTTTTTATTTTGAATGAAATTTGATTTCTCTACCATGTTCATGTTATTCAAATGTTAAATGTAAAACTACGCTGTAAAGCTTAAACTACATCTGCGTTTGTAAAACTCAAACACGACTGAGTTTGTAAAAAAAGTGGCACTGATAAAAACAGCGTATTATAAGTCCCTGATATTTTTTTAATATCAGTGACGTATAAAGTAATAATTTATTACTTAACTTAAAATTCAGTGAACTTTGGAGTAATTTGGAGTTGTCTTGTTTTACGAGTCACGTAATTTTATACTTTAGTTTAAAATGATAAAGTACGTTGATTATTCGCACAACGTAGGCCTATTGTTTTGAATTGTTGAATGTGACTGTCTTAGACTAATCACGTGTGAAGAGCATTCATGAACTTTTATAAATTTTTCAAGTCTTAAAAATCTTATACATTTTTTTTAAAGATATAAAGTAATTTTGTGCGTTATTCTGTATGTAAATATAATATCAGAGATTAATGTCAATAACATCCATGCAATAATACACTGTCACAGAAAATTTTAAATATAGTGTTGCCTAAATTATTTAAATCTAAAATCAAAATTTTCAAATTTAAGCGTTATATAGGTTTATTTGATTTACATTGAAACGCCCGATATATTTACATGTTAGGTATATATTTAATCGGTACATATAAAACTTTTTCATAGTTCGGCTGTAACGAAACCCGTTACATCGCGCGATGCGATGTAACAGTATCTGGCAACGGTGTAACAACGGTGAAACAGTATCTGAGGAAAGTATCTACGAGACGGCGCTCGCTGACATTTGCGACCGTTCTGGCCATGACATACAAAATTTGTATACCTATAGGTTGTCTCACACGCGTTCAGGGAAACACAATTTCGCATTGCATTTTCTCTACAGTTAATCATTAATCATCGGCGCAGCAATCACCGTGTCCGCAGAAGTCTAAAAAAACATGTTTAACGTGAGTAGTGACAAATAGCCTGTCGCCGTTGGACGGTTTCCAGCTTTCTTATTCTTAACGCAACTCTTGTTCACACATCATTCCTGGTGGTATTCAAAATACTTCCGACTGTAATGTTTCACAAATCATCGTTAGTCTTTCTCAACGATACGTCTCTATTATACATGACGAAATTGTCTCTAGAATCGTTTTTCGTAGGTTTCGAACGCCAATCGAATAAAAATAGAATCTGACCCAAACTATTGAAACGCTTTGCATTGTACTATTTTGAGTGTGAGACGGGTCTTTAATGATTGCGAAGTTATGCGAACGAGTCCGGCAAGCGGTAAGGCGTACGACGAAGCAGAAAACAAACTTAATGAAGGACTAAAAATAACAACAGTCAACTGTTAAACAGAAAACTGTTAGAAGGAACATATACGACTGTTAAATTACACTGTAAACAGATAGACATAAAACAGTAACAATGTAACTGTTTAAAAAAAGAACATTTAATTTCACCATCGTCTCTGGAAGGTTGTATACATCGTCGAACTTGAGGTTGTATACAACGATGTTCAGGCTGAAACGCATGGTTTTTACCACGACTGAAAGCATCCTTCCAAGTCTCCTGATCTTAAGGTACTTAGCATCCGTTTTGATTCCACTTGATCCTTATTGGTTATTTCAAAAAGCTGCCTTTCAGCCGGAGTTTTGTTTTACGGAAACAGAAGTCATCGAGAACGAAGTCTGATCATGAGTAGAGGAGACAGGCAATCATGTAAATTTACTATTGGCTGTTAGAAACTATATAATATTGAGTGAGGCGTCTGATCAAAACGTTCGTGATTCAATAACCAGTCTTTACTCTTTATTGTACCATCTGGCATCGCTTGTCTTTGGACATCTATTTCTGGACTTGTTCTTTATGTGTCACTAATCAACGTTTGTCTGTTAACGTTATTTATTCTTGAGACATGATCGGGCTAGTTCCACGGTAACTTAATTAAAATGGTAACCGCATCATCACGTCAAAGTATCTCTTGATATAAAGTCTTCACATAGAAATGGCATTTACAAAAATTTGTGTATTATTATTACCCGACAGGAAGAAGTGATCCGTATATACTGGAGAAGATATAATGTGAGACAGGGAAAGGTTTACTATAGTATCTGAAGATTACCGGGGAAAGGGAGAAAGATCATTTTTCGTACAGTTTCAGTTAGAAGTACCACTATTGCTAAAATTTCATAGTTTATAATGCTGCAACGTTCTGGATGAGAAAGAGTCAAGTTACAGGGATTTTTTAAAATATAAAATTAGATATACAGAGAAAAACGAGGTATGTCCAGTAATCCTTAATCCTTTGTTACTGTATGGATGACAGTTTTCATTTGCTACGTTGGCTAACCTACATAAAAATCAGAACAACTAATAAAACTCAGATTAATTAACACTGTCGTGTTAATCACATAATCTTATGAAACTATAGAACAATTTTCTGTAAAAAATGAAATAATCCTTTCGGGTAACCCAGAAAAAGTGATAGTGTTTTTACGTTCAAAGAATCCAGCCAATCAGTAAAATCAAGTTTAAGCAGATCACTCTCGATATCGTATCATATAATAGAGTTAGGGTTTAAGTTTAATGATAAAATGAGAATCCACTGGGGACAACAATTACCACTTTTAGAACAGGCATAATTTCTGCATCTACAAACTACTTACTAAGGTAAGTGTCAATAAAACGCACATAGAAATTGGAAATGAATGAGGAGGAGAGGGAGAGAGAGCGAGAGAAAGTGTGTGCGCGCGCGCGCGCGTGTAACTGAAAGCATCCGAATCGTCGCAAACAAATTTCAAGTACAAATGAATATAGGCTTACATTTCTTGAGTTAGATGCCAGATGGGAACATACGAAGCAGTGACGCAACCAGGGGGGTATTTAAGGGTTAGAACCCCCCCAAAAATCTGGAAAAAATTTTGTAATCAACGTATGTACGTACAAACAGTAAGAACGTAATAATTATAGTATTTTTTATATGTTAATTACTATTATTCTTACAAAATAACATTTTTACTATTAATAAATAATAAACTAAAATTCAGCATAGTGTTACGACGGTCTACTTGATCATCGTAGGTACAGTGGAAAAAAATACAAGACACCAATTAAGTCACTAATCACCAGCTTTAATTTTCACAGTTAAACAGTTCGTAATTAACAGCACAGTCTCATATAACAAATCAAATAAAAATTGTCCACACGCAAATAAATGTCAACTAATATTAAAACACAATTGTATTACAATATACCGCCTGATTATAAAACACAACACTTCACTAATAACCACTTGAACGCACACAGTAATATCGCTTGTAATCGCGCGACAATAACTCGGACCGCCTGTAAATATATCGCAACTAAGGCTAAGGCATACTGACTACTAAGGCCGCTGCCGCCATGTATTTATACCTCCGCTCACAGACCAGAACGTTCGAAAAATACGTAATTAACGTGGCCTTGACACACTCCGCGCGGCTGGCGGCTTCGAGAAAACTCTCGGGAATGCGTCTAGAGTCACGAATGCCACACACATTAGAGCGAGATTCTTCTGGCACATTCGACAAACACGTAGACTGTTCTGTAATGTCGTAACAATAGGTACGTTTACAGACGTGAATAAATTGTTCTTTTGCCAACGGCGCATGATATGTAATTGTGTTCGTACTTTTCAAAAAACACCAGTTTTCATTGGAAGCGTATCGTTTAGTATATTGCTATATTTTCCGGTTTTGGAGAGTGAATTGGATCAATCTGGGTGGCCTGTCAAATTCAGTCCAAAGGAATGTCATACATAGTTAGAGTCGGAAAATAATGTATAACGTGTACAAGTTTATTAAATCGGAAGATAAGGGAATATCAGAAAGAAAGTAACAGGAAAGGTTAGCTCAGGCGTGTGTCTCTAAGTAGTGTTTTTAGAATTATTAAAGAAGCATCCGCGTATACTGCTGACAAAATCTTTCAGTACTTCCCATCAAAAATGCTCAACAAAGGAAATAAAAAAAACTAATTTAGACGATTTTGACAAGATTCGATTAATTATTTACAAATATTAATTCATAGAAGGGGAAGCACCAACATTCAAAATAACTTAAACAATTTTGAGAGATGAATTAATTATAATGGTAGTGCATCTAGTCTGAGCCACATCATTCGTCAAATAGGACTTCGATGAAAACGTGCCAAAAGCAATAGGAAACGTTTAGTAGAATAACACATTAGAAAGTTAAAAGAAAATATATAAGAAAATTACGGCAATTCAGAGAAGAACGGCGGCCCATAGTATACACAGACGACACTGAATTCAACGTCAGTAAAAGAAACGTGGATAGACGCCATTCTCTGAACTGCCGTAATTTTCATATATTTCTCTTAACTTTCTAACGTGTTATTCTATTAAAAGTTTCCTATTTCTTTTGTCACGTTTTCATCGACAAATGTGGATGAAAATTTCAATTAATAAATAAATCCACCTGCAGCATCATTAACAAAAAGACAAACACGATTAACTGGTTAGTGAATCATGGGATTTCGTTAGTCCATTTATCTTAACCTGAGCTCTATTCACTAATTAAACAAAGTAAACCAACACACAGTACTTTAATAATAACCACTGTTTTGGGAAACCATTGACATTACATTTTACGACTTCCACTCTATCATCCTGACTTCCTGATCTTAATCCTAGAACTGATTTAGGCAATCGTGAAGAAGCGTGTTAAAAAAACGTGCATTTTCCATCGACAGTGTTAGAAACTTAGCAAAAAAAGGAATTTGAGTGTATTTCTTTCATAGATTGCACATCAAGATGTGACCATGTCATGAAAATTGAAAAGATTACGTGAGATCAGTCCAAAAAGTGTATAATGTAACAGTTTGTTTCAAAATTAATAAATAACGGGATAGCAGCAGTGAAGACGATTTGAGTTATAATAACAGCGAAGGAAACATTAGTGGGATGGAAGAATTGAGCTAAATATTTGTAATTGGTTGTAAGTAATTAAATACTATATTACTTAAACAGTTTTGGTATAATTTTTTTTTAATATTGTCTCTCCTGTTCTTTATGGACAATTTACATCTGTTGTTTTTTTTAAAACACACACAGTGATTTCACATTCGAGCCTGTTATTGATGTTACTTCTTCAAACAAATTAAGTTGCCAGGGTAATGTGGACTATATTACTCGATTTTGATGTCGATGACGTGTCCGTTGATTAACTAATTATAAATATATCACTACTGCCTCAGAACACTAATTTTTTATTGGTAAAAATGTTAAACTTTTACCGTGTAGCGTGAACTAGTTTTCGCTTATTACAAGCTTCGTCAGAGACTCATTTTTACCGATATTACTACGTTTTTTCCTGAATCGTAACATGTATACAAACTATTATGTACTCCAAAATATACAATGTTTGTCTAGGCTCGACTAGGAGATCAGGAGAAAGACTGGAATAGACACAACATGGCAAATCACTGTTTACAAAATAATTGCAGTAAACAAAATGTTAAACATTTTCTAACTCGGTGAAATCTTTGTATGGTACCTCTGTTGTATCTATTGCTTGTTTCGTCTTACAAAACGTCCATATGTACTGTTTAGTAGTGTCGAAATAGAAATAAGAATAAAAACCTCCGTACGTAGACTCGTCATTCAGGAAGAAAGCTAATATTTTCAAAAGGCCTTTTTCCTACTCACGTGTATAACATGCTTCCTGCCTTATCCCCACTACAAAGTGTGCAAAAGCTTTATGTCTGATTATTTTAAATATATTATTGTATTATTATTTCAATAAAGTCGGGGTCTACTGATCAAGCATATGCAAATTAGTAAGACTGTGTTTAACATGATTTTAACTCACGATTCTTACAAATATTGTGTGTATGATTCTAACTCGTGCAGTATGTGTAAGAAGGACCTTTGCAGCATTATAGGTGGAACGTACATGAGTGAAATTCTATGAAGCAAAGTTAATTTTTACCTGTTCTTTCGACATTGGCTCCTTATATAAATTGCGTCTTATCGTTTCTCCAGGAAAAAGCCCTCTTTGTAAAGATAAGAATATGGAAAACCAAAATTGTGCACCTTGTTTCTAAATTTTCAAAATCCCCCCGAAAAAAAATCCTGGGTGCTCCTCTGATACGAAGAAATAATCCGACACCACTAAACTTAAATGTAATACTATTTCTTTTATGAATTTGCTAACTGCTATAATTTTTGTTGTTCGACTAAGCTTTTCTTCATCACTGACATCATCAGGTCTTAAACAACGTCTATAAACTATACGTTGTAGGCTTTTATACTTTAGGCCCCTCCCCTTATGTCATCGCTCCTCCTATTGGTTCTAGCTGCTGCCGCTCTTCACGGGAACTTTGTCTACATTTTTCCGTTAGGCATTTTTCTAACGTCCGTCAAATTGTTTTAAGAATCTCCTGTTAATTTCTTCATTCTTGACTTATAATTTTTTTTTGTAACCTTTTACATTTCATAATTTTTAGTGTGTTATTCTTATTATTTTAATGTCTTTTTGTTTATTGTTAGTATATAATAAAATATTTCTTCATTTGTAAAAGCCACTTTTATATTCATTAATTTATTTTTATCTTCTTTTTTAACTTTAATTATTTCTAGTTATTCTATTAGTTTTCTTTTTTGCGGATTGTTTTCTATTTTGATTATGTCCATATTTTCATTTGGATTTATGAATTTATGGCCTGATTCATTTAAATGTCTTGCATATAGTGAGTTCGTTACTCTAACCCCTTCTCCTTTTGCGTGTTCATTCATTCGAATTTTAAATTTTCTTCCAGTTTCGCCCAGATATATCTTATTACATTCCCCACATTTTAATTTGTATACGCCGCTTTTTTCTGTTAATGGAATTTCTTCTGTTTTAGCATTTTTTATATATTCGAATACATTTTTCGTTTTCTTCATTCCTATCTGTATTTCATATTTTTCGAAGCATTTTTGTAATATTTTTGTTTGATATCCTATGTATGTTATTGCTCCTTTATATTTCTTTTCTTCATTTGTTTTTTCTTTTTTGTTCTTTTCTATTTCTTTATTTTCCTCTATTTTCTTAACTATTCTATTAATTATTTTAGGGTTGTAATTATTATTTTTTGCTATTTGTTGTATTTTCTTTAATTCTTTTTGTTTGAATTCTTCATTTTCTAGATAATTTATAGCTCTATAACAAAATTAATTTAATGCTGCCATTTTGCTATAGAGCTATAAATTATCTAGAAAATGAAGAATTCAAACAAAAAGAATTAAAGAAAATACAACAAATAGCAAAAAATAATAATTACAACCCTAAAATAATTAATAGAATAGTTAAGAAAATAGAGGAAAATAAAGAAATAGAAAAGAACAAAAAAGAAAAAACAAATGAAGAAAAGAAATATAAAGGAGCAATAACATACATAGGATATCAAACAAAAATGTTACAAAAATGCTTCGAAAAATATGAAATACAGATAGGAATAAAGAAAACGAAAAATGTATTCGAATATATAAAAAATGCTAAAACAGAAGAAATTCCATTAACAGAAAAAAGCGGCGTATACAAATTAAAATGTGGGGAATGTAATAAGATATATCTGGGCGAAACTGGAAGAAAATTTAAAATTCGAATGAATGAACACGCAAAAGGAGAAGGGGTTAGAGTAACGAACTCACTATATGCAAGACATTTAAATGAATCAGGCCATAAATTCATAAATCCAAATGAAAATATGGAAATAATCAAAATAGAAAACAATCCGCAAAAAAGAAAACTAATAGAATAACTAGAAATAATTAAAGTTAAAAAATAAGATAAAAATTAATTAATGAATATAAAAGTGGCTTTTACAAATGAAGAAATATTTTATTATATACTAACAATAAACAAAAAGACATTAAAATAATAAGAATAACACACTAAAAATGACGAAATGTAAAAGGTTACAAAAAAAAATTATAAGTCAAGAATGAAGAAATTAACAGGAGATTCTTAAAACATTTTGACGGACGTTAGAAAAATGCCTAACGGAAAAATGTAGACAAAGTTCCCGTGAAGAGCGGCAGCAGCTAGAACCAATAGGAGGAGCGATGACATAAGGGGAGGGGCCTAAAGTATAAAAGCCTACAACGTATAGTTTATAGACGTTGTTTAAGACCTGATGATGTCAGTGATGACGAAAAGCTTAGTCGAACAACAAAAATTATAGCAGTTAGCAAATTCATAAAAGAAATAGTAAGGATGGCTGCTAATTTAAACAATACTAAGAATTAAATGTAATAATCTCGTGCTCACAGCTAGGACCGACGAGTTCGTAAATAAATAACATAAAAATTTGTCCCTTTCTCGTGTCGAAACAGACCGTTGCAGAACATCCCTGAACAGACTTCGGAAAATAAGAAAACCACTAAATAGGCCAGTCTTTGCAAATTTACAGTCGTAATGGATTTTGTAAAGTTATAGCCACTCTCACTTACGAAGAAATGTGGGAGTCCTGAGTCACTTCACTTTAGTAAGTCTTCGCCTAAACACACTGCCAATTTTCATTTCATATTCTTCATGCAAATAAAATCTTTAACTGAAGATTTAGTTACTCTTAAATTGATTCAATTAACTTTCATTTAATGCATTTGCTTTACATTACGAAAATTACATAAGTAGGTCCTTTGTAGTTGGAGCTTGCTTTCATCGCCAGAGCAAAACATGGTTGGAGGTCTTTCATAAACTAACGTATGAGAATTGCAATGACGAGGTTGTTGAGGAATATTTTGAATGGAATGAAGAATTAAACTGAAAATCAGTAAGAAAAACGCAAATAAAAATTTTTAAACAAAAAAATTTAATTAAAACACACGCGCGCGCGCGCACGTGAGCATAAAGAATTTCGACGAAACCGAAACATCGAAGCATGATAATGTTTTGTAAACAAAAGCTTTCTAGACTGTGGGGAATTGAAAGTGTGAAAGCATTCATTTTTCGATGACGCATTTTGTGGAATGACCCCCAGCCTAAAAACATTGTCATGTTAAAAAAATCTAAAGTCATCTTACCGATAAAGGAGTGTTCATAGTCTTCGCGAAAGTAGAGATCTGTCTGAGAATGGTTTTTATCATTTTACCAGTGATGATATCATATCCATTTGCTGGACGGACGTTTCCAAAGCTGAAAATTATAAAACAGGTATTGAGAAATGTTATGAAACATGAGAATCTGAATAGTTAAGCCTTTTAAGTACTGAGAACGATGTGATAAGAAAATTAGACTTTAACGAGTGTAATTAATGACTTTTCATCAAAAAAAAAAAAAATACAAGGAGATAAATTTTTCTTTTCATTATACAGGATACACTTCAAACAACTGCCGGCGGCCTCAAAGGTCTGCTGGAAACAAAACTTTTTTACTTACCAGCGTGTGCGTGCAGACAGACGTAACTAAATCTACCCACACGCGCGCGAGCATTCACACAAAATACACATTGCAGCTACGTCATGTTTTCCCTTGCCAGGAGAACTACAAAGTGATTACCTGTAAACTAATCTCTCTGTTTCTCTTTACTCTGCGTCATAAGAAACAACAAACACTTACCGTCTGTGTACGTCTAAAACGAACCATATACTGCTAATCGTGCTGATAACAGCAATATCCTACAATTTTTTTATGGTATTAGTTAAATAGAGTACATCTTCGGTTCTTCCTTAACCAGATAACCTGCTTTTGAGTCGCAGCTTGCATATTATGCTCCTATGCGATGATTTTTGTATAGGCCTATACTGTTAATGTTCGGAAAAGGAAATAATGTACTGTATATAAAATAAATAATGGAGTCTATATTATATAGAAGGTGGCTTACGTGTGAGAGGATATAGGTGTCTCCCACATCGATGTATAACACTGGATTGACGGCTGCGTGTACTGAATTCGGTCCGCTCAACTCTACGCTCGCCCCACCACATTAAGGCAAAAGCCACTTCGCCTGCATACTCGCAGTGTTATCTTAATATTAGTTTAACCGATTTGATCGTCGCATAAACAATATTGTTATGAAAATTGTGTATTTTATATTAATCAGATTAAATGGAACACCTGATACTAATTTAAAAATAATGTAAATATAAATTTAATTTCTGTTGTTCATAATAGAAGCTCGTACACTTTTTTTCGTTGGTACAGATCTATAAACAACAAACAAGTTACCGGTAACATTAAAGTTATGCATACATATTTTCGCTAACTATACCGGTTTGTTAGGGTGTAATAATTACCTCTTTTTTGTAGTAGTTTGTTTTTATTTTGTCAATAAAATAAAGGAAACTGACTAAACAAGAATACAAATGAAAACGAAATTGTTTATTACATAGCTTTACATTTTTTTACATCGATGAATAAGTACAAAAAAAAATCTTAGTTTACAGCCTATCTGCATATAATTACAACGTATCTTACTATTTCTAATCAAAATATATTACATTTGATATAAAACTACATTTGCTATGAATAACATATTGCAATTCTGGGCTAAACATTGCTAAATAGAACTAACTTATTTAATTTTTGACGCACACCAAGTTCGAAAACATAGCTGATGATGTCTTTTCTTTAGCTATACTAAAACATACAATTTTGTAAAATAAACTACGGTACCTATTAACATTACTAATCTACTTTCGTGAGTGTCTTCACCATAATCATTGTTAGAAGTATGGCCTTTAAATATGTTATTAGTAAAGGTTCTACACGCTAATATAATCATCTTTTTGTGTCCAAATTGTTTTTGTCAATGTTTTGTTTATTTTTAAAAAGGGAGTACATAAATTTTACTATCCTGATTACATCTGTGGAAGCCCTGACCAAATTTACTTTTGAAATATAATCAACAAAATGGGTGTAAGGGCTAAGGTTGTTATCATCGGCTATCAGCAGTCTTATACATTCTTCACATTTCAACTTAGAACTAATTTTTCTGACAATAAATCCAGACAAGTAGAAAAGAATATTATCTTTATAATACGAGTTTTTATTTTCCAGCAGACATTTAACGTTTTTAATGGGTTCTTCATAGACGCTGACTGAGTTTAGGTCTACTGTTTCTTCTGCTTCTGCAAAACTCATAACAGAGTTTTGAATGTCATGTCAAAACTCAAACAGTTGCTTTGGCAGGTGCTTTATCGGTGTTCCTGAACATAGGTTTCCTCAAGGCCCATTGGAACTGCTTGACATTAGGATTGTTATTATGTCCCCCTCGAGATCTTACACAGGAAAATAACAGTTCCAATTGATCTTGAGAAAACTTATAAGTCAAAATATACTTGAATTGTAAACTATTTAATAATATGTTTGACAGAATCTTTATTGCGTTTATATTCGTAATAAATCCAAGTGCAAATGCTTTCCTAGGATGCCGCAGAACCTGAATATTTTCAATTTTTAACGTCGTTAAATATGCCAAAAAATTATCTAACATTTTATTGTCATTTTCTAAATTCTTCTTCTTTATTGGTTGTTTGAAGTGCTGCCCAAATGGGTCCCTGCTATTAAAATAATCGAATAGCCTATCTATAACTCTAATATATTCCACTGTTGGTTTAGCACCAATAAAATCAGGATGTTGTTTATACATCAAAAATTCTATGGCGTCTGCTACGCTGGCACTTAAGGTTTGGGCCGCAATTTTCACGTTCATTTTTCTGTTGCCATAATGTATGTGTATGTCTGAAAGGCTATTGGCAAACTTTAATCCTTGTTCTTTTTGTAAAGTGTTTAGCCGTTGAATATATTTAAAATCTATCACACCATCTGTAGATAGTAAAGTACCTTTATCTGCTAATGTGTTGCGAGCCAATTTAATCACATGGCTAGCATCTAGCATTACAAAAACTGTTACATTTTCTTTGTTTATTTTCACATTGAAAAAAGGCTTTTCTGGCAATTCGCAACCAAGTTTCGTAACAGCGTTTATGATGGTACTAGTATCATCAAATGTTACATTATGTACATGGATACCTGATTCCTATAATTTAATAATGCACATTTTTATTAGTTTGGACAAAATTTCTGAACTAATCTTATCAATAAAAAAATAACCAACGGCACATTTGAAATTTCCTCGTAGTGCAACTATCTGAAAGACTAGTGCTTCACTAGCTAATGTTTCGTGTTCATTTACTTTTATATCATTGCCCAAATTCACATACCCAAAATTCTTCCTCTCTCGTGGATCGTAGATTACTTGTTTCCTTATGCTCATAGCATCAAAAACCAAGTTAACGTGTTGTAAATGTGGCTTGCTTTGAACGTTTTCTTTTAAATATATAAAAATCTCTTCTAAAAAACCGGGTGAGCAATTAAAATTAGAAAACCACCTCCTTAAAGTTGATGGGTTAGGTAACTGAAAGTTTAGATTTCTCAAATACTTATAAGCTTTGGGACTGTAGAAATAAACGGTTAAAGCAAACTCCTTCATTTTGTCTGAATAAAACCTCTTAAACTTACTTCTATTATTATTGCTAAAGTTATTAATAATAATTTTTAATGGAAACCAGAAAAATTATCTTCTAAAATTTCTAGTAACATTTCAGAATTTAATTTTTTCTTTAAAACTAAAATAATATCTTTCATGGATTTAATTTTAGCATCCCTTCTGTGTAAACGCTGTTGCAGTATTTTCAGCTTCCGGCGGAGAAATTTTTCAGTAGGCGATACACACAACTGAAAAATAAAAATCAGGACTTAATTGTATGCTGTTTATTCATTGGCAATAACAACGTTCTTTAATAATGGTCATTCTTTTTTTGTCAGAGGATTTGAAAGATGCACGGGGAAGTCAAAGAGCGTTGGCACGGCATCGCTTTTCAACAGTTCGTAATTACAGTTGGGTCTGAACTGATACTGGTCTTTAGCAAAATGTTTGCTACAAAGTAATGTATGTTTTGAAGGAACAAAATTTTTTCTTTTTGTAGCTATAATCCACTTCTTTCGTAGCTCTTGATCTTGTGGAAATCTGGAAGAAATAATGTTATTATAGTACGGTCTTCCTTATTTTTAATACTGTACTTTACGTAAAATAATGAAAAACCACAGTTTTTTCTTAGACATTTGCATTTCTTATATTATGGTATGTTGATAATATAATAATGCTATCAGACAATACACTGTAATAGACAATTCACAGTTTATATGGAAAAGAATACAACATTAAAAAAATAACAATTTATAATTAATTTATCAGTAATTAATTGTAGAGATTTAAAAAAATGAATGTTTTATATTAGTCTAATAAAAGTTATAAAAGAATTAAAAGAAATACAGTACTTACCTATAAAATGATATTCCACTGTTCTTCTTGTACCGGTATCTGTTAGTGCAGTTGTAAGCAGCACAGGAAGTTACCATTATGCAAAACTAATAATCACAATAATCAAAATTACATACAATTAAATAATAAAAATTACATAACAGTTTCGCTAATAAACACGGAAAAATTTCCGAACTGAATTAAGTATGTAGTTAACAAAACACGGAAGCACGGCTGCATACAATGTATAAACTTGTGCTTAGTGACGGCTTCTTGCCTTATTGTGGTGGGGGGCTGCTGCTTACCGGTGGACCGTTTTTTGCGCTTTTGCTCCCACCTAGCGCGCTATCCAGTGTTATTATACATCGATGGTCTCCCACTACGGTGACATCTCAGACAGTTTGGCGTTTGTTACCTCGATGGGTTTTCAAAAGTTTTACATTAGAGTTTTTGACATTTCATGTGGTTATATAGTTACGAGGCTCGCATGCGTCGTGACTTTATAACAGTGGAACAAGTTATTGAACACAAGAGAAATCGATACTTTTCTACAGATCTATGCAAACCAACCCTCATATTATAAAAAGTTTGCTATTTATTCAAACTTTCAAAAGTCACTAGCAATTTAACACTTAACACTTTCCTTAATAGGCCTACATGTTCTTATTTGTTCGTCTTATGGCCTCGTTTGCTTTACGTAAGTAGACCAGGGGTCACCGACAGCTCTGGATTGATGTCAGTGTCACATTTTCAAATAAATGTTTTTGTACGGAAGAGTTTTTGGTCCACTGCTTTCCCGTGTCAGTCGGTGGGAATTAGTTCCCGAGACTAGAGGCCGTGTCTAAATGGTTTTCAGTAATTTCTGAAGTTTCCTCGTATACATTCCTCTTAACTCTGTTACCAACATTCTTCTGCAACCATCAAATATTTACGCAACTTTGAGGAACGCTGATACGACTAACCAATATAAAACAAGTATCTGCAAATCGTGCAGATAGGCTGTATAGTTGACAAACTGTCACTAGCGTATTTGCTAGTTAGCACTCATTCACACTAACACAAGCTTCTAATTTGTGCTTATTGGTGCAGAGTCCTTCCATTTAAGAATAAAATTTTTTACAGATACACGCTTCGATTATTTACAATGAAATAATTCCAGACGTAAATAACTGTTTTAAAGACTTAAAAATTGAGAGAAGCCACCGAACCGAACCGAGAACAAGCGAGTACCGAACCGATGTTTTCGAGGCGTAGCGTAGGCCCAGAATATTTTAGCTTTCAACAGTGACTTTCGTATCCATAATAATTTCCCCCCACTAAGGTGTCGAGGGAGGCGTCAGTCTTATTGCGTTTTGTTCTCCTGCATCCATAGAGCTGTCATGCCAATGCACAATGCATCTTCTGTTCATATATATTGAACTATTTAAAGTTATTTGTTTTTTATAATGCGTTTGTCAATTGAATAAGTGTTCTGTCGTGGGTTCAGTGCAGTACATAGTGATACTTTATAAGGTAATACTTAAAAAATTAAACCTAACCTTTCCTGTATGAAATCTTACAGTGGTCTGTATTTTGAGTAACAATATTTTAAATATTAACATTTTTAAAAACAGTTGTTCAAACAATTAGCCGTTTCCCGGATAAATCAGAATATAAGTCAATTTATACATTTTTAAATTAACCAAAAGAATCTTAATCACTCTTTGTACAACGTTGCCGACTCGCTTCGCAGTTGTTCAATAAACATGTTGCTTTTTCTTGTTGTACGTGGTTGGTAATGAAATCAGATGCTCCCACTTGGACATTAAATGTGACTAATAGCTTTAAACAGCTTCACGAAAAAAAATATTAAAAAAATACAAATCTAGTTTAAAACATAATCACTGGCGGTAATGTAACAATTATCACCCAACGCTTCCCAGCTCAAACTTCATACCACTTTAATACATTTCAAACTTTAAGTTATGTCTTGACCAAACGACAACGCATCAGTAGATAAAAAAACAAAATTTTCTGAAGAGGTTCAAAAAGAAATAGATGCACCAGAGAATAATTATAATTGTCAAGGGGGGATCTAAATGGCAGAGTGGGAAATTATAACACGGGAATAGAAAATTGGCTAGGAAGGGAGGGGGAAAACATGAAAAATAATAATGGAAGAAGAATAATTGATTTGTGTATGGAAAATGATTTAGTTATCGGAAACACAAAACTTACACATAAAGACATACACAAATTTACGAGGGAAGAAAGAAATAGAAAATAACGATCCATCATAGATTATTATCTAATACATAGGGAAATATGGAAGTATGTAATGGACATAAAGGTTAAGAGAAGTGCAGAAATAGGGAGTGACCACTGTCTAGTCAAAATGATATATAAAGTAATGCAAGAAGAAATGAAAGATAAAACAAAAAAATAATAAAAGAAAAAATTAAAATGTATAAACTTAAAGAACGCGTAACAAGGGAAAATTATCATAAAAAACTATTCCAGAAGAAAACAGTATACCAAAATTTGGATGAAAGTGGGAGAATTATAAACAAAGCCTCAAAGAAGCAGCGAAAGTTAGTTGTGGGGTAGCAAAAATAGAAAATAGGGCTACAAAGAGGACAGCATTTTTCTACAAAAGAGATAGAAAAAGCAGTAAAGGGAAAGAAAAAATCGTGGAAAACGTATCTGAACAATAAGACACAAGATAACTATGACACATATAAGACAGAAAGAATAAAAGTTAAAAACCAAATAAAAACGAGCAAGGAAAAGACATGGACAGACTTCAGGAATAAACTTACAGAAACATATAATGAAAACCAGAAATTATTCTACAACACATTGAAACAAATGAGAAAACCCAAAACGAATATGCTACAACATTTAAAGGACAAAAATGGAAATATCCTAATGGAAGAGACAAGTATTATGGAAAGATGGAGAATATTTTAAAGATTTATTAGAGGAAAAAACGAAAACGAAGATAACGTTGAAGAGGAAGAAGAAGAAAAAAGAGAAGATACTGAAAACAAGGAACAAGAAGAGAACCAATTACAAGAAGAGGAAATAACAAGAGAAGAATTCAGTGAGGCAATGGAGAAAATGAAATTAGGGAAGACACCAGGACATGATGAAATAACAACAGAAATGATTAAATACGCAAACATAGAAAGAAAGGAGGAACTCCTAAACATTTTTAACCAAGCATTGAAAGAAAGGAAGGTCCCACTTGACTGGCAAATAGGAATTATCGCGCCTATATACAAAAAGGGAGACAGTAAAGAATGTTCTAATTATAGAGGCATTACTTTAGGGAGCACGGTAGGAAAACTGTACGGGAGGATTCTAGAAAGCAGGTTAAGGAAAAAGTAGAGCACACCTTGAAAGAAAGCCAAAGTGGGTTCAGAAAACAGAGAGGAACAGTGGACCAAATCTTCATAGTAAGACAGTTATGTGAGAAACCTGCCAAAGTGGGAAGACAAATACATGCATGTTTCGTGGACATGGAGAAGGCGTTCGATAGTATACGAAGGAAGGACATATGGAACATATTGAAGAGGAAGGGAGTAGAACAGCAGCTTATTGAGGGCATACAAACCCTCAATTCGAAAACACCGTCAATTACGTAAGAGTAAGAAACGAGGCATCTTTCACCAGCAAAATAGGTTTAAGGTAGCGGTGTATTTTAAGCCCCCTGCTATTCAACCTGCTGTTGGATGATGTTGTCAAAAAATGTAAAGAAAGTATGAGTAAATATAGAATAGGATACTGGAATATGAAGATAATAACAATAACAGAATTATGCTACGCAGACGATTTAATAATTATAGGAGAAACAGAAAAACAGTTACAGAATAACATAAAGGTATTTAATGAAGAACTTAGAAAGAAAAACATGAAGATTAATATACAGAAGACTAAAACTATGATAATAGGAAATTCAGAAGAGAAACACAGTATAGAACTTGATGGAAAATATTTAGAACAAGTAAAAAGTTATAAATATCTGGGAGTAGTGATTAACAGCAAAGGGAATTTAGAGGAAGAAATAAATGAAAGAGTAGTGAAAACAGGAAGATTATTCAATAGTATTAAATCAAGTTTCCTGGGTAAAAAAGAAATACCCACTAGGATAAAAACAGAAATAGTCAGAAAAATCATGAAGCCAGTATTAACTTACGGAAGCGAAACATGGAACATGGACAACAAATGAGAGAATAAAAAGCAAGCTAACTAGTATTGAAATGAGGTTTCCTCGAAAAATAGAAGGGAAGACAAAAAAAGATAGAATTCGAAATGAAATATTTAGGAAAAGTTAGATATTGTTCCTGTAGCAGTAACAGTAGAGCAAGCACAACTTAGATGGCTGGGACATGTAATGAGGATGGGGGAGGAAAGACTGGTAAAGCAAGTGTTTGAATCCAGAGAAACAGGTAAAAGAAAGAGAGGACGACCGAGAAAGCTCTGGAAGGATGAAGCCCGCACAGTTGCAGAAAGAAGAGGAGTAAAATGGGAGAAAATAAAGGAGCTCGCAGGAGACAGAAAGAAACGGAGGGATATGTGGAAAAAGACGACCTCAGAGGACTCAACTCCAACATAGCTTTACACCGAAAGGTAGAAAAGCTAAGCATTAAGTAAGTAAGTAAGTAAGTTATGTCTTGACAGTAAGTGCACAATTGTTGCGGCCACAATACATGCGTACGTGCATCTCTCTGCCACCATTATAATGGCAATTTTTAGAACTTTTTGACAATTTTCAAAAATTTTATATTTTAGTAATACACTCAGAACAGAATATATGTGAAAGAGTTCGAGTAATTTCTAGCATTTTTCTATGATTTTTTAGCTTTCATGTAAAATTTAGATTTGGCGATTTAGATTTTCCAGTTTCAAGGAAGACTGGTAGATTATACACAAACTACGTTCAGGGTTTGGTGAAAGCTAATGTGTATACTGGCAAAATAATTTATGGTAATAAAATTCTAAAGCACATACTGCACTTTACATTAGGCTTTGAAGAGACGACCTTCTTTGTAGATGTTCCACGGGTAAAACGCTGAATGTAACCGAGGATTTAACATGAGTAAGTACCCTAAAACAAAGTTCACTTCAAAAACAAGTGCTGAGTCTTCAGTGGGAGAAGCCGCCTGTCAGTACAATACTGGATATTTTACAACAAGAACGCAGTTTAATTTAGCTGGAATTAGCTGGAATCTCTCCGGTTAGGATCACTGCACAGTATGCTGAGAAAAAAGATACAAAACCGTTCGTTTGAAAAGGAACCGGTCAACAGCAATGTATAACAGTGTAGATAACTGTTAAAAGTAAGTAAAATAAAAGAATAAATGAATAAAGTCAAGGAGGGAAGCTCACATGGTACAGTAGAGTTTTGATAGTGTTTTACACACATTGAAGTTTATTCCGGAAAAGGATAAATCTAGTTTGAATAAAATGGAAACAAATAATGATAAATACTTATTTACCACGTGATATTGATATTATTTAAAACGCTTTTGAATACGAAAATAATGTAGCTTAAACAGAATTTACAAAAGTACGCTTTCCAAAGTTTTAAATTTAAAAATAAACTTATGTAAGCCTAATTTTGGTTGTGTGTGTAAAATCATTGTTTCTATAACCAAAAATCTTTGATAGACAGTTAGAAAAACAGCGATATGCTATTTTTAAAAATCGGTTGATCAATACAAAATTTATTCAAGAATTTTGAAAATTATGCAAAATACAAAAATGTCTAGAGTATGTTTTTGTTTTTCAAAAAAAATCTCACATGATGGTACGTTTTAATGTTATCCAATAGACAAAACATTGACTATAAAGTGAGAGATTTTATTATAAATAAAAACGTTAAGGTTGAAGATCTTCTTAAACAATCAACTGCCTTACTCATAAGCTTTCGTGATTTTTCATTGTTAATAACAACAGTTTTTTGCCACTTATTAAAAAATAAAACAGCGTCCCTTAAGCCGAAGAAAAATCATTGTAATTAACAACCAACTTTGTTCGCGGAAAGTGAGAACTTGGAGGTAAAAGTATCATTTTGTCTGGTTAATAAATTTCTAGAATAATAGTTGTGTAGCGACAGACCAGGCTCGTATATCTTTACAGCCAATGGTTCGCGGGCCGGTGCTTTAGGAGAATGCAACGGAAATAATCGTTTACACATCGTCCGTGACCGAGATTCTTTACCCGGTACAACGTATAGCGTACTGTCCCATCAATAAGAAGGACTGAATAACATTAATTCAGTTTGTTAAATTAATTTTTAAGTAAATACTTAAATCAGAATTACGTCACGGTGGAAGGAGATACCACGCTCCGACAGCACAGCTCAGCTCGGTAATTATATTTTCCCTTGACAATGACGTTTCGACCTACTCCCAGTGTTCACCGGTTGTTGATATGAAGGAATTAAAAATCGTCTGAAGTGAAATGTGAGTGTTTATTGCTTTCTGTCCAACTCACTGCTAGTCTACTTAATAGTTCAGATTCTCGTGAGTGAGTGAATGTGCGTGTGTAAGACACTTGCAATGAAATAAAATTTAAAGACGGAACAAAAAATAAACGAAAACGTTATCCTTCGTAATCGGTCTTCCGTATTTAATTGTTAAACAGGCAGTTGATGGGCAGGCCTTCGCCGTCCAGTTTCCTCACCAAGTCAAACTGTTATAATGAAAACAAAAACCCAGCAGATGCCCTATTATTTGAAAATCATACTTATACCCTATAAATTATACTTATTTATAAATTATACTTAGACGCTATAGGAGGAAAAAATATATGAACAACAATAGAATATCGTATGAGATTACAGTCACTTGCATAAGATAAAAAACGGGTTACGTTAAAAAGAACTTAAATGTTTTCATTTGATATTCCAACAATTTGCCGTTAAAACGAATCTTTCGATTTAGCTAACCTTAATTTATGTGTCTCTGCGCCAAAAGCCACTGTCACAAGTCTAATCGATTATACCTCTCTCAATTTTTGAAAAATTTCAATCTTTTTTTTACGTCAAATGTCCGACTTCTTTTTCAAAACCCTGTCATTCTCATCAATGAAAAGAATCGATTAGTGGGAGTTTTGTCAAAATTTTTACATTTGGCGCACCTATGCTACTAAAGTCACCTAGGATACATAGGCTACCTAGAATAGGGTACCTAGGCTATCAAATCTGTGGGCGCACTATCATTGTCGCAGCCGACTTCTTTCATCGGTGTCGGTACAGGGATTTAAGGAGTAACCGAATTCCCACGAAATGTATAAAAAATACTATTAAATACGCGAATCACGCAAAGTGTCCCAAGTCCATGACGGTTGAACAGTTGTTCGTTTTGCATGAATTGTACGGTAAACGAAAGGAAAACCGTAAACCATACGTTTTGAACGTTTGCAATTTAGGCTGCAACATTCCCCCACATTGTCGCAGTTACTGACCCTCCTGGATTTTTTACGAAACCACAACATATAGGTTAAGATTTTTAGTTTTTGTAAAGAATCTTCTGTACTGCTTTCATGACAAAATTGCTTAGTCACTGATGAGCGACCCGAGCTGTGTTTTTATTCGACCGTTTGGAATTTGTCTGTCTGACTGTTTTGGGTATGTCTCACGATCATTTTTGAATGCATTAACCGATTTTCGTAAAAGTTGGCATGTGTGTCCATACTTTTACCCTACAGAACCTTACTGTTTTTTAGATTGATCACCAAAAAATAAAGGGGCGGCAGACAAAAATGTGAAGGGTAAAAATTGTGAAAAATTGGAAACGTCCATGTAGGGTATTAAATTAAAGGGCTTTTCAACTACAGTCTGAATTTAGTGTTAATTTTTTAAAAACTCAATATATTTGGATGTTAAAGGTCAAATAGTGGGTGAAAATTTTAATAAAATCGCAAATTCCATGTCAGGTATCAAATTAAAGAGCCTAGTGTACAGTTTTGGGAATTTCAAAATTTTTGGGCCCCAGGACCAAAAAAAAAGAAAAATGAACTAAGAATTTTAAAGAATTGTAAAAATCTAGTCGGGTGTCAGACCAAAGGAAATTTTAATAAAAATCCGAATGGTTCAAGTTTTTAGTGTTTGTTGTATGATTGTCTGCTCTACAATTGTTACTTTACTAAAAAAAAGATAGTAATAAGGATTTTCATAATTTTTCAATTAAAAAATTATCTAATATCAGGATTTATCTGACAAGGAGTATGGGCTTACTTCGTTCAAAATAGTGAAAAATATTTGCAGCCCAAGGAGCTTACCAGTATTTTATAAATGAACGAATTGTTCGTAAATAATTCGTGTTCGAATTATTCTCAGTGCCCCCTCGATCCTTCACTGTTTGAAGTAACGCATAAAGGTAAATTAGCTCCTTCTCTGGTAGTCGCGTAAGAAGAATGGTGGCGAGAGGAATATTACAAGAATCAGGAATAAATATCGTGTGTGTTTTCGTTTGATACAGTTGTTAACACAGACACCGAGTTAAACTTGCTTACAGCGATAGTTTCGTCGCAGAGCATACAGCTTTGTGTTGTAGTAAAACAATGCCATAATACAGACATGTGCGTGTAGGGGAAATTGCTTACAGCAGGTCAGCGCCTTGTTGTTGCTCGTTACACGTCCCATCCAGTGGTGTGCGGTGAATTTCGTCAAAGGGGACTAGGTCCGAAGACATCTTTCTTTAGGTGGCATAATTTCTATAAATGGAATAAACAAAATGCAAATGTATAAATAAGTAAGCTGATAAGTTAAACAAATAAACGACAAAAATTTGTTAAAGATGAAAAAGAGAAATATTAGAATCTCCCCTTTGTGTGTACTGCGGACAGGTATTAGCGAGTCTTTTCGTCTCGCAGCTTGACTTTGCGAAAATTACTGATACCACAAAAGCCATTATTATCCCACATTCCTTTATCCTTGTGAAACAGAACACAAGGCCAACTTTACAGTCTGTTTCTTGATTTCGATGTACTTAACTACTGTGAGAAGAATAATACTCTGTTTTGAAATTACGTATATATTCTTTATTTTTTACCTTAACAAATATTGTCTGGTGTTGTTTTATCTTTCGCTATTATTTGATGTTTTTTGTTGGGGGGGGGGGGGGGGGGGTTGTCGGCAATGGATGGAGCTGTGGCCTCCCACCTACCTACTTGTCCCTTTCACTTCAAGAAAGATGCTTTTTTTCCCCAATAAGAAGGTGTATCTATTGTTAAGAGTGTTTCCTGTAAAGTCTTAGCGACGGCCCCATCCAGTGGATTAAGTGGCATTCTGGATTAAGTGGATTCTGTTGCGTGTAACTTTAGTTGGTCAAAAACCATTAATTTTATTATTATGTAACGATACGAGCACAACGATTGTACAGTATTATTACCTTCAGTATTTCATATTATATTTGATATATTTGTGACATATGATATTATATTTTAACTATCTGATATATTTGTTAAAAACATAAAATTATATAATTTTACCACCACACTTCAAACATTCAATTCTCTTTCATATAATGTTCCAGTTTGTGTCATTTCCTTATTCCGTTGTCCCACACGTAATTTCTAACAAAATTAACACTTCTAACATACATCACACAAAATTATGTAAAAACCTGGAAAGTTAAATGTGATTATAAACTTTAATAAATAAAAAAATTCTGCTCCCGATTCTTTCGATATTGCACTTACGGGATTCTGCTCACGTATTGCACTTATTAGCAAAAATGGTAATCCTGATTGTTGGAGTGGTTGAGAAGGGGAGGGTGGAAATGCCTCTTACTCCACCAACTTCTTCAGTTTAATTAAACAGACACTCAGAATAATACTCATACATTTTCAATTGTCGTAAAAGTAATAGTAAAATGTACTCACAGGTAGGCGGACGGCCACGGCCCCATCCAGTACTGTAACAGTAAAATAGCTCAATACTTTGTCGAAATCAGGCCGGATCAACCTGAGTATTGTTATCATTGTTGTGCATGCAAACAATGTCGATATCTAGAGCACAGCTGTTACGATCTACCCAGCCGGTCCGTTCTTATCAGCAACTGATAAGACCCCAACTCGGTAGGAAGCCTAACTATGTAGGAACCCAAGATTGGGGCAGTCTTGAAATGAGTCATTGCTGGTCAAGTTCGCCTACTACTGAGAATCAACGTTTCGAGCGCTGCAGTACAACCCTTTTCTCGACGTGAGGATCTATGCACTTAGCCAAGTGCGAAAAGGGTTTTAATTTTGATTCCTGAACTGTCTGGGACCCTGATTGGTGTTACTTT
This sequence comes from Magicicada septendecula, assembly GCA_034769895.1. Taxonomy (NCBI): domain Eukaryota; kingdom Metazoa; phylum Arthropoda; class Insecta; order Hemiptera; family Cicadidae; genus Magicicada; species Magicicada septendecula. Next base: position 179,401,882 of record CM068376.1, on the reverse strand, counting down.
GGAGCATTTTCACACCTGGGGCTTGGTGCTGTCATCTGGAGACTTCTTTCTACCGCCGCGGATTTCCGCATTCCGCCGCCGCGTTCCGCGACCGACCTGGACTTCCGATACGCTTACTGTTCGATTGTGCGTGCATTACGCGGAGAACTTGTGGTGAGTGTATCTTTTCCTTGATTAATTTCCTAAACTGTGCCACGACTGGTGTTTCGACACGGACTTGCGGAGAGTTACTCTTCGAGGGATTATCACTTCTGCGCCACATAAATACTATATATATTAGTATAGCGTATTACATAAGTTATTTAGATTTAAGTTGTTGTCAGTTTAAACATTTATTATTATTGCGGCATCAGCTAATGATATACAGTCATTTACTCTCATTGTTATTTGGAGATACAAGCAAAACTTAATAAAATAGAATATGATTTCTTATTTTGTATATTTTGTATGCCTTACATGATTGGTATAGTAAATTTGAGCAAACTGCCTTATCAAGTGGTTTAGTGGTCCACCTTATTGGGACGGGATTGAATCTCCGTATTCGCCCGTTGGTTTTCCCTGCACGGAGTGGCGCCCTTAAAAAAAAAAAAAAAAAGAAAAAACTATATATAAGTGAATTGGATTTTTGGTTACCACTCACCCTTCTTGATACTGACGTAGGTGGTGTTAATATCTACCAAGGAACCCCACCCCTTCTCCACTAGCTGGCCTGGGTAAATTCGGGGGGGGGGGTAGCAAATGGCGCAGTACGTGGGGCCCTTCTCTCTGGTGAAGACGTCTATATCCGTAACATCTGAGATAAATCTATACCAATTGTGTGGGCCTTTTTTTTCAGGTTTATTTTATGCTTGAAATCTTTGAATTCTTTACAGATTTTTTATTGTAAATGTTTTGAGTTTTGATAATTTTGAAATGTCTATTGGGACTGTATTTAGCTGTAGAATTGCGGTCCACCTTAAAGCTACATTTTGTAAAGTTGAACTTGGACATTTGTTATCAGATTATCAGATTTTTGGATAAGAACTTATCATTGGCTTGATATATAGCCATTGGTTTTGTGTATAACTTATGAGCATTTCTCCTTCTTTGTTAAATTTGGTTGCTACTTTAAATATGTCTGCCTATAAGTTGAGAAAAATGGAAGTTGCGTATGAGCTCAAGATCCGAGGCCTTTCAACTGATGGTTCGGCTAATGATCTTAGGAAACGGTTGACGCAGGCGATGTCGAAAAACACTCCAATAAATGAGGCTTCCGTCAATTTACTTCAATTTGATGAAGAGCTGGAAGAGTGTACTTTAATTTTAGATGACTTGGAGGACCTAGTACAACAATATGAGGGAAACTTCAAAGATGACGAATATCAGAGGATAGTGGCGAGGCTGTGGCATCTCTACCCTCGAGTTGAACGCATTCCGATTCCAGATGCTGAGGACACCCAAGAAGAGGAACCGCAGGAGAAGAGGATGAAGCTACAACGCAAGGTGAAGAGTCTATTGGATTCTTTTGTCACACCTGAAGTGGAGAAACCAAAGATAGGTGAAGGACCAGCTAGAACTACAGCTACTAAAGAGACTCTACCAATTAAAGAAGCCTCGGTTGCTGGTCACAGTAAGAAGCCATCACTAGGACCCAGCACACTTCCTTTGGCGAAACCAGTTGATACTACAAACCGGCACAGCGGCACACCGTCTGAACTTGTACTAGCCAATCAGGATAGACCCCAACTGATCCAGCAATCTCAGAGCTTAGCAGCAAACACAAAAACTGTTCCCGTGTACAAGTGGGGACTAAGATTTGATGGTCAGGGTGATCAAAGTGTGGGTGGTTTTCTTGAGAGAGTAGAAGAGATTCGTAGAGCTAGGGGCGTAACCCATGAAGAACTCTTTAAATCAGCTGTTGATTTATTTGCTGGACAAGCATTGGTTTGGTATACGTCAACCATATCTAGGGTTAAATCGTGGAATGAATTATGTCAGGAGATGAGAATTGTTTTTAGAACTCCTGACTATGACTTTAGGTTGCAGCAAGAGATATTTAATCGCCTCCAGGGAGAACGGGAGTCAATCGATATGTTTATTGCTGCCATGGAGGGGTTGTATAGCAGACTGTCAATAAACACCCCAGAATCAGTCAGACTTGCTCAGATTCTGAACAATCTGCACCCTACTCTTCAAGATCGACTAGCACTGTGTGACATAAAAACTCTGGAAGATTTACGCCTGATGGGACGTAAGGCAGAAGCAGGACGTTTTAGGGTTACTGTACCCCGCAATGTAGATCGAACTATGGGTGTTTTAGAACCAGATTTAGCATATGCTGAACCCCATAAAAGAAGAACCCCACAAATTTCTTGTATCAGACAGGTTGCACCAACTAAAGGAAGTGTTAAGTGTTGGAACTGTGGAGCAAGAGGACATCGACATGCTACTTGCAAGGAGGCTAAAAAGAAATTTTGTTACGGCTGCGGAGAGCCAGATACCATAAAAAATAAATGCCCAAAATGCGGGCCAAAAAACGTGTAGACGAGGAAGTCAGCTTGATTCCTGAAGTTGGCTTCCAAGACAGTTTAATTAGTATAAAAATCAATTACATTCTCTATTCTAAATCTAGAGATCCCCGACCATACTTGGAAGTGCGGGTATTTGGTAAAACAATTAGAGCCTTGCTTGATTCAGGAGCTTCACACTCAGTTTTGGGTAAGGAAGGACTTTGGATATTAGAGAGGTTCCCAGCCAATTGAAACCTATTGAGAACAAATATGTGGAAACAGCGGATGGCCAAAAACATATGATTGAAGGAATTGTTGACCTTCCTGTTACTCTTGAGGCTAGGACAAGAAACCTAGGAGTCATTGTTGTACCGAGTTTGAACCAGTCACTTATCCTAGGCATAGACTTCTGGAACCTTATGCAGATTGTCACATACGTTTACAAGAGGACTTGGGAATTTGCACCGACAAAAGTGGGACTGGCATCGATTTGGACAAAAGGGGGACTGCAGTCTGAAGAACATCTTGATGCTGAGCAGAAGAAAAGGCTAGAGGAATTTATTGAAAACCAATTCAAACAACAGACAAAACCATTAGGACGGACAAGTGTAGTAGAACACCGGATTGATACGGGCGACGCCCAGCCCATAAAACAAAGGTATTATCCGATGTCCCCTAGTATACAGAAGATTGTGAATGAGGAGCTGGACAAAATGTTGGAATTGGGAGTTGTTACTCCATCAAAAAGCGCATGGTCTTCACCGATAGTTTTGGTAGACAAGCCTGACGGATAGAAAAGATTTTGTGTTAATTTTCGTCAATTGAATGCTGTAACAAAAAGAGACGCATATCCTCTACTTCAGGTTACGACGATTCTTGACAGACTAAGAGATTCTAGATACCTCTCCTCATTGGATATAAAATCTGCTTATTGGCAAATCCCGCTTGCCGCAGACAGTAGAGAAAAAACAGCGTTTACAGTACAGGGTCGTGGACTGTTTGAATTTGTGACAATGCCGTTTGGCTTACATAATGCGCCTGCCACTTGGCAAAGGTTCATCGATCAAATCATAGGAGCGGACCTAGAACCACACGTTTTCATGTATCTGGATGATATAATTGTAGTGACTCAACATTTTGACCATCACTTGGAAGTTCTGGAGAAGATATTCAATGGACTTCGAGCTGTGGACGTGACTCTCAACCAGGAAAAGTGCTGCTGTGCCGGTGTGAAGCCGGCTCTCGTAGAGTTTAGTTAAAGTTTTTTTTTGTAATATAATGCGCACGAGAGTATGCTAGGCGACCCTTGTATTATGAGATAAAAGGACGGTTGCGTGCGCAGCTCGGACTTGGGGACGACTGACCTTGTCGCTCTCGGCTGCAGTCTACGCTTTGCCTGGCCCAGAGAATTATCCGTCTCCTCTCCGTATTGTACGACGCAGTTTCTATAACTTATGGTTGGCTAAGGCGTAAATTGACTCCCGGGTTCTCGAACTAGCCGGATTCCTGGTTTGCTGATGGCTGTACACCTGCCTAAGCTGTGAACCATGTACAAGATCTTATACGAAGAGGGAGATGGAGACTGATTTTCTATGTTGCACTCGCCAGCACTTATAAGGTGATATTCATGCATTTATTTCATTTTTTGGGGCCGGGCCGGCAGTGTGCCCGTTTACTGTAAATAGCCTAGAAGCCATGGGACCACGTGTCCAGACTGTCTACCGGGAAGTTGAGCTGTGATCATGACTCTGAACACTATAACTTAAATTCATAAACTTTTTTTTATAACTCATTTATATAACACTAAATGCATGCCTGTAAGTGTGTGCTGCACTGGGGGAGCGCGCCAGAGATATTTTACTCTTGTACCATTTTACAGTTGCATCTCATTTTCATTTAACTCTTTACAAAATTATGTTACAGCTCAGTAGCTCTGTTCCGGCTGGAACAGCTGTGTATACGTTTTAATTTGACTATGGGTTTCACATTTAAGGGCTGGGGACTTTCCTGGGGGTTTTTTTTTGGGTCTTTTCAGGGGTTACAAAAGGGGACTTAGTTTTTCTCTGACACACGCTGGTGCAACCTCAGACAGGTTGAATGCCTGTCAAATTTTGTCTACTACACGTGGGTGCGCTCCCACAGATGCCAGAGCACAACCACCTTATTGTATTCTTTTCTTTTAATTATTTTATATAGTCATTTGGGGCTAATAGAAATAATTTACTGTTTTTCTGGAAATATTTTAGTTGATTTTGCCCCTTGCACAAGGGCTATACTGATTGTTTTCTTAACTGACAAACACACATGGATTGACTTCCACTTGTAGTATTTGTTGTTTAATTTTCTTTAACTGTAAAACATGTATTCATTATTTTTTTGATAAACCATATATTGTCAAGATTTTCTGAAATTGTAAAGCCTTGAGTAATTAATTTCTGACTACTAAGGTACATAAAGATTTTTTTTAATTCCTTTGGAATTTGTGAAGTCAAATAACTGTTTAGAATTCTGTAACCACTGTTTGAAATTAGGTGATGTAATCCTGTTAATTTTATTTAATGCTGTGAAAGGAACTTAAGGGTCATACGCTCACGATGGGTCATTGATAAGTGGAATGCTAGACAAATGGGCGGTCTGGTTTTATTTACGCGTCATGAATTATTATCATCCTTCCTGGGGTTTTGGCTTTTATGTAATTCTACTGAACGGGTTGCCGACGGGCGTATATTTTATCACTGCTGGGTTATAAGATTGTAGTTACTCTACCTGGTAGGTGGGTGCATTCCAGGGGCGTGCGTGTTAAAAATTAATGTGGTTGTGAGTTTGTGTACCTTATGTTCTGTGTGTGTTGTTATGTGTCTAGCTAGCCACGAGATGGGAGAGAATTCTATAATTATATATGCATGTGTTCACTGATTTATATACACTTGTTGTACTTAATAATTATACACATTTGTTATGCTTAAGATTTATACACACTTGTGATGTTTCATATTTATACACATTTGTTATGCTTAAGATTTATACACACTTGTGATGTTTTATATTTATACACATTTGTTATGCCTAAGATTTATACACACTTGTCATGTTTTACCTTTATTCATACTTGTGATGGGGCACACATGTTGTTCTAGGTTAATAATATTAAAGCAGGGCCTGAAATAAAATAAATTGTTATCGTTCTGTTACGGCTGAGTTTTATTGCAAGTCCCGTCATACTGGACCCAGCATAATTTTTGCTTCTCTAGGCTTCGGCCTAGTCCTAATTAACTTGTGGCTTCTCTTTCAAAAAAAAAATATTAAAATAAATTAAGTTGTTTTTATACTCATAAAAAAAAAGACATAAAGGGAAAGAGGGGTTACACTGCATTTGTCGCAAGGAGTTACGCTACCTCGGATACGTGGTTGATAGTAGAGGTTTACGCGTGGACCCAGAAAAAGTTCAGGCTATTGTTCAGATTCCCGTACCCAGAAACCAAAAGGAAGTTAGACAATTTTGCGGAACGGCCTCTTGGTACCGCAGGTTTATCCCTGACTTTGCAAGTAGACTTTATCCACTCACGTCCCTGCTAAGGAAAAACAAGAGGTTTACATGGACAGATGAGGTCCAAAATGCTTTTGAAGACATACGCAGTTGCCTGGTTAAAGCTACTATATTGACATGCCCTGATTTTAACAAACCCTTCATTATATCATGTGATGCGTCAGGTGTAGGATTGGGAGCTGTTCTCACTCAAGAAGGAGAGCAAGTAATCGCTTATGCATTTAGAAATCTGTCAAGAACTGAACAAAAATTTTCGGCGACAGAAAGAGAGTGTTTGGCCGTCATATGGGCGGTTGAAAAATTCCGACCTTATGTTGAGGGAAGTCACTTTACAATTATTACTGACCACTACAGCCTTTTGTGGTTGCATAACTTAAAAGACCCCCAAGGTCGGCTAGCCAGATGGGCACTTCGACTTCAACCATACAGCTACACTCTAGTCCATAGAAAATGGAAAGAGCATGTGGTTCCAGATATGTTATCAAGATCTGTGGAGCAGGAGCAGGAGCAGGAGATGGTTCCAGTGGTCTCCGAAGTTCTGAAAGTTGAAGATGGATGGTACAAGAAGATGCTATGGGAGGTGACCGAGAAGGGTGACCAGTATCCCACTTGGAGAGTGGAAAAGGACCTTTTGTGGAAACACATCCCTAGTCGAACAGCGTTATGGGATATCACTTCAGAATGGAAGCGAGTCATCCCCCAAGAGGATAGAACCAAAATCATCCATATGTGTCATGACGAACCTACAGCAGGTCACCTAGGATCCTTCAAGACATTTTCACGAGTACAAAACCAGTTCTATTGGCCAAAGATGCGACAGGACATTTCGAAATACGTTGCACGCTGTCGAGTCTGTCAGACCACAAAGAGTGACAACCAACGACCAGCTGGAATGATGGGATCCCGAAGAAGAGTAGATCGACCATGGAAAATGATTGCGGCGGACCTGTTAAGGCCACTACCTCGGTCCACTTCAGGCTACAAATACATTCTTGTGGTCACTGACACCTTTAGCAAGTTTACTGTTTTGTTTCCCCTGCGGGCGGCAACTTCATCTCTCGTAGCCAAACACCTGGAGCAGAATATTTTCCTCATGTTCGGCATTCCCATGTATCTTATTTGTGACAATGGAGCGGAATTCTCTGGAAGAGCACTAAAGACTTTAGCGACCGAATACAAGACCAAGATATTGTACAATGCTAGTAGGCATCCCCAAGCAAATCCAACTGAAAGAGTCAATCAGACAATTGGAAATATGTTGAGGGCTTTTGTCGGCGACAACCACCGTTTGTGGGATCAACAGCTGCCAAAGATTGGGTTTGCGTTGAGGACGGCCAAGCATGAAGCAACGGGATATACTCCGGCATTTCTCAACTTCGGGCGAGAGCTGACATTAAGGACCAAGGAGGCGGAAGAAAATGGAGAAATACCAGAAGTAGACGACACAGAATCTTATGGGCGCAAGATGGAAGAGTTGAAGAATGTTTACCAGGAGGTTGAAACCCGGCTTAAATCAGCACACCGGAAGAACGCAGTGAGGTATAATCTACGGAGAAGACAACAGGACTTCAGAGTAGGTGAAAGGGTTTTGAAGAGGAACTTTCCCCAGTCAAACGCTGTAAACTACTTTTCCACCAAGCTGGCACCAAAGTTTACAGGTCCGTTTATCATTTCTAAGAAAGTATCACCACTGGTCTATCAACTTAAAAAGGAAGATGGAGCGAACTTGGGAAATTGGCATGTTTCTGATCTGAAGCGATTCATTGCTTAAGAAAATTTCAGGAAATTTTCTTCGAGTTGGGGGGTAATTTGTAACAGTAAAATAGCTCAATACTTTGTCGAAATCAGGCCTGATCAACCTGAGTATTGTTATCATTGTTGTGCTTGCAAACAATGTCGATATCTAGAGCACAGCTGTTACGATCTACCCAGCCGGTCCGTTCTTATCAGCAACTGATAAGACCCCAACTCGGTAGGAAGCCTAACTATGTAGGAACCCAAGATTGGGGCAGTCTTGAAATGAGTCATTGCTGGTCAAGTTCGCCTACTACTGAGAGTCAACGTTTCGAGCGCTGCAGTACAACCCTTTTCTCGACGTGAGGATCTATGCACTTAGCCAAGTGCGAAAAGGGTTTTAATTTTGATTCCTGAACTGTCTGGGACCCTGATTGGTGTTACTTTGGAGCATTTTCACACCTGGGGCTTGGTGCTGTCATCTGGAGACTTCTTTCTGCCGCCGCGGATTTCCGCATTCCGCCGCCGCGTTCCGCGACCGACCTGGACTTCCGATACGCTTACTGTTCGATTGTGCGTGCATTACGCGGAGAACTTGTGGTGAGTGTATCTTTTCCTTGATTAATTTCCTAAACTGTGCCACGACTGGTGTTTCGACACGGACTTGCGGAGAGTTACTCTTCGAGGGATTATCACTTCTGTGCCACATAAATACTGTATATATTAGTATAGCGTATTACATAAGTTATTTAGATTTAAGTTGTTGTCAGTTTAAACATTTATTATTATTGCGGCATCAGCTAATGATATACAGTCATTTACTCTCATTGTTATTTGGAGATACAAGCAAAACTTAATAAAATAGAATATGATTTCTTATTTTGTATATTTTGTATGCCTTACATGATTGGTATAGTAAATTTGAGCAAACTGCCTTATCAAGTGGTTTAGTGGTCCACCTTATTGGGACGGGATTGAATCTCCGTGTTCGCCCGTTGGTTTTCCCTGCACGGAGTGGCTCCCTTAAAAAAAAAAAAAGAAAAAACTATATATAAGTGAATTGGATTTTTGGTTACCACTCACCCTTCTTGATACTGACGTAGGTGGTGTTAATAGGTGTTAATATCTACCAAGGAACCCCACCCCTTCTCCACTAGCTGGCCTGGGTAAATTCGGGGGGGGGGGGTAGCAGTACTAACAGTTTTTTTTTTTTTTTTTTTTTTTTTTTTTTTTTTTTTTTTTTTTTTTTTTTTTTTTTTTTTTTAACTGAGGCTTCCAAACGGTACAACAAATAGGCCTATATGCGGCAGATAACACGGTACTGGGACACCTCATCGGCAGCGCTATAGGCCCTACTACACCTCTGAGTCGCTTAAAATTACTCCCACTGCTTGCCCCAGCACTCTCCCCAAAACTTTGCTGTAAGTGACCAGTTTACCCAACCGAGTCGCTTCTCATATTTTACACTTTGAAACACTTTGATCGGCTATATGGAGGATCAAACTCTTCCACACTTTACTAGATGTCTTTCATTAACGAGAACAATTATATTAGCTTAATAACCACAACACTATTATTCATAAGAAATAAACAAAAAATAAATTTGCTTATGACAGAACGTCTGAGCCTAGCACATATATAACAGCACATACATACTAGCCTAGTCCTCTTTCCGAGGAGAGACAAGAGCACTCTAGCGTTTCCGACCACAGCATGCTATCAGTGGGGACGTGAATAGCGTTTACGTCTTATGACGCAAATTTAAATAGCCTAATTAGGATACTAATGCTTTTTATTAAATTGTTATTGTCTCGTAGAAATTTAACGCAAAATAATTTAACTATAATGTGTGGGAAGTCCTAGTCCCCTAATCACACTGACCGATTACCTCGTGAATCGTAATCTTAAAACACTAGATTAAATCATTGAACGTAAAATAAATCGACATCGCAATTTGTATTTAACACTTGTGAAAATTATGACGCAACGTATTATGTTAGACCTATAATATGTCATTCCAAGGTGGTCTGCACACGCAGACAATGCCAGTTTTTAAATAACAATATCGCCAAAGTGACATTTATAGTATACATATAGTACTTTATAGTAAAAACTATAAAGCCTAAGTGACAAATATTTTAATCATACCTTTAAATTTGTGTATGTTTCCATAGACATCCATAGACCTATTTCTACGATTATCAGAAATATGCATAACCGTAACAATATAAAAGCTTTCTTGTAAACATAGCTTACAAACTTTTTGAAAGCGACCCAAAATTTTCAAAGGGTTCAGAGATGTTAATTCTGTCAAATTGTTATACAGGTACCAACTTTGTATTTTGAATAAAATTCCTTATAACTTGATCCCACATGTAAACTTTTACAATTTTTAAAAATCTTTATTTGGTACTTTCTGCCTCCAAAATTAAAAATATTAATAGTAAATGCTACATACAAATGTGGATTAAAATTCCCTTTAGTCTTACGCCCGGCCTAATTTTTATAATTTTTCCAAATTCTGATTGCTTTTAGAGTCCTAGTATCCTAAAATTTTTAAATTTCCAAAACTCTCCACTATATTCAGATTTTGATTAAAATTATTTTCAATTTGATACCCCACACGGATGTTTTCAATATTATCAAAACTTTGGCCCACTTTTGGGCCCTGTCGTTCCAAAATTTTGAAATTTTCAAAAATTAACACTATATTCAAATTGTGGTTAAAATTTCCCTCAGTTAGATTCGGCATTTTGATTTTTGCAATTTTTTTCACAATTCTGACCCCTTCATATTTTTTCCTCCACCCTTACGTTTTTGGGGATTGAATCTCAAAAACTATATTGCTTTGTAGGGTAAACGTATGGACAGCGTGTCAAGCCTTACGAAAATCGGTTGGTGTGTTCAAAAGCTATCGTAAGACAGACCTTAGATAGACAGATAGACAGACAAATGCCAAACGGTCGAGTTAAAACCGAGAACTCATTTCCCTCATTCAACAATTTCTGCGATGGCGACAATCCAGCGGGCGAATTTTCATATTTATTTCGTCCAACGTGTAGGACTTTTAAATAAATTACTTAACGCTTAAAAATTTCTTTTCTTTTTTCTAAAAAGGTGCCACCGCCCGATAGTCATTTCATAAAACTCGGTAAAGCTTCGAGACCACACAAATTTATAAGCTGCGCTGACACATACGCTGTGAGACTGGTCAAGTTGGTGTAGTGAAATAAATAAATCAGAACAGAAAGTTCTTTACATAATTATCTCTTTCCGTTCACTGTTGCATATAGCGTTTATTATTTATTACGCAGTCTGCAGCTCGGACACACACAAAACAAATATAATACCTTGTATAATTTTACAACTCGGTACAAACCTCTCTCATGAATTTGTCTTAATCTGTGTACTGCCAGAATATAAACCAGCAGTGTTCATTTATTTTAGAACTGTAATCATTTAGTGGCGTTTTTGGTTATTCCTAGCGCGTCGTGTGAAATAACACCCAAACGAGACTTACAACGACGAGTCTCACAATTCTTGAATAAATTATTTTTTACTTTGTTAAATTACTAACTTTGTTATCACTCGGTTAGGTCAGTGATTCTCATGCTGTGGGTTGCGAACCACTGAAGGGAAGGAAATTTTCTCATACATATCTGATATCAAGGGTTCAGTAGTCCCAGAAACTACGCGTAATATAAATTGGATTAGTTAACAGCTGGTATGGCGCCTACCTATTGATTAAAGGTTCCGGATTCGATTCCCTGGCGCATCATAAAATCAAGGTGCGCTTTTCAGCCCCGTGTCTAATGCTGGAATATTTCTCAGTACCTGGAGTGGTAATGTGGAGCTGAAATTTAGTGGTGGCTACAACGCCGAATGGTTCATGAAAGGCAGCCTACCCTACCTAACTTCTAAACTACTTCGTGCTACAAACATGAGCCATTGTTATTATATAATTGCCTGATTGCCTGTACAGATGTGTATAATATACCAACTTCCTGTACTATCTCGGCTCCCTGTAATGAGACTGAAAGCTACTTTTTAGAAAGTTAGGTACAGTGAATTCAGAAAGATTCGGGTTACATTCATATGTATCTTAAAAGTTCAATAAATATTTATCAATAAAACCGAGAACAATTGTGTGATATCGTCTATGAGTTCAGGTTTCAAAACTAAGTTTTTAAATTCAAACTTACCAATTTATGGGTATTATTTGGAGGTGAATAGTCTGAACTTTGTATTTGTGTAAAAATGTACTTTTCTTCTAAACAAAGTACATAAATTTACCTGATTCCAGCTGTGATTTACGACTTAACCACCACCAACCACAACATATACATATACTTTTACAAACACCACAGGCTCAGCTCTCACACTGGCTCGGTCAGTAAGCAAATTCTCATTCAATTTCAGCATCTGATTAATTAGATAATTTTAATTTAATTTTTGAAATAAGGTGGTTAGGTTTTTCTTAAGTAGGCGTATACTTATTTAAGTTGCGGACCCGGGAAGGCTAACATGCTTCCAGGTTGCTACCGGATATGAAACGTGAGGACCGTTGGGATAAGTGATAGGCTTTTAAGATGATCCTTACCAGACAGGTATATTGGGTGATCAAATGTCGGTTCTTAAATTAAAATAATATTAAATTTCAATTTTTCTACTTTGAAGTTGCAAAGATAAACAATCTTTCGCATAATGTGCGGGCGTGTTGTGGAAAGGTTTGAAACTTTGTAACTGCCGAAAACTTTAACCTAATGAAAGTTTACATAAGAGGTGGCACCTGGATATTATCAGTGATCGTTTATCTCTGTGTACACTTTGTTTCACGACAGATTTCTTCAACGGATGTAGTCATGTGACGTTGTCCTTTAAAACTGCTTTTACAGAGTAAAATTGTGGTGTATCCTTAGACAGGTTTATTACTTGAAAAGGAATCCCAAAACAACGCCAGCGGAGCTTAGGCTACAAAAGATTCCTCTACCAAGGAAGTGTTTCGGAGAGTGATGGCCTTAGTTTACATGAGCACTTCAGTCTTACGGCAAACGTCATAAATAGACAATTTATGGGGGGGGGCAATATCTGGATAACCACTTAAACATTTACAGCTCTCCAAGTAAATACACGCGCCGCATTTGTTGTAATTGTCACTACTAATCAGACGACGTTCCTGTATTAAGGTCACCGAAAGGTCTTCCATAAAGTATTATTTAATTCGCGAGACAGCTCATTAAACAAATGGCTACATTTGCAGCGTAATGCTATTTGCGTGAGCTACTGACCATTTATAAGCTGTAAATAGGTGTGTTTCATAAGTTCTGTATTTACTGTTGTTTCCTTCAGTTTTAATCGTTGTTTTACAAGTAATATTTTCGATTATGCAATCCCCCCGCTGCCCTTCTCACTCACTCACACTCTCTCTCTCGGTGACACAAGACTAGCGGCTATAGCTGTACCGGACGCCACCAAACAGCGTTTGGTTACAAGTACCATACATTGTTACAGTATAGTACTGCTAGCACATGTCGGTACTATAGATTTTCTGTTGCAGCTTTTTGTAGCCTATTTCGAATATAGGCCCCCCCTTCACTTTTCAGTCTTCTCTACTCTAGTCAGAACCCATCTTCTGGTAAATGAACGTCGTTTGTCATCTACCCATAACATTTTTAGTCTTCCTTTTCTTGTTTTCTACGTCTAAGAAGAGAAATAATATTTTTCACTGACCTGTATTATTAAATTGTTCCATCTAGTTTTTTCTTCGTTGCACTATATCTCACAACATTCATTGAATTTTATCTCATATCTCTCTCCTCTCATGTGATGTTTATCTCATATCTCTCTCCTCTCATGTGATGTTTCCTCTGGCGTCGTTTCGAACCATGTCGTTTCTATTTTATCTTTTAGATAGTGTCATATTATTGAATGGCTCATTGTGCTTTTACTAGTTTGTTTATCTCGATTTTTTTACAGGTAATATTCCGACAATCAAGGTCGGAGAGGGCGCAAATCAAGAACTATGAGCGTGCTAGTTCACCAAGGCAGATGTGCCAAGAACATTGACTAGCACGAAGGTTGGCGGAATTCGTTATAGAAATGTTGCTGAGACTGTCTACGTCTATGCAACTCAGTCGTAATTAATCTTTTATCTCCACCCATAGTCGGTTTGTATCACTTAAGCAAAAGCCTACACGGGTCGGCTTCATTGAAAATGATAAGCTGAAGTTTCTGAATGCTAATTGTGGCATCGTAGAAACAACATGGACTTGCAATGAAGGTGTCGTTATTCTAAGGGGAGTACACGGACAGTACCACTGTTCTGAGAACACATTATCACACCCGAACGCTCCGCATCTAAACCTTCTGAGCGCGTGAGTTATACGATTTTTATTCTATGAAAGACTCTTAGAAGTCTTCACTTTTAGTTGCTTTATGCTTTCGTTTTGTCATAGCCCATCTGATATTGTAATCCCCAAAATCTGAATCCAGCGAGAATGATGACAGAATTTACGAACAAGACGAGGTTGCACTAGTTGTATCATTGTAGTCTAATTGTAAGTACACTTGTGGTTTCATCTTCGGTGCAAAAGAAGATCAAATTACAAGATTTTGTTGATCAACATGTTCATGCTTACACGCAAAAACTTTTAGTCACAAGTGTATATTTCTAGAAATCTGTTCTCACTTAGCCGTTCTCACGAGATTCTCGTAACTGTACGTGCGTGCGTACGTCTTCTCTTAAGTCATAATGAATCACGAAGTGACATCTCACTCCAGGAATGCGTTTAATGTTATGTTATGTGACATCTCAGTACCTTAATTGTTTTTCACTGCGTTTGGTCTCCAATTTGTGAATCTCTCTCCCAGGTTAACAAAACGCAGACCGGTTGGCAGCTGTTCTCCAAGCTTCCTCTTCATTGGGCAGTATCAGTTGTCATTCATGTCTTTAATTATTTGAGCTGTATATTCTAAACAAGCCCTTTCGCTGCAATTTTTACTACTAATTTTCATCAATTACTCCCTTTTTAAATTCATTATGCGGAAGTGTGTCCAGTTAGCTAGCCTCTTCTCCCTTTCCAATGTTAACGAAGATTCTGTTGTCTTGAGCTTTCATCATTAGTAAGGGGTTTTCTCCAACCTGTCTTCATTATTTTTCTGTAGCACCAAGCTTCAAACGCTAGGAGAGATTATTTAACCAAAGAAGCGACCATCATGAGCTGCTGATGCTAGTGCTATCCGAGGCTATTTAATGCAACGGTTTCTCCTATGCGGTTGACCTGCTCGAGAGTCAACCACCTTTAGAAGCAGTTTCCCATCTCAAAGGTGTCAACTGTTATCGACCTTCTCCGCTTACCCGCCCTCCTAAGACTGGAGGATGGCAATTAATGGAGAGGACATTCTTTCTCCTGGAAATCACTCGGTTTATAAAGAGGACGATAGCCTATATACCAAGTTGCAGTGGCCGCGCGCGCTCCTGTTCAACTGTACTACTTGCAACTTTTGATGTAGTCGTTGAAAGACGACGCATTTAAACTCACAATCCTATCCTTAGTTTAAAAAATATTGGTCATTAAGAGTTCGTTGATAAATTTAAAAACCATTAGAAATTCTGAATTTGTATTACAAAATGTAGACAACGAGCGGAGACGTGGCTGAACTGTCGCTATACACTGCGAACCCTAAACACGCCGTGTTACGTTACAATTTCCAATAAGAATAATTGAACAATGGAACAGCTGGTAGAGGCCTACACTCGTTTCATTGTGGAAACGAGACGTGCCTACAGTCTGTAAAATTAACGATGGCGGTTGGGACCGGCCAGACTGCCTGAGGTGCCCTCATTGACGCACGCACACTCACAGCCGGCCCGCGCGCCACATGTATGATTCTCAAAGTGTGCCGTCCACTACATAATTACAAATTTTTAAATTTGATTTTAATGCCGAACGAAATTACCATTTTTGTAACCTCCACGAAATTTTAAGAAAAATGAGTCTAAACATGACATAATTACGACAAATCTCTGTTCTCAACACTATAAAAATCTGATCAAGCAACGGAAATCTGATCTGTTGATGCGGAAAAAAATATTATTACACTCAAATTCAAATTTTATTCTTTCGTATTCATACAATAATATACATGGTAATCGTCAGTAAGATATAAAGAATTAAATATGTACACAAATTAGACATGCTACTATTATAGGTCTACATAAGTAACAATAAATTCTATTTCCTACAGCCGAAGTTATTCATGTTACCAATAGTGTTAATCTTAGTAATAATAGCTTTAACCTTTCCTTGTATGACATTAATGTCAATGCAAACAAACCTATAATATTTTTTAAAATGATTTTGAGAATATATTACAGAATGCGACTACCCTACAATTATATTTGGTGATAATAATGTTTGTATAATAAATAAGAATAAGCATAACTCATTAAGCATACAATTATGTAAGAAAATGTAACCACAAACATGCAGACTTAAACATTAACATTTTAAAAATGTGACATGTCATTACAATTATTCATAACAGGATAATAACCTCATTTTGACTGTAAAGGACAGTGATTGCTTGTTGATAGTTTTGTTTGGTATCATTTTTCTCAGAATTTTGCGCAGAATTAAAAAACAATAACGGTTTTGCAATTTTTAGCACAGTAAAAAAATGCTCTTGTGCTTAGATATGTCCAGTATGTGAGTCACGGCCACCACCAAGGGACAGGTATAATCCGCTGCGTGTGTGTTAGTGAGGGTGAAAGTCGGTCTGGTCTGTCCCAACCGCCACCGTCATTTTACAGACTTTAGTAGACTTTGACGCAGTCAACACCAAGTAGACTATTGACCTGACGCAGTCATACCTATTGACCTGACGGCCGCTTTCGGGGTTTACGTTACCTTCTGTAAGATACCGACCTTCAGAACCGACGTGTAATAGCCGAAATCGGGATTAGGTAATTTCCGCACCAGTAATATCCGGTAGCGTCCGAAACATATGTAAAGTGCGCACTTGGCAAGGGATTAACAGTACCTTCCAAATACATGATCCCTCTCTTTAGAAAACCCCCGCAACTGAAAAGATCTGTTTATGTTCAGTCCTGTTTCTCACTCGTTTGTGGCCGTAATATTTCTTATTGTGTTTGTAAATAATAGAAGTGACTAGATTTTTATGGATCGGTGATAAACCGACGATAATCGTGGGTGGAAATTCTTTCCGTCAGTGTAAAAAGTATTGTAAGATGAAACTATCTTTGGAGGTGCTCAGTACGAGATTGCACAGCAATAGTTCACACGTAGGGACTTGATGTCGTCGTGAAACATAATTTGCAACACAACCACGTATAATTACAAAATCATGTAACTAGTTGGAGAATCATAAAGAGTGCAGCAAAGACAAAAGCAGAAGATGACACTTTCGGAAGTTTGTCAAAGATCATCAATCATACCATTGAAGACTACTCTGTTACGCTTGATAGCATGATGATAAGCGATATCAATTGGATACACAGAAATATTTACCATACTTACCGAAGGACCTATCAAAAGCTTTACACCTACTGAAAATGTAAGGAGAATAAACAACGAAAGTATTGTGCAAATAATTGACAGAGAAACATCCATTGTTGTTTATATATGCAAGTTTGTATATCTATGCAAAACCGTAAAAATTTACATGGATGGAACATTCGAGCATTGTTCAAAGCATGGGTATTAGTTTTTCACCATTCACGGTGTTGATAACAACCATTATACTCTACTGGCGCTCTGCTTATTACCGGACAAACGGGAGGAAACATACGGAAAGCTTCCTGATCTTTTAAAAAATTGTGTTCTTCGTTTCATCTTGCTCAAAATCCATCTACTGTTGTCACCGATTTCGGGAAGGATCAGAAACTGTTTACCAAATGTTGAGTTACTGGATTACAGGTTTCACTTAACCCAAACGTAGTACAGGAAACTACGAATTGAATGAAATTGGTAGTTGGTTGAGACACTTATTTAGTTTCCAGTATTTATCCGAATGATGTCCCAGACTGCCTTGTAATGGATGTTGTATGTATCCACATCAACCAGCAGATGAAAGAGATACAGAGTTTCCAGATTATTTGGTGGAACATTATTTGGCGGATTCCTCCCAGCATGTGGGCCGAAGAAAGAACATCGCAGGAGCATACAACGAATGCGTGTGAATCATTTCATTCAAAATTCAGAGAACAAATTCTACCGCATCTTTTATATTCTGCCATCCATTATTTATTTTACTAAAGTTTTTAAAATGTTTCAAACCCAGTCTTACATAAAAATTAACAATAACTTATAAACGATGTAGATAGAAAATACAGCAGTTCAAGTTTTCGGCGCCAAAACATAATTAAGTATAAACTAAAATTATACGAAAACAAGGAAAGTTCATGACACGACTTCGTCAAGTCTTGTAGACATTTCACTAAAATAAGAAAATAGGTGTAAATCATAGATAAATTTCAAGTTATAAATAAATGTAAAAAGTCAATATATATTAAAAAAATATATAAAGTAAAACCACTTTCACCTCATCAGATATCGTATGCGTGCTAATCCTAACAGCCTGAATAAAGTGGGAAGAAAGTTACGTCATGCGCATTTTACATATACTTCTAGTGGCCTAATCTTTCGACATTTCTGTGATCATCAATAGAGTGCGCAGATTACATACTCCCGAAAAATTACGTCAGGAAGAAAACACGTACACAGTAGTTTGGTACACAGTGTTTTGGTAGACTGAGGCAGTGTTTTGTAACTGAAAGACACATATCGTTCGCTTACGATGCATAACATTACAACAAATATTAGTCAACTAAAGTTCGATATCTGGCGCTTTCTTGTAATGTCTTATTTGTTTTGTTTTTGTAAGTACTCTGTTTTATGAAACGCATGTCTCGGATGCGAATCTCATCGAATGGAAGGATTCCAAGATAATGCTTTTACATTACACGATTTTGCAAACACGTCCGAGTAAAATTTAATTTATTATTACAAATACATTAAATAAAACGCATTCCCTACGCCGATTCTCATTAATATAATCACATTTATATCAGTATTATCAAGTTTATATCATTTTAATATTATTGTTTTCAGTCACGAATTAATTAAATTTATATTTCCAGTATTTGTAGACTTGCGATTAATAGCAGTGTGTAATTTAATTCGTAAAAACAGTTCAATTAAGGTGTTCCAAGTTGCTTAACCATCCGATTAAACTTTCGTAAAATTAAATTCCAATTTATACAGGAAATATAAACGTAGCATATAATTTATACAAAGCATCGTGTTTGCACCAATGATGAGACCGATGAGGTATTCAAGTGTAATGATAATCATTAGGAAGTCTACTTTGCTCTTACTCGCCGTCTTATACACGCAATTACGTAAAATTGTAAAACCGTTTTCCGCTCCGCTTCCTTCTTATAAAATCCTTGGTAACTGTGCTCCCTCGTCTGCGGAAGACGCTAAGAATTCCCTTGAAGTTATCGCACTCTATAAGGGAATCTTTGTTCCTTGGCGTATTTAACTTGACTTGACAACAGAACGCGAAGACGGCGCTGCGAGTGTTGAGTCTTCTCGGAGAGGTATCACGGGTCTCCACAGGCCTGATGTCAGCTCCACAGGTCCGTCCCCAGATGTCTAGGTATATGAGATACCGACTTTACATCATAACATCTTAAGATACAACAATATCAGTTGGCCCATAAAAAAACGGGAGGCTAAACCAATTAACTTAATGTAAACATGTTAGACCCCTGATACGTCCCCCGATTATTATTGGAACATCTGGAAGCTTCTGGTCTACGTTAAAGTACAGTTGACCTTGGCTGAACGTAGATAAAAAGTTACAGCACAGCTGCAGTCAGTTAGTGAGTCGTTCGAATTGGTTTACAACGATTAGTGCCCGACGTAGTCAGTTTATCGAATGGTTTAGTTTAGTGATCGTTACGTTTTGCTAAAAGTACACATTATTTTAACTAGTAGTATTAAAATGTGGCCTAGTTAATTTCTTTTTCTAGAGTAAAAAGAGTGGCTTCCTTGTGGATCATTCAAAGAGTGAGAATCGTAAAATAAAAATCATAGTATTTTTTACAAACAAACAAGGCGTAATTCTGTAACACAAACTACTGTTTATTTACTAACTGCATTAGGGCTTAGATAGTACAGTCAACCGGTTTGTTGCTATTATTAAATTAGGCTGCGCTATAGTAAACTAGGAATGAAGTTTTTTTTTGTATTTTTAATACAGCAAAAACCATGTATACAGTAAGTCATGTATTTTATTACATTAAAAAGTGACTGGTAATTACTGCGAAACATGTATAGCATTACTGGTTGAGATTGTGATAATTTAAATTACGGTAAAAAGAAAATCACGGTGAGTGAAAGTATGCGTGTGCGTTTGACAAGATCTTTTTCTAATTAAAATCATTTTCTACGTTCACTACATTTTATACCCACCTTCGCTTTCCTCATGAAACAAACAATAAATCTAAATAATACGCACAGCTTCGATGTCGCTGTACACAGTACAAAGTGACCGTAATTAACACGCAGATATTAACGACAAAACAAGAATGTAACAGCGAAGTTCACGCTGTGAAAGTTGGAAAGTTCTCTGATAAATATTATCATTTTAAATGTGCGCTTACGTCGGCGAGGAACGTATCTAAATGGCTACGGCAGCCCTTCAATTAGTTTAACGACAGAATTGCCATAGATTTATTTTGTCATAGATTTATATTTATATTGCAATAGATTTTAACAAGTCTGCTGTTATAAAACAGAAATGTAATTGCTTTACATCTAGAAGATAGTAAACATTAAAATCATCGTCAGTAGATGAGTATGATATCAATCAGTGGCGGCTGTACTATAACACGTTTATAATTTTATCGAAGTAATCTTAGTTTGTGTAATTTCGACTGTTTTCACTTTTTCTACTCGTCTTGTTAAGAAGCATAAAACTTTGGCACCTCTGGCTGGCCGAGTGACAAGATGTGCTGTTTCAGAACTCCACTTGCGTGGTATCAAATTAACTAGCAATGATTGCTTGAACTGTTATCCCTAATTCACCTCAGACCGGTGTGTGTGCCATATGACTCACAGCCATCAGCCGTACATATGCTGCGTAATCTTTTGCCCTTGTTACGTTATCTGACTGAGAAGTAGTGCATTCATGTTTTTTACCTTTTTGTTTATTAAACATGAAGTGGATTTTCATATGGTGAGACAAAATATGATCAACTTATAGCAAAAAATACTAGAATAGTATTATAGCAAAAAAAACTCTAGTTAAATTGTTCCAACAACTTTAACCGTGGAAAATACTTTCCAGCAATTAGCAATATATCACTGTCAAAATACTCCTCACTTATAGCTATGTCTGTTGATATACGTCACTAAAGTTTCATGTTGCGATACATTTAAATTCATTTTCATTAGGCCAGAGTCGCATGCAGAAAAACAGTCAAGAAGATGAGTGCTTTCATCGTGCAAATAATTCAAACCGTGTAAATTAAAATTGTAACTAAATTTAGTCAAACCAAATTACCATTTTATTATTGGTGGGCGGGAACTTGTCAGTTTGTAGCCCGCAGGTTAGCGAGCCACTGACGTTTAGCGTGGACAACGGAGACAGTAATGATAGTATTTGTAAGGTCAACACAACGTTAAAAGTATTGATGAATATGCACAATAATTATTGGGTTAAACTTCTGAATGCTACACGGTAAACGTCATTTAACAATTAAAAGTACATAAATAAGCAATTAATATTTAACAGTCTTTAGTAATATTGTGCTCTGTAGTGTTTATAATTATTAAACCGGTAAATAACTCGTGCTCTTAATTACATCTGTGGTAATCGTCTCGAGGATACTGTTTGTGCATCCATTTCGTATGTCCGTACAGTGTAGGTATGAACAAGAAATTGGCACAATATCCGGGATTCCACAGTCGGGAGTGCTCTATTAGCCTAACTGGAACATTTTCAACCTAGTAGCCTACTCACAATAAAAAAAAATTCGGAAGTCTCGTGTGAACACTTCGGAAGCCTCTTTTAGGTAATAGTGTTTATTGTAAGAAATCGCTCAACGAAAGCGATACAATATTGTATTAATAGATTATGCGTACACTGTATAGTAGATCCGTACTATGTAGTATCAGGAATGTAGGTGTCTGCTTGTTTTCAACTGATGGACTGCAGTTGAACGTGTTCCATTCGACCATCCTTCAGTAGTGGTCGTCATTTAATAAACAGTCAGACCATCCACGATTTTTCAAAATACTAACGTATTCTTTTAATTTTTTTATCACAGAATACTGTAGGCCTACTTTGAAAAATATTTTTTGAAAATACAGATTAAATTTAATTGCATGATTTTTCCAGAATACGAATAAAAGATAGCAACACTGAACGTTTAATTTACATATATTTTAGCATACTAAAACATATTTCAATTGCAATTACGGTAATTATAACTGAAGCATAAAATTGCTCAGATACAGACACTTAACAGTATTCATTAATTATACTATATCTGTACTAACAACAATTATACCAGTACCGTAAATGTTGTCTGGAAATTCCCCTTCAGTTTAAAACAAGAATAACTTTTAACTAAACTTTTTGGTTTCCTATATAAATAAACAATTGCAATCATGAACTCGCACATTGAAATTCACAATGGTCAGCTTATATTCAACGAAAGGAGAATGTTCATAGTAATCGATGAAAATAACAATCATGGTTTAAAAATAAAGATCTTGCTGACATTCTAAAAGACCATAATACCAACGATGCGATTACGTAACACGTTGATGAGAAAGGTATGGTAAATTTGGAAAAAATTGTAGGAAACGCGACGACACCTTTAACATTGCCCACTGACTATATTTGTTAACTTGATTATTTTCACTTATTTTATCTTCAAAAAAGACTGAAGCTAGAAGATTTAAAAAAAATTGGTTACCGAAGATTAAAAATGTCTTACCGACTATTAGGAAGCATGGTGAATATAAAATTAAAGAAAATTATATTAGCGATACCAGCTGCTTGAATAACCTACACAGACATACAGCTGGGATCTTAAAATGACCAAAGCAATCTCATAAACACCCGGTACACTTATACTGAGATCTCTAATTCAAACGTTGTTCCCCAGAATCATAATAGAAATCTACTAAACATGTTACCTTTAATTAAAATTTATGAGCCTGGTTATTACTGTTACTGTGTCATAGAAGACACTAACATTCACCTTAGGCTCCCTAATATGGTTATAGTTGTGACGCCGACTTAACAGTTCCAACTGACCGGTCCCGAACTCTGCAAACTGCCTGTCATTCGGCTGCGCCATGGATTGGTACTGACCGGATGGCCATGCGTTTGCAGCACTAGGAGATTGGTACCGTATCCAAAACCTCAACTATAACTCCGTCCACGTGAACTGCAGATCAATAGATCTATGACTCTACACACTGAGAAATAACAAATAACTTTGGAAACAGAGCACATTGTTTTGTAGTTACCTTTTTCTCATTACACTTTATGTTCGAAACAGATTCTCATTTGTTAGTCCCTATAAAAATACTCAAGACGCAAAATTACTCAATTAAACTTTAATTAATATTACTGTTATTGCTTACGCAGGCACAGACACACAGACACACATACACGCGTACACCCTGCCCCATACACACACACCCACACATAAATACACACGAATATTTATAAATTTAATATTATACAAATACAAATGTAAAGTCAGTATGACCTTTAGTAACAACACTTTCTTAAGTCAACAACGATGTTTTATTGTCATTGTTGTTAACACTAAACGTTTCGCCCATTCCATTCTACGATGTGGCATTCTCAGCAGCAGCAGACTTATCTTCTCATTAATTTAATTATTAACTATGTAAATTGTTTGATTTGGGGTACTCAGCAAACACGAAACTGACTTTCTTTAGTGTGTGAATTTATATTTTTCGTAATATTTAAAATAACGCTTTTTTTCTTTTTTCACAATTTCAACTCATTTACATTTTGTTTTTAGCGCTATTAACTAAGATGTAATGATTTTGTTTAATATACCGAGTATTTAATTATGCAGTGACACGTTTTTTTAAGAAAGTACATAGTGTTGTAATGGTTATTTCAGTTTATCTACAAACGGTTTTAAATGAGTTAAAATACTATACACGCTTCAGTATTCTATTTTTAAAGATTACAATGAATGTGGTGTATAATTAGCTCTTGAAATTGTCGATGTAGTTATGAAGTGATAAAGATACGGTTATTTTCAAAACAACAGACCTTAAACATTTTACACAGCAGCTAAGCAAAAACTTTCTGTATCTTTGTCTGTCTGTCTATCTTTCTGACTCTCTCTCTCTCTCTCTCTGTATATATATATATATATTTTATATATATACATACATACCTATGTGACATCTAAAAGAGATGAGAAAATACTCAAGGTTTTTGAGGTAAATATACTGTAATGAGTCACATATATATAAAAATTACACACATAAAATTGGACGAAACGAGAACTTGGAGTGGGCACCAACACATGTAAGTCTAAAGGGGACACCGTAAAAGAAGTGGCAAGGTGGTGGGAAAGATACTTTAAAGATACAGAAAAAACTGGAGAAGGAAAATGTGCACAATAAGAAGCAATGGAAAATTATCGTTGAGAAAACCAAAAAAAGAAAGAAGAACATAACTGTACAGTGTTATAAAAAAAAAATGCATATAGGTACTGTATGTTTATAACTAAAACAGTTACATACGAGAGACGTTCTCGAGAATACGCTTAAAATTATTGGCTATTGAGGCTCGTTTCTGATACGTCGGTTTCCAGCTGTGACGTATATTAAACGTAAAACTAAAGGTTGTTTTTTTATTCGTAGAATCCACATGGATGTGCAAAGCCTCTGATAATAGACTAAAGCCGTTTTAATTGTGGTAGTCAAGTAATAAACGTGAATACGTGAATACTTGTATTTCCCACATTCAATTGGCAAAACAACTTTTCCTGTCGGTTGGTAGTAACTACCGTTCAAGAGAGAAAGCGGAAGCTAAAGTGTACGGGTTGGCACATCATTGGCGTAGGCAATTGATTAATCACAGTAGTTTCTGGAATCGGCAATTCTTCATCAACTTGACTACTACGCTTTGCAGTAGGCGTTTGCATTACAGTTACAATATTAATGGTTTTGTCTTTCATGATTGTACTCTCTATGAATTCATTATGACAACCCGTTTCAGTGTACTAGTGGTTTTTTATATACATACTATTAAAGTTACAACTTATTTATACTACCATAGTGCCCTTATCAAGGGGAAATGCAGTATCTGCAAAAACGTGGAAAACCGGGTTGCGTCTCTTTTGGGTGCAGATACGGCAACTTTTCATTCATACGGCTTTGGTGTTCAGGTAATAGCTTCCTCTGTTAGTCTATTGAATCACCAAGTTTAGAAACGATGTAAACTCGAAATGTGAATTTTTACTGATACGGCACGCCTTTCTTAACAGAACTTACTCCTAACATTTATAGTAGGCCCATATGAGAGTGTGTGTATACATACATTATCTGAATATATTTTTGGTATTCCTTAACATCACCTTCATCGTTTAATTCTTGCTTCTTCCTAGCCTTATTTCCCTCATTTTCTCTATGCCTGACGTGTCATTTAATTCCTCGTTTTTTTTTCACTTGCAACTTGGGTCATGCTATTTTTTACTCATTTTCCACGTCAATACGATATTCCAAAGAAGAAATTCTTCTGCACGTTGCTTTTTTACGTACTTGCCCCTCTTCGCCCGCCGTATTGCTTAAACATAGCTGTCCCAGTCTCTCCCAGACGCTGGGCTTACGTGCTCTCATTGTTCTAAATTCTTAGAACCATACTTTACATTCCTGCATCACGTTTTCATAAAACAGTACTTAATTTGTTTTAGGCAAAACAATATACATCGACAAGATACTGAACTATAATTGGAAGGGGTTAGGGTAAAATATATTTTTCTGATTTCCACTATATTAAGAAATATATTATTGTTTACACACATTTATTTGTATCAAAATTTTGGACTTGACTTTAAAACAGTAAGTACAAGTAAAATAAATCGAGTGACTGTTAACTTTCTTGGTGAATCAGAATAATGACCATATGGAGAAAAATCACCCAACGTGATTTATTACCTCTACGAAAGTTTCTGTCCAATTAATTTGTATATTATTGCGTTCTTCGAGCAATCACCTGAATATTTGCTGCGCTCTTCCACACCCTCCATCCTGAACCAACCTTTTTAATTTCTATGCTCAACATTCTGCATCAACTACTTTCTTTAATCTCTGCTTCCTCCATCAGTAATTACGGGTGCCTCAACCAATGTGTCACCAGCCTGTCCCGTTTTCTTGTTATAGTTTTCAATGTACTTTTCCTTTCATTATTTACACAGCCCATTCATTTGTTAGCCATTTATATTTACTTTCAATTCAGCGTGACTTAACGAGATCGTTACGTCATGGAAAGGTTTATTTTTATGAAAGTCCAAATACAGTAGTTGTAGTCCTACACCTGCATCTCGGTATAAGCTATAATGTTTTAGTTCAATAAAAAGAAACTTTATTTTTAATTTGTTCCATTGCTTTTGTTTGTGATCTTTAATATTCTATGTTTAGGCATATATTTTACTATAGGCTGTTTAAAATAAAATTGTTCACTACATTTTTTATTATACCAGATCTTTAACGAAAAAATATTAAAATATCTACCAAATTATCTTACATACAAAATGACACAATATTTAAAATTTTCGAAAGTGGCGGCAAATTCAGGCTTGTGCTGCAGATACACGGCCCTGCTAATCGCTTTGTCTGTGAGCATTGCATTCTGAAACACACCATCTCTCATAGTGAGAGTATAACTATGTAGTTTCTATTTATTGTACTTTTAATCGTTGTTAAAGTATTACTTAATTGTTTACTTCTACTAGTAATTTTATACAAACCACTATGTTGTCTTTGGTATTGACGAGCGCTTTCGGCAGTCAATACCAAAGACAACATAGTGGTTTGTATAAAATTACTAGTAGAAATATCTGAGACCACTAACACTCCAATACAACAATAAATTAATTGTTTACGTAATAATTATGCACACGCTTTGAGACGATATCGTTATGTAAGAATACAGTGGTACGGGATGGCGTGGATAGTGATCTTACAACAGTGGGAACAATAAAGTGGAATAAACAGCAGAGAAATCAATAGCTAGAATTATTATTAAAACGTCTGTGTCAAAATCACACACGTATTACAATAGTTCTCCTGGTTAGGCCTATACGACACATACTGTACGCAGTCTAAGTTAACTAAATTCTATTAGTTCACACAGTACGGCTCCCTCATTTAAACCGTTATCGTCGGCATCAAAGCAACAGTTATCAGAGGTAATTTTTTTTTTTTTATCTCGCATCAATATACTTACGTAGCTGACATGTTTCTCTACTCCATTAAACAATGGCTATACCGACAGCAGAATGATGACGAAACAACCGGTCGACTCCATACACATGAGTGATTTCGAACTGGCGGCCTGCGATCTCGTCTTGGGAAACCTATTTAATAATTACTCTATTTAATCTAACACGGAAATGAACATAAAATATCATTTTAGCTGAGAATGGTTTTACAGGAGAATCCTATTAAAATATGTTTTACCGTTTCACTAATAAACGTATAGTAGATTTCACTTTGTTTAATAGAAAGTGTATTTGAGAAAGTCCCCTTTTATTTTCATCACATTACAAGACCCAGTCTATTTCCTTCCATCCCTCTGCTACACAAAACACACGCGGTTGATTCGTAGTCAGTCGCATCTGTTATTCAAAGTTAATTTTAAGGATTCTCAACTAGAATTATGTTATTTACAAGCGGATCCCTTCTGCAGACCAGGCAAAAAAAAAAAAAATTTCTTTAAGCTGTCACTTGATGAACGATTTCCAGATGTGCGGAATTTTGGAGAGAATATGACGTCAGTGTTTGGAAGTACATACATCTGTGACAGCGTGTTCTCCACCATGAAGTTAATCAAGAACCACAGCAGAAGTCAACTCACAGATTTCCCTAACATATGACAAATGTGCAAATTGCGCCTTTTTACTTAACTATTTACAATTAAATATTTCTTTTTTTATTTTTATGTTACTCGTCGAAAACTGATAACTCATGATGCTGCCCGCCGATAGGTTATTGAGTTTAATTGAGGCGCTCAGGCGCTTTTAAGTTGGAAACCACTGTTATAGATGATAAGCTGCGGTTGATGAATACTAATTAATGATCTTTTATCATATTAAAAATCAGATTAGCGAGCCTGAGAATTCGTATTTAAAATACTAACCTGCAGTTCATTTTGTCATAACGGTAAAATGTTTTAGAAGGGAACCATATAAAGAGAAAAGGAGGAGAGAAAAGCAGAGGCGAAACTGGAAGAATGTTATTGAAGAACAACTATTGAAATAGAAAAAGATGAAAGCTGTGGGAGCCGTAGGAATAGGTTATATACACAGACATCACGTTTTGTTACCAGTTACATGTTTTTTCAACCTCTGTATTAGTTAATGTGATACACGCCGTTTTGTATGCATTTTTTTCATTTATTTTTACTGTTCCCGTACAACAACGGGAACATATTTTAGTATCATTTTTGGTTTGGTCTCCAAGTTGCGTATTTTAATAAATTATATAGACTGGTAAGTGTCTATATAATTTATTATATTTTAGTAGCAACTCATTTCAATATGACTTTGTTAAGATTAGATGTAATTTTATGAGAAGTTACCTTTCCTATTGTTAGACATACATTCAGATTAAGCTGTAATGCCGAGTCTTTTATCATTGGACTGGCGGTCCTTTACTATGTGTAAGATGTACAGCATGAATCAGTGTTTCTCTTACCAACGTATGGTAATGCTTGTACTTTCACTCGATGACTTGCATGGTCGGAAATTTTTAAAAACAACATTTTTTTTCTGTTGACACTTAAGTTGTCAGTCGAAACAGTGCTGTTATTTACGATAACGCTACCTAAATAACGACAATGAAATACGTACAGGGAGTTTGTATAAAACCCCTGGTTTTCAATAATCTTGACCGCCTCGTATGCAGTAAAGGAGACAGGTGCTGCTCTGCAGCTGTA
The DNA here is from genome assembly GCA_034769895.1 of Magicicada septendecula. NCBI lineage: Eukaryota > Metazoa > Arthropoda > Insecta > Hemiptera > Cicadidae > Magicicada > Magicicada septendecula. The sequence continues at coordinate 179,372,857 of CM068376.1, read as the reverse complement.
GTCTTCCATATTCTGCAGTTGAAGTGCATGCATATTTGTAACCGTACAAAAGACTGCTCGCCGTACTCCGTTATAGGTGACGGGAAACTGTATGTCAGTATTCGAAATATGGCCGGACGCTTTTCCAGAGTTCGCTTTATAAAAAAATTCCTGCATTAAATGTATCGTCATAGAAACTGGTATTCGCAAGCATCAGTTCGTCTACTACAAATCACTTTGAGGACATGATGAAAGATGATTCTTTTCCCTTGGTATATCCAAAATATTGTTTCCTGTGACCGTAAAACACGTTAGAACGCAAACCGCGTTGAGGTATAATGAACAGAAGAAAGCGCCAACAGCACACACACTCATACGTACCACACTAATTCCATCTTACAAAGACATATTTCTGTACAAAAATTAAAACATTAAGACCGCTTTACTTTCGCGAACCCGACACGTAATAAGGACACAAAAGCTCGTGCGTTGATAATGCGCCAACCAAGGCCAGACATTTTTAATTATTTTGTTGCCAATACAACGCGACAACCGTACCTTCAGTTAAAGTTTCAATATTTCACACATGCCTGCACACAGTAGGCCTATAGGCACGTTTCTAGCGACCCCTACGACCTGATGTGTCCCTCGTTTCTGCTTCTCGTAGAATGTTTACCAAAATTTTTATTTCCTCGTTTGTCTGAGGAAAATTTACTTAGCATATTTTAAGATATGAAATTGTGTTTTACCACATTGTTGAACGTCGATACTGTTTCGGTTTTGTCGCTTCCTGAACACTCGTCGTCTGTTTGGCTGTGCAACGAAGAGAATAATGAATCTGTCTTCTCAATCGAACAAAAGTACAAAAGGATCAAAGAAAATGTAGAGAGAAACAAATTATAAAAAAATAAATATATACGTCAAATGAAAATATATTGATGGTATAATCAAATACAGAAAGTCCGCTACAAACAATGTCGTCCACATACGATGGGTGACGCATTACAATCAAAATCTGTCAGTGTTTTTGAGTTACGGCATCGGTTTTGCTTTATATCGCGTTGCACAAAATAGTTGGAAGAGTATCATCGGCTGCGTACGCGCATTTCGCAATTAAATAATTATATTCCCGCCAAAAATTAACTTGTATTCGTTAGAGTTTAATAGAGGTCGAAGTCATTAGCTCGCAATACAATGCCACACGCTGTATAACTCCTACGCACGTATCTAGCAGGTACGTTGCAGAACAGTTGAATTAAGAAGATCTCGATCTTCACTTTCACTCGGTTTCTCTCATTTTCTTACTGTGTGTGGTGTGTGCGCGCGCGCTCGCGAGCATCTGTGTACGGATCGTGAGAATACACATATCACGTTACTGGCTGGTCTGGTGATTATAAATAAACTATCGTTAGTTTCAAATGAATGAAGTCGTTTCCAATGGCTCAATAATACTTATAGCGCAATAATTAACCTTTTTTCTTCTAATTACTATTATTTGTGTTTCCAGTATTATCACTTTGTTGTAAAAAATACTGTGTATTTTTTTTTTCGTTCAGCTACTGTTAAAATAATATTTAGAATTAATATTAGGCAATTACCTGTATTAACTTTCGTCTTGTGACTTCTTTAGTTTTTTCCTTAAAACAACGCGTTTCGAGAATAAATTCTCATCATCAGGTTTAAAAAACTATAAAAACATCAAATTCACCCAAAAGGGGTCGTCAACTATTTAAAATACACAAACACAAAAACACCACACATAATTAAACACCGACACAGTGACGGCACAGTGTCGGTGTTTAATTATGTGTGGTGTTTTTGTGTTTGTGTATTTTAAATAGTTGACGACCCCTTTTGGGTGAATTTGATGTTTTTATAGTTTTTTAAACCTGATGATGAGAATTTATTCTCGAAACGCGTTGTTTTAAGGAAAAAACTAAAGAAGTCACAAGACGAAAGTTAATACAGGTAATTGCCTAATATTAATTCTAAATATTATTAACGTGACTTGGAGACAATTAAAACAAAATGAGTTAAAATAATCTTTGCTTAGTTTTGCTTTCCGCACGTCTAAAACCACTGCTGTTCTATCTTCAGTGTCCATATTGATCCTGTCAGCGACAATGGTGAATTTCTCTGACTGTAACTAGTTACATTTACCGAATCGACTAACGATGTTTTTTAACATATTACATACAACTAAAAATAATAATTATTAATATTACAATTATAATTATTAATTATAAGGAAAATAGTTGTAATTTCGTTATTGTTGTAATTTTATTGCAGTTATAACTGTCACGTACACTCGAAAAACAAGTCCATCGTATTTGCTTACGACGACATGACAATACAGAGGAAAGACTCGCTGTCAGATCTGGAGCTCTTGTGGACTCGAAACTGCTCTTCACTCATCGTCTCCAAGTCCAGAAGAAATTTGATCCTTATTAAAGGGATTGAAAGGCAATTTCAAAAGTACGATATTCTGTGTCGTTCTTTACAAGTCGTTTGTAAGGATTCACTTAGAACATGCCTCTGTGCCTCTGTCATGTGGAACAGTAACCGTGATTACTCTAGTAAAGTAATTGAGGGAGTTCATAGGAATTTCCTGCCATGGATGGCAAACAAGTTTAGATTGACGGATCGTGAAATGGGGACTATGAAAGCTTTTGGTATTGCTCCACTTTCAACTCGACGAACTCAAACTGACTTACTCTTTTTTCATACTGTCCTTCACGATTCAGCAGATTGCCCATGAGTACTGGTTTAAGTGTGCTCAGCTAAGCAAAACACGTGGGAAGCCAAGATTTGTAGGTGGTCACGCGGGTTTATGTAGCCATATTGATAGGTCCCAACCTCTCTATGTTGCCAACTGCTTTATTGCCAAAAGGAATTTCGCACTGTAATAAAAGCGAGATTCTCTACCTCGTCTTCCTTTGGCCCGCCGCATTCGTTTCGCGGAGTAGCTTCATTGTGAATAATTGTCTTGACGTCTTCATTTTTCTTGTTATAACTTCTTCTATAATTAACTCGAAAGTAAAAACTGTAGTCGTCTTCATGACACTCCGCTATTTGTCACGATCAGCTTCTTTTCTTCTGTATCCTCTTATTTCTATAGTTGTCGGATTCTATTTCGCGACATCGACGCCATATCTTAAACACGGTAGACGGTCACCTTATTGCCTTACCGCCACTTAAAGGTTTATACAATACATCAAGGTTGGAGATCAATTGTTCTAATGCATTTGTTCCCTCGTTATTATTATTATTATTATTATATTACTATTAACTTAGTTAACATAATCACAGATCAAATTATTCGGGTGAACACAATACAGTGGTTGGCTGTATTGACCTCTATTTCTCTGTTATTGTGTGTGTGTGCGTGTGTGTGTCTGTCTTTGTGTGCTTATTTCTGTCTTGCTGTTACATCCATTAATTTGTATATATACATTTAACAAAATCAGACATACTTAATAATTTTATAACCAATTGATAGACACAATGAATCTCCCCTCCCCCGGTAACGTTTTCGATATCTGGGAACGCAATGTAACAGATTTTTGTACATAAATGTAGGCATGTCGTGCCCCACGTCCAGGGCGACATTTTTATGCAACAATACAACATTTCAAATTTAATATAATTTAAATTTGTGATGCCCCACGTTGGAAGCGACATTTTTATGCAACATTCAACTGTACATAAGTTGTATAATTTATGTTGTATGTGTATAAATTTACATGTAATTTAATTTGTATAGGCCCAAGTTCTTTGGGAGCCAATTTATATAACAGTAAATATATAGTTGCGTGTATACAGGTTGCAAATACACATCTATTTGTGTTTGAATAGCCCCACGATCTTGGAGCGACAATTTATATAACAATACAACTTGCATAAATACAATTTAATTTGGGTTTCAGGTGTATCTGTAATAAGAACTCGATGTAACTTGTAACGGTATTTCAAATTTATTTTCTACTAATAAAATTGTGCGCATGGCACTTGATTCGACTTAAAACATTCGTTAATACTTTGTTACTATGCCGTAAGGCTTACGCTATATACATCCTTACTGACTAAATATTCTATTCTACTAATTATTTTATTAAAAAATATCATTTCCTGACTACTCAGTCAATTAGTGTGCATCGAAGTATCAGTGTTTAAATATCTTTTTAGATATTGTACTGTAAACTCAAAAATATGAATAGTTACTGAATTTACCTTTCTTTTATCAGTACTGATTTATAAAACGCTAATTTTTATTTAAATTCTTTGCATTATTTTCATTTCAATATTAATTTGAGCTCTTATTTACGTTAATCTTACTTCAATAACATATATGATTCTAACTCTCTATATTTATAATAAACATTGGCTCTTACTTTTAAACAGAACAAGAATGTCTTTAATTGTCTTTGAGTTAATTGTTCGATTAAGAGATAAATAAGTTGTTTATCACCTTATTGTCGTCAATCATACTCAATCATTGGATCCTCTTTTTCAGCGTCATTTCCAGACTTCAGTAGTGTTCCTCTTGTCCAGCGCAGGCTCCTCTAGAGTCCAGAGTCGTCTCTCTCTTGTCCAGCGTCGTCTCTCTCTTATCCAGCGTCGTCTCGCTCTCTGGAACTAAGTCGTCAGCTCTCGCTCTCTCTCTGGAACTTCTTCTCGTGCTGTTTCGGACGTCAGTTGATCTTCTTATATGGATTTTCTTCTCGTGTAATTCTGTTACTAATTAAAATTGCTTGTTTTTACAATCTAGTTACATAACTGTATGTAACTGGAAGGATGAAACTATTTACAAAAGATTTAAATACTTTGTGCGGACGGGCAGAAGCTCCCGCTGCACTGTGTGTGATCGAAAAAGAGAACAACTCTAGCGTGTGTATCCTATTTATACCCACGTCTTGGTCAACACCTGCAGTTGTACGAAATCGACATGTCTGAAATTGTCTCTGGGTTCAGTCCCCCCACTCCTTGTCAATTTTGCTATTTCTTATATTTCTGCGAATTGCAGAGTCCTGTAAGTATAAACTTATACTCATCTTATAACTATTTTCACTACACATGTTCACTGTATTTTTGGACATTGCAACTTAACCCTTTCGCTCTGTACACAGTTATTTCACCACTACACTCGTACGGTGTGTCCCTTTCACGTGGTTTTTGTACACAGTATTTAGTTAATTTTATTACATTTTATTGTGTTTTTGGATTTTGTTCTTTATTTATAGTTTATGAATAATTACGGAAAAACAGTAATTATGCAATTATTCATCTTGGGGTGGTAAACTCGCCTGCATAGACCTGCGTCACACACACTTGCAAAATACTGGTGTGCACACTTTCAGTTACATTTGTGTGTGTGTGTGCACGTCGATTCAGGTCGAAACACCTGTTCATATTTTTGTCTGAGCCAAGCTTGCAATCCCTGACATGCTTATTTCTAATACATTATTAATTATTTACAGTTTATTAGGTATATTTAAATTTTTATATTCAATGCTCAGTACATCACTTATTTGTACTGTCACATTATCCTTCTGCTTTTTTTTATTATAATATTACAATGGTTTAAAAAAAAATATAACAAATAATAAAGAATAGTATTCGTCATTTCACCCTTAATTGGAGTGTACGTCTCACCTCCCCTCTTCACACGCTCACTGCTCGTGACCTTGTAGGGTGGCTTCAGCAACAGCTGATCTGACTGGTTTCATTAACCTCTTTATTTTTATGTGTAGAACTTCCTAAATGACGTTGCGTGGAATTTACCAATTTCTTTCTTCTGTGTCTCATCATATACGATGAAAGTGTGTTGTCCTACTCGCTGTCTTAACGTATACGGTCCATTATACAGTCTGAAGAATTTCTTTGCCGTATTCTCGCTTCTTTTCCCAACAGGATTTGGTTTGAGTAGTACATTCTCTCCTACATTAAATTGTTGTAGTTTGTGAGTTAGATTAAATCTCTCTACTCTCTTGTTACCTCTATCTATTATTCGTTGCTTTGCGTATTCAATTTTTACACTTATTGGTACAGGTACATTCTGGTTATTAGGTTTGTGTATAGGCCTATACTTGGTCCAAAATCTGTTTGGCTTCTTATCTTCTTCCAATTCCATTGGAGTATATCCTGTTGCTTCAGTATAATTTTCGTTGATGGCCTTCTCAAGAAATGGTAAATATTCTGCCCATTTATTGTGTTGATCATGGCAGTATATTCGTAAATATTTACCTAGTTCTTTGTTAACTCTCTCAGCAAGGTTTCCTTGAGGATGTCTTATGGATGTGAGTACAGGTTGTATTCCATTTTCCCTTAACGTCCTCTCCCATTTTTCACTCTGGAATTGTACACCTTGATCACTGAGTACCTTCTTCATTTTTCTATGTGTCGGAATATATTTCTGCAGTAGTATCTTTAGAACAACTTTGGTTGTGGGTCGCATAATTGGGTACAGTCGGACTGCCTTGGAAAACACATCGATACATACCAATATGTGCTTCACACCTCGACTTGATCATGGTAGTGGTCCCAGAAAATCCACTGCAATTAGCTCTCCTTTGTTCCCTTTCTGTATGCTCTGCATTTCCACGTATGTGTGTAAATTCAGTCCTTTCGCCGTTTGACACTCATAACACTTCTTCACTTCCTTCTTTATTTCTCGATACATATTATTAATCGTAAAATCCTCTCGTAGACTCAGGTAAAATTTGAGAGCGGCAGCATGTGCTAAACTCTCATGTGCTGGTTGAATTAATTTCTGTAACATGTCGTTCGTTAGTACTATCTTCCAGTCTTGTCTCACTAACCTGAAAAGAATTACATTAAGTACCTTATAATGATTTGGTAGCTGTTCTTGGTCCTTCATCTCCCTTATTGTCACATCCAAATCTCGTTTTTGTGCTAAATTTTTCAGCATTTGTTTTACTTCATCATTCTCTTTAAATTTAATTGATAACAATCGTACTTCTTTCTTTTCGCTCTCATAGACTTCTTCACATTCTTCTTTAATGTATCGGCTTAGTGTATCAGCTATAATATTGTCTTTACCTTTACAGTATTTAATGGTGAATGAGCATTCGCCAATTGCTAAAATCCATCTTAATAATCGGGCATTTGTTACTTTGCATTTCAATAGAAATGATAATGCTTGGTGGTCAGTATGTATCTCAAAATGAGTACCATAAACATAATATCTGAATTGTTCAAGAGCGTACACTATAGCAAGTATTTCTTTTTCTGATGTGGAATAGTATTTTTCAGCTCCTTTGAAGACTCTACTGGCGTAGGCAATAACTCGGTGCTCTCCCATAGTATCTTGTTGATACAGTACACTTCCTACTGCGTAGTCACTGGCATCGGAGTAGATTACGAATTTTCCTTCTCGTTGAGGATGATGTAACATAATATTTTCGATGAATAACTCTTTCACTTGGTTAAAGGCATTTTGGTGTTTCTTCTCCCATTTCCATTTCTGTCCTTTCTTCGTCAGCTCTAGTAGCGGTTGCGTATATTTTGCATATAACGGTGAGAATCTTCTGTAGTATCCTGTTAGTCCTAAGAATGCTCTTAACTCTTTGAGATTTCCGGGTATAGGGAAATTAGTTACACTGGAAATTTTGATAGGATCGGGTTGAATACCAGAGGATGAAATAACGTGACCTAGGAATTGGATAGAGGATTTGATAAATTCACATTTGTCTAGGTTAAGGGACATGTTCGCTTGCCTAAACTTGTGGAATATCGTGCTTAGATGTTTTATATGTTCGTCTAACGTTTTAGATACAACTAAGATATCATCTACAAATACCATGGTGTAGGGTTCCACCTCAGGTCCTAGGGCTCTTTCTAGACACTTTACGATGGCTGCCAAACTCGTGCTTAATCCGAAGGGTACTACCCTGTGTTGGTAGCATTTATTTTTATACAGGAAAGCGGTGTACTTTCTATTCTCTTCACGAATTGGAATCTGCCAGAAACTTGAGCGTAAATCTAGCTTCGTCAGATACCTCGCTCCTTCACACTTAGTAAATAATTCGTCCGCAGTTGGCGCACAGTCATACTCCTTTAATACAATGCTGTTCAGCTCCCTCATGTCAAGGCATAGACGTCTCTCACCACTTTTCTTCTTCACTATCACTAGAGGATTCAGGAAGTTGCTGTTCGATCGCTCTATGACTCCACTTTCAATCATACGCCGAATTTCCAGTTCAACCTCTTCCTCATATCGCATTGGGATAGGGTATGTCTTCCTAATGACTTTCGTACGGTCTGACACAACTATAGAGTGCTCGTATACTGTCGTCTGCGTCGGTACTTCACTAAATACATCACTGTATTCTTCTATTAATTCGTGCAGTTTCTTTTCTTCCTGTGTCGTCATTCCTTCATCTGCCGCATTCACATGTCGAGTTGGACCATACTGTATGTATGGCTCGTACAAAGTAATAGGCGTTTCACTTACCTTGCACCCTTCTTCCTCGCTGTTCATATTGAACATTTTTATAATTACACACAATTGTATTATCATTAACACTAATCTTAGCATTTATTGTTTTTAGTATATCGATACCTAAAATTCCATCATAAATCAATTTATGCATAATTATCATGGGGTGTTCTAATTCTAGATTTTTATATGTTAGAGTTACATATGCTTGTTGTTTAACTCTTTCTTTTTTATTGGTAGCTGTTGTAATATTTAAATTATTTACGGGCAAAATTGCAGTATTTTAAAAATATTTCTTATTGCGTTGAACCCATGCAGCGTTAAGAACTGACAGTTGGCTGCCGGTATCGACTAGCATCCGTATTTTACACCTGTTTATGCTCACAGTCACAATAGGGCATTGTGTTTGCTGTGCGTCTCGCTTTATATCCTGTCCGGTGCTTAATAATTCCTCCCTAATATCGCAGGGGTATATGTCGTTTATTTTATAATTTTTCTTCCGTTTATTCAGTCATTGTGATGCTTTTGATGTAGACGGCCGGCTGTGGAATGTTACTGTCTCCATCTCGTTCATTTTCTGGCTATCTCTCTTCAATTTTTTCTCATCGTACCCTCGTACTGCGGCAACGCGTTTGTCAGCTGGTTTTGAACTGTTTACGATTGGACGACCATACAACGCCTCCTTGTCGTTTAGCTGTATTTATTCTTTCAGTCTCGGTAGCTGTGCGCGTTGTAGTGTTGTATATTGGTGGCGAATAATTTATTTTGTAATTATCACGGGGCGGTGTATTGTTTTGTATTGCTTTTTTGTCATCTATGTGATAACTATAGTGGTGATTTGCGTGTTTTTGTTCCCAGTATTGTGTGTTCTTACCTTTATTGATATTCTCCGACTGTGTCACAAGGATTAAAAATTCTTCTATGGTTGTAATTCCCTGCGTATAAACTGCTAACTGGATATCTCGCTGAAAATGGTAAGATAACTTCGAAATAATTTCGTATTCTGAGAATTTAGGTTTAAGATGCTTTACACGTTCTATTTGCGTAATTGTGTATTTTTCAATACTCTGCTGTCCTTGTGCATTGAACTTTCCATATTCGAGTTGATCCCGTACTTGTCTTTGGGTATGTAAATTCCAGTATCGGTTCTCGAATGCCTCACGAAACTGCTGATATGTACTGACGTTATCTCTAATAATAGAGTACCATTGGCTGGCTGAATCTCTAAGATATCGCGTGACGAAGTCTATCTTCTCGTCGTCATATATTGCACTCCCAATCTTTTCTATTTCCTTCTCCACTCTGGCTAGGAATTCCATACTGTTCTCCCATTTTCCACCTGAGAATTTAAGTCTGGTCCTTTCTTCCATTGATGTAGGAAACATGGTCATTTGGTTCTGTCGTCTTCTTAACTCACTTCGTAGCTGGTTCATTTCCTCTTGAATTTCTTCTTTCATATGTGATACGTCTCCCGAACGGTCCTTCGTAGTTTCTTCAATTTTATTCTCAATGACTACAGTACGTGTTTCTATTTCTCTAAGTTTACTGGTATTTGCTTGCGATATATTATTAATAGTTTGAATTTTATCATTCTGCTCTCGCGTTATAGTAGTTAAAGTATCATTTATTTGTTTATGCGTTTCTTTTATATCTTTTCTCCACTCGAGACGTAATTCTTTTTGTTTATTTTCAAATCTTACAATTTGCTCATGTAAGGCTTGTTTAAAATTATTCTCTAAAGTATCAATACGTATGTTGGTGTCACCAATTTTTTTGTTTAACTGTGCATTACTGTCAATTATACTTTGTTTTATTTCAAGATTATCAATTTTTAACTCTTCTAGCCTTTCCGTGATTTTTATAGTGTCCTGTTTAAAATTTACGGACTGTTGCTCTAACTTATTTTCTAAACTTTCTGTTTGTTTTGTATTTATTTCATCTATTTTTCTTATTTGTTTGACATTCTCCTCTTTCAACTCTTCTTTAAAATTTTCGGCTTGTTTTATGACTAACTCGTCCACCATGGCCAGTATCGAATTTTTAAATGCTTCTAAATTCAATCCTCCTGGTTCTGCCATGTTGAATAATTATTAAAATATTTATTTCGTAGTTATTCTTTAACAATTATTATTGATAACCGTTCCCTACTTATTTATTTATTTCTTTATTTTTATTAATAGTTATTATTAATACTCATTACAGTTACACCTGCTACATAGACAAACAATATTATTTGTGGGCGCCGGCTGTGTTATTACACAACAATTAACATAACATTCAGTTAATGTTTAATATAAATAATTATTATTACATATAATTTTTTTTTTATTTAACACACCCTTATTTTTAGACCAACCATTTAGCTACAAAAAAAATTTTAATAGTTAAATGGTGGGGACCGGGCCATACGTTCATGGGCGACAATTTATGTAACAGATTTTTGTACATAAATGTAGGCATGTCGTGCCCCACGTCCAGGGCGACATTTTTATGCAACAATACAACATTTCAAATTTAATATAATTTAAATTTGTGATGCCCCACGTTGGAAGCGACATTTTTATGCAACATTCAACTGTACATAAGTTGTATAATTTATGTTGTATGTGTATAAATTTACATGTAATTTAATTTGTATAGCCCCAAGTTCTTTGGGAGCCAATTTATATAACAGTACATATATAGTTGCGTGTATACAGGTTGCAAATACACATCTATTTGTGTTTGAATAGCCCCACGATCTTGGAGCGACAATTTATATAACAATACAACTTGCATAAATACAATTTAATTTGGGTTTCAGGTGTATCTGTAATAAGAACTCGATGTAACTTGTAACGGTATTTCAAATTTATTTGCTACTAATAAAATTGTGCGCATGGCACTTGATTCGACTTAAAACATTCGTTATTACTTTGTTACTATGCCGTAAGGCTTACGCTATATACATCCTTACTGACTAAATATTCTATTCTACTAATTATTTTATTAAAAAATATCATTTCCTGACTACTCAGACAATTAGTGTGCTTCGAAATATCAATGTTTAAATATCTTTTTAGATATTGTACTGTAAACTCAAAAATATGAATAGTTACTGAATTTATCGTTCTTTTATCAGTACTGATTTATAAAACGCTAATTTTTATTTAAATGCTTTGCATTATTTTCATTTAAATATTAACTTGAGCTCTTATTTGCGATAATCTTACTTCAATAACATATATGATTCTAACTCTCTATATTTATAATAAACATTGGCTCTTACTTTTAAACAGAACAAGAATGTCTTTAATTGTCTTTGAGTTAATTGTTCGATTAAGAGATAAATAAGTTGTTTATTACCTTATTGTCGTCAATCATACTTAATCATTGGATCCATCTGTAATCGTTCTCGTCTCGAACTCAGCATTGAGTCCTCTTGTCCAGCGTCGCTCCTCTTGTCCAGCGTCGTTTCCAGACTTCAGTAGTGTTCCTCTTGTCCAGCGCAGGCTCCTCTAGAATCCAGCGTCGTCTCTCTCTTGTCCAGCGTCGTCTCTCTCTTATCCAGCGTCGTCTCGCTCTCTGGAACTAAGTCGTCAGCTCTCGCTCTCTCTCTGGAACTTCTTCTCGTGCTGTTTCGGACGTCAGTTGATCTTCTTATATGGATTTTCTTCTCGTGTAATTCTGTTACTAATTAAAATTGCTTGTTTTTACAATCTAGTTACATAACTGTATGTAACTGGAAGGATGAAACTATTTACAAAAGATTTAAATACTTTGTGCGGACGGGCAGAAGCTCCCGCTGCACTGTGTGTGATCGAAAAAGAGAACAACTCTAGCGTGTGTATCCTATTTATACCCACGTCTTGGTCAACACCTGCAGTTGTACGAAATCGACATGTCTGAAATTGTCTCTGGGTTCAGTCCCCCCCACTCCTTGTCAATTTTACTATTTCTTATATTTCTGCGAATTGCAGAGTCCTGTAAGTATAAACTTATACTCATCTTATAACTATTTTCACTACACATGTTCACTGTATTTTTGGACATTGCAACTTAACCCTTTCGCTCTGTACACAGTTATTTCACCACTACACTCGTACGGTGTGTCCCTTTCACGTGGTTTTTGTACACAGTATTTAGTTAATTTTATTACATTTTATTGTGTTTTTGGATTTTGCTCTTTATTTATAGTTTATGAATAATTACGGAAAAACAGTAATTATGCAATTATTCATCTTGGGGTGGTAAACTCGCCTGCATAGACCTGCGTCACACACACTTGCAAAATACTGGTGTGCACACTTTCAGTTACATTCGTGTGTGTGTGCACGTCGATTCAGGTCGAAACACCTGTTCATATTTTTGTCTGAGCCAAGCTTGCAATCCCTGAGATGCTTATTTCTAATACATTATTAATTATTTACAGTTTATTAGGTATATTTAAATTTTTATATTCAATGCTCAGTACATCACTTATTTGTACTGTCGCAGGAGACAATGGTGAATGGCATTGTAATTAAATGTCAGTTTTAGAAAGAGATGATTTTCTCGCACATTTCGCAAAGCGTGACAGATCTTTGCAAAATTTATGAGAACTGATAAACTGGCAATAGATACTGTAGCTGTTTCCTAGCCCATGCTGCGATTTAAAAAAAAAATAAAATAAAACAAAATCGTTTCTTGAATGCGATGAATGCGCGGCTTTAATCACCGTGTCTTAAAGTGTTTTACAACTTTTAAACACAGAGAAAGGCGAAATTAGTTATGCATATTTCACACTGGAATGGTTATGAAAAATATGGTGTAATTTTATATTCAATAAATGCGTCAAGTACAGATATTTCTAGACGATAGGAGCATTTATTGAAATATTTTGCGACGAACAAATCGTAAATAAGCCCTCTAAAATTTAAGAGCTGATAACTATTAGTATTTGAATTTTTAATTTACAGGAAATACGTCCGCAGTACACGTATACATACCAAACGTTTCCTCGTTACAGATCTCTAATTTTGTAGCAAAACGTAGAAGAGGGAGATGGCCAAAGCTTTGTCTCAAAGTTGTGAGTCAGTGCGTCAGTTCTGTCTATACTACCCCTCTTTCCTACCGTTGCACCGTGTAATATGTGAAATTAATTGTCTTTTGCGAAAAATCAGAATGAGAATATTTTAATCAAAATGTTCTCAAATTTTCTTCAACGATTTTCGTTGCAATGTGAAAACACTCTTAAAGACACTGGGAACCGTTTCACGTAAGCGAGGTGCTATGTTTTCTTGCTTCAAAAGTGTTATTACTTTTGTTATATTCTTCATTAAATAAATTGTTTTCTTGACGCACATTATGATTATTTAAAATTTTTAAGGGTGATAATATTGTCGAAGACTGACTCGTTGTTCTTTGAAGATCTCAGACAAGGAATGTGAACATCTCGGAGCATCAGTTTTTCTTCTTTTAAGAATGAAAGTCTGAAGCAGAAATCTTGTAAATCGGTCTTTGGTTATGACAAATCTTAACGTGGTTAGTGCTTGATTTTACTCAGACCTTCAGGCTTATCAGAACCGACAGAAAGGAACTGTAAGCTGTTGTTGACAGTGGCGTTCCTTAAAGATTTCTTAAAGTATTTTCAGAAAACACAGAAAGACAAAATTAGTTATGAAGATTTCACACTGGAATGGTTATGATAAATATGGTGTAATCTTACATTCAATAAATAAAAGAACCTAAGTTCTCACGACTAAGTTAATAACATTTCGTCCTTAAACAGTTTTATACACGTTTTCTAACACTCTCGTTTGTCGCAATACTTCTCTACCTGTATAACTGCTAAAACTCATTTGTTACGAGTACTTTGTTATAAACGCATGTCGACTATAACTAAGAATTTACGAGAAAAGTCCGTGTCAGAACGATGGTCAAAAAGTTAAAAATGTAGATGTTTACGGTTTTTATGTGTTTACCGCAAAAATTGACATAAACTGACAAAATGTCCTAAATAAAAAGAATCGTTCTGCCTTAATAGCTTTGTAACACTATCTGATTCACTGTATTTAAATGTGTTTTCATTTCAAAACGTTTTCATGAGAGTCAATTCATTCCTTAAACTTTATTTACTGGTTTTGATGGCGCATAAGACAATGTCACTACCCCTCTGAAAAATCCTAGATCCGTCGGTGCCAACACTACGTTACGAACGTTTCATGTATGTATAGTTTTCCACAACAACACTATAGTGTTTTGACAAAAATAAGAAAACGTACGAATCTGTTTCTCAATATAGGATTACTTTCCAGCATTCGAATTCACAGCTAAAACCGTGAGGCGAATGAAGTGCCACGACATTCTATAAACCAAATATACACTCAGGCTGCCAAATACAAAATAATTGCATCGTATTTTAGTACAAAAAGAGCGGTACAGAAAACCTCAGATTCTTATCTGAGTAGCGGCAACAAGGAACGTAATATTCTATTCCAACGGCACGGTTGCCAACACGCATAAAAAAAAAGTTTATAAATGCAACATCAAGCATCTTATACTCCATTTACGAGTCTGTTGCATATTAAGGTTACCAAATAGTTCTTCTGTGCGTAGTAGACTGATTTTCCAGTTAGTTCTCTGTTGGGTTAAACGATCATTTGGAGTCAGAATTGACATTTTCTTATGACGAGAGGTAATTCATCAAATCAGGCAAGTAACAATTACGATCAACTAAATAGGAACCATTGCTTAATATATAAAAGCTTAACTCCAAGGTAGACTGTTGTAATTTTAATAATAATATCGTAATTTTTTTAATTTGTGATGTAATTTTATGATACTATACTTTGCTCCATGTTGTACGTATAACTACATAAATAAAATTGCTGCTATGGATTATTTTGTTTACAATAGTTCATACAGATTCTTGAATCACGTCCAGCTTAAACGAGTAGCTAGTCAAAGTCGTCAGTCTCTTGCTACACATAGGCTATACCCAACAAGCAAAAACGGGTTGCAATTCGAATCAGACGACGTGTAAGATGGTTAACGCCCCTTGTCATGATTTTCACAGCTCTTCTGATTTAATAGGGAGTAACGTCAAAGTAGAAATTCCGCTAAACTGCGTATTTTTCAAACCAAAGACCAGAGCGCTCACGACGCCGGCTCAAGACAGTGATTCAACGTCATTACTTGCCGGCGTAAACTCGACGTCTTATAAAACTAAAATTCTACAATTTAACATTGAACCCAGAGGCTCCGGGTGTGTGCTTCACAAATGAGTTTGTTAAGAATCTGCCTTCTCTAAGTTGGCAGCTAGGCTAGCACATAATCTGCTCAAGATATTGCATGATCCGCAAAGCCAAAAATTAATTCAAAATAATTACAACAATTAAATTAAAATATAACATTCTCCTAAAAAGTTTTAATCAACATAACTGTTTCCTTTTGCAACTACTTTAGATTTAGATAACAACAATGTAATGCCAAACAAAATTTCTTGCACCTTTAGAAATTATCCCCCCCCCTTGGGATGGCGCCCGATTTGACTGTTACAGGAACCAAAACGCAAAGTACAAGACTACTTATACATCTCAGTTTCAGGGCTAACTGGCAGCACGCCATGAATTTTATACGGCCCACGATATCATTTTATGCACGACATCTAGGAAAATAAATTTATTAAAGCTTTGTTTAACTGCGAACAGAAAGACTGACTTTGCAGAGAAAACCTGTGACAGAAGATTTCATTCATTCAGTAACAAACCTACAGTAGTTTTCTCTCTGTTTTCACAATATATTATGCATTTGTTTTAATCCTCATTTATTTTCATCGCATTACGAGACCTCTTCCACATTGTCCCATTAAAAGATATGTAATAAAATGCGTTAATTATGTAAATTATTCTATTTCACTTATTCATAATTAATTACCGCAACTAGCGGCTGGTGGCGCGTAGTACTAGCCATACACCGTCACACTAACACAAAAAGCCGCGCGGTACGCCTTGGTCTTTAACGGATTGTTGAGCGGAGGATTTATTTTATTCATAATTAATTACTACCTTTTTTATATCTGTATGTTACTTGAAAAATTAATCAATTATGGCTCTGTGTCCTGTGGCCCCCGGTACTTTTACTTGCAAACCACTGGTTTATAACTGTAGTTTTCTTCGCGTGCGTAGCAATATTTTCTGTTTCTTTCAACCAGAGAATGTGTTTTGTCCAGTCTGCAACATCATTATGCCAGTCACTTTGTTTTGTGCGACGTAAAATAACAAAAGGGGCTATAATTTTTCTGTACAAGGGCTTGTATTTCTTGTAGAGATAAGCACCGTGCATGTTGAGTTTCACATGTGTATGTGGGTTGGTGTTAGCATGGAGCTTACCTACCGTACCGTTCATAATGAATAAACAGTGACGTAAAATTTATTAACATAATTTGCCTTCATGCTACAGAAGCACATTTTCAATTTGTATTTAAATTACTTGTATATTTTAACACGGATGTGAATAAGAGCTTACCCGCATTGTCTCCGGCGCAGTAGACGATATGTATGTAGTTAACGGTAGAATGACTAAAATAATGACAGTGGCTGAGTCGTTTCAGATCAGATAAGCCTGTAGCGTGAGAAACCTATCGATTTACAGGACAAGCTGGAATACATGCGTTACAACTGCTGTCATGTATTTTTACACATAATGATAATTTTTATGAGGATATTTATGTTTGGTTTTTCGCGAAAGACCAATTTGGGAAGAAAAGCCACTGCCTTCGACACGAAAAAAATTTACATTCGCAGCTTGCGAATTAATTAACTGATTTAGAAGGACTGTTTTTGAATCGGAAAAATGTTTCAAGCGTTTGCTACTAAGTTTCAATACTTGGGTTACATTATAAATTTATCGTCCATATTTGTTTTGCTTCATGTTTGTTTTGCTCTGCACGATCCCTTAACTAACATTGAAAGTCGTGAAACCGTTAGGGATAATAACAGAGACGACAATCATAATATCGGTGATATTAAAAGTAAGAAGAGATAATACACAATAGGGTGTAAACACAATGTTCGTACAATAACAAAAAGCCGATTTTCTTCTAAAATAGGGAGAAATTAAACAAACGGTTAGGAAATCGGGTATACAGAAGTCAATTAGATATTGCAAGTAAAGCTAAACCTATTTCATAAACATTCACACTGAGTCTAACTCATCGGGATTATGAACCCGTAAAGTAGATGTTAGTGAAATTGTATCAACGTTTGCGTTAAATATGAAACAATTGTATTCTGGTAAGAGCTCGATGGTTTCTGCGTCAAGTCATACATCGAATGGCGGTGTACACGGTTAATGTTGTCTATGTCATGTAAGCTTACATATCGCTGTTGTAGGAACAATTAGATAAAAATAAAATTGCGACACTAATTTAATAAAAGACCTTTGTTTTCGCATAGCCTGTTCTAGGAGTAGTTGTGTCTTCCCCGGTGCCATAACCGAAATGTTCAGCTTGCTTTGATTTTCTGGTTCTTCCAGTTATTGTTACGTGTGTATTCATTTGTGTGTGTGTGTGTGTGTGTGTGTGTGTGTGTGTGTTCGTTTATGGTAGATTTGTAAACTTGTTATTAATTTATGCGTGCGTTTGTGCGTATAATTTGCTGCTTTCTAATAAGAAACAACAGTTCAATTTCAATATTGTATGTACTTAGTGTGTATTAATAATTTATTTGGTAAAACGTGATACGTGTGGGGCCAAAAAGAACGTATCGATTGAGCAATTAGGGTGCAATAAAAATAAACCCAAGAAGGATATTTTAAAACTTCCTCACATATACACACATATGGCAGGATATTTTACCTGACAGATCTGCCTCACATAGACTCCCATCTACACAGAACACACGTGTGCGCGCGCCACACACACACACACACACACACACTATAACAGATTTTCTAGTTTAATTTCTAATAATATTTCTTATAAAGAAGTATCATAACAGTTTCTACTAATCTATTATATATAACTCTTACTCAGGGTATTTAAATAATTTAATAACACAAATATAGATATTATAAATAGTTATTTAATAATTCCTTTTCATTCACTTATTACATTAATATAAGCTTTAAAAATGCAATAATATTACAATATCAGTTTGCTCAGAACGTTTGATATTTTCTTTTAGTGGATTCTTTTAAAACGGATTGAGTTGCCAATATGAATATAATCAACTTTAAACATGAATACAATATAATTTGAGTGTTCTATAAGCTTTACTTGTTTGCTGAATTCCCAAATCTGCACTGAGGATTACCCATTCGAAAGTAGTCGGTCCGTGGTCATCCGCTGATACTGTAGATCCTTGTCATCCGCACTCGCTTGATTATTAACACTTTGCATATACACTGGTATCACTTTCACAATAATATATGCCCCTCTAATTGTATTAGTTACACTACGTATATGTATATATATATATATATAGTATTAACCAATATATCTTCTTAACACCTCGGTATATTTTAATTAAGATAAGTGCTTGCAACACGGAAAGTACAGATCGATACCGCCGGATTCTTTATTAACTTGACGAATTACTCTGTGGAATCCCGCCGATTCACAGTTATTGTAAAGACTGATCACTTTAACTGTTTATTAACCGTTCTCCGATACTTGAATTGACAATTACGATTTTAATACTTGTAACTTCTCCGCCGCTTTCACTTCCGAATTCACTATTACTTATTTGATTCAATAAAGACTTCGCGTCAATAGTTGTGAATTGTCCGCTGACTTAAGTAACGGTTACGATTCTTTAAGATAACTATTACAAGTTCAATTGTTATAATATCTCCGCTAACTTAAAATAAAATAACGGTTAGGAGTCCTTTACGCATTATGCTACTCTGATGACTGACTTACTTTTTCAACTACGCTTTTTTATACACGAACTACTGTTACTCACACTTAATATTTACACTAAACATTCTCATTGGACTTAAGTGCCGCGATATTCAATTCTACCCAATGTGACAAGAGAATTTAACCGCTAAAAAACTGACGCTTTTTCTTATTCGCTAACAAACTGCGCGTTCCGAACTTCTAATTATTAACATCGTTTCTCTCTCTAATTCTCTCGCTTTAGCATAACGGTACTCATTGTTATAAGCACTTAACTTTTACAGCTGCTTACCTATTTTTTGCTGTTTCTTAAATATAATACAATTTTACTACCTTATGTCCCGTACGTGACTTTTGCTTATTTTCAGCCGTCTAACCGTCGCCAGACGCCAGGGTTCGTTCTTTTGAAAACACGCCGCTCTGATATTTTCTAACGGTATTTCTTTAACTTTATTTGTACATATTTGTTCTGATATCTGTTTAATATTGATTAATTCTCGTAAAATTGCAAGGTATACAATTTTGACGTTATAACACACACACACACACACACACACACACACACACACACACACACACACACACACACACACACAAAATATTGCTTATTTACTTTATTTTTTGGTTTAATATTTCACACACACATTAATCTCCTTCATTCCCATGGCATTTCTGTTATTTATTTTAATGTATTTGTCTTTTATTATTATTATATATACATTAACATTCACATATACAACGATACATACATACGCACGCACACACACTCACATACACGAACACGTTCACCCAAATATTTAATTATTCTGTTCTGTTTGACATTTCTTTTGTATTTCATACACAGGTCCTGATGATAACAATAAACATTGTCGAAACGCTGACACAAATAAGTTAAAAATTTGTGTTACTTTTAACCGATCCTCACTAACCCTTCACTGAAAAAAAAATATTATTATACTTATTTTTAATTAGCCTATTTTGAATTAAGACAGAGTAAGCTCCTGATAAGTGGTTTTATCAAATTATGTAATAATCTGCATCTAGAATTGTGAACAAAGTATGTGGTGACAAAGTATGAAATAAAATGCACAACAAAACGAGAAATGGAACTAAAGCGTTGGATAAACGTAAGATGCAGTAAAATCATATAAACGAAGAGAAATGGTGTGTGTGTGTGTGTGTGTGTGTGTGTGTGTGTGTGTGTGTGTGTGTGTGTGTGTGTGTGTGTGTGTGTGTGTGTGTGTGTGTGTGTGTGTGTGTGTGTGTGTGTGTGTGGAGTTTACATCATCAGAGCTATGGTTCGGTAACCGATAGGTCTGTTCTCACACACCCCACCAGAGACAAACAATTATCTATGCACCGCATAGAGAGAGCGCGCGTTTGTACCGAAGATGAATAAACGACGTTTACATCCACAAACGCAAAGAGAAGGAGAAGAGAAAGTTGTCGACTGTACTGTTTCTAGTCCGTTTAATTTGGATTTCATCTACACACGAAACGTGTAACAATTTCTGTGTTTCCGAACTTTCTGCGTGTGACATCCGTTTGCCCGTTCGTCCGTGGGACCGCTGCCCGCACTTTTGTGTAACATTTGGCTTTAAGCATTAGTTGCATGACATTATAACATATCAAATTACATTACACAAGAGTATCTTCGTGACTGAAACTTACATTCCACGTTATGCTCTTCAATGTGAGGCTGTCATCTGCTGAGAAGCATCCTCGTTCTCATCTTTTTCACTACCAATCGCGTATTATTTTCCAGCTATATATGCTCGCACCCGTGTATGAAACAAAAATTATTTCGAAGAGGTACTCGAACAGTCAAACGGGATACGTGCTATAAAACCAGTCCCTCCGCTATCATGCTTGCGCGTACGTAATATTTTAATTTGTTTAGTCTACGATTGATCATGGAAACAAAATCATTGATAGTTGCCATCGAAGTATCCCATCGATGGTCGAGAAATATCAGCTTTATCTCGTCGAAAGTCAAAAACATCATGGCGTGACATCATCCCATTGTGATGTGGAAACTTTCAACAGAGAATGTTTTTACGGAATCGATAAAATAAAAAGTGCAATATCCTATAAATTAATACATTTTTATTAATCAAAGTAAATAACATATAATAAACGAATAAATTATATAAATAATAATAATTAAACAAAACAGGTATACTTCCTGAGATACCGAATTAAAAAGAAAATTCAAAACAATTTTTCCCTCAAACATATTTCTTGCTCTGCTAAATAGTTTTGGTTATTCCATTTCGTAGTTTCCTTTTGCACCAAGCATCGCTTAAGCTCTCGAAGCGGCATTTTGAGACATTCCCCGATTTTCTGACTTACTCTAGTACGTAAGTCAAGTAAAATAATCGAAAAATGAAATTTTTACGTAATTTTTAATTAATTATTGTTTTATTATTAACCCGTCAATATAATTTTATCACAAATTAACAAAAAATCTAAATAAGTAACATTGATTCGCAACTTCGCCACTCAACCATAGATGGTAAAGACATCGGCCGTCGATGCTCATCACTTGTTTGATCTAATCGCTTACTTCTCTTTGCTCATCTCAGCTGATTTAATTTTATTCTTCACAGCAACATTAATGATATAGGTTTTAAACAAAAAAATGATAATATTGTAAGACGTGATATGTGATATGTTTTCCGAGTCCATGGTACATTAAAATTGTGTGTTTACCCCGGTTTCGTCAGGTTTATGTCTGTGAATTTCCAGTCTTGTTGCTGAATATCACTTTCAACTGTTACTATTGGTTTTTGGATTTTATCTATTTTTAATCTTTATTTTTCAAATTATTTGATACTGTCTGTTCTTTCTATGACACTACTAAGTAAGAATCAGATATTCTACACTAGGACGGGTGATTTACAATTTTTTTGTTTTCCTTTTTAATACATTTCAAGTACGCATTTAGGTTCCTTCTTAATTATAGGTATGAATATGATTACTGCGATTTTTAATCGTTTCACAGTTTTAACAGTGTTCTAAAAAAAAAGGAAATTGTGTCATCAACACATCTTTACTATGTTCCATTACAGTAGTTCCGTTTTTATTATAAAAACTCTCTCTTCTTATAGTTCGAACCTCTGGTGATGCCTCACCATAGGACCGGTGGAATGTCTGGTTCCGAGAAAAATGTGTTATACAGGAAAACGTTGTTATTAATTAGGAAAACCTAGGATCGGGGCGCCTTTATTACGTTTATTGCAATATATGGTCTTATACTGGAATAAACCTATGTAATTTATAAATCCTCTGCTTTTTTCGTTTCTCGCTTGTCCACTACAAAGTTTATAGTTCCTGTTAATGATATTACAAGAATGTATTACTTGATATATTGATTAATGTTATTGATGTGTTCATTAAGTTGGTTATATTTGCAGTTTTGTTTAAGCAATTTTTATCATTTGCATATAAACGACATCCCATAGGAATTTTTATTCATATACTTGGAATGGTACCGGAATACATCAGTATTTTTGGTATGCCTATTGTTTACATTATATCTACACGCTTACTGTTTTTGTTGTAGGCGTATCAGTTACTTGAATTTGGAACTTATTAATTAGCTCTTTATTCATACTGTAATTGATACTCTGTCTTGATATGTCTCAATAATTCTGTACAATAAACTCATTCATGTATCGTAATAATAATGACAGTAATAATCATTGATCCTTTTTTACCGCCTAAACAGTTCACGAGCTAGGCAGGGTAGATTGCCTTATGTGAGGCATTCGACATAAGCAATATAGTGTGGCCAGCATTAGCCCGGCATGTTATACCAGGTACTCATTTCCACAAGCTGAGTCGACCTTGTGGGGGAATCAAACGCAGGACCTCTAGGTTAGCGCCATACACACTTATGTTCTAGGTCCTAAGCCCTCCAGAATATTTATTATATGTTTGATTATTTATTTGTGAGATAAAAGAGCTATAATTATTAAAGATAATTTGACAGACAACGAAGAATTAGTACTCATCAATATAAAATGTGTTTGAATTTATATACTCCAACTTCAATTTTTTTTTTAAGGAATGTTGAGGATGGCCTAATTATTCCAGGCTGAATTATCCAGGGCTGGGCTTTGAAAGGTTCAGTTGCTGATACTGAATTATTTAGGGGTTAGTAACTGCAAGACACGAAATAAAGAACAAATACGAAGCAATCTTTATTTAAACAAAGGCAAATAAAACTTGCTATGAACAGAGCCAGATGGAAGACGTGATATCAAACATAATTGTTCATACCGAGTGCATTACATAAGTCACTTCAACTATTCAGCACAAGCTGATATAAATTACTTATGTTCCTTTTGGAATGAAATAAAAAAGTGCTTAATTAGAGGTAACCGCTTGGTATTGTGTTCAACATCTGCCAGGCGCACAAAACAAGTTCTCAATCTGAGACTGATCCGTTTGGAAAGTATTGCGTTGGGTTTTCGAGATATTTTATAGCCAGACCTCGGATGATACTTGTTACATGTAAGTGGGTTCACGCGCGCGCGCGCGCCAATGATTTTCATCTCGTCAATGAATATGGTTTGTAAATGTCTTCGTTCCGATCATAATGCGCCCATTTTATTCATAATTTTTAATATCTTCATTCCTATCTTCGTTCATTTTATAAGTACACGATTACATTTTCAATGTTACTGCAATGATTTCAGATCTTATTTAATTTGATAAACCTTACTGTAAAGACACGGAGGCTTTATGGCTGTGGGCCTAAATTCAATTCCATAAGTTTGGAAATACGCCTTTTAAACGTCGATAACTTTCATGTGCAGAAATGATTGTTTTATTACACCATTCTTTAAATATCATCATTCCGTTAATGCCCGCTTTAACACGATTCCATTACCAACGTTCTGGGTGGTTTCAGATCTTAGATAAGTTCTTAAACTTTCACATAAAAATATGGAAAATATATGGAGGTAATTCAATTTATTGGATACAAATTCAATTCGGAAATAAACCTTTTAAACTTCAACAATTTCTGTGCTCAGAACGATTCCTTCGTCAAGTGGAAATAATTCTATTATAAAAAGATAAATTGATAAATTATATGGCTTCATTTAAAATATTTTGAAGTAGGTTTCTTAAACCACCGTTTTTGATCCGGGTAATGTAAGCTTAGAATAAGTTCGCGTTACGACAGTAGAAATGGTGTTTTTTTTATGCTACACCACTGCCTTCCCTCTGTTACAGAAATTCAGTGGACAGAAATTCTTTTTAATTTTGTCTTTTTCAAAATTCTAATTTTAAGAATTTCTGTTTGATAACTAAACATGTGGAGAATAGTTACAATAAAAAATAGGCTTACGTCTTCACATCCTTGATGGTTTTAGATATCCTGTGGTGACTTGTTGAACGGCCTTAAAGGAAACTGCAGCTCGGGCTTTGGCCAATGGAAAGTAGATAGATATTGAGTTATGGTAACTTGATGTCCCATGTAGGTCAAAAAACATTTAATGCGCCTTACGCGTACGGAGTGTAATTTTGTGGTGAGTTTAGAAAGGGGTGCTTAAACCGTCAGAATCCAGAAGTCTATGTCCAGAAGAAATAATCATAGGTTGCAAAATATTAGAAATTTGTAATGCGATTATTATTTCAAATATTTTTTTTAATTTTTTTTTGGGTATTGCGAGAGAAGTACACCAGCAATTAGAGCCCGTCAGAAGTGACACATGTTAGCTTTGTTCGAGGGTGGGCGACGAAAAGGAACAAACCTTTCCTTTCCATTAAGACGTCGTAAAAACTATTCACGAACAATGAGCTGTATGGCACATGTTGCAGCGAACTGGACCATGCGTGGGAATGCTTGACTCCACAATTAGGACAAAAGAAGACTACCCTAACATCTGTCCAGTAGCGAGAAAAACACAGAACCAACGGCGAGCGTATTGTTCAAAACCATGTGTGGGACTTCTCAAAGACAATAGTTTATGCACGGACAATGGGACAGGCGACTAAGTGACGCTTGTGGAGAGCACAGATGTTATGCCACCCGTAAGTCGACAAAGGAAGTCGTCAGCGTACCAACAATAAGGGAATTCGACACGCTACAACAAAAGTAGCAGATGTGATTTTGAAAAGTGGCCTTAGCACTGATTCCAGGAACAGAGCAACGGACGTAAGACAGCGATTCATCCAGTCCACGTGGACTACGTCAAATTCAAGTTGAGAAAGACAACCAGCCAATGAGGAACGAGAATTTCGAAGGGAACTTCTGTAGGGGATGGTTCAGAGAGAAGCTTGAGACCAGAGAGCGAATCTCGTGTATGAACGTCCCTCTCCAAACGGCACTGGGTGGAGAATTCGTTGGAAATACAGACTGGAGACGAGAGGACACAGGGAGGTCCATGGAATAAACCTATCAAAGATGACTTGGTGGGAAGTTTGAGCGTTCATCAGAATGACAAGAGTGGGAACATCAGAGGAAATAAAAACTGTTTACGCGAGGCGACGCGCTCTCAGTTCATTCCAATTTTTCGCTCAGTATATTCAAATTTTAGCCTCAGTGTACTACAATTTTTGGCTCAGTTTATTAAGATCTTTGCCTCAGTTTATTACAATTTTCTATCAGTTTATTAAAATTCTTAACTCAGTTTATTCAGAGTTTCGATCAGTCTATTTGAACTTGTATTTCAGTTTCATAATAGTTCAATTATAAGAACTTAATGCAGTGTATAACTTATAACGTATTTCGGTAGAGACGATTAAGACGTTATTACGACTAAATGGAAGTGCGCGGATAAGACTCAGAACGCCAAACGGAACAGTAGTTTTCGCGATGAAGCGCGAGTAACAATCTTTATAAATTCCACGTAGTACACCGTCATAAAGATACTGACATTTTGCAGTGACATTCTTGAACCATAACAGAAAAGTAGTGATACTACAATGTTTAGTAATTAACTCAAGTAAATAGAAGTGTGAACAAGTGCCTAATGAACTTGAAAACAATCTAGGCGTCGAAAAGAGTGGTCGTGCGGTATGGACTATTAGAAGCATACGGTATCGAACTGTGAACCGCGAAAATAGACACACACGTGAGTAAAACATAGCCGACCGATTACGAATACAATGCCACGACTTGTATTATAATAATCTTAAAAGCTCAAAGTGACTGTCGCGGTGTGCGGGAGTGTGTTCGCGAACGAGTGCCATATGGATTAACCTCACCCATCAACGCAGGGATACATCATGGGAGCGACACATCACGGCATAACGAGTAAAGTACAAAACTAATCTCTTCTTATAATTAGTAATTTATCAAATACCACTGACCTGACACTTAGAACCAAACCACCTGAGAAAATTATATATGTATGAGTCAGATAGATACGAATCCATAAGTAGGGAATATTATGTTCTAGAATATTATACATGTCTTCTTGTTAATGTATTTTGTAACTATGTATGTATTTTGATGTGTCTGTTGCAGGAACAGGATTTTAGCTATCTATATGATTGATATGTGTATTGTTAATAATGATTATTTCATGCATATAAATGTTTAATGTGTTTTAACATAAAATACTTAATACAAATTATGAGCATACCACATTGTTAGTTAGTAACGTCATTACGGACGAAGAGGCGTCTACATTTGATCGCTCACTTAGTTATTTAAATTTGTTCATTTAATTATTTAAATGTGGCATAGAATTTTATTGTTTTGTTGAAGATTTGTAAGTGCTCTGAAATTAATGTTATGACATGAATAAGAATGAAATATGATTTTAATAAACGTAAGTTAGAATGGATTCGTTATTAGTCTACTGATTTATGTAAAAACCTGACTCACAACTTAACATTTCACTGAACAATATCTATAATTTATAATTCAATTTAATGATTATTAGTTAAATTACTCAGAAAGATACACAGAATAGAAGTTGGAAGACAGTTAAAGTCAGAAGTAATTTCATGTGTAACAAGTTTGAGTGTGAATAATTAATTAACCCTAATTCAATTTATACAATTATTTCTTATTTAAAGGAATGAATTTGTTAACATTGTGTATGGCAGTTCAACACATGGCATTAACTATATCGTATATAATTACCCAAACTCAGAGTTAGATACACTTTGATCACGACTCTATTAAAGAGATAATTCAATTAGTTTACACAAGAAAAGTACTACAATAAAATAACAATGGATATATGAAAGCAATAAAATAACACATCATTAACTCTAAAAGATTCAACATAGTTCGTACAGATATCACCTTTATAAACACAAATAAATTTATAATTGGATTAATCAAATTACGCAATAATTAACGTAATCATTATCATTGTATATGGTGCTCCAACATCACGGGGCAATATAAAGTAAAGATTTACGTACCTATAAAAGTAATCAATTATAATTGGATTAATTAATCTATGCATATAATTAGCATAGATAATATTGTCGTAACTTAGTAAAAACATCAATATAAATAGGAATTTCAGAGATAATGGAAATAACGGCAGGATGTTCGCCTGCCGCTGTGTACTGCTGTGTGTCAATAATACGTAACTTATATAAATAGTAAAATAATTACCTCTTTTTTGTCCGTCTGGTGGCCTTTTCCTTTTTATTTATTACAACGCGTTTCGGGACATATGTCCCATCATCAGGTACAATCCCTTTGGTGAAGTTCTTTAAATGATTAAAACATTAAAACAATTTACATACAATTTTACACGTGTCATAATTAAATATAAAATAAAAATATCTAAACGCGGGAACACACGCGATGTCGTTGGTGCGCACCACGGAATACTACAGGTCGACTGTTGTGCTTATGTTGTTATTGGTCGTGCACTATGGACCTCGTTTTGTAGTCTTATCGCTGTGTCGTAAAGCGAATTAGATTGAAAGTTCAGTTGTTCGTTTAAAAGTACTCCTTTAGTGTTTTTATTTTTCAAAGTCTTATATATTTCAAACTCCTCGACAGCACTCATATATCTTCCTTTTTTGCATATATGGAGGGGTTGAAAGTTAGTTGTGAAATCAGTATAATTATGATTTCTGTCCATCAAATGACGTTCGTAACTTGACATTGTTCTGCTAAAGTCTTTTTTGGGTAAATGTTCTTTAAAGCGTTTTATAAAAGCTCTACCAGTCTGGCCAATGTAGAAGCTACCGTATCACAGTCATTGCATGTAATTTTATAAACGCCTGTCTTGTATTCAGCTGATTTTGATGGTTTAGGTCGGAGTATCTTACTAACATTGTTATTAGTGCGGAAAGTCATTTTTATATTTATCTCACTGAATGTACTGTTTAAAATTTTGGGTAGGGTGTTACCATAGTCTGATGATATATATCTAACCTTATTTCTATTATTTTTTTTGTAATTCTTTGTAGTTTTTCTTTTTACGATGTATGAATCTAAAAATACGTAACTTACCTTAATATACGGTACTTTAGTTTTAATTTAATGTTACATATTGAATGAATATTAAATTACACGTTGCTAAAACATTTTGAAGTTACCTCTTTCATACCACTGCAAGAGTCAATATTTCAAAAACTCCTTTATCAGAGTAAACAATTTATTTCATTAGAGCTGAGTTACTAAAGGATTTAGTATAACACCCGGTAAACAAATTCTCTCTTCCAAACGGCTACGGTTGACTTCGTTAGTATATAATAACTCGGTCTTTACTGTAACTCTCAATCTACTAATCTGCTATTTAATAACTGTAATCTGTTTCTACAAGATACAAAGAAAATCGCGCTTGTTATATCAAGAAAAAATACGAAATTACTTTCCTATAATACTAATACTGCTCAAGTAGTTTTAAGTAGACACGTTTTGTTTATATTCTTACGTAGGCTACCGCGGCCGGTGTCCATTATGTTTTTGAAGTCTTCTTCTGATAAGGACCGAGTCAAAAATGTCTTGTATGACAACGTTTCATTCATATTATAATGAGTATCCTCAGGTCTAAATAAAATCATCTTCACTACCGAACAGCGATTTTTGGTCTCCCGGGAACATTTCAAAACCCCTGAAATTCTACGGGAATATAAATAAGTCTAATAAAAACTGACGATGAGACTTCGTACGCATGAATGAGCCCGTTGTGTTATTTTTTTATTTTCCCGTCTACATTACTAATGACAGAGCAAGTTACTGAAAAAAGTTTACATTTTAAGGGTTCGACATAGCTTATCCTAAAACATTATCATACTTTAACATAACGTGTATTTTGCTAGCTTAAGTATTAAGTCAACGAAACAGTAGAGAAATGGGAACGGCAACCGGCTACAGATCCCGGATTCTGTTCCCGAGTAAACCATAAAATTAGGATTTTTTCAACGTCTAGATCAACTCATCCTGTGGGAGTATTAACAGCCGGTCATACTTGTGTTAACGACTTACCCTAACCTAATTCCTACTCTACCGAACTGACTCTGTCCGTAGTGAAGAACTACTACTATAATCGCATTCCCAGCGTCTCACATATTGTCCCATCGTTTCTTTTAGTCTTTTGCACTCCGTGTTTCCTATCTAGGCTCTTTTTGGTAATCGTTCATTATTCATTCTCACAACACTGTCAGCTCACTGAAATCTCACCTTCGTGTGCATTTCTGTTTGCTCATTGAAGTGATAACAAAAATCGTGGTTTCTCGAATTACTCCGCCTCAGATTCTTTAGGCGATTGGGATTTCCCAACGTATTTCATGATACAAAATAGGGTCATCATTATTATTATTTACATATAAAACCATGTTTCCTTTAACTGATATTTAGTTTCTGAAAATTATAATTGTAAACTCTAAAATTAAATTGCAGTGTCTCTTCTACTTCTTCTTTTTCTTTTTTAATTTTATTAGTTCCTCAATCCTGTGTAGGTTGGTTACTAGTTGTTCTCCATGTGGTTCGCTTTCGATAATTTGTATGCAGCTTGAGAATTTATTATACATTCATGGGTGTGCAAATGGGGGAAGGATAGTCAAGAGACAGTGGCCAAAATCAAAGACCAAATACGCGATTTTCTTGAAACATTTGTTCTGAAATAATTTTTGCTGCACGTAATGTAAGAGATATTACGTTAAGGTGTTACGCAAGGAATATTACGCTCAAATAACAGAACATTTGTGCTTTGATGTAAACTGTTAGTTACTTTTAGTTTTTGTTGTCTTCAAAGAGTAGGTATTGAAGACACTTATTTTAATTCGTACGGTTAATGTTGTTTGCATTTTTTTAATTTTCTGTGTTTAGTTATATTTGATTTATACTACTTTTAATTAAATTTTTACTTATTTTTTCCCAATTTATCTGCTTTTAAATGAAAATACGTGATAGGGTATATCACAAAAATTTTCCATACATACGAAACACCCAGTGCACAAAAGTTCTGCGTATATTTTTAATTTTTGGTTATTACACGTTTTCGGGCATAGGCGTAGACGTCCCTATACCATTTTCTTTTGTTTCGACCTATAGATTTAATGCTAGTCAATTACATTATGAATCTAGGCACTCGTTAATTTGCCTCTGCCTAGAATTTGAAATGACGAAGTAATGTTAACAGTTGAAGTGTTTTCTACACTTTCATTATCATTAACTGTAACTTTTGTTGGTCTAAAGATAACAAAATCCCTCATAATTAATTATCTTGTTGTTACAGATATAAAATAAATATTGAAATACTGTTATTTCAAATTCACTGTAAGAATAAACATACTCAAGTAAACTTACTCAAGACGGTAACAATAGCGGGTATTGCTTATCCTATGGATTAATGTCAACGAAGAAAAGAAAAGAGGAAAACAAAATATTTACTGGTGAAAAAAAATTCAAGGCCAGCCGAGAATAATCTGCATCCATTTAACGTATGTGAGGCTTTATATAGGATGGTTGCCATCTTTCGTAAGAACACGGATCCATTAATTTCTTCTAACTGGTTTAATACGTTCAGCACGAACGATTTTTACTTTTCGCCTTTGTTTTGGTCAGAAATCCTTGAGCTGTGCTTTCTTTTACTTAATGTTTCGGCGCAAACTGGTCGGCAAAAGATTCATTCCTGTCTTCAACGACTTGTTATATAAATTAACATCTGGAACTCCCAAACATCTTTCCTTTCTTCTCTCCGAATACATAATATTCGAGTGGGAGGAAAGCGTATTAAACAAGCAAGTTGTTTTGTTTGAATTCCCAAAATGTTTTTGTTATAACATTATGATTGGCATACTAAGTCATTTATATGCTGATTAACATATCAGTTATAAAACTGACCAACCGTTCCAAAATGTTTCGCAATAAATTCGCGGTGCAAATTTCGCCGCCTCATACCTCCGATAAAAATGTGGCAGTTAAAGACATCGGAATATTGACAAAAAAACCTTTTCTGCAATTGTTTCTATTCATTTTCTTACTATACACATTTTTGTTTTATTTGTTTTCTATTTTTGTTTCCGATTTTTGGTTTTCTACATTTATATTTTAGTATTTAGGAGCTAGGAATTTTAAGTAGCCTAATATCTTTTCATATACTCTATTTTTTAATTGTTATTGTTTAGTCAATATCTTTTAATTTCTACTCAATACTCAATATACAAAACACGGAAAGAATATTTCTGGTTTTAACAATTGTCGTCGTTAAAACTTTAGCCTTAAAACCTGAAAGAATCTGCTGGCTTTTTTTTTGTATCTTATTGTTACAGTATTATTTTAATTATATAAATAAAAAAGATTTCGAATATAATAAATGTCAAATAACACACAACGCTCGAAGCTATTTTGTGTAACAAAATATTAGAAAGAAACTTCACATTGTTTTACTGTTTGAAGTTTGAGTTTTATTGTTTATTGTTATCGCTGAATAGGTCAGTACATCTGAAAACAAAGAATCATGTTCTCTTCTAAAATAACTAAAAAAAATCGATAAAATATATATTAAACACTTCAACATATGTAGTTGCTCCCTCTCCCTTTTTTGTAGCGCCTGTCTCTCGACACTTTTTCTTTCAAGACACCATAACTGCCACAGAATGGCGATGAAAGACTGACGCTCTGAAGTGTAAAAGGAGGAAAATGAATTGGTTAGGCTACTAGATAAGATGAATGTGTGTGCTGTAGGCGACATTTTACGGAATGGTGAATACGAGAGAAAGGAACAAGGGTTGGAGAATGGTGGTTTAGGACACAACCCAGAGGTATGAAGGGCTGGTTGAGGAAGGCAGACCACAATTGACTGATACGACCTAAGACAATCGTATCATGAGAAGAATCCATTAAATCTGTTTTAACAAAAATCGGTCCATTTGTTTTGGAGGTCCATGCAAAATTGAAACGCTCTTTATTCCCAATATTCCCAAAGACTGGTAAGCAGAGACAGATTTGTATCTACAATATTCAAAATTAAAAACGTAGTAATTAAAATTAAGAACTGAGCGTGTGTGGCGTGGGATTAGCGCTCATTTATATTTACATGTGTGCTTGTTCTTTTGATGTACACCTGTGTGTATGAGCCTGTATGTGTGTATATGTGACTGTGTGTGTGTGTGTGTGTGTGTGTGTGTGTGTGTGTGTGTGTGTGTGTGTGTGTGTGTGTGTGTGTGTGTGTGTGTGTGTGTGTGTGTGTGTGTGTGTGTGTGTGTGTGTGTGTGTTTTCACGGTGTCTCTGGAAAACTGAAAATTTTAAATGTTTATAACTTTTGATTTTTTGGTTGAATTCCTCTTTTCTTTGTGAAAAACTTCCTTGCGGCTAGTAGACTCTGCTCTGATTGTGTGTATCGTGTAGTTTTAGCAAAAATCCAGTAGTTCGCAAAGGCAACAGTTAGATTCGAATAAATTGGTTTCTTGTTTCCTGAATCGTACGCCATATTTCGTAAGTAGGTACTGCGTATCGTTATTCATTAAAAAAAAATCAGATCTTGAAGCCATTTTTAAGAAACTTTCACCTGTTTATCTGCGATTATGAAACTTAAAATAGGACCTACTACGAAGGGTGCGTACCTGAAGAAAAGCTCGTTATTAACAAGGATTCCTAAGACAAACACAAGATCCCATTAGAGAAGATAAGTCGACTCAGAATGGTGGAAAATCATATTCAATAACATAACGTAGAGGGTTATATTGGCGTCTATCGCGGTAAGGGCAGATCACTAAAAAAGGGACTGAATAACATGACGAGCAACGAACAGCAAATGCTTGAAATTGCGCAGATCGCAATTGGAACGTTCCTCGAGGGTCAAACAGGGGAATTTGAATAAGCAAAAGGCGTTAGCAGATGTACATAAGGGGAATGAGTACCTAACCAACTAATGGCACCCGACAGTTCGTCAACGAATCAGTTGCCTTTCTCCATTCAAAAGTGAATAGAATTTCACGCATATTCACCTATAATGTGAATAGAACGTGCGCATATTGTTGCATTTTCATAATTTTTACACGCCAACTATTTTCGTTATTCTCTCACTCCACACATCTTACTCAGTCCTTTTACAGGTCTTCTGCACAGTGATTACCAAGAGTCTGAAACTGGTTTTGAAGCGTTCAGGAACACATTATATTGTTAACACGTAATTACCAACTCTCAAAGACGTTTTTATGCTTTCCTCCTCCGTTATTAATCTATTCGTCTCGCATCTATCATTATCTAAAGAAAAAATTTGATTTATAAACTCAGTTTATCGTGTTTGTGGTATCTGATTGATTACGGTTAATTAGCGTTGTACAATTCCGTCAGATGTAAATCATTTTTTACGGACTAAAGGCTAATAACTCATTTTCCAGTAAGTAAACACGCATTGGTCGCATCTGGTCTATATACTAAGCACAATCAAAAAATAATTTTTTATTTAACTCAAAAACGAAATTTTGTAGCAATTGTTATTAGGTGATTAATCTGTATCATGATGTTTTCTGTATTAATGGAAAATTCGTTTTTAATTTTCAGATGAATTGTAATTGTCCGGTTACGCAACCGGGGCCTACCCTAGCTAGCACATGCGGTGGTTCCAGTTTTATGCTGTTCATGGGACTTCTGGAAGTGTTTATACGATCCCAGTGTGATCTGGAAGACCCGTGCGGTCGTCCGGAATCTCGGGGTTTACCGGACAGAGAATACGACTTTATCATTGTCGGTGGAGGTTCAGGAGGATGCGTAGTGGCTAGTCGCCTCAGTGAGGTACCACACTGGAGAGTGCTACTCATTGAAGCCGGAGGGAACGAGCCAACCGGAACACAGGTTCCTTCCATGTTCTTGAACTTTCTGGGAACGGAAATCGACTGGGCGTACCGCACGGAACCAGAAGACATGGCTTGTTTAGCCGAAGAAGACAGAAGGTGTTCCTGGCCACGAGGGAAGGTGAGTTACTTGTTGTATTGTAGTGCCCATTCTCTAATAGTCTTCCATGAATATAATAAAATATAACATTAAATTTGCCACCCTTAGCTTAGTTGCCTTCTTAAATTAAATTCAGGGCCGCCGCTATGGTGCTTGCCGTCCGTATGTAGTTTTACCTTTGCCGCCCTCCTGAATATACTTTTAAGTATATTCAATATATACTTTGCCAGACTATTTAATATTATTTTAATTAAAAATTAATACAAACATAAATAGTAAAATTGTAAAAAATAAATATATTTTCAAAAACTTATTTAGCTGAGTATGATATAAGTGGAAGATGTGCTCGCAGAAGTGTTCAATACATTTTCAAAAATATAATAGTTTATTTGCGCGGTCGTCTTTTCAGAGTTTTTGTAACACTGTAGTTTATTAAAAGACCGCTTTTCGCGCTTTGGCTTCAGAAAATTTTTTAATAACATTGCTCAAATCGATTGTCCCACACATTTCATGTTCTATGGATAGAGTAGCTAGGGCTGATAATCTTTCTTGACTCATGGAAGACCGTAAATAGTTTTTTATAATTTTTTGTTTACAAAACGAACGTTCGCCTATCGCCACTGTAACCTGCAATGTGAGAAATATTCGAATAACAATGGTTAGATTTCGAAAATATAAAGATAAATTATTTTTAAAAATATACTCAAGTATGTCACTTGCACTCTTCTCTGAATTTAAATGGGGTTGAATTGCTTTTATCTCTTGAAATAAGTCA
The DNA here is from genome assembly GCA_034769895.1 of Magicicada septendecula. Lineage (NCBI taxonomy): Eukaryota > Metazoa > Arthropoda > Insecta > Hemiptera > Cicadidae > Magicicada > Magicicada septendecula. Next base: position 179,337,446 of record CM068376.1, on the reverse strand, counting down.
TTGCCGTTAATGTCACTATCATCGAGGACTTTGTCGGTCAATGCTAGATGCACATTTTCACAACACGATTTAAGTTCATTACCATCCTCACATTCTGTTATACAATATAAGATCTTAAAAACATCAGTGTACTGTTGAAGTAATTGAAATCTTGCACCTATTAAAACAACAGCGGCATCCAAGATTGTAAAGACAAAATTTACTTTAAAAGACAATTCAGTAGAAGTTATAGGTTCATCTGCGCTCTATAATCGACATGACGCTTCTTTCGCATCTAGTCAAAACAAAGGCTGATGCCAGTACACTGCGGCAATGCTAACAAAACAAATATCAAGAACAACTCAATAAACGTTAATGTCATATACCTAGACCTAGTCGGTATTAATTGTTTTAATTTATTTTGCAATATCTGCTGATGAATTTGGCCGCCCGTTTGGTATGGCCGCCCGTGTGCGGTGCACATTCCGCACATATGGTAGCGGCGGCCTTGATTAAATTAAATGTATAGACTGCGCGTAAACAAGATCATGTTCATTACGTTCATATTTAAAAGCACAAGATAAGTGACCTTACAAGGTTAACACAAATGGACACTATAAAAAAATTTATATCACTTTGATACTTTATATCAATTTATATCAGGACTTCCAGAAACAACCAACTTTTTGGAAACAAGTAGGCTAAATGTACTCAGAATATCAGTACATTTATTAATGCAACATACAGGGGTAATGTAATAGTATATATAACATACTTTCTTAATAATAACAAATTATTCAGTTAATTAAAAAACATTAATTTCAGTTATTAATGACAGAATAATTTTAAAACAAGAAATAATTTGAGCAACATTAATAGTTTTAATAAAATTTATAAAAAAGTAGGCAGTCGGCAAGTCTGTAGTGTTCAGACTCAAATTGAAATGAAATCAGGAAACAGCTGCTTAACAATTAATTTATGATACAGTAACTTAATTATTTATCTTAACTAACCTGTAAGCTGGGATTTGTAGTGTGTGTTTTTGTAACATAGCTTCGAGATGTCATTGTAATTTTCAAATCATGAGTGTGGGAGATATTGTTTTCGTATACGGTTTTAGAAATGGAAATTCCCCAGCTGCAAAATGTGAATACCAAAGAAGATTTCTAAACAAAAGAGTACCTCATTACAAAACTTTTCCTTTGCCTGGTCTTCCATAATTTACGAATTAAAGTGTTGTTTCCGACTTACTCTATTGAAAGCCTTGTTGAACAGTGTGTAGCTAAATAATATATCATTCAAATGATACAGCGCAGTTCTCACCTCAGCACCACATTG